>JBBELK010000245.1:1200000-2400000 GCA_037783545.1 Henricia sp. BOLD:AAB3569
TGAAGTTATATAGTGCAATCGATAGCTTATTTAATTCGAAGATATACTTCCCACTGACACTTCCGTCGCAAATGTTGCATTTCTGAGATAAATAAATTATAAAATTACTGCATAAAGTAATGCAAAAAATGACGCGGCGAGCGGTCTGTGCGTAAGCGCGACAACAGAGGGCGCTGCGCATGAATGGTTATCTTGTGCACTAACTGAAGGCAATCTAAGAAGTAGAAAATGTGATTTTTCTACAGAAAAGCAACATTTGCGACAAAAGTGCAAGTAGGAAGTATATCTTAAAATTACATTATCTGTTGATTCCAGGAGGTAATATCCTTAAAATCTTTGTTCAATGTATACAAAAAAAATACCGAATTTACTAAGGAAAAACTTACAATTGTTTAGAGTTGTCCCATAGGTTTAGTGTATGCGATCCTAGTGGGTGTCCTTGCATGGTAATCTCTCCGAAAAAAAATACCAAATCATGTTTCTTAGCCTAATTTTCAGTTTTATCATCAAACTAGCATTTTTACACTTTAGGTCATGACAAGACAAATCGTCAATGGCCGAATATGGAATTCAACTTGTTGTTTTTCTTTGTTTTGTTTGTAGAGTATGCATTCAAGGCTATCAACCAAGGAGGGATGACCTCCGTGGCCATCAAGGGATCTGACAGTGCTGTTGTTGTCACACAGAAGAAAGTGCCAGTAAGCAATGTTGTAGTCGGGGCATTAACAGGGCCCTGCGAGTCCTAACAAGTCTGTGGGTCTTAATCGAGCCACGAATAGACGAATCTCAAATTAACCCATTTGAGACCGATCTGCGCACTTATGTAGCTTAACACGAAGAGCTAGGGACTTGGAAATCCGTGACGTCATCGGCCGCGCGGTCGTGACACTTATTATTGGTCAAATTTGTGACCGAAGTTCGCAAGTTTGATGGACCGCTACATGAAATTGCACTGTAAATCATGCTGCCTTTTGTTTCTGTCATTTGATCTGTCAGGCTGATTTATTTTTGATGCAGGTCTATTGGGGCTAGGTTTTTTTATATTTGTGCCAAATATCACGCAAATCCACCTGTGCTGTGGTGAGATTTTCTGCGTTTTTTTGCCCCACAATATCACCAAAATCAATATCACCTAGTCTTTATTCAAGACACCAATACGGACATGGGCATAACAAACCCAGTGCCTATAGCGCCCTCATGCTGTGCTTGGCATCGCTGTTTAATGTCAGTTGATGGCGCCCTGTCTGCTTACAGTCTGCTGTTGAAGGACAAGATAATAACGCTTGAATTTAAGACTAACCAAGAAAAAATAACGTGCTTTGATCCAAAGAGGGCGCTTTGCATCACACACGGCTTTACACAGAGGAAATCTAATGTAGCGCCCTCTCGTGGTCAAGTTGTGTCAGTTGTACGATAGCGCATGCGTGGTGAGGACTCCGCTGCACGTTGCTATGCTAGATGCTACACAATATTGACATGCATGTACGGACACCTCGACAAAAACGTTTCATAAACATGATTTTTCTTTTACCATTGAAAATGAATGATTCAATTATATGAACTAAAGATTCTACTCTCTAATATTCTGATATGATTTTAATGTTAGTTGACCGTTTTCGTGATCAAATACGGGAATTTGCGTGGGGATATTCAGCGAATTCTCCGGCAGCGTAATCTACTTAAACATTCCGCGAGTAAACATGGTAAATACGCCGGTAAACGAAGCACAAAATACCTTATTTTGACAAATCGCCGATGGAATAGAATCTCTGTCTCTTGCTAGTTAACAGTAATATTATAATAATACCACTGATGGGTTTAGTTTTCAAATATTTGTTTGATAAAATGCGAATTTCTGTGCTTTTTCATAGACTAGAAAATCACCAAATGAAACAATTTCTGTCGGTTGCTCAGCTCGCGCGCGACATGCCCATTACATAGCAACCGAATACTTATGCCATTCAGACCGATCTATTATTAAAATGTGGGTGTTGGACAATCCAGAATAGAAGAGATATTACTGTTAGTTGACCTAGTTTTCGAGATAGAGCGACAATTGCATAACATTTGATCGATGACGTCACTTCGACATCGTGATTTGTAACAAGAGGTATTTTGGCCAAACTGTATTTTCTGGATAAATTATTATAATGAAATAGCATAGATGGAACCCCCTTTATTATAATAGAACAGTTCAAAAGGCAAGACCTTATGCGCCATACAGTTTAGGCTGGTGTTTTTGTGGTGGACAATGATCTCATGAATATTCATATCACGTACAAAGCCAAAATGACTTGAGTTTGAACAGCGCCCTCTTTTGTTTTTCAATGGACAATATATTTCCGGTTTAAAGCTATCTGAACGGCCGTGCACATCACAGTTTTTAAAGTTGCCGTGTATACATTTTCATTGATGATTCCGCAGGTAAATTGGATGCAATTTAACAAGCATAAAACGGTAACCGCTTGATGATTTTTTGCAACAGAAGTATTTTTGAAAAAAATTCCTAAAAAATATGGTCTGTGTTGCCAAAATGCCACCTTTACTGTGGAATGACCTATTTGCATTGCCATTTTCTCCCTGTTGTCTTTTTTTATTACACATTGCTTCAAAGCGATTTCATCTTGTTTTTTTGCAGGACAAGCTTCTAGATGCAGACACAGTCACTCATATGTTCCCAATTACAGAGCACATTGGCTGTGTTATGACTGGCCTTATAGGTAACTACAGACAATCATTTTTGGTTTTTGATATGGGTATCTTTTATATCATGTGGCATGCTCATCGCTATTTCTAGTACAATAAAAGTCTGTCAATTCTCTTTCGGTATGTTTACATTTGATTCTGATCTCAAACTTGAATATAGTTGGGACGTGTCTACATTATCTTTGTAAGCATTAAAGGCCCATTGTATCATTTGCAATGACCCAATTTTGTTTTTAATGAGTTGACAAGAAAAACCTTACTAAAAGTGTTGATAGCAATGGTAACAAACACCACATGAATTTATTTCCGTCCAAAATGGTATTTCGTGCTGGAAATTGACAACCGAAGGTGGTTTTTAAAAAGTCCCATGCACGGGACTTTTTTACCACTCACTTGTACACAAAATCCATATATAAATTCTCAAGGTTTTCTGAAGCATTGATGCATCTAAGTAGCTAAAATTCCTTCAGGCTAGTTTACCAACATTCTTCCTTAGATATGTTACACTCTTATTCCACGAATCTGTAAAAAGTTTTATCTTGCAAATGATACATAGGGTCTTTAAGGCTGGTTCACAAGAAAGCAAACGCGAATGTAATTGTGTTGTAAATCTGCCGTTAAACATTTCATGGCAAAAATTTGCACAAGTTTGAAACTAATTCAAATTTCTGAGAATAACTTCACTTTCTTGTTTAAATTCATGTGAAGTATAAACCGGGCTTTATTCCAATTAAAACCTGCATTACTTACTTCAAATTTGAATTTGTCGTTATTCCAACTATTCCCAGCCGACAGCAGGTCGCAGGTTTTCCGAGCTCGGTACGAGGCAGCTAACTTCAGATACAAGTTTGGCTATGAGATTCCCGTTGAGATGCTGTGTAAACGAATTGCTGACATATCCCAGGTGTACACACAGAACGCCCAAATGAGACCACTCGGATGCAGTGAGTAGTGGTTGTGTTATGGTTAGGCCCATAGGCTTAGGTGACACGTAGTCCTGAACTTCAAGATGCCATCCCACCCAGAGGAAAAACAAAATCTTTGAATGAATGCTGTTCTTGTTAAAAGACTTTTAGAAAATGAGGTAAAACAGCAGAGTTGACTGTAGAAGAATTTTGGGGAGTTTTACTGTTTTACACAAGGTATTTATGAATGTGTGGCTGACCAGTCTTTAACAATACGTTTAAGATTGGCTAGGGGCCAGGGGCGGTATTCACAAAACTCAATCTAAGCGGGGCACTTAAGTCTGTCTTAAATCTAAGCACCCCACTAAGATAAGTGGAGCACTCAACTTCGTATTCACAAAAGATTTAAGCGCCCCGCTTACCTTAGTGGTGTACTTAATCAATTAGTGAACGCTTAACTCTGTCACGTCATAATGTCTCTGCTATCAAAGCAGTGCAGACCACGCGCGGACGTTTCAAAAACATTTGATTACTACGCTCGTGCATCATACGCGCACATTACGAGCGTTTCGTGCACACATATGCGTGCACGTACCACAAGAAGACGACGTACGTTGTGGTATGCGGTAGTCAATGGTCAGTGGCGAACAAAGACGGAAAACGAAGGCTTTCTAAGGTCAGTAAGAACAGAAATTGAAATCTGTTGTAATCTCCCAATGTCTAAATTGTTTAGGCGTTCTCTAATCAATCATATAGCCGATTTTAGATAACACACTGGGCAGAAAAACACTGCAATTGCAGACGGTTGACCCAGCGTTAAATGCACTTAAGACAGGTAAGACCACACTTAAGTTTAAGTTTAAAAAATAAGCGGGGCACTAAAAGTAAACACGCTGTGAATACCACTTAACTTTATGATTTGACTTAAGTCTAGAATTTAAGCGGAGCGCTTAAATTTCATGACTTAAGTCGTTTTGTGAATACCGCCCCTGAACGCTGATCCTCACCTTGGGCCATTAATTGGCCTTTTGCGTACAGCCTTTGCTCTACAGCTGGCACCTCTTCACTTTCAAAGGGAGGTGTAGTTTAGAAAGTCACATACTATACTGTTATTGCCATGTAGTGCATGCCAATGCATGCCAATGCCTAGCCTCCAATAGTATAGAGCAAGTTCGGGCGGGCGACTATAGTTAACTAGACCATTGTCGTTACGGAGCATACAACTCTATGATACGGAGCATGTGTGGTTTGACTAGCTAGTACTAACCTACCTCCGGGGCTTGGTTCCTCTAGTCAGACTAGCTAGTCAAACCACGCAGCGTTCGGATGGCATCTACATCCTATGGTTTGGTCTATAACTATAGTCGCCCGCCCGAAGTTGCTCCTAGATGTTACCCGAACGCTGCGTGGTTTGACTAGCTAGTCTGACTTGAGGAACCAAGCTCCGGGGGTAGGTTAGTCTAGTTAACTATAGTCGCCCGCCCGAACTTGCTCCTAGATGTTACCCGAACGCTGCGTGGTTTGACTAGCTAGTCTGACTTGAGGAACCAAGCTCCGGGGGTATGTTAGTCTAGTTAACTATAGTCGCCCGCCCGAACTTGCTCCTAGATGTTACCCGAACGCTGCGTGGTTTGACTAGCTAGTCTGACTTGAGGGGGTAGTCTGCTCCGGGGGTAGGTTAGTCTAGTTAACTATAGTCGCCCGCCCGAACTTGCTCCTATATAATGTTACCCGAACGCTGCGTGGTTTGACTAGCTAGTCTGACTTGAGGAACCAAGCTCCGGGGGTAGGTTAGTCTAGTTAACTATAGTCGCCCGCCCGAACTTGCTCATGGTTGCTTTGTGACATTCTTTCGTACCTGAAACACGGTATTGATTCTGTATTTAACTCCCGCCGCGTGCAACGGGTGACATTATATAGCAACAACAATTCAGTCTGGTCATCTGAATACTAAGTGTGTATGTGAAAGCAAGTACATGTATGTCAGTCCATTAGATGCTATTCATGTGAAAGCAAGTACATGTATGTCAGTCCATTAGATGCTATTCATGTGAAAGCAAGTACATGTATGTCAGTCCATTAGATGCTATTCATGTGAAACACGCAAAAAGGAGTTGCTTGACTAAAGGACACAGTCCAGTAGTGTGTGTATTACTGCTAGGCGAATAGCTCAAATAATCAATTAATCGTGAGTAGTAAATGGTACTCGTACTCGTGACTATCATTTTTAAACTACTCAATTATTCGCGGCACCGCGAGTACCGTTACATACGCTATATTGTTACACTGTAACCGGCCCATTTCCCAGCACACTTAAAAGTTGACCTGTGTGTAGGTGACCTATTTGTTGTGTATGCCGTCTATTTCAATTCATTTTGTCCTTTGTGCTAGCCGAAAGTCCGACAAACATGTTTTGAACCACAACGATCAAGTACAACGACTGCGGATCTCTACGTGTCATTGCACTACTCATAAATTCGCGATTACTCGCAATTAATACATGCTATGTTATATGTGACGGTAGCTACATGCACAGGTTGAATTATGTCAAACCTATGCCGTCTTATCGCGGAACAAGAGCGTTTGATTCTTAATACCAAATAATTCATAGTTCACCCTCTATGCATTGTTTGAAACAGAATCAGGGCGGCACAGATTAGGCAAATTTCCGCTGTACATTTGGTTACTTATACACACAAACGTGCAGTTTGTTTTTTCCTCCCTTTTGATACATTGCCAACTACTCGCGATTAATCGATTACTCGCGAGTAATTGCTGCAACTACTTGCGAGTAGCAAAATCCACTAGTCGCCAAGCAGTAGTGTGTATGCCTACTGCTAGCTCTCCGGCATTTGAGAGGACACTCAACTGACTCAAGCTAAAATCTGAAACTCATTGTTTCTTTGTTTGTGTGTATGTATCAGGCATGGTATTGATAGGATGGGATGAAGAGGTCGGACCTCAGGTATTCAAGACAGACCCAGCCGGCTACTACTGCGGCTTCAAAGCGACCAGCGTCGGTGTCAAGCAGACAGAAGCCAACAGCTTCCTGGAGAAAAAGATCAAGAAGAAACAAGACTGGACGTTTGACCAGACGGTGGAGGTAAGACTAAGGGTCCGTGATTTTTGCTAGGTGAAATTTTAATTTAGGCAGTTTCACTAAAATTGCAAATCACACAAATGTTCATTTCATGTAACAGGGCCCATTGTATCATTTGCAATGACCCAATTTTGTTTTTCATGAGTTGCCAAGAAAAACCTTACTCAAAGTGTTGATAGCAATGGTAACAAACACCACATGAATTTATTTCCGTCCAAAATGGTATTTCATGCTGGAAATTGACAACCGAAGGGGGTTTTTAACATTCACTTGTACACACAATCCACATATAGATTTTCATGGTTTTCTGAAGCACTGATGCATCTAAGTAGCTAAAATTTCTTCAGGCTAGTTTACAAACATTCTTCCTTAGATATGTTACACTCTTATTCCACGAATCTGTAAAAATCTTTATCTTGCAAATGATACATAGGGCCTTTAAAGGAGCGTGTTCAGAAAAATAGATTTCATTTTAACCGAACAATCATTTAAAATACCACCCAAAAATACAATCCATGGGAAGAAAACAGGAAATTTGCAAACTCCAATTTGGATGTGGAAGCAAAAAGGTTGGTGTAATCACTGCATTGCTTTATGGAACCAGATAAATTAGTTTACTAAACTTCGGTGTTTACGGACTGAAAATGCGAAATTTCAGAATATTAATGAGAAAATTATGACACATGATAAAAATCACAAAACCCATGGAACAAAATCTGGTCACGCTCCTTTAAAGATAGTATACATGATTGGTAAACCGTTTCAAAATTAGTTTCATTCCCCTGTGTGATTGAAGATATGCATGATTAAAACAAACCTGAGCAAAAATCAGCTCCGTACTTTGTCTAACTTTTGAGAAAACAGTCAAAAAATGGTTTACAGTCACTTCGCAACTAAAACCACTTCGCCCTGAATCACGGCCTGTGCACGAAGTTGTTTTGGGGCGAAGTGGCATTTGGGCTAGGTAGTGTTTGGACGAAGTGGTTTTGGGGCGAAATGGCCTTTGGGCGAAATGGCCTTTGGGTGAAGTGGTACAGGGAGAAGTGGTACAGGGCTAGGTTGTTTTGGGGTAAAAGGAATTTACGTCTCGCAAGACGAAAAATAATTGTTTTGCTCATTTCTCAAAGACTACAGCACTTCAGACAAAACCATTTCAGGGGAAGTTTTCTACCGTCATCGTATTTATATTGTGCAAGTTATGTGTAAATCTGTGAACATTTCTGATTCCTCGAGATACTAATCATGTATTCTACTTTTTAAGTGCAAAGGGGCCTTAGCACAAACCGTAGCTCTACATCTGAATGATTGTACATGTATATATACCTTGGTCATTTAGCCATGTCTAAAGACAGTACACACAGCCAGCGGCCACAGCCCGATGATTAAAATACAGTCCTATTTTCAAAAGCTGGAGTGATTTTTCTCTCGTTTTGTTTCTTAGACTGCCATTAAATGCCTGTCGTCAGTTTTATCAGCCGATTTCAAACCCTCCGAAATTGAAGTTGCTGTAGTTAAGCAGGACGACACCAAATTTAAGTGAGTGCTCTATGTCATATTCTGTACATCTTTTCAGCTTCACAGTGTGGGTCATTCCATGAAAACAGGACACAGTTCCCCCTTACATCATGACCAACGGCGTCGCTAGAGGGTGGGGGTGGGGTGTCGCCCACCCCCCACCCCCCATTATCAATTTTATTTCGGCAAAATCATGGTACTGTCGGCAAAGTAATGGTGCTGTCGGCAAATTATAATTTAAAAAAATGTAGACTTGAAATGACAACACCGCTGATCAAAACACCACGGCTATTACTCAGCAATATGCTAATAAGGTTACTGATATTACATTGCAATGCTATGACATTATATTATCTGTACACGAGCTGCAAATGGTAATTTGGAAAACCCATTTTTACAAATGCATCAAAATGTCACACTTTGGCTTCTGTTCCTATGAAAAGAGCGATGTAGCAAAATAATTCACAAACGTCCTTTTCTGTATTTGGAGGATGTATTTTGTATTTTGGAAATGAATATTTCCTTGAAAGTTTTATTTTCTGTTTCATTCTTGCAGGGTATTAACAGAAGCAGAGATAGATGTTCATTTGACAGCACTGGCTGAGAAGGATTGAGGGGAAGGGACAGCCTTCAATAGCACCTGAACTAGACCACATTTTCAATTAGGGAAATCGCTTCGTTCAATGAAGATTAGTTAAAGGATCATGTCCAGGTCACATTTTTGACACCCCCCCCCCCCCCCCCCCCCACCCCCATTTTTCCCATGGGTGTTGAGGTTCTGATACCATATAATTTGTCATATTTGTTCTCATTACTATTCTGATATTTCGTGCTCCCAATCCACATATTTCGAAGGATATCGTCAAAACCACCAATGTTTTGTAAACTAATTTATCCGGTTATATAAACCAGTGCAGTGATTACACCAACATTTTTCTTCCATATCCAAATTGGAGATTTCACATTTCCTGTTTTCTCCCCATGGATAGTATTTTATATGATTGTTGGGTTAGAATGAAATCCATTTTCTGGAAAAATCTGGACTAGCTCCTTCAATCTTCATTAGGGCTATTTGGGAGAGGCACTGCTCCAGTGGTCAGCTCATCCCACGCAAGTTCAATTAGGCAAACACAAAATTTGTTTTCTGAAAGCCCTTAACTACAGGATTCTCCCAGGTCTACTTGGACCTTGAAGAAACCACTGAAGTGGAACAGTATTTATTAGGCGATTCCAAAGTGATTGGCTGAAAATCTAGTTCACTGTATTTAACAAACTCCCGTTCTGATCAATAACTGATTTTTTTTTTTAAATGCGTATCTTTTATTCGGAAAGTGTAATTGAGTCTTTTGTCAGCTCTCAACAAATTTGGAATTTTTACAGTTTTAGGAAGCACTTAAAGGCCACTATCATTTGCAATGACCCCAAAAGTTAATTAACGAGTTGACAGGGAAAACCTTACTCAAAGTAAAGATTGAATTAGTGGCAACTATCCAATGAAATGTTTACGCCCGATGTGCGAGATGATATAATTTTACCAGAAAATAATCCATGAAGATGAAATTATTTAGATCGTTTGCAAACGATTTACTTTTCATCTGGGCGGTCCGAAATGGGCGCTGTGTACTGCATGTATTATTATTATTATTATTATTTCTTTCTGGTATTCATACCAAGGATTCCTCAATAGTGCTCATTGCACTGTCACTCGTAAGCGTGAGGAAACCCATGAAGAATTATAATTAGAAATGGCCAGAGACACCGGGGAATCCCCTTGCTCTTCACGAAAGAATGCTCTGGGATCTTTAGAGTGCGTTACCATTACCTAACACACTGGACCAACGGCTTTACATCCCTTCCGAAGGATGGAGCAAGTGTGGTTGAGTGCCTTGCCCAAGGGCACAGGTACCGCAGCCGGATTCGAACCCGCAACCCCAAGTTTTCACCCATGATTGCGAGTCAATGGCCCTAACCACTCGGCCACGGTACCCCATGCTGTCAAACGCGATGCATTTTTTAATGCATCGCGTGGGTCGCGCACACACGCAGTATGACGCGCACCACAGAGTGCATGACGCGGGCCACAGAGTGCATGACACGCTCCACAGAGTACGCGACCGACTGAGAACGAATATTTCAAACACCCAGCCAAGACCGGTAAAACGCATATGGATTTTCATGTTTTTAGAAGACGTGGTACATTTGAAAGAGCTGAAATTTCTTCGGATGAGTTTGTTGATGTCTTTCTTTTGATTTATAATGGTTTTATTCCCAGAATCGCTCAAAAACAGATCATCTATAGGGCCTTTATGTACATGTAGTGAAAAACCCTATGTAAATGACTTTTATACAGAACTAAAAAATATTACATGACCTAGGACGGGTTCACACACGAGAATTTGGTCACGATCAAGTCATGACCATTGACTACTCATGACTCAGACGTGAGTAAACTCGTGTGAATGCCTCTCAAAAGTGGCTCCAGAATTGTTTTTTGCTCCAGAAATATAATATTATTGAAAACATACACATTCTATCGTGGATTGACTGACCCGACAGACAGTGTGCATGAGAGGCACGGTGGTTGTATTTTGGTTGTTTGAAATAAAATGCAGTAAGTACACTCTATTAGGTGTTATGTTTCTTGCCATTAGGTCGACCAACAATTTTGCCCTTGTGAAGACAGGGCACTGAAGTCTTTGAATCAGCCGCAAAAGCTCACTGTTGCTGCACTTGTGATAACGTGAAGGTTGCGAATGTTGTTACCACACAGACACCCCACGGGTGATACTACATGTATATACCGGAAAACACACTAAATACCGGAATACACCCGAAAGTACAAAAATAAAACACCCCAAAAACCATGCCAAAACGTATAGAAACACCAGAAAATACTGTTTTTCTGTGTTTTCTCGGTATGTTTTGGGGTGTTTTCCAGTATGTTTTGTATTTAGTGTGTTTTCCAGTGTTTTCTTTTGTGTGTATGTTTTTTTGTGTTTTTCTGGTATTTAGTATGATTTCCGGTGTTTTTCGGTGTTTTCCGGTAAACAGTACTACCGCACCCCATCAGGACACCAGAATTCACAATCATATCATTTATGCACCTATCAATGGTTTCCCCCACCCTCCGCTCCCTTGTCTGCCCCACATAAGAGGTGGGGAAAATTTCTCACCCCATGGGGGAAAACATGCATATTTTGCACCCAGGTGCGCTGAAAATTTGATTTATATGCACAATTAAGTCCCTACCCTGGGGCATGAAAATCGTGACCAAATCTCCACCTATGGGGTGGGGCAGCAATTGATGTGCATAACCCTTAGAGTTTGTATTGTCCTACATCACGTGACTCATTTAGCACTGCAGCAGCAATGAACATTAGCGGTTTAAAAGTCAAATGTAATGTCTAATTAAAATTCATTCTTCCGGATGCAAGAATTACGTTCTCTCCCCATTTACCCAAATATTGCCAACAATTGCCGGGTTTAAAGGCCCATTGTATCATTTGCAATGACCCAATTTTGTTTTTCACGAGTTGACAAGAAAAACCTTACTCAAAGTGTTGATAGCAATGGTAACGAACACCACATGAATTTATTTCCGTCCAAAATGGTGTTTCATGCTGGAAATTGACAACCGAAGGTGGTTTTCTAATGAAGTCCCGTGCACGGGACTTTTCACCATTCACTTGTACACAAAATCCGTATATAGATTTTCAAGGTTTTCTGATCAAGCATTGATGCATCTAAGTAGCTAAAATTTCTTCAGGCTAGTTTACCAACATTCTTCCTTAGTTAGATATGTTACACTCTTATTCCACGAATATGTAAACAGTTTTATCTTGCAAATGATACAGGGCCTTTAAAGATAGTATAGGGGGCCTACATGATTTGTAAACTGTTACAAATAGTCCCCCTGTGTGATTGAAGATATGCATGATTAAAACCAACCTGAGCAAAAACCAGCTCCGTACTAAGTCTAACTTTTGAGAAAACAGTCAAAAAAGGGTTACTTTGCAGTCATTTCGCCCCTGAACCATTTCGCCCTGAACCAAGGCCTGTGCACGAAGTGGTTTTGGGGCAAAGTGGCATTTGGGCGATGTAGTGTTTGGACGAAGTAATTTGGGGCGAAATGGCACTCGAGAGTAATTTGGGGCGAAGTGGTTTTGGGCGAAATGGCACTTGGGCTAAATGGTTTTGGGGCGAATTGAATTTTCGTCTCGTGAGACGAAAACTATTGTTTTAAGCGGGCCTCCCACTGTGCGATTTTTTGATACGATTTGCTGCGATTAGCTACGATTTGCTACGATTGTGTGTAGAGTCTATGGACAGGCTCTGGTTATCGTACCAATTAGTAGCTAATCGTACCTATTTTGTAGCAAAAATCGCACAGTGGGAGGCCCGCTTTACTCATTTCTCAAAGACTGTAGCACTTCAGACAATTTTATACGGTCATCATGTTTATATTGTGTAAGTTAGGCGTAAATCTGTGAACATTTCTGATTTTCGAGATTACCAATGATGTTATATACTGCCTTTAAACCTACCCCAAAGGTTGATTGAAAGATACAATGAGTAAATTTCCAAGTTTGATGCCAACGTACTGTATCAAACTGGTGTTTTTCACATATTTCCTGCTAGCTGACATGTGGTGTCAAGTCACGTTAATAGTTAGGATGACAAAACACACCCCTTTATCGTGCAATGTCAGTTTTCCGTAATGAATACAATCAACCTAAAACATCTAACACACTCATATTCAATCGCTTTGTGCACTTTTTATGAAACTTGTGGCAGTGTGATTAAAGCCCTATTTTATATCATTTGCAGGACGAAACTTCTCTTTTTTTTTTACCGAGTTTTAGGAACAACGGCATTACGTAAAGAATATTGCATATAAACTGCCTTGTAGAAATTTCAGAAGCAGTAATCCGAAATACTTAAAAAAAAAAACAATCCATGCATGTTTTTGTGTTGAATGAATGCTGAAAACTTTTGTTTTTCTCTCTAAAAGCACTTTCAGTTGGCGATGTCGTTGTTGTTGTTGTTAATTTTATGGCATCTTCGGCAACTAAGGCTCTTTATGCCATCAACTATACGGTTTTAGCTTTAACTATACTATATTATCAACTTGAGATGACGAAGAAGGAGTTGCAGTTTTAGAAGTGGGAGGAAAACCCCCAAAGAAATCCCCAGGGGAAAACCCACGCGGTCAAGTAGGGACTGCAAACCCAATCCATACACGCCCCGGATTCGAACCCGGGACGTCAGAGGTGAAAGGCGAGGAGAGAACCACTACGCCAACCCGACCGTTGGCGATGTCTCCCACAAAGGTACCATTTTGTACTGGAAAAAGTCATGTGGTGTTTGTTACCATTCCTATTGACACTTTCAGTCGGGTTTTTCTTGTCAATCCATGAAGTAAAATTTTAGGTCACTGCCATGAACTTTAAATTCGTATTTCAAAAGTACAATTAGGAAATCAGATGGATCTTGCACATCGCATTTAGAAACCAGAAACCAGGATTTCCTTCCAGAATCTTTCAAGAAAAGAAAACAATCTTTAGCTTCACGTTCCCAAATGATATAAAAACCAGCCGCGTGACTTGCAGGGTTACTGATTTTCTGAGATGCTTTTGGGAGCACAATAAGAGTGTCGGAGAAGCACTAACAAGGGTCTACGCCGACTGAACAGGACAACAAATATGAATTGGGTAAGTAAAAGACAATGGCCCGTACACTGATTTTACGGTCGTAAGGTGTGCAGCAAGTTGCCACCTTTCTACCGTAATTTCTAATCTAAATCAAATTTACTATTAGTCACTCGTCTGTCGCCAGCTTACGTTTTATTCAACAGCTTAACTTTTACCCAACAGCTGTAAATTATGCATCTTTTCCAAGCAAAAACTCAATTACAAAATGCAAAACTGAAGAATGAAGAAAATTAACCATGAGTTACGCGTGATCCCACAGTGCATTGTGAAATGATCGGCCGTAAATATTCGTTTACGGGCACTTCCCGTAAAAAATTACGTACTTTCTACCGTAAAAAAATACGGTATTTTGTTACTGTGTACATGATTGGAAAACTCTTCACAACATTACATATAGGCCTAACTAAAGAATAATGTTGATAAACTGCCTTGTAGAAATTTCAGCCATAGATTCAATCCGTCCATGCATGGTTTTTGTGTTGAACGAGTGGTAAAAACAGACAATTAAAAAAAGTAACCAACATTTAGTTGGCAATTTCTCCCATATAACGGTACCATTTTACACGGGGAAAAAATAACGTGGTGTTTGTTATACCATTGTTTTAGTCGGATATTTCTTGTCAGGTCGTGATCAGGTTAAATTGTTGGTAACTGCAAGTGATGTAATCGATGTACAGTATTTGATGTTAACACCTCAACAAAAGTAAGTTTCCCCCTAAATAATTGCTTATACATGTATCTCCCAAAGTAAATTTCGGAATTACACGAAACTTGGTGTGAATGATTAGTGCAATGCATGGAACATGCATTTCAAGTAGTGGGTCCATACCTAATGTTATGCATGAATGAGCAGTATTTAACAAATTGCAAAATGCAGTCAACAAATATTACCCAATTCTTTTAACACATGACAAGTACAGTTTTGGTCCTCAGTATAATATCTTGTAACACCACGCATATTTTGTTGATGAGACGGGTGATCCTCTGCTGCATAAGGGCAATCCACTCCTGCAGTATCTGGGGCAAGTCCTGGAATGTTGTTTGACCATCAGTTCAGTTGATCCCACAAATGTTCTATGGGATTGAGATCTGGGGAGTTTGCTGGCCATATCATCCGGTCAATTTCTTGAATCTTTAAAAGCTCATTGACCACTCTTTCCCTGTGTGGACGTGCATTGTCATAGGCCTAAAGTGATCATCTGCAGGGGTAGTAACGTTTGGTCGACCAGTTCTTGGCAAGTCTGCGACAGCTCCAATCAATTCGAATTTTGAACTCAATTTTCTTATTGCATTTGGACTGACTCCCATCCTACGGGCTACTTGTTTTACAGGTGTAAGGGTCTCTTGAATGGACATGCGTGACTGCTTAGTGCAGTCACAGTGCACGAACACCAGGAGATACTAGAGATCAAAACTGTAGGCCTTACATGTCATGTGTGAAAAGAATTAGAGAATTGTTGACTGCATTTTGCAATTTTTGAAAAGTGTCAATTTCACCTTTAAATGCTGCTCATTCATGCATGACATAAGGTATGGACCCACCACTTGAAATGCACGTTCCATGCATTGTACTTGTTAAGATACCAAGATGGTAAATTTACCTCACCAAGTTGAATAACGTCGATTAGATAATTTATGTCGCCAAATCGACTTCCCAAATTATCTACTATAGGTCTACTTAGCGAGATATTTTGCGTTGTCAAGTCGCCTTCCTGGATTAAATAGGTCGACTTGACTTTCATAATTATCTCGCCAAGTTGAATAACAAGATTTAGTAAGTCGACTTGGCAACATAAATATCTCGTCAAGTCGACTTACTAAATCTAGGAAGTCGACTTGGCAACATAAATTATCTCGCTAAGTCGACTTATTAAATCTAGGAAGTCGACTTGGCAACATAAATTATCTCGCTAAGTCGACTTATTAAATCTAGGAAGTCGACTTGGCAACATAAATTATCTCGCTAAGTCGACTTATTAAATCTAGGAAGTCGACTTGGCAACATAAATTATCTCGCTAAGTCGACTTAATCCACGTTATACGTCAACTCGGTGAGATTACCTCGGTATCTAAACAAGTGAATGGCACTCATCAAAGCGCCGTACTTTTAACTTGAATGTATAGTTAGATATTATATACCTACCGTACGTGTTGTGTAATATTGTTGATGTCCCCTAACGTGGCACAGCCCCTAACGTGGCGCACTTTACTTTCCGTTCTCTCTTGGTGCAATAAACAATCTGATGCACTTGGCATTAAAAGGAATTAGAGTTCTCAAGTACCTTCATAAATTCCAAAACTAAAATACGGAGAAGAATCTTTCATTTACTAGAAATTCACCGGAATGTGAAGGCATCGCTGTTCGCTTCAGGTTGACATGACACCATACACGGAAGCCTGTAATAGGCATTTGACGTTAATAAAACAAGGCATACTGGCGTTGTGTACTGTGTCACGGTGTGTGCGTGCAAGTGGTCTTTATGGGCCACCGTAGCATGGTTCTCAACATTTCAGTCAATCAGCGTCGAGTGCGTCACGTTAGGGAACAGTCCGGGCGATTTCGGGAAAAAGTGTTCATCGTTTTGTCCCGATTGTTTGTGTTATTTTGTACTTGTTGATGAGTCAAAATATTAAAGTATTACTTTTTCTTGGTGCCTATGAATTCTACTACACGGTGTGTAAGTTTCAACTAAATCTGCTATCATGGGGTTTTGCTATACACCAATCCGGTAACTAATATCTCCTCCCTGCATATCCGCCATAGCTGGGGGGCGTCCAGTGCATGGGCTGTGCGTTTTGTGTTGCTGTTAGAACGAAAAGCGCTCATCCATTACATGCACGAACGAGCCTCCTTCGCGTACACGCGACGCGCCCGCCTTTGCGTACACGCGACGCGCCCGCCTTTGCGCGCACACAACCCTACAAACAAAGACGCGCAACTTGTTCGAAGTAAACAAATGCAGCTTCAGCAACAGCAAAAACATACAGTTCATTCAGTGGAAGCCCCCCAGCTATGGCGGATGTACAGGGAAGAAGACCTTATTACCGGATTGGTGTATAAGGTGAGCGGATTTCCAGTGAGTTGTCGAAGTGAGCCAAGTTAGGGGACATAACTATATATCAGCCCAGGTTGGACGTCGTATCGTCTTCATTGCATGATATGCGATAAGGTGTCCATCCTGGGCTAATTTTACACGTGCAAAGACAAACGTTCTACCCTCACATGCAGGTATATCCTCGCGTGACCGGTTTTCGACGATGTAAGGCGTTGTCTTCAAATTGATCAGAATGAAGGAAAGAAAAACACCAAACAATGTATCAGTCAGCTTCTTCAGTCCATAGCCTTACGGTTTAAATTTGATGAATGTTGGTCACTGCCGTTTTTGCGGCGAAATCCTTTGGTTTCTGTTGCTGCCCGAAGCGCGCCGACAGCGAGCATCGTGACCTGTTTTCGACGGTCGTGTTGAGTACGGTGTCCCAGTGAAACCATGTGCAGAATAAACGTCTGTAATGACTCCAAACTCTTGTGTGGCAATACGAAATCCTTCAGTGTCGAATTTTTATTGGTTCATCTTTCTTTCTTTCTCTACTCTGTCTCCAAATCTTTCCTTAAGAATGATTACGTGTTGGAAACTTTTTGATTGTATTATTCTTATTGTTTTGCCCCAGCTATATTGGGATGGATGGTGTATATTTCTCCCTTTATTATCATAATTATCATCGAAACACATATTATTTTAAAATAATCTTGTTTTTAACAAAATTGGAAAAAATGTTTCAGTATGGACCATGGAGAGCAATTAATTAAATTAAACATTTATTGCAATTTTACAGTTTGGTCTCTTTTAAAATTTTGTTTTGGGAATAATTCACCAAATTTCATTAGGCCTATCTATCCTATATCACTCTGCAGAATCCTCCAAAACCAACCTCATCTCACAACCCTGAAACATACACATGGCCCGATAAATACAGCTAACTAGGCGGAGTTGGTGGCATTCAAATAACACACATTTGCTGTTCTCGTCAATTTATTCATCGGAAGATGTGTTGACACAATATTTCTTGTGCTCTGCCCTGATTGTTAGACTGGACTTTATGGACAACCCTGTCAAAGAAAGAGAAAAAAACTCAAGTTAGGTCATACAACTATGTACTAAAAAAAGTAAAAAAGCATTGAGAGATCAAACTCCCCCTATGCTAGTCCTATCGTCTTGGTGAACAAAAAAGATGGTACCAAGCGATTCTGTATCGATTTCAGACGCCTTAATCGCTTGACGATATTTGACGCCGAACCTATGCCCGACCCTGAAGAGATTTTCAGCAGACTTTCAGCTGATTGCTATTTCTCCAAGATAGACCTCAGTAAGGGGTATTGGCAAATACCTCTCTGTGACTCGGCTAAAGAGAAAACTGCTTTCCTTACTCCTAATGGCTTGTTTCAATTTTGTATGATGCCATTCGGCTTAGTTAATGCGCCGGCTACCTTTAGTCGAATGATGCGACAACTACACTCGACAAATTACACAAATCATTTATTAGTCTTTCCTTAGATTTTAATGGGAAAATACAACCCCCATGAAACAGGAAATTATGCATCTTTTTTAGTACCAGTAAACAAATAATATAAGCGACATGTTCTTTTCAGAGCTCTGTAGTATTTCCCCCCTGTGCGGAGCCACAAAGCTCGTGGCATTTTCTGATTCTGCATACTCGGTGCTTCGTTTTGACCCAAACCGAAACTTTTGGCGGCTAATAATAGAAAAAATAGGAGCCCAGCAACATCTTACAAATTTGTATCTAGCAAAATACGCCCAAATAAACTACCTTTTTGAATTTATAACTCTAACCTATCGGGAGAGCCTTATTTTTCCAAAATTTGTGGGTGGTTGACAACTGCAGAGATCTATGACAAGATTCAAAGTTTGAGCATGTCCAAAGAAGTTGTTTACATCGCGTGCCGTTACGTCAAAGGTATAGCGTCGAAAACGCGTACCGTCGAAAACAGGGCCCTCCACGATAAAAGCAGCTCCAAAAGCTGAATTAACACGTATTTTTCTTATATTGTCACTATTTTTTCCAGGCAAAGTTCCATCTGCCACTTCTCATTGCGTCTTTGCTTGCATTTGGTTTGAGTGCACAAGATGTACAACCAAGACCCTTCGTTGAAACACCGTCACCGATACAAGACGCGAGAAGGCAAAATAGGCCGTTTGGAGATGTCGAACCATTTTCCAAGTTCCAGGAAGACTGCCCCTGCTGCCGCGTGATAGTGGGTCCTCCAGGACGGCCGGGCATACCAGGAGTGCCTGGAATACCAGGGGAACATGGAAAACCAGGATCACCTGGCTCTCACGGTGTTGCTGGACTTCCTGGAGACAGAGGTACACGCGGAATCCCTGCAATTCCACGGGAGCCTGGAATTCACAAGGGAGAACCTGGGGCTCCGGGCGTTGCTGGACCACCTGGGGTTGGACGTCCAGGACCCCTGGGTCCTAAAGGAGACACCGGCGAGCAGGGACCTCAAGGTCCGGGAGGACCAAAAGGCGAGCATGGCTCCGAAGGTCCAAAGGGGGATGCTGGAGCAAGAGGACTACAGGGAACAAAAGGAGCGCAAGGATTACGAGGCCCTAAAGGGGATCTTGGACCTAAAGGTACAGTGGGGCCTGAGGGAGCTCAAGGGACACCTGGAGGCAAAGGAGCTGATGGAGTTAGAGGTCCCAGAGGAGCCACTGGACATTCGGGACGTAATGGTACACAGGGTGCAAAGGGCAGCAAGGGTGACGTGCAGCTTGGCAGTCCTGGACCAAAGGGAGCTCCAGGAGAAACTGGACCTGCAGGACCAAACGGTGATCTTGGTAGTAAAGGTGATCGAGGAGACACGGGCCAGAAGGGGGCTCGGGGACCTACAGGAACAAATGGCGATACTGGAGCAATAGGACTGCAAGGAGTAGAAGGAGTTCAAGGATTGCAAGGCCGTAAAGGTGGTCTTGGACCCAAAGGTGCAGTGGGGCCTGAAGGCGTCCAGGGGACGCCTGGACGTAAAGGTGCTCCTGCAGATAGAGGCCTCATAGGGGCCACTGGGCCTTCTGGACCTAAAGGTGCACATGGTACAAAGGGCAGCAAGGGTGACATGCAGCTTGGAAGTCCTGGGCCAAAGGGAGCTGCGGGAACAAGAGGATCTACTAGACCGATAGGTGATCAAGGTAGTAAAGGTGATCGGGGAATAGCAGGTCAGAAGGGGACTCCGGGACCTACGGGAACAAAGGGGAATGTTGGCGCCCGAGGACCTTCAGGTCCAAAAGGAGAAAGTGGGGTTCGAGGTCCTCCGGGCACAGCAATTAAAGGTGATCGTGGTTCGAGTGGGCCCAGGGGACTGCCAGGACCTAAAGGTGATCGTGGTAGTAATGGTGGTCGAGGAGCAACAGGCCCGAGGGGGTATCAGGGAGCAAAAGGCTCAAGGGGGAGTACTGGCTCCCGAGGGCCAACGGGTGCACGTGGGCCTGAAGGTCGACCAAACATGGGATGATTGGTGATCGAAGATTTGCTGGTCAGAAGGGGGCTCGGGGACCAACAGGAACAAAGGGGGCTCACTCAATGCAGCCGCCCCGAGGGCCTTCGGTGGGCTGCAAGGCGATCCTGGTAGGAGCATTGCTGGTTTTATTGAAAATTAATGCTTTAGAAAGATAATCATTAATCATTAATGAAATTACTAACCTGCTATTAAGGCCATCTGTTTATAGTGGCCACCCGTTTTTGTGTCCCAAGCTCTGTGTATAAGCACCCTTTATAGAGCGGTCACCTGTTTATAGTGTAGTGATTTGTGATTTTGGATCCGTTTGAATCCGGGGTACCAGAGTCTCTTGACAAGACTTGAAGACGATGCAAAATAAGCTTTGACACCACGTTTCCACTTTAACTTGACTATCAGTGTTTTATTGTTTCATCACAGCTCCATTTAAAATGATTGGCGAACAACACTCCTTGGCGAATAAAGTCTTACGATTCCAGTCAGTCAGTCAGGCATATATTAATCTCAACTCATTCGGGCTATTTCCGTTGGCAAACACTAAACAGTGCTAAGTAAAATACAACATAGTTCATGTAATTCTCCTCCCGAAAACTACATTTGGTCCGTGCTGTGTTTTCCTACAAGACAACAACTTTTCCCACGTACACAACTTTCTAACTTGTGTCTGTCTAGCTGTCTGTGTCACGCGTGGAGCGCGCACAAAGTCATGCAACTCCTTTCGCATAGACCTGTGACCCGGGGTCATGTACTTCTGTGCCCTGGATACAGTGTGCTATATTTAGATCATCCCAAAACAGTTACGGACCGGTAAACCAACATTGCGCCCTCTTGTAAATATAATCGCAATGAATTAAAGGGAATATTTGTACAAGCATGAATATGCCATTCCTCTACATCCTCCCCTACTTTAAAGATCTGCACCTGAAGATCGCAGGAATTACGGATTACACAATTATGAAATTTTACACTGATAACCTTAACATTTTACAGTCAAGTAAACAATAAACTTGATAACAGTAACTCGTTTACACATTTTACCTAGTACCAGCATCGATACTGAAAGAACTTAACAAGTTGTCTCAAGGTTCTTTCATACTGAATGATCCCTGCATCATTCAGATGAACTCCATCCAAACTATACCGTTCATGGTTGAGACCTCGATGCTCCCAGACCCACCATGAGTCCTCCCGAAATGTACCCTCGGTTAACAAAACATTAAACTCTTTTACTCTGCTATTAAATTCTTGTATGGAAACTTGATTATTTCTCATATTACCTGACCTTGGCAATACCGGAAGTGATACAACCACACCAGGAGTAATACCCAATTTTGGTAGTTCTTGTACCCAATCACTATATACAGAGTACAATTTAGTCGGACACATACTCTTTGAACATAAGTCATTTGTACCTATGTCAAGGATCAAAACTGAAGGTTTTGCCTCTTTCAACTGATAACGATAACGGTCTGGTTCTTTCTGAATTCTTGCAAAAGTCAGACCTCCTTCTCCCAAACAGTTAATGGGAACGGTACTATTTTGCAACTCAATATTTACAAACGGTCCATGCTTGTTCTTCAAGCGTTTGACGTAACTGTGTCCAAACAAGACAAAATGCATAACAAATAATCAACACTAGTATACACCAACAGAAATTTGCCCATGATTATGCTTTCAATAATTTTACTACAACACTGATTAGCGGTGGGTTTAGAAGCTGTGGTGCTATCCAGTTGGGGATTCTGTAAGGAAGCTGGATACCCCAAGACCTTCCAGACAGTCACCTGAACCAACCTTCAGCTAACCACGGGGCAGTCTAAACCAACCGTGTCTTCAGTACACTGCTGACTTAGGCAAATGGTATGGATTACTGTGGCGGCCACGGGTGCTTCTTTTGGATCTCCAAAATGGCTTTACGCCTCCACCCGGCCTGGTAACCTCCTTAACAGGCTCCCCTACTTTGTGTTGGCTAACCGGTTTGTCACCCGACCTCGGAGTCTGCTCTGTGTCATTACTGGGTTGTACAAAATCCCAATCAGAATCATCTGACTCAGATTCACTGTTTACGCTAGACTCTCCGAATTCTGGAGGGCAGACCCTCAACAATTTCCGATGGACAGTTTTCTGCTCCCCTCCCAACAACGGTCGGATACAATAAACGTCACCGTGGTCATTAACGCCAACGACAATGTAGGACCCACTTTCGTATGCATTTGCTAACTTATGTCTACCACGAAATGCACACTTTCGCAGTAAAACTTGTGTACCAACCTTAATTGGCTCAGCATTTGCTTTCGCGTCGTATGCGGCTTTGTTACGGTTACAGGTCTTGGCTACTCTCTCACTGACTAGCTCCTTAGCCCTATCGATTAATTGTGATTGTTCTTTCACAAAATCTTGCCCCCAGTCACTGTCGGTTTTTCCCAACATCTGATCTATTGGAATTAAGGGCTCTCTACCGAACATAAGCGTAAAGGGTGCAACCCCGGTGACGCAGTGCGGTGTCGCATTGTAGACGAACACCAAGTGAGCTAACAGGTCCGGCCATTTGCGTCTGTCTCGTTCACTGAGGGATTTAATTAAGCCAAATAAGGTTCTGTTAAATCGCTCCGCTTGTGAATTTCCCTCAGGGTGGTAAGGGGTTGTTCTGGATTTACTTATACCATACAAAGCACAGAGTTCCCTAATGACGCCACCCTCGAAATTTCTTCCTTGATCACTATGTATTCTACTAGGGATCCCAAATCGAGTGAACCAATGTTGGACAAGGGCTTTCGCTACGGTGACAGCAAGTTGGTCCCTACAGGGCACGGCCTGTACGAATTTGGTATACACGTCAGTGATAACAAGAACGTCTTCAAATCCACCCTTTCCCTGGTCAACCTTAACGAAATCAATCGCAACTACCTCCAGTGGTCTAAATGCAAGTAAGTGGCGCATGGGTGTCCTGGGTGCAGGTGCTGCAGCCTTGGCTGTTAGACACTGCCTACACCGACCAATATAACGGCGTACCATGGTGGCCATATTGGGCCAATATACCCGCCTCCTTAAGAGTGAACAAGTCCTGGTAACACCCTGGTGTCCCCACCCATCATGACAACCTTGCATCATCTGAGGAACGAGACACTTTGGCAGCAACGTTTGAAACAACTCTCCATGCAATGGATCATTGACCTGGCGACAGAGCACTCCATTCCGCTCAACAAAGCGTGGCCACTGCCACAGCCATGCTTTCAGCTCTGGTGACTCAATATTCGTATCTGCCATTGGTTCCCCTGGACGCCATCCAGCCTCCCAACGCTTCCAGACAATTCCCAACTCTGGGTCCTCCTTTTGCAAGGTTGACAACTGGTCCAAAGACCACGACGGAAACACGCCAGGCGGGTTTGCGCCCACAGAGTGCTTCCCTGGCCTCGGCTCACCAATGAAACGTCGTGAGACATCTGCCCTAATTGGAACACCACTGGAATGCACCATAGACTGGAATACTCGTTCCACCTCACCAGACGAACAATGACAATGGCCAGGATACCGACTAAGAGCATCGGCACACTTGTTGCTAACCCCTGATCTAAACCTAACATCAAAGTTAAATGCGGCAAGTTGGGCTACCCATCTCATTTCGCATGCCCCTAGCTTTGCTGTCTCCAAGTGCGCTAGTGGATTATGGTCTGTAAAGACCGTGAAAGGCAGACCAATGAGATAATCTCGGAATTTATCGACAACAGACCATTTCAATGCCAGAAGCTCAAGCTTAAAAGAACTGTAATCGGGGTAATTACGTTCAGCACCTCTAAGCCCCCTACTGGCGTAAGCTACTGGGTGTCGTTTTCCTTGCTCATCCTCCTGTGCTAGACAAGCCCCTAACCCCTTTAACGAAGCGTCTACCTCTAGTATAAAGGGTTTGGTGAAGTCTGGATAACTCAGCACCGGGGCTTCTGTAAGCGCCCTTTTCAAACTGACGAAGGCATCATCAGCTTCGGTCGTCCACTCAAAACGTTTCTGACTAGATCCTGACTTTCCCTTACCTAATGAAGGTAACATGTTGTGCAGAGGTACAGCAATCCTTGAGAAACCGGAAATGAATCGCCGGTAATACCCTGCTAGACCTAGAAAAGATCTTAAATCCCCAGGTGTTGATGGAATTGGCCAGTCTCTGATCTTTTGAACCTTGTCCGCATCTACAGAAATTCCATCTGAACTCACGACATGACCCAGGTACGACACCTGCTTGCGAAAGAACTGGCATTTCTCCCCTTTAACCTTCAATCCGAAGTCAGCAAGTCTCGAGAACACTTTATCTAGCCTACTTATGTGTTCATCAACATCACGTGAGAAAACAAGGATATCATCCAGGTATACCAGAAGTTCAGCGAGATTCATATCACCCAAGCACATCTCCATTGTACGCTGAAAAGTACCCGGCGCATTTACCAGCCCAAATGGCATCCGAGTGTACTCGAATAACCCAAATGGCACGCGGAAAGCCGTCTTTGCTATAGATTCAGAATCTACCACAACCTGGTGATACCCGTGTGCAAGATCGAGGGACGAAAAGTAACATGCACCACGCAGCGCCTCTAATGATTCATCAATACGCGGCAGCGGAAATGCGTCACGGACTGTTTTGGCATTGAGTTTTCTATAATCAACGCATATCCGAATTGTCCCGTCTCGTTTCTTGACGAGGACAATGGGGCTGGCATAAGGACTTCCACTTTTCTGGATAATGCCTTTATCCAAGAATTTCTGGAGTAACTCTTTTACCTCTCCAATGTGCTGAGGGGGTATTCTACGATACGGCTGACTTACTGGTGCGTCATCAGTAGTACGTATCTTGTGTGGAACCTTGTCACACGTACCTAAATCTAGTGGACCCTTTGCGAAAACCTCATCGTGTTTCTGAATCAAATGCACCACACGATCAAGCTCATGATTACTCAAATCACATGAGTCTACGGCTACTCCTGGTGGTAAATCGTATGAACTCCCGTCAGCAAATACATGAGTCTTGCATTTCTGTGGTTCACCTATCCCTAACACAGAATCTGATTCCTCAGAAACTTGTTCACCTGGCCCTACGTCATCGTAACTATCGGCCGACTGAGCCAAAAGCCTATTTACAGAGATCTTTAGCTCATCGCCTTGTACATCACAATCCAGCTGTACGGTGGGGAAAACTTCACTGAGCGATGCCACTTGGGTATGCGGGGGAATGGACACTGTTTGTGAACCCATGTTAGCTACAATAACATTCACTTTGTTTCCATGCACAATCTCGCATGAATCATAGACCCTTAAACTACTGCTTAAGCCCGAACTCCCCAGTTGTGACACCTCTCCTACAGGGATTTCACCTTGCTTTCCTTGTAGTGCTGCAGTTTTTCCCTCCCATACACCTGGGTGTGCACGTACATTACATGTCACAGTACGAACTTCCCTTGGGGGAATAAATGTCATACAACGCCCCGTGCGAACCGCCACAAAGTCTGGCCCTTTTTGCTTGGCCCGAGTGCTACACGATTCCTTTTTGGTCAGATTGTACCAATGTAGCGTTACATTCCATGCTTCAGCGTCTTTGTGTAAGTGATCAACTTTCATGTCTTTTAACTGCTGTGTTTTCCTACAAGACAACAACTTTTCCCACGTACACAACTTTCTAACTTGTGTCTGTCTAGCTGTCTGTGTCACGCGTGGAGCGCGCACAAAGTCATGCAACTCCTTTCGCATAGACCTGTGACCCGGGGTCATGTACTTCTGTGCCCTGGATACAGTGTGCTATATTTAGATCATCCCAAAACAGTTACGGACCGGTAAACCAACATTGCGCCCTCTTGTAAATATAATCGCAATGAATTAAAGGGAATATTTGTACAAGCATGAATATGCCATTCCTCTACAATAGTGCCAAGTTTTTTTTTACAAGTTTCATTACAGTATCAAAAAGATCCAGAGTATTCATAAAGAAAAGGTGTCAGTGTCATTATTTGTACACGATAAGCATTATAAACTTGAGTATCTATGTGCCGCCTGTACTGTCTGCAACAGTCGGACATAAAAATCTGAAGGGCATGACCTTCCCCTTATTCCTCCTGGATCCGCCCAGATATTTTTGCCAAGTACAAAAGACAAAAATAATGCAAAACCTTTGCCGAAACTTTGCAATGCCAAACATACACTCATATCCAAAACGGAGTCAGAGCGACTCTTTAAGTAGAGTCCAGCAACTACATGTATGTCAAAAAAATATTTTTTCATCGCCCTTTTAATAGAGTCACTTGACTCGTTCAGAGTAGTAGTGACTTATATTTGAAGTCATACGATTTCAATAAACTGACGACATTTTACATGTACATGTAATTCACATGTTCGCATTTCCAATCAAAAGAAGGCTATTTTTGCAAGCGCCATGCCTGCCATAAGCCTTTTTGAAGTATGGCTGCCTTATAGAGGGCGCCCTTTGATTTGGGTAAACAAAACCAAAATGGCCGACGCTTGTACGTACGTTTGTGCGGGTGGGTGTACGTTTACATTTTTACTGACGGCTAAAGCCGCCTTTTTAAAATGACATTTTAGTGCTTAATTACGGTAATGGACGGGTTAAAGATACTCATTTATCTACGGCACAGGATATGTGTTAATCTGGCTGATTTAACCCAGCATTAAGGCATAAGATGCGCCTAGCCTACGGTCCAACGCGCGCACTGTCATATATCAAAATGATGGACACATGCAAAGGAAACCGAGCAAAGTTGGGCTAGGCCTAGTGAAACTTAATAATTTATGCAAGCCTTTGTCTACTCTATAACGTGCTATGTTTTTGCCTAAAGCCTTAGCAATTAGTAGGGCATATTTTAACTTGCTAAGTTACGCTATGACTGTTTCCCAAAAGACCAATCAGTGTGTTATGTTTTAATTTGTTTCTTTTGGCTCTTTTAATTATAGTCCAGATGAATAATGCAAATGACAGTTTGAGTTTACAAGCAGTAGATCCTAAGTGCATGACTGGCTGAAAACCAACAATTAGTGCCTTATCATCATTCCTAGAAGAAATTGCAGCTTTTTCCAAATTAACTTGTTATTAATAGTTAAATCTTGTATTACCAATCTTCAAAAAGAAGAAGAAAGAGTTGGAACCCAAATTTGTCCTTGTTATAAGCATTACTTTGTATTAACAGTGCTCTTTTTTTTAAGAATTTACCACTCGATAGTACCATTAACTATGCATATAGATGCTCTAAAAATCACTCCATCTTAAGCTTCCATGTTATGGTACAGTAACAACTCTGATAAGAGAACTGCTCATTGAACATTCTGCTCATAATGAAGAAAATTTCCTATTCTCCATCGTGTTCATTCCTAATTATTCATAAAGCTTGACTATGCAAGTTGTGAAACACTAAAAAATACAGCTAAAGTACATGAAATTTTGTTTTGGCCATGGACAAATGAGTGTAAATAAAAAGGCCAAGTGAAACAAGATAACTTGAAGCCGCACGACACTGAGTTTATTCAGTGGCAAATCTGAAAATACAGATGTCAAAACTGTCAAAGAACTTTACATGTGAACTTCCAGAAACCACGGGAAAGAATTGATAACTTGACCATATTGTTTTAGACCTTGGAAAGAATTCCATACTCGGCTCGTCACATTTTCTAAAGTGCAAATGAAAAGAACAAATTTTGGAGGGGGAAAAAGTGAAGATTTTACGAGGAAAAACTAAGAAATCTTCCGAGATGTCTTATACGTTTAGTGCAGGAGGGTTTATGTGACGTCCGACTCGTAAATTCTTTCCAAAATATTAATGGTTAAATTATCAATTCTTACCCTATCGGACTTTAGAAACGTGCGTGAACGAATCAGCATTTTTTGAAGTAATACGTTTTTCACGTATGCTAGGCAAAACAATAACGAAAACGATCAAAATCTGCCACAAACAGACCAAAAGTTGTTCTTATACAATAGAAAATTATCCTATTTCCAAAACCACGTACAATATTGGTCGTCAAGTTATCTCTAAACAATCAAACAGATGAAGTTTTGATAAGCATTTTAATACAACAACGTACACGCTACGGTAACCGTCTGCCATTTTTAGATGCGTTTACCCAAATGACAGTGCGCCCTCTAGCGACAGGTATAGTATCCGCCATACCTCAAAAAGGCTTATGGTTACAGTCTCTTTGTTAGCCAAATCATGGTGATTCTGTGCAAAAAAGCAATACGACCAAGTTTGGTCCACCTATGTAAGCAAAATGTTGTGTCATATTTGGTGTCCGTTGAAGCTGAAGGTGGACTTTGAGATAAGAATCACAAATAGGCCTATTTGACGAGATTTGCGTGGTTGTTTTAAATATTCCATTTTGCAGTGACTCCTTAGAAGAGTCAAATGACTTTGGGACAGGAGTCAAACTACTCTGAGTATAGTAGCCTGCAATTCTCCGGAAAAAGAGTAATTTTACCCCGATATATGGCTATGTGTGTAACTCATATTATGATTTAAAAATAAAGTTGCATCATTCGCGAATCATCAGTGCCGGTGAGATTGTTCATGCATGGATGATGGATCTTGGTGGAATCTGTACAAAATGCACATCCGTTGAATTGGTGATGGGACTTACAGTGTCTATATCAACTTCTACAAGTATCGAATGACTTCTCAGTAGCAGTCTGGGGGGTGACGTGACCTGGACTGAACTGACGATCATACGGGCCATCATCGTATGGGCCTCAAATCTAAGGAACTGCAGTGTCCGTTTTCAGATCAGAATTTTTCACATACAACTCTATTATACCTTGGCTATTTCCTAAAATATTTCTGGAGCATATACCAGAATCAGCCTTTTGCGTGATTCGCATGAATAGCGTATACTTACGTACTTTCTTTCACATGCACAATTAGTATCCACTTCACCAGACTACATTTTTGTTGCTATGTGGTGCATGCGGCAGGTGTGAAGTATACAGAATCAATATCGACCGTGTTCACCGTAGGAGAGAATGACATAAAGCAACCAGACTGTTGGTAATTGCTAGGCCATGACGTGCACCACGTAACAACAGCAGCGTAGTATAGGCCTATATAACTTTCTAACTGCACCTGTAAGTGAATAATTCGGGGCAGCAGTCATTGTGAAAATGTTACACGCAAAGGGCTAATCACTTGGTCCAGCCTGTGGATCTGGGGTAATACTGTACTGTTCTTTAAAGGCCCTATGTATCTTTTGAAAAATAAAACTGTTTACAGATTCGTGGAATAAACTGAGTGTAACATATCTAAGGAAGAATGTTGGTAAACTAGCCTGAAGAAATTTTAGCTACTTAGAAAACCTTGAAACTCTATATATGGACTTTGTGTACAAGTGAATGGTGCACGGGACTTTTTTAGAAAACCACTTTCGATTGTCAATTTCCAGCATGAAATACCATTTTGGACGGAAATAAATTCATGTGGTGTTTGTTACCATTGCTATCAACACTTTGAGTAAGGTTTTTTTTTTCAACCCATGAAAAAACAAAATTGGGTACTTGTAAATGATGCAATGGCCTTTAAGGCTCAAAGAGTATTTATCTTGGGCGGCTCTGACTTTTGGTTAAGGGAGGGGTTGCACACCGAGAGAGAAATGCTTAATTGCTTCGTGGGAATAAACCTCAGGGAATAATACATGTTTTGGACGCCGGTTTGGCAAGCGCACAGAGAGGTTGACAACATTGCTGCGGTCCGAACAGTGTCGATGAACTACCTAAATAGTTAACTTTGTTTGAATAATTTCTGATTTCGTAAACTGCAATCACAGCTTCGGACACTTTTTCTTCATTAAGTTGAAAATGGACAGTCGATTTTATGTCCGTTCGTTTCGGATGTTCGGTTTCAAAATGTGGAACCGGATAGTAAAATAAAAACCGTATTCGGTTTTGAGTCGTAACCGTAATACATCAGTGTATAGAACAGTTTAGTAAATTGTGAATAATTATGGTCGATATAGATTACCCAACGCAACACACTATGAGCAACTAACAATGAAAATTGGGCACAAACCATTGTTATTAACAAGGTGTGTGCCCAATTTCCATTGTTAGTTGCTCATAGTGACAGGTCTCTCCTACACCTTTTGCTTTGTACCCAACTGTAATTAGCATACTGTCACTAGGCAACGTGAAGCCTGTAATTCATCCAAGCATGCCGCGACGATGCACAGACCCCCTAAACACAGTAGGCCATGCGAGGGTAAATCATAAGCTACTTTATTGGTTTGCCACTTTATTGTCCCGTGTGTTTGGCATCAGCTTCACCAGCGTTATTAAAATGGACATCGCTACTTCGTAAAATCCTCCAGTACAGTATTGATCACAACGAAGTATTTAGGTGTGCTTCTGGTGGTTAGTTTCCTGACACGCCATCATGACAACGAGAATGATCATGCGATCAGCTCCGCTGGAATCCGGCAAACTTCGTTCAAGTCAGTCGCTAGATCTCGACAACAGGTAGGCCTAAGTGTGTCTGTCTTCGTGCCGTCATGGTACCGGTGAATACAGACATACTATTCACAAAAGGAACAACTGTTTTTACCACATGACATCATCACTCGCACGTAAGTGTTTAAAAGCAGTAGAGAAGTGTTGCCTCCTTTTCGAATAGAACTATAATCACATTTTATACATAAAATAATGTGCGCTTTTTGGGGGCTTTCTTATATGCGCCTGGTGGCGACAAAATCGACTAAGCTCCCATAGGAAAGCACACATGTACTTGAAAGAGCGCGTAACGTGATCAACGCGACTGGAAAACTGTTACAAACGGCGTTATATATCCCCACGTATAATATCCTTTGCAGATGAAACTTTTCTTTTGCGAATTCCAGACACAACAGCATTACATAACTGCATGAGGAATAACGTTGATAAACTGCATTGTAGACATTTCAGCCACATAGATGCAGTAATACTTCAGAAAACCTTAAAATCCCATTACATTTAGATTCACTTCTATCTTCCGAAATTTTTTTTTTCGGTCAAATAGTTGAACATTTTGGGGATACTATGCAAATCCTGCATATTGGCTTTAATTTTTAATCCTTATTTGGTTGTCAGTATCCGCAAATTTTTAATTTACAATAAATGGCCATATTAAAACAAACTTTATTGCATCTAGTTTAATGAATAAGTATAGCACTGCGGGAAAGGACACACTCTGAGCACAGGAAGGATCAGCACACTGCACCGTCTTTGTAGGAGGTAGAGATCACGACCCCGCGCACTGCATGAATAGCATGGAGCTCCATGATGAATAGCGCACACAAGCCAGTTTATTGCGTACCTGTCATGAATGATAAATAATCAAAAAGCGCTACTTTGGTGATGATAACAAACCTCATAAATTAGTCCTGCTTTGTTGTGATGACATCAGAGAAAATGGAATGGTAGTGTGAATGATTGTCCCAGTATGTAGCGGGTGTTGTGCCTCTTGAATAGGCGGCCTCGTCCGGCGCGACGCCGGACTAAGATCAAGTTTACATTAGAGGAAACACTTCGTTGGACTAATAATTAAAGGACGTATGAAATAGGATCTTTATAGTACAGGATGTGTTTTACACATTTCAATCAATTTCAGAGAATTGTATAGTTTTGCGTTTTGGAGTAATAGACAGCCGAAGTGTGACGTCATCAAATTTTCTTTTTTGCATTTCAGCATTTTCATGACCATATTTCGGTAGAACATGATGAAAAACCCTCACACATCAAATTTGACATGAATTGGTTCATGGTGGCCCGAGATATGGCCGCATGAATACCTAATTATCCCCATTGAAATCAGTGTAAATTGGCCTGGATCGTAACTTTTGGAACCAGGCCAATTTACACTGATTTCAATGGGGCTAATTATGTATTCATGCGGCCATATCTCGGGCCCCACTGAACCGATTCCCACCAAATTTGGGCTGTGGATGTTTTTCATCATGCTCCACCGATACATGGTATCCAAAACGCTGAAATGTAAAAAAAGTTTTTTGTGACGTCATCGCTTCTGTACTCTATTGGAAGTTTTCTATTTTTAAGCTAATGAAATTTCCATATTCATGAGCAAAGATGTGATGTCATCTCGGGACAACAGAGGAATTCTCCATAGACTTGTGTACAAAAGTTGGTGTCATTTTCAGTGGCTTCTTGATATCCATCCTCTTGCAACAGTGCCCCTTTAACGCACTCCCTAACTCCTGCGTACAGTGGCCCTGTTGAAAAAGGCTCCATTTGGCGGTGGGACTAGCGACAGAAATATTGTCGCCTGGACCAATCAGGACGCTTGCAGTGCATTGTGCAGCACGATTGCAGGCATTCAAATGTAACGCGTGCAGATTGTAAACACCGTGCATGCATGTGATACATGTACTCGGTAATGCCGGCTGTTGTCCGCGTCGGCGATTGGCTGCTATTTAAAGCATATTGGGGAATCCGTTCCATTACATTCGTCAGCATGCATCCCTGTTATTAATTTGAAAAACTGCGGAGTAAATAAGGTTCGTCGTTTGAAAGTTTGGTAGGAATAGGACAGTCATCAGGAACGGAACCCAATACAATTTTTGGAAAGTATAGAAATTGTTTCTTTTCGGCATAACATGACCGAATTGATTAAATTACATCAAAATGACTCGGGCGTGAGTTGGCTCAAGACAACAGCCGGCTCGCTCCACAGATTTGTGTGTATTTCCTCAGGGTATTGTCACGTCGCTTTGCAGAGTAGAAATTCCCTGAGATCTCAGGATGCTTGATATCATGAACTGTATCAGTTTACTGAGTTTGTTTAGTATGTCATTTGCAACAATCCTGCCTGACAAGTTTGTTTGAGACAAAAATGGATCAGTGGGGTACTGTTACTGTTTGAAATGTAATGTTTTTTCTTTGTTTTTTAACTGTGGGTTCCATCCATGACTATCTTCAAACAGCACCCTCACCTCTCATGAAAATATTGAAGTAAAGAAAAGTCACTTCTTTCTGAAATATAAAACCAATTTGAGTTTGCCTCTTTGTCTGCAGCAGTTTGATCCTTTGATTTGTGTATAAAACCAGCTTGTTGTTAGGCCTAATGTTCACTTCACAAATCCTTTAAAGGCCCAATGTATTATAGATGAAACCTTTTACGTATTCCTGGAATGAAGGCTTGGTAAACTAGCCTGGAGAAATTTCAGCGACTTTATCACCAATGGTTCAGTAAACCTTTAAAATCCATGCATGTATTTGTGTTAAGTGAATGGTAAAAAATGTGATTGATTATTACATTTTATTGATTGATTATAGCGCACATTCCATATGAGCATGTTCACATGCGCTGTACATTATTATGAGTGTACAAAAGCTTACAAGTATCTTCCACCTAAACATCGAGGGCGGCATTGACAGCCGACGGCCAGAGACACTATGGGAAGGCAGTCTGTGAAAGTCGGACCCTCCGGATCTTCCGGATCTTTGTTAAAAATTGATATTTAATGAACAGAAAGTACCTAGTTTGACTTCTAAATACGCTTACATACCTTTTACCACCATGTATTGCACCAATTTGTAATTATACACCACATCGACTATCCACAAAGTGAAATTTTCGAAGAAATAGGCGTAGGAAGTGCAGGACACTAAGAAAAAGGAAATTGTTTTTTTTCCACGCCGGATCTTTAAAAATAAGGCCTGTACATGGCGGTAAAAGGTATGGAAGCGTATTAAGAAGTCAAACTAAGCACTTCCCGTTCATTAAATAGCCATTTTTGAAAAAGATCCGGAAGATCTGGAAGGATCCGGAGGGTCCGTTTTTCACCCACACCCCTATGGGAATCCCCTTTTATTCTTTACGAAAGAATGCCCTCTGTGATCTTTTAAGTGCGTTATACGTTACTCAACACACTGGATCAACAGCTTTACATCCCTTAAGGATGGAGCAAAATTGTGGTTAGATGCCTTGCTCAAGGGCACAGGTACCATGGCCAGGTATCGAACCCGCAACCCCTAGTTTTACCCCACACTTTGTTAAACCATCCTTTTCGACTCATGACTTTAATTATCACTCCTCGCAAACAAATTTTACTCTAGCTGAAGGTCGGTTTTCGAGACTAGGTAAGTTGGGTACGGTGTTACCTCAGTCAGCAAAGCGTCGTGCTGATAACGCGAATGTCGTGGGTTCGAGCCTCTTGCTGACCATCTACCACCGGTCACCCTTTTGGCCCCGGCATTCGCATACAAAGTGAAGTGGTCTCCAAGAAGTTTCCATTTTCAAATGACTACCCCCAATCTCCCCAAAATACACACTCTGGTTGCCCATACCATCTCCACCCCCCCCCCCCCCCTCCCCTCCCCCCTCTCCCCTCTCCAAAGGCAGTCGACACAGATGGACATAGTACTCCTCACAGATGTTCGTGCAGAATTCGTGCAGAAATCAGCCTAAATACATTATCCGGCCAATTGCATCCGAACGCTCTTGTCCTAATTCGTTCAAAATCAAAGGTGGTTTGCCGGAACCCGGGATTAAACCAGGGACCTACAGATCTTCAGTCTGACGCTCTCCCAGCTGAGATATAGACCGTAACGAATAACTACCATCTTGTAGGGCAACTTTTGACATTTAAATTGGTCAACAATTCAAGCACAAAATGTGCAACCACGTATGACCTAATTTCTCACGGAACAATGAAACTGCCCTACAACATGGCAGCTATTCGATACGGTCCATTCCGGCCTCCGCGCCCCAGTTTTCGAGAGTAAATCTGACGAAAACCGTTCGCAATGTTCATCTTGTTCGACCACCCAACGGTAACGTTGATATTTAATCGCGTATCCAAGCTACGTTGACAGGCCTCCGGGCCAGAAAGTTGATGCATTGGCTCGTTGGTGGCACTAATGACGTCATCACTCGACTTTTACAATGGCGGGGTAGCGAAACTTTAGACTATAGTATTGCGTTCGGATGAACAACTCTTCGGAATAAAACAGTGTTCGGATGAACAATACTTGCGTTCGGAATATTGACGTATGTATGTACCTCTTTCATCCTTGCAGGATCGCCTATGGCAATTTACCGCGATGGATCATGGACGGCATCGGTGCTCCAAGAAATATGTACATTGCGCAGACGGCCTACGCCAAGGAACTTAGAGCGGTAAGTTCAAACATCCAGGACTTCTCCAAGGTTCATTAAATTTTCTTGCAATAAATTCCCTCTCGATCGTTTGTCAAACACGAGCCAACATTTTATTGGCCAACAAGGACCTTCATTTTGTCTGACGATGTCGGCCGACCAAAAGTTCGATGGTGTGGACGCCACTCCAGACAACGTCCAACATCATCCGACAAGTTGGGCCATGCCAACTTTGTTGGAGCTTGTTTGATGAAACGGACCAACAGGAAAATAGTACACCTGTCACGTGAAAGCACCCGCCATGTTGGATCATGTGGTCGTCCAACAACGCCCAACAAGGTCCAAATGTCGGCCAACAATGTTGGCTGTTGTAGACGGGCATGTCCGCCATCTCTCGCATACCATTCATGACATAAATGATTTAATTGAATTTCGACTTTTCCCCCATTTTAGAACCCACCACTGTACGCCGGCAACAGCACCGGCATAGTCCGGTCGGCACCTCAGCCCCGCCCCGACCCCCAGGTCAAACCCCGTAACGTAAACTCCCTCAGCTGGGCAGGGGAAGGGGACGAGAGGTACACCGCATACGGTAAGGGTGTATCCCACTAAATAGGCAAAGATCGGTGTGCCAACCTCATTAATATTTTGTGTGCTCTCAACTTCTGCAGTGATAAAAGAGAGATATGAGAACTGAAAGAGGGTGGTCTAGGGTAGAAATTGCTAATTATTGTGATGAGGTGGTTTAAAAAAATGTATTTAACTGTTAGTATTTTGGACAATCTAGCTCTTATAAATGGCCCTATTTTGCCAAGTAGCATAGGCCTATGTGATTTTATTTCTTCAAAATCCACACTGATCCGTTTGGCAATTTTTACTTTTGCATGGGTGCATAGTTTTCCAAGTGGAAATTACAGTGAATTACAGTGAATAACAGGGACAGACTCCCCCAATAAAATTTAAAATTAAAAAAAGAACTGAAAAGATGAGACTATAAGTATAAGGAATGTTTATCTCCTCGTCCTGAGACGATGTGAGAATTTTAAAGGAGCATGTTCAGATTTTTCCAGAAAATAGATTACGTTTTAACCTAACAATCATATAAAATACCTCCCTAAAATACTATCCACGGGAAGAAAACGGAAAAATTGCAATCTCCAGTTTGGATGTGGAAGCGAAAAAGATTGGTGCAATTACTGCACTGCTTTAACCTGATAATTTAGTTTACAAAACATCGGTGGTTTTTTTGACGATATATCCTTGAAAATAGACGGATTGAGAACGCAAATTTTAAGAATTGTATAAGGAGAAAAAATTGACAAATAACATGGTATAAAAATCTCAAAACCCATGGGGTACAAAATGTGATATGGTCACGCTCCTTTAAGTAGATGATTTTAATAATATTGGAATGTCGGGGGGTGGGGCGTAAAACATCACTCAAATTGATGAAACTGGTCATGCAGTTCGATCGAATGACTAATTCCAATGCACTTATATCCCAGTCTGAGTGGAGTGGGAACAAAATGCTCCAACCATCCAGTTTCTTGACAATTTCTCTGGTAACAATCTAGGTAAGAATGGTCTAACAGTGCATAACAGTAAAAAGCTTCGTGTATAACCTTTTACAAATCTTTCGGCAACTTTTGTCTGCAGTGTCCAAGAAACAGCATGACTCCAATCTTGCCGATGCCCCGTATACCTACTCCCCAACATCATACACCGGGAGCCAATCAAGACGATCGTGGAAGTACAACATGTACAACACGCACGCTAAGCAGGGATTTAAGTTTTGGTTGGAAGAGAAAAAGCCTGTCAACAGTAAGTGTTTAATTTTTTTTTAGATACGGTTAAAAAAAAGGAACGCAAGTTGTCTCTTTCAAAATGGGTATTTTTTGGTTTATCACGTCAAAATATCCGGGGTCTATAACTGATCTAAACAACCCCCAAACAAATTTAGAAAATTGGGTGGGTGGTCGATCTGACACCATAGAAGGACAAAATGTTCCAACAATGATGCCCCCCGATGCATGCTCAAATGAAATCGTCTTCCACACTTCTCAGGAAAGTGTGGTAACTTGCAATGCGGATGACAATGTAGTTAAATTATTGACGACCCTATAAAGAAAATCCCTTTTGTTTGGCTCACCGTGACCGTGAACTGTTGCATGGGTACCGGTACTTTGCCTCAATCATGGTTCTGATTGTGGAAGACATTCAAATTCTTGATGAAATCTGAACTGTACTTCTCTTGAATTTCAGATGAAAACTGAGTTATCGACAACTTCACAGAAAATTTCCCTTTTTATATTGGAATTTGTTGTCTGATTCTTGTTTTCTCCAGAGTCGCAGAAATACACGTTCGGCTCAACGAAAACCTTTCTTGGACTAGGCAGCGGACCTCGAAATTAAATCGTACATGATGTGGATAGCTGTGAGAGTTCTGTTCAACTTCTAACAAGTCTCTGGAATCTCAGACAGGTCGTCGATATAATTATGTGCATGGGCCAATCGGAAGCTCGGTTTATTTGGCTCTAGAACAGTGCATGCACATCTTTCGCCTTACAGAGCGCTATATAGGATGGGCTAATCTGTTTGCGCCCTCATTAGCCAATTTTTATACGACACGTGACCACGAGGTCACGTCTTTTTCTTGTAAACGGACGTAAAAACTATATTTTCCAGCAGGAAAGACAGGTTTTGCACAAGGTACACCTTTGCGTGACGTGTTTCCTTCACAGAAATCTGTGAAGCACATCAGCCCGTCCCAGCGACCGGTGTGTATACGAGCGAAGCACATATCCCGAGTTTAGAAACTATAAGCCCACAACGCTTTTTATCAAATGAGTTTGCGATTAGAAAACGTTTCTGATGCCTGGGAGGGAAAAGCAGGGTGGAAACGATTTGTGTATTTTAAAAGGTTGTTTAGGTGTACATATTTTATTTTATTTTATTTTTTGGCAGGCAAGTTATGGGTTAAAGCGGGACTCCCGGAGTTTATTTTGGCATTTCCCCATAATAAGTTCTAAGAGAACATTGTTATTTTTTTGTTCGTAATCGCGGAATTAATTTTACATAAATAATCCGTTATATTTTTGTGTTTTTACAAAAAATACCGCATCGAATAGCTGTCATTCTGTAGGCAACTTGTCAACAATGTGTGCACAAAGTGCAACAAATTTTACCACGCAAGTCCTCAAGGAACGACGAAGAATCTGCCCTGAAGATGACAACTATTCTGTACGGTTACTAAAAAAAATATAGGATCCCAATCCATCGCAGGTTTATACCCTAGCAGTTAGTTGGGTTTACCGAAGATTATTTGCTGGTACCCATGTTTATACACATCGGTGGAGAGAGACAATGTGGAGTATACTTGTCTTGGGTAAGGACGACACGGTTGCGATGGCCGGCCTCGAACCATTGGTTGAGTTCGGGCGGGCTGTTCTTGGCACGGGTTAACTCGTTCTAGCACCCGAACGACAGGAACACGACCCGAGAACATAACACTAATTACTCGGAACAGAATCACACACACCACCCATCCATCGATAAATAGTTAACCGTGTCAAGAACAGACCGCCCGAACTCGACCAACTGACGCGCTACCCATAGACCACCGTGCCTCAATTATTCTTTTTTTTAGATGGACCTCAATGATGAACAGTCAAAATAATCATGACATCAAATCTTACTTTTGCATGCAAAATAGATACACCTTTTTTGGCGTTACAAACTGTTATTCCCGCTTTAACCGTGAATATGAAAATGGCAGCTTACAGGATTTTGTTTTTAAAATAATTCTTAATCGGTTTTGTTTTCGTGTGTGTGTGCGGGGAAAATTGCAATATTGTACATTGATGTTTGTACCGTTCGGGTTTGTTTTATTTGCAGTGTGTTTGTTATAATAACACTGCGGTGATAATTTTTACTTTTTGTTTGTTTTGCAATTAAATGTAATTGTGTCATTAAAGTCCCACCGGTGATATTGTTTGAAGAGTTCTAATGACTCGACTCAATCGCAGTTTTTTGACGACCATTCTTAATCACCTGAACAAATTATATCGTGTACTTTAAGCGGGCCTCCCACTGTGCGATTTTTGCCATGAATGTCCTACGATTTGGTACGATTGTGTGTAGAGTCTATAGACAGTCTCTGGTAATCGTAACAAATCGTACCAATTGGTAGGAAATTCGTGGCAAATATCGCACAGTGGGAGGCCCGATTTACTCAAGTCGCGCATAAAAAGATTACGTCGAGTTTCACACATATGCAGCACGATATGTGGAAGAGGGTACCCGGTACCTCTACCATTGTTCCCCCATTGTGTCTCAAACATCCAAGGAATTTCAAAGGAATTACTTTCAGTTTTTAGGGGTGGTGCGTTAAAATAAGGGGAAGAGTGTTTGTGTTTCCAATTAAAGTCCTGCTCACTATTGGAAATCTCGAAAATCAGATTTACGAAAATTCACAGATTTACGCCCAACTTACACAATATAAACATGATGACCGTAGAAAACTTCCCCTGAAATGGTTTTGTCTGAAGTGCTATAGAAATGAGTAAAACAATTATAGATGTTTTAATCCCGACGCACCGATTGCCGCTACGTGAAAATCGTTCAAGATTTTCACCCTTTTCTTGAATATTAAAAAAGTAAGTATAGTTACTCATATGCAGCACGATATGGGGCCGAGGGTTCCCCCTCCCCTACCATTGTTCCCACATTGTGTCTCAAACATCTAAGGAATGCATAGTTCCGACCTGTCAATCAACCGAACCCGCCGACCAATCACAACAGAGCTAGCAGATGTCACCAACATAGGTCAAAGTGCACTACGCTCACAACAACATGATCACGCGATATGTTCTGCCGGCCCCATACAATTTGTACAGTGTTGCATGCGACGATCCGGGTGAATTTTTTGTTTCAAGGCCGGTCGTTTCGTTGTTCAAAGGTACGAAAGCACGTATTTCATGATATGACATCTCTGTATTACTGGCCCTTTACTCAGTGTGTTCTAAGATAACTGTTGACCCTGAAACATGAATACCTTTGAGTTTTCTCCAATGAATCTGTGCTTTCCGTTGAAAGTCCCATTGCTTTGTGCGTTGCGTGTCGCCATTTTTGACGATAGCGTGTGAGCCACAGCAACAATGTCCAAGGGGGCGGGGTTAACTGGGCAAAATCGGAACTATGCATTGGGGTTTTGGTGCGTTAACAAAAGGGAAGAGTGTGTTGAGTCGTATAGGGGCGTTAGGGGGAGTCATTAGGCCCCATTGTATTACGTCGCACATCTTTTCATTTTGCAAATTTCACAACAAAAGAAAGGCCGTCGTTTTGGAAGACAATCCTGATCCCGAGATTCGTCATTGTGCGAAACTCAAGGCCGTGTCCGATTATATAGGACATGTTTTTGCGACCATGATAAGAAAGATGTAGTGACGTAATTACTAATTCAACCAATGGACGGCTTTGGTTGCTGATGACTAAATGTGATTATTAGTTGATTCAGCGATTTCGTCAGAGACATGTTTCTGGTTATGGCCGCGAAAACATGGCTGCGTCTTTAAATTACACACATCTGGAAAGCGACCAACTTGTGTGTAATTTCCAGGCGTAGCCATAGGCCTATTTGCAGGTGAAACCTTTTGATAATTCCTGGAACAGTGGCATTGTGTTTGGCAGGTGCTGGAAAATGATCAGTGTGCATACTCATTTTCAGTCGTTAATTTCATAGTATAGTTAAAGTTGCACTGCCCGTGTTTTGGCCGATTTGGGCGTAAATTTTTTTTTAAAAAAAGATAAATAGGTATTTTTCTAGAATAGAAAAAGTTATCAGCTTTCATTTGGTACCAAGAACGCAAAAATCCGTCAAGGATTAATGCCAGTCGATTAAAAACAAGAAATGATTAAATGGCTGGCAGGTCATTTAATCGAGAGAGTGTTGACGTATTATGTTTTGACGTTTTAAGAAAAAGGCTTAGACCAATAATCTCCAGTTCTCGACGTCGGAAATTCAAGTTTTTGATATTTTTCGTTACAGAGACACGTAAGCTTTCTAAATTCGTTCGCTTGTGTAAATTAATTTTTAAAATCTTTTCACCGAAACACGGGCAGTGCAACTTTAAGTACCACAAAATAATAATAGCCAGTTCTTATATAGCGCATTTCAGATCCGACGGATCTCTCAATGCGCCTTCTGCATTATTATCCCTGGTCATTGGGCTCAGTAATATCATTCCTTAAAGGTACACACCGGCCTACTGTTCACATGTTTTAGAGATGTAGAGATGTAGCAGCATTGACAATACTTTTTGGATGGTCGTTGTGAAAAAATACAATCAAAATATCCCGTAATTTACTAAAGAAGTGCAAAATTAACAAAAACGGTCAAAAGACGGGTTATATACGCTTTACCAGCCGTTGCAACTACGCGCGAGCCTCACGACTTTGTCACAAACGATTCGCTCTTCTCCTACTCATAGGATATCTCCAATTTTCTGCTCTCGATTTCACTGGACAGCCCGGACGACCGAATAGGAATTTCCGTTTTCTTTTGCCGGGAGTTGGCATCATGTTTTGTCTTCACAAACGTACACCGGAGCAACACACCCGGCCGTGTGTGGACTCAGGCTCCGCATTTGTCGTGGTGCGCGGGGCAAATGTCCTACACTTCACGGTAGCCTGCCGTAGCACGCGCTCGCTCTCGTTCTCCGGACTCTCGAAACAAACATTTATGTTCGAATTTTCATACATATGTTCAACTTTGTTTCATACCTGTATAAATAGTCTCTCTTTTGTCAATATCTTATTGGGGGTAAATCAGAGTTGAATTTGGTGCAGTTCTGCAGCCTAGAAAACGTTCATGCGGCTGGAAACAAAACTAACTCGCAAGACCATGTGACTTGTTCCGAAAAGTCACGTGACCTTGAATTTTTGCAAAATGCTAAAAAACGGCCAAATTTGACGGCGTCTTTTCAAGATATATCTAATTTACCATGGAAAGCGCTTCAGAATAATGTATGGGTCTATTTCGAGCCCAAAATAGCCCAACAAAGCCGATGTGTCCCTTTAATCTGTATACAGCCCCGACGACTGTCTATTAGGCGCTCAACGGATAAACAAACACATCAACTTTCGCTACCCTCTCAGGTACCCATTTTGCTCCTGTGTGGAGAGAAGCAATGCGTGACAAAGCACCTTGCTCAAGGGTACACGCACTATGGATGGGCCGGACCGGGATTCGAACCCATTACCTTTGGAACTAACCCAGGTTTTGAATACGATCCACTAGACCGCTCCGGCCGCCACAGCACTCACATGTACCATTTTGAACAGAAACAAAGTGGAGCTTGTTACCAATGCTATCAACACTTTGAGTGTATGTTTTGTTTTTTCTTGTCAACCCGTGATAAGTAAAATGTTCGATATCTCATTAAACACCGGGGACATTAATTTCTACTGAACTGAATCTCCGTGTATGATGGTAGGCCTAGATCGAATTTGTTTGCGACAGGAACCTGATAAATTCAGTTTTATTTTCTTAACTTGCAAAATTTGATTTGTTAAATATAAAGCCATCAAATAATGATAAATTGGTATATCGCACAAATCCACAAACCAAGTCACCAGGGGCGGATCCAGGGGGTGCGTGCGGGTGCGTGGGGGGCGCACGCACACCCCCCCCCCCCCTTAAATTTAAAAAAAAAATACACTTTTTGTGCACACTTTTTCTGCTTAAAGTGGTTAAATATTGCACCAGATCGCACCACAGAGCATCTACAATCCATCTACGCGCTCGCTATTTCATTGTCATCCGCAAAATTGTCATGTTCAAAATCCTGGATCCGCCCCTGGTCACTGGTCTTCTTTGTCCATTCCTCCATGGTCCATTAAACAGCTCAACTTTTGGGTACGGGGGGCATGCAGCTCCAGCCGCCTGTTAGGCGTTAATTATAATGAGCTAATCAAACGCACACCTTTACTACCCCGATAGGCACCCGGGCCATTTGCTCCTGGATGGAGAGACAATTTATGGCAAACGGTGCCTTGCCCAAGAGCACACGTTGACGTTGGCGAGCCCTGGATTAGAACTGACGACCTGAAAAATCAAACAGATACCACAATGGTTATTATAACAATGGTTATATAGAAAGCTATTGGTTGAGTCAACGTTTCGATCCGGAGATCTTCATCGGGACAGATTGATACGATGCACCATGGAGGTAGGAAAGATTCCTACCTCCATGGATGCACGTACTAGACCGCTCGGCGCCGCGAGCCCACGGGAGAGTGCTCCATCATACCAGAATGAACTCGCAGTCGTTCACGGATTTGCCGCTCGAACAAGGTTTATGGGAAGTGCGCCACCAACTTCAGCAGACTGCTAGCCATAACCAATTTTGAGAAGAATTTGCTCATTTGTTCTTCTGGAAAGTGGATTTAAGAGGAACATGGAAGCTGCTTTATTTTTCTTCAAATATGAATCTGGATGTTGATGCATGGAATTAATGTAGCAAGAAAGTAGTTGAAAATTTCCACTATTAATTTGTCTCCATTCCACCTGTTTCCGAAACACCGCTTGGCAAATTAGCAGCGCGCCATCAACTGTTCACAGATACCTGTCACGTGGGGTCAACTGACCAATCACAGCGCTTGTTTGTTAAGTGTGCTTTTGCGTACTACGACGTCTGTGATCTTCATCTCCCGGCAAAGAAAATGAGCATATTAATGTAGGAAATAATAGCCGCAGACACCCCAGATATGCCGAATAAGACCAAGAAAGAAAAGGTGAGTCATTGGAGACCCCCGATTAACGGTAAAGAGGTGCGATCGGTGTTGCTTTGAGCCATTATTTTGCTTGGAAGTGGCGCGCCTAGTCTACATGGTCTACATGTGTAGTTGCATGGTGACTGAGCATGGTGAGAAACGAGTTAGGGCCTAGGCCAACATGCATTGACATGTGGACCAGACTGTGTACATAATCAACCTCGTCCCCATGGTCCTAGTGTAAAAATTTGTTTCCCATTTTCATGATTTTAGCTTAAGTTGGATGTTGTCTTCTTCATTTGGGAGTTTTGTTCGTTTTAGACTTTCACATCGACTAACATTACATGTTAGTTGTTACCATGTAACTTGTAAGTTTACATTTTATGTAGTAGGCCTATCGCATTCTCGATTCTTGCAGTGCCAGATTGAGAAAGGACAATGACACATGCGCAAATCCTCAAAATGATGTCATCATGTCCAAGGTTTAATATACCGTGTAAGTTTACCTCGAGAGCGTGCAGGACTCCGCGAGACTCGTCAACTTCTGGGGACCCCGTATAAGTTTTAACACATGCAGTGACTGTTTTTTCGGTACCAATTTCACACCACGTCAAAATTAGCAGTTTTACTAGCCCTAACTTTTAGGTATGTGTGAATATTGCAATTCACGCACAGCAACTTCGTCGAAGCCTCGTTTTCGTTTTGAACGGCGCGGGAGCGTTGTGTTAAAATGCTCCTCGAAATATCAGGTTTTGTTAGTACTTACACTGTTTGTCACCGGGTTATTTTACTTTGGTGACATAGAACACATACCTATTATTAGAGTTTTGACTGAATTTCTCAAAGTTATCTTCTCCAGCTGCACATTTTCTTCCTACACGTCCGTCTTTTTTTCTCTCATACAAATCGTTGATATTTTTGCATAAGGTCAGGACAATATTTTTTCAGAATATGCTAGTATTTTTCTTTACTTAATTGTCTATCATCCTGCCGAGTTTCATCCAAATTAAATGTTAAACATCGTCGTTACCCTAACCCCCCGACGTTTGCAAAGATTAAAAAACGTTTAGAAGTTAAGGAAGAAATGACCGAATTTCCAAGTCTTGTGATCGGTATTCATCCGCCACTTGCAAGCCACCTGCACAAAATGACAGTTTCTCATTGGTCAAACGCTCACAAAAGGCATCCGCGTAGCTGGCTGTACTTGCTGTTTGACACAGAGTAGTTTCTTCTCCAGGCGTTCTTATACACCACAGCTTAGAGAAATTTCAGGGGACCGGGTGGCTTTGGAATCCGCTGCGTGGTTTTACTGGTACTATGATACCGGAGAGCCCCAAGTGTAAGGATGGGTCCAGGGGAAAGATGATCTCTAGTCAGCATTAAACACGTGACCTCTCCATGTGGCAAAAAGGCTAATGTTATTGGGCTAAAAGGTTGTTAACTTTTAATCAGAATTAAATACATGTGTACCTTATATGGGCGAGGGCGAAGTGACGTCACCCGGTCCCGGTGACAAGATCCATTGTTTTTCACTAGGCATGCGAATTGCGTGCATAGCAACCGATAAAAAAGATCGGCGCGCTGAGTCTGGTTTCTATCTAAACTTGTGGCATATTTATTTAAAGGCAGAGGCTCGTCAGCAATGCGCGCCCGCCAAATTCGTGCCACGAAATACGCAACTCCATAGCATAGTTTTAGGGGCTGCGTATTTCGTGTCACCTTTTTGGCGTGCGCGCATTGCTGACGAGCCTGTGCCTTTAACCTACAAAAATGTATTGTTTTAGTCATACCCTCAAAGTACTGATTACTGACCCAATAGCTCACACAATAATACCAAATGAGTTTAAAACATGAAATAAAGAATAGTCGTGATTTAACGTGATCACCTTGGGATCCAGTAAGAATTATGCTACTTTGTGGCGTCAGTTTGGATGTCTTTTGGATGGAATGGTGGCTTTTAATAAATCTTTTGACCAGATTAATTCGCTGGTCGAAAATGCCATCTTGTGTTTAAACAATGGGTAGTCGTATAACACATCATTATTTCATTTCACTGCTTGCATATTTTGAATTCTTTTCCGAGACGTGTGTGTGTGTGTGTTTGTTTGTAGTAGGCCTAACAAGGGTTATTTCCTCAATTCCCGCACTTAAACGCCAGAAAAGGGACACAGTCACAGGATTTCCGACTCCACAAGAAAGACAAAGCCGAGTTATCATTCAATATACTCTCCCACTTTTACTACTGCACAGCTAACATACCGCAACACAACAACGAAGTCCCGTGTGCATCATAAGCACACCGCACAGGAAGCAAGACTAATACAAAGAATTAGTAATACATGTACAATGTTATACAATGTAATACATAACCCCAGGCGGCACGTGGCCAGACTCTTCTGGCACGCGCCAAAAGGATTGGCGCGTGCTAGCTCTACACGCAAACTAGGTCAGTGCTCGGCAGAAGTTCCGTTCTGCCTCCAGAGTCTGATTAAAGGCACAGTCTCGTCAGCAATGCGCGCGCGGCATATTCGTGCCGTAGCGCTACGAAATACGCCGCGCAATATATGACTGCTTCAGCTGACGTCTAGTCAAAAGCGGTCCCGGTTTTCTGGCAGGCCTAGCTTGTTGGCACAATGGTGTCTGTTGCGAAACTTTATTGCAATGCGGCGGTGCTCGGCCCGGTCACAAGTGCAGATACGTATTTTAACCATTATATTTTGACAAAAATATCCAGCAATGACTGGTCACAATTATTTTAACCAAAATGAGTCTCATTTTAAGGCAAACCCTATGCAAAAGAATGGAAAACGCATGACGAATGAAAAACGAACCAAAGGAAAGGCGCCTTATCCTTTTTTTCATCCGTCTTGCGTGCGCGTTTTGCTCCACCCGTTGTCTGTATCGGGCCATAGAGCGATTGAGATGCAAATGGATAAAAAAAAACGCAGGATGGATAAAATAAACGTATCGACCTGTAAAGGAAAGGCGCCTTTATTTAGTGTAAACCGACACACAAAAAATTGAACAATCGCAATCACCTAAATTCACCAACCAAATTGATTTTGCCAATTTTCAGTATTGTTTCACTCTGGACAAAAACATATATTCGTGCCGCGTTCCCGTAAAGTGACGCACAAAAATGCACGCACAACAATCGCTTAAAAACGATTCAGTGTGAATGAGCGTTAGTAAACTCATCCATAAAGTTTGCAAATTTGTTTTGATAGAATTAATGTGCACCCACCACCAAAGTAAAAAGAAAAGACAAGAAATCATGCGTCTTGTAGCACCCAAATTAAGTTGTCCCTCACCGTCAGTCTGGCGACGCCGCTCGCCTACGCCTATAGAACTTTATGGCAATGAGTACAGTGACAAGAACTGTCAGCAATATCGATAAATTATTGGCTTGGCGGTCGATTATTTTATCTAACAATTTCGAAATTGTGTTACCAGCGTCAACTATAGTGGACGTTTGAGAAGTGTAAAATAACAAAAGATAAGGCTATGCTCGTTAATGATCTAAAAGAAAAATACACGTGCGCCGCACGCCATGCCCCTTGGTCGAATACTCAAACAGCAGTTTGATAAAATGATGTCACCGTGGTATTCGACTAACCATTGTTTCAACCCAGGACAGTATTTTGGCCAGCAATTCTGTACTGGTCAACTCTGTAGCATACAAAAAGACACGAGGTTCATTACAAATTACCACCCGACAGACGTTCAAACCGACGTCACAAAGTAGCTCGTATTTCTTATTGGACCCCATAAGGCAACAACGTTAAATGACGAAGCTACTTTATTTCATGTTTTAGACTCATTTTATTTTGATTGCTTGGGGTATATTGAATCATTGACCATATCGCCATCGAGGGTTTAACTTAAACAAAATAGTAAACAGAATAATTATGACAAAAAGTGTTTTTTATTATATTTATTACATTTTTAATTCATACTGGTCGAATTCCCCTACCGGTCGAATATACCCGCATTTACCCTAGTTCTAGTTCGACCAATCATAAGCAGATAAACTTCTTATGCGCTTCACACCCCCGAAAAAAAAATGCATGCCGCGATCGTACCGTACGTGGATAGGAAATGCGCCAAGCGCCGCGCGCAATATCTGACTGCTTAAGCTGACGTCTAGTCAAAAGCAGTCCCGGTTTTCTTGGAGTTCTACTTGTTGGCACAGTGGTGTCTGTTGCGAAACTGAATTGCAATGCGGCGGTGCTCGGCCCGGTCACAAGTAAAGTTGCAAAACCCATTAACTGTGCAGGAGGTTTTTCGCCCAAATTTTCACCTTTCTTTTGCGGATATTTTCTTTCGTACTGGACGAAACATGCTCATCTTGGTATTGTTAGATTATTTATGTCGTGTTCTGTTCAATGACATTTATTTCACTGAAGTAAAGTAACTTTGAAATGTTTTGACACATACCTATAACTTTATCATGTGGTTATCTGTATTACTATTAGGGCTGAGGGAACTTGTCAACATGAACACGATATCTCAAAACATTGAAATCTAAATGTGTCATTTTCTCCCCGTGACACACTAATTCCCCCTGGGACTCGCCCAAACCTTGTCACTAATGTCAGGCATAACCATTCCGCAGCTCCTTGAGGGAAATAACAAGCCACGATAAAGATTCAGCCTACAATTTCAGTGAAAAAAGGAGGCATACTGGGTTATCGGTTCACTCGGGACGACGGTCATTGCTTTGTGCACAGACTGGTGTGCACACTTATCTGCACCCACACCGCATACGTCCAAGATGTCGGGTGTCCGCTTCAGTCGGTTGGTCGGACGTACATGTACACGGTGCGGGTGCACACCAGTCTGTGCACAAAGCAATGAGCATCGTCCCATTAAGCGAACCGACAACCCAGTACATGTACATGTATGCCTCCTTTTTTCACTGAAATTGTAGGCTGAATCTTCATCGTGGCTTGTTATTTCCCTCAAGGACCTGCGTAGTGGTTATAATGCCTGACAAGGTTTGGGTGAATCCCAGGGGGAATTAGTGTGTCACGGGGAGAAAATGACACATTTTGATTTTCAATGTTTTGAAAATCAGCCCTAATATAGGGACTTGGAAATCTATGACGTCATCGCTCGCGCACTGGGTACACTAATACGGGTCAGTTTCACAGTGGATTCCTGCCGTATGCGAAGTGGCGCATCGTGAGAAATGCGCTGTAAAACATCACAGCATTGTTCAATTCCAACTTTTTTAATACATGTAGATACTGAAAATAAAGAATACTTTCTGACGATATTTATTTTTAAAACAAATTTTTTAAATATTTAAATTGGAACACAGCAAGATGTTTGTTTGACAGAGAGATTTCTGGTCCAAAAAGGGTAGTTTGTGTTGCGAAACAGACTTGTGAAACCAGCGACAGTTTGGGGAGATTGTTGTCTGTGCAAAATTTCAGTATAAAAAACATGCACTTTGTTTGTTTGTTTTTAAAAGCACACAAAAATAATTATCAGTTCCTCTTTGTGAGCGTCGTCCAGTGCGTAGTTTTCATTCCAGGCGTGTGTTATTACACATTGACAATCATTGACGTTGCGTGCCCTCACTTGTGCTACGTACTACTGCATTTAGGCTTTCGTGACAAAGCTTTACTTTAGCAGTAAACGAGACAGCGTGTTGAACTAAGACTGATCAGACTTGAAGTTGAGGAATTTTTCGCTGGCTTGGTGCAATATGTCACTGTGGGGGCGCTTCATACTGCATCGCATTCTTCCAGCTCTCTCCTAATCAGTTTACACACATGATTTCGCGGAAGAACGGCCAATTTCTAAGCTACCGCTTGCTCAATTTATGCGATGAATGTTGTTTTGGAATTTACAGAAACTAATCTGTAATGTGAGATGATATTTTCAATCAAAATCGAACTTTGATTTGTTTTTCCCCCAAGTCCTAATAATACAGATTTAACCACATGATAAAGTTAGGGCTGAAGTAACCTCAGCTACAGTTTTACCTACGCATACATGTAAGGTACATGTACGGTACAGTATACATATAAGCACACAATTACATGCACACCTGGAATTTTTGTGGGCTGCTAGATTCCTTAGTCGTCTATCGTATCTCCAGTAGTCAACCATGAAGAAAAATCCACATGCAAGTGATATTTTGGCGCAAATATTGTGTCCACGATGTTACGATAGACGACTAAGGAATCCAGCAGGACGGTAAAATATAGTGAGTACCACACATTTTAGGAAGAAATAGGTTTTCACTGATTTCGATTGGGAGATGTACATGTACGGTACCTTAGCCTCGTCTACACTGGCAAACTTTTCTGAAAAACATGACCAAACTTCAAGTTTTGTCATGTTTTTCAGAAAAGTTTGCAGGTGTGGACGGCACATAAAACATTAGCAAACAACAGCAAACTTCACCAAACTGTGTTTGCTCGTGTTTGGACATGCTGCTATTGGCAAACATTCGTTTGCTCATGTTTTATGTCTGGACCAATCAGGAACCAGTTTCAGGTCATGTGATTAGAGCTAGCCAATCGTGATCACATGATTGTTCAAGAAGTTTGTTTCTGTTTGCCAATGTAGGCACACAGAAAAACATCAGCAAACATATATCATAAATGTTTGCAAGTGTTTGCCAGTATGTAGGTTCATAACAAATGCACAGTGACCTACATGTACATGTACATGTTACAATAACAACACAAAAATATACCACCGAACACGTGAGCATAGCAACCTGTAGCAACGCGTGTTTTTTTTACCCTGCTTTGATAACCATGAAAGGGTTTATTCCACGATATTCACGCATTACACATGCGCGACTTGCCTACTTGTAGCAACTGCACTCGCCTTGTTTTGTCGCAGATCCGAATCCAGATCTCAAGATGTGTCACCGTGCGAAAACAAACGAATCCGAAGTCATGTGAATCTCAAGTCGCGTGTTAAATAGCAATTTATTCCAATGACGTGTCGAGTTTCAAGTTGCACTCATGACATTCATCGTACATGTAAATAAACGAACAGCCTAAATTTGTTTGTATTGTCTGATTGTGTGTTGTCACTGAGAATGTAAACACGATTAATACGAAAATCTGTACAATGTTTACATTGCCTTTTTGGATCTTGCACTGACTGAACCACCTTTTAAGAGCCCCTTTCTCAAATGTATGGATGATGCCGAATGATGCACAGATGATGCCGGCTGGCTGGTCCGGCAATATCCATGATGATCCCTGAACACACAGAAGCCGGTTTGTTTTTCGTGTGTCCCCCATTGGACTTAATTTTGTAATTCTACCTCACAACTGGCATGATGCCTCATCACAATGGAAATGAAATAATGAGATTTGAACCTATTGAGACATCTGACACACTGCCTTAGGCAGATGTATACAGACTGTATGGAGTGCCATGGCTGAGCGGTCTAGTGATACTTAAAGCCTAGCGTACATGTACATCGACATTGCAACTGGAAGCAACTCAACTGATCAGTTGCTGTCGATGTGTGCGTAGCGCGCACATCGACAGAAACTGATTAGTTGCGCAACTAGCGGCAACTGGGAGCATCCAGCTATGTCTACATTTCCAGAGCGCGCACATCGACACGGCAACTCGGTAAAGCGCAGAGTGCATTGCCCTTGCAACTGTGCGTGCAGTTGCTGTCAATGTGCGCGCTCGTGGTCAGATGCACGCGAGCAACTGGCAGCAACTACATGTAGTTGCAAGTACGCGTACATCGACGCGACTGACCGCAACTGGGTACAACTAGTTGCCAGAAAGTAGAACATGAGCAACTCGCGGCAACTGGGATTTTTTCAGTTGCCGGTAGTTGCAAGTGCGCGTACATCAACCTTTTTGAGCAACTGATCCGTTGCTCCCAGTTGCCGGAAACACCAGTTGCCACTAGTTGCTTCCAGTTGCAAGGTCGATGTACGCTAGGCTTAAGACCGTGATTACTGTAATTCTAAAGGTTGTGGGTTCGAGTCTGGCTTGTACATGGTGCGCGTGTAACCTTGGGCAAGACACTTTGCCATGAATTGCCTCTCTCCACCCAGGAGTAAATGGGTACCTGCGAGGGTACATGTACATGTACATATTGTAGTAAATGTGATACATGTGCGTGATTAGCCCATGAGAGCATAACCGGTGGCACCCGGGGCTGTATACTTCCCAGGGAGCTGCGAAGGTTTACATAATATGTAAGGAATGATATAATTGAGTCCAATGACCAGCAGCCGATTTCACGAAAAATTGCGTAGCTTGCGAAATTTTTAAAAATGGCATACGCCCAATAGGCTTGCGTGTAATTGTTACAGAAATGTTGCGCAGCTTACGCAATAAAAGGTTGTGCAAGCGGGCTTACGCAGTGTGTAAGGATTCATGACATCGGCTGCATGATAAATTGTAATCAGTGCCCTGAGCATCTTGCTTGATGGATATGTGCGCTATATATTTATTATTGTTGATTTGCTGGACCATATCTTCCATCCATTAACAAAATTACCGTACTTTAACAAGTACACCACATGTACTTGTATAAAATTTATGAACTACTACTAGTACCAGTAGCACCCTGTGTAAAGGCACATGTACTGTAGGCCTACGTACATGCTGTACATACTATGTATATGTTGGTAGCCATTGTTGACTTGCAGATTGTGGTGAGTGCTGTTGAAACACTCCATCACATTCCATTGTGGAGTTCATGCACTCTGTATTATTAGACTTCCTTATTGTGAGTCTGTGTGCTTTTCCAGTTGCACAGTTTGTGTATGGTGGACTTTCACAATAATTTCACAATAATTGCAGGAAGTGAAGGACATGTGGTACTGCTCATTGTAAGCTTGCAATTTGTGCAGTTATATGTGCAGACATCTAACATGTACCAGTACGTGCATATAAACACTATACCGGTACTCTTACATGTATGTATAGTGTATGTACCGTATGTGTGAAAGGAAAAAGGGTAGACATTGTTATCTTGTAGGGAAAATGTTAACACTTTCTCTATACATGTACATGTACAATACATACATGTATATAACACACAGGGCGGACTAAACTTGGCAATCTACGGGAGAGGTCAGGAGAGGTCAGAAGTACAAACACAAGAAACTTAGACATTGTGTATACATGTAGGCTACATGTATTAAAGATGTACCAGTATTGTCCGTGTGTTTTGGATGTGGCACCTCAAAATATAATTTTCTTTCGAGTGGGTGAACAAACGGAGGTAATGCACACGAGTTAGGTTTCCAGTATGGACGAGAAGTGTTTTTTTAATTGTATTGTTTTGAATAAAAGTCTGCCTTATTTTTCTATTTTGGGGTGGGTAACCGGAAACGACTTATTCTCTTAGCCTAATCAGCTGATTTCCTCTCTCTTAGTTCCTCATACATGTAAGTGCCACTGAAATTATTTTTCTCTCTTTCTTTAAGGATACAGTTGCACGTTCATTTCAATCTTTTTGATATTTGTGAGATTGAACTCCCGTGGTTTATAAACTGAGTAAACTCACGATGTATGGTCTTTAATACTGTTTTGTTTCGTGTTTGATTGCATTCATTCAGGCTGCCAGCAAACCAGCAGGAGGAAATAATAAGAATTCCACAAAAGATGGCATGGATGGTCCGGAGGAGGTAGGTATACTGTACATGTACCGTAGGTTAGAAATGATTGGATTCAGGATTTATCATAAGGGAATAAAAAGTAATTACAGTAAAATTTCGTGAAGTCGAAACCGGATAACTCGAAACTCCGTTTACCTTGAAGTAATTATATAATATTGGATGGCTTTGAGGGTGATATGAGAATATACCGCACGGGTCATGAAAATACTGAACGAGCCGAAGGCGAGTTCGGTATTTTCATGACGAGTGCGGTATATTCTCATATCACCCGAAAAGACATCCAATATTATTATTGTTATATAAAATGAAGCTGACACACTTGTAACATTTTTCAGACAGTATAATTTAAAATTCGAAATTGTTGAAAGTTCCACAAGCAACAGTAAACATTTCACCCTGGCACCATGGAGCTCCTTTTGTAGCTCCATGCTGGCACATATGGAAACTGTTTTTAAATACTTTCGTAATCCCACGTACAGACGTAGGCCTAAACCTTTTGGAGAATCGCATTCAGTTCAATTTTGCTTAAGTCTTCAAAGTCCTCTGACAATTCCTTTTCCCTCAAGTACAGCTTCAAAATGTTCACTGCTTTCGTGGTGCTTCTCCGTGTCGCTCCGCTTTCTCTATTTTGGAGGATGTCATCGTATTCATCGTCTTCTATCGTATCAAATCTGGGCTCGCCATTTTCTTTTCATTTCGTGGAATTGAAGTGCGCGCGCGAGCTCGGTTGGTTCCGGTTGTGCATACATGCAGAATCGATACTGTTGTAACAGTATTTTTTGTTACTGTACAGTGTGTGACATTTTCCACCCACAGAGGGCGCTATAACGTACAGTAACAGAAATGCACGGTATCGCTCACAGCTTCATTTTATATAATAATCCTCATTCCCGACATGAGAATAGGCTTTTGTGCACACGAATACCTTCGTAACTCGAAATTCCTGTGCTAGTGGCTCCGTTTACCTCGAATTGTTTTTCGGCAAATGTAAAAAGAAACCGCAACCGAAGGGATCACAAAGTGTGAAAATCGTTTCATGAGTCTTATCTGTCGATATAATCCGTCTTTTCATCAAAAGATGCAGCGTGATGCATAATGTCCCCTGATACAATCACGACAATAGGGCCTAATCAATCCATAACCTCAACAAATCTGCCTTCCTGGAACGCCTGAATGGTACCGCAAGGCCTGCATTGAAGATCGCGTGGTGCTCGTACATGTTCACTGCCATTGTTAAGCATACCCGGAACCATGTGGTCCGTAGCCATACCATGCACTGGACTGTGGACAATGGCAAGTGCGCCCTCTATAGGTACAGGATAACACTGATCACGCAATCACACTGCTGGCCATGCGTGCATGCGTGCAGCATTGCAAACCACCCACAAAATACGGACGATGTGATGAAAAAAAGACACAAAACACATGGTACGTGCTTTACAAAATGGACATTTTAATTTTTTTATCTTGTACATGAAATACGGTAGACCTTCAAGTACGGTAACAACAAAAATCTTGCCAAAACAATGTTTTGCAGCTGGGAAAAGGGCTCACAAAATGGGCTAAATACCGAGTCCACAACATACACATGAGGCTAGCAAGTATCTTTACCGTTCAAGAGTAAGCACAGCATTTGATTTAGGGGAGCGTGAGGTTAATCACTTGGAACATGGGGTATGTTGAAACATTGATATTTTCTTCCACAGCTGTAGTTACATGTATTTTTATGAAATCCTGCCAGTCGTATGTTGCTATTTCATCACTGAAGGGGCACTGCAATTTTTGTGTTTAGAAAGGGCACTTCCGTTGGAAAGTCTAAAAGTCTATGGGAGGATTGCAAAAGGAAAGGGCACCAAGGCCATGACCAAGGGCAACAGAGGCAATGGCCTCCGTGAAATTCCCGTGCACTGAGTACTCACTGATGCCTGTAAATTGGAAAATTGTTTGATTAAATGCATGACAAAGCATTATCATTAGGCATGTTTACATGTACAATTGGACTAATTTTTGTGGAAAGTTCCCTTGAGTCACTGTTAAAATTGCATTGAATATAATACATACATGTACACATACGATGAGGCTCCTGCTCAGTGTGGTTTACCCACCCTGAGGCAAAGACAGCAGCTTTGCTATAAGTTTGGCAAATCTTTGCTTGTTTCCAAATATCTTAGTAGTTGGATTCCCTGCAGCCGATTTCACGAAACAGTGCGTAACTTGCGCTATAAACGGTTATGGCGCAAGACTTACGCCATAAAGTTATGCCGTAGCTGCGCAATTACTTAAAATCGATTTCACGAAACTCTTCTTAGCTGCGCAACGTTTATTTTTTCACTTTAGCACTTGTAACTTCTTGGACGAGGCTAATTTCTAGTTTATCAACGACTATTTGATGCTTGCGCTTGATAAAATAGTCGTACATAAAACATACGTCGTTGTTTTTCACAAATTTTGCACGGTCATCATGGCTGCCGTCGCGAGTCATAATGCGTCGAGTCGCAGATTTCACCGATAAAGGCCGTTTTCTACAAACGGAAGGCTGGGGTTCAGTTCGTTGACGATGCGGTAAATAAGCACGTGTAGCTAGCTGCATTATCGCCATTTTCCACTGTCCTACGACACATTTTTCCAACTTACGCCACCAAAAACCATTGCGCAAGTTACGCCACATTTTATGGCGTAAGTCGGCGAGTTGCGCCACATCCTGATGTGGCGCATCTTTCGTGAAATGCTTATTAACTTATTGCGCAAGTTACGCAATAACTTATGGCATAAGTGGACTTACGCAATTGCGTAAAGTTTCGTGAAATCGGCTGCTGTACTCGTAGCCAATAACATTGGCGCCACTTGAGAAATTGTAATGCCATATCTGTGCCATTTTGTCGTACCAAGAGGTACTCGAATAGTTCCCTGATTGGATTGATAAAGTTGCTCAACAGTATGGGTACTTAAAGGCACAGGCTCGTCAGTAATGCCCTCCCGCCAAATTCATGCCACTAATTACGCAGCTCCATGCCTTTGCTATGGAGCTGCGTATTTCGTGGAATGAATTTGGCGAGCGCGCATTGCTGACGAGCCTGTGCCTTTAATGTGTTAGTGTTAATGAATCATTTTTTCCTGTTTGTCTTTGTTAGCTGCTATTTGTTTTTTTTTTTTTTGTCCAGTGTTTCTCTTTTTCTGTTCTTTTTTCTAATTTAATTATAGTATAATTGACATTTTAACAAAATTATATAATTGTTTATGTACTTTTTAATGTAATAATGTTTCCTGCAATTCTGCTTATGGCAGCGAGTAGTACGTGAAATAAACCATTAATAATAATTGTGGTAATTCTTTCAGTGATATAAAAATGAAAATGTAAAATGTACAATCGACGGTCAACACATTAAAATTTTGGGTGTTTTCTGGCTGTCCGCATTGGACTACATTTGGCAAAACCTCCATGAGTTACCAATATTAGTTCAATGCGCTGCGGGCACAGCTATAAGTACTGTACATCATAAGGCCCCTATTCATATTTTTGGTGTCGGTGGTAATGCGACCGGTAAGGAATATTTTTTAATGCATGTCTGGTTTGGAAGGTTTATTTTCAGAACTGATGACCTAACTAAATTCATGGCATACATTGTAGACAGGTAATGCTTTCTGTCACTTCAGTCTAATGGATTTTCCAGAAGAATTGGATTGATTTACCAAAAATCTATCTCATGAAAAGTACAAGGTCATAAATGTCAGCTGAAAGTACATAGATTATTTGTACTCCATGAACTGCCTCTATAAAAGTTTGTACAAACATTGTTGTACCCTGTATACATGTATGTTTAGAATACTTATACATTTAGAATACTTGTACAAGGGTCATTCCATAATTGTGATATGTGGCACTTCTAAAAAATGTTATATTTTTATACCTGACTTCCGAGAACGATTATTAATATATAAAATGAAGCTTTTGCGGATACCGTGCATTTCTGATAGTACTGTGCAGCACAGAGCCCCAATCTGATGCGCGTGCACACTGGGCGCACCCAAACACACGCGTACCGGTACGTGCGCATCGTGCATCGACTGAACAAATTGCGCGTGTGTGCTACGCGCACAAGAGTACAGTAACAAAAAATACTGTACAACAATAACAAAAGCACATGCAGTGGTAAAGTAAAGTTTAGACAAAAATCTCGCGGAAATCTTTTAAAACAAAGCTTCATTTTATATAACAATAATAATATTGGATGTATTTTCGGGTGTGCACTCATCATGAAATTACCGAACTCGCCTTTGGCTTGTTCAGTATTTTCATGACTTGTGCGGTATATTCTGATATCGCCCTCAAAGCCATTCAATATTATAACTCTCGGCACTTAACAGTATAATAATGACAATGTGAGTCAAACAACACCTTTATGTCTTATTATTACCCAAAACATCATGAGAACAATTCACTTTTTTGCTTTTTGCATAAATTAATTAAAGCGGCCGTTTCGGCAATGAAAAGGGCTGTGTTATTCAATAAAAACATCCTGTTATTCACCAACAGGATATTCATTATAAAACACTTCCGAATTGGATGATATTTTTGGTTTGGTCTGGGTCGGTTTGAACATGAAAAAAAAAGGTCATACAGAATATACGATTCGTTAAAATGCTATTCGTAAATTCGATGGAAGATCGAATATTCAAATTTTTGATTCGTTTGGCACACTGCTACATTTACATGATCTGAAATTTTTGTTTAAATCCGTTGGTAAATGACAAAGTTATTCAAGATCAAAGGTACACGTAGGACATTTTGTTTGTATAAACTACTACTACTGTACGTGTACACATGGTACAATACATGTAGGTACATATACATGTAGTATACATTTCTGTTTGCAAAATGTATCTTAAAATATTTGACGAGTGTGCCTGGTTATTAACACGATTAACTACAGCTACATATGTACATGTACGTGTGCAGATGTACCGGGTACACGTCTACAGTACCCGGTAGACCTACAGTGCCTGTACTGTAAATAACATTATGGCGTGTACAAATGTCCAGTACATCAAATTTTCATCCCATTAGTTTGTGGTAAGAGTAGCTGATATCATGGGAGGAAGGTATGTGCATGAGCAGTGCAGAAGCAACAGCAGGTTTTCCACATAATGCTGCAGCACTGTTGTGTGCCATGTTTGTTAGTTTTCTCTACAATAGATACGTATACTGTGCATATCCATCGCAGTATCCACCGTTCATTTTGGGAATTACTGAGAGGTCCCTTGGGAATTTCATTATAAATAGGTCTTTTCATAAAAATAGGTCTTTTCATAAAAATAGGAGTGTACACACACTGAAAGGAGAAGTAAAACACTTGTTGAAAACGATCAACATTTTCTATAAAAAAAATTAAAATCCTGTGTGTAGTGCCTGACAATGCAATCCGGGGAATACATACTTCAATATTTTTAACTAATTTATCAACTGATTTATTATGTTAAACCTTGCAACAAATTGGGCTGTGCCACATTTTAACTTTTCTGGCTCTTTTGCAAGAAGAATAACATACAAAGTTTCAATGGTTGAATCGTTGCTTGCCGGCCTTGTTTCCCAACACTTACACAACATGCTTTAAATTCCGTACATGTGGCCCGCTCTGCAAAAAAGGCCCTTACATGCATGACAAGTAAGTCGAACAGGCTACATGTGTATGTAGGTCGAGATCCACGCTCTACCAACATTTCTCGAGAAACGTAATTGTCAAGCTTAAAATGTTGAAAAAAATGTTTCAAAATATGAAAAGGCAAGCGTACATGTACATATACGGCTCCGGAGTAAGTGTTGCATGCGTGACGTCATCAGGTCCTCTTACCTTAAGTCGGGGCACAGAACTGCAAAACAAGTCGGCTCATGTGAAACCTATTAGACATACATAATTCAAAACCGGATATCCGAAACCGGATACCTCAAAACTCTGTTTACCTCTAAGTAATGTCACATTCCCTGCAAACCGCGCCCGCAAGATACGGACGTATGATGGAGAAAAAAAAAAACACAAAATGAAGACACAAAACATGGTACGCGCTTCACAAAATGGAAATTTTAATATTTTAATCTTGTACCATACATGAAATAGACCTTCAACTAACAAAAAGATCTTGCCAAAACGATGTTTTGTAGCAGGGAAAAGGGCTTACAAAATAGGCTGAATACCGAGTCCACACCATACACATGGGGTTAGCGAGTTACGGTGGACATTTTTCGTGCGTTGAGTGGAGCGAATCGGGACCTCCTATTAACTCGAACTCTGGATACCTACATGTAGAAATTGTCATCCATTCCCTTGAGTTTCGACATAACGAGATTTTACTGTACGTGTAAATTAAAAATGCTTTTTAAAAATGCTTTTTTTTTATAGTCAGAATGTGTCTGCTTTTAAATTTAGCAATGCCCTGTGCCACTTCATTATTTACACAGTTTCCTATGCTGGTGATATTTTTAAGAGCAACCTTCAGCAAGTGTTTCCTCTTCCTACATGTACATTGTATACTTTACCGGTTCATGTGTATTTAGTGTGCACCAGATGCATCATTGTTCAATATTTTTGTTTAAATGTGTTTAACAAAATTCCGGGTATAGTGTATGATAAAACAACAATCTATGCCTACATGTATACGGTCCAAAGGCCGATCTTGTGTCCATGACTGCCAACCAAATAAACCCTTTCACGGTTATCGACGCCATGTTGTTCACGGGGCAGTTCGAACACGCGTTGCCGTGTGCGTGCGCAGATCGTAGCTAATGCACAGTGACCCAACAATGCATTCGTATACGATCTGCGCACGCACACAGCAACGCGTGTTCGAACTGCCCCGTGAACAACATGGCGTCGATAACCGTGAAAGGGTTTATTTAATTGCACAGTAATGCATATTATTATATAAAATGAAGCTTTTGTGGACACCGTGCGTTTCTGTTACTGTGCAGCACAGATCCCGGATTCGATGTGCGTGCACGCTGGGTGCACCACGATCACACGCGTACATGCGCGTCATGGATCGAGGGAATGGATTGCGTGCATGTGCAACGCGCGCCAGAGTACAGTAACAAAAAATACTGTACAACAGTATTTACAAAAAATACTGTACATGTAGAGAGTCAAAAATCCTTTATTTGAAGAAAACAAAACCCACCCTGCATCACGATGACTGGCAATTTCTCTACTGGATCGCATTTGTTCAGCTCTTAATTCTTTTATGAGCTCAGCGCAACGATCTTTGCCTGTAGATACATGTAGGTTGGTTAGCCCAGCCTTCGGGGCCCCATAGAAACTTCTCCCAAACATGCAGCGATCGTCCAGCATGTAAACATTTTACGACTGTTTACTGTGTACATGAATAAGTGTTACTCGCATAAAAATGCATTGAATCTGTCGCGGTGTTTTTTATATACATACATGTTTTATGTAGCCTATACCGGTACATTGTAAACAGCCATCGTCATTTTTGGCAAAGTAAGGGACCGAGAATATTCAATTCTACATTTGGAAAAAGGTTGGGGAAAAGCACCTTTAGCTACAGTTTCAGAAGGGTTATCGCATTTTCTTGGATTTTTTTTATTTTTTTGTATACATGTATCTTGAAAGTTCATAAGGGAATTAGTCACTCCGAGTGGTACTTTTACCCCTAAATTCAAAGAAGTACACTACGTTATGGCACATGTACCGGTAGGGTCAGCGTTTCAGCAGGCACATGCACATGGCAACCTAAATGTGCCATAGATATGAGCATACATGTACATACATACTCCTGTACAGGCACACTGTACGACATTATGGCAGTACATGTACGTACAGTGTATGTACCCCCGGTACTGCCATAATGTAAATTAGAGTAATTAGGAATAATTAATGAGTTTGCCATTATTTTACATGATGTGCACTTGTACTGTACATAATCGCATCTTTGAAATAATTATTTTAGTCGCCAGTGAAGACTGACCCATAACCTGGCCTGGTTTTACTGTTGTTTTTCTCGAGTAGGATAGCCAATACAAGGGGCCTGACTTGTGTTAAGTGCATTCCTCTCCATGTACCGGGGTAACTACACTTGACTTTATAACTGTGTCCATCTGGAAATAAATTGACCTTTTGCTCGGGCTGTCAAGAGCGGAAGTGTAGTGAACCCTGGCCAATCGCTACCTGTTTGTCGTGTTTTTGCTTTAATATCGACCAAGTACGGCACAAGAGTGGGTACATAAATGTCCATACACTGTACATGTTTGTACATGGTAATACATGTTAAATGCATGTAATAGTACTAAGGGAATAAAGGTGCGGGTGGCCATTCTTCAATTGTACGTTTAAGACCAGCTCACCTGAATGCACGTACATGTACAGTGTACTGTTTAAGACCGGTCAACCTTTATTCCCATTCATAGTGTACCTTTTTGTGTACAGTAAATCAGTAAAACCCTGTGTACAAATTTCCAATATACTGGTATGCCCGTAATTACCGGGAAGGACACTGTGTTACATTTTAGGCTGTCCCGGTTATGAGTGTATATTGGAAATTTGTACACAGGGTTTTTAGAACTTTAGGCATATTGTCACCCTTGTTGTGCCTACGGTAAGTTCTCTTCAGAACAACTGAAACTTATTTATTTTATTTTAAGACCAGACAAAGGTATTTTCTGGAAAGTATGGTCTGTGTTGCCAAAATTCCCCCTTTACCGTGGAAAGACTCACATACGTACATGTACGTTGCAATATGTACATGTACGTCCCACTAATTCCTCTATTTAACTGCTGGTCCAAGTATGCATACATTATTAGTTATCCCACGAGCGCGAGTGGGATAACAAATTTTTCTTCAAGCAAACTTGACGCACTAATAATGCGCGCACTCTGCAATACATGCGTGAGACGCAGTGCAGAGAATCGCGCTCATAACAAGCCGCATCGGATGCACACGCGTCATGATTGAAGTGTGCAGCTCCGTGTAGGGGATGCAGTGCATTTGGAATACCAGGGCACATCACGCAGAGTGCGACATAAAATGTAGTGATAATGTCATGCTGTTGTTGCCATGGATCCACCAATCAGAACCACAGATTCAAGTTTGCTTGAAGATGATACTTAACGTACCGGTACATGAATCATGTTTTAGATGTCTGCGTGTACCATAAAAGTGCCTGAGAAGGTATTGGTACATTTGAAAAATTACCATTCATACGTACTGTACACATTTTCTCTCTGTGTATATCTCAGACAAGACATCGGACAACAACAAATGTACCACCCCCAACACAGCTAACAAGGTCAAAGGGCACAGGGCCACTGGTCAAGAAAGAGAAGAGGCAAGGCTCGTCCCGGTTTAACATCAGTAAGAACCGGGAACTACAGAGGCTACCACTACTTAAAGGTGGGTATATGTGGGAGAACGGGGTTTTGCAATGCAGAGCGCAAAAAAAAAAACATAATGATGTCACGGTTTGTTAACATGTGCGCAAATCTATGGGGGAGTTTCAGGGTACCAGACAATGTTTACGTAGGGCCATAGGAAAGTACGTACAGTGTATGTAAATAAACCGTGAAGTCATTATGTTTCAGGTCCATCGCATGCTTTGTAAAACAGGTTGTCTGAGGTCCGACTCGGATTTGGAAGAAACTTTTTCTAAAAATACTTCAAACTGTACATGTATGTCATGAACGTGTACAAAATTTTAGAGGCCAACTCCAACTCGTTGATGAGATATGACCCACTTGATTCCATGATTCTGAAGGATGGTGTTGGTGGATGTACACAACACACTGGACCATATGATGAAGATATGTTCAGCGGGAGAAATCCACATAATGATCTGAACAGAATGCATAGTTCCGAGATTGCCCAGTTAACCCCGCCCCTTAGATATTGTTGCTATGTGCTCACAAGCCATCGCAAAAAATGGCGACACAACGTACAAAGCAACAGGACTCGGCATGGAAAGCACAGATTCATTGGAGAAAACTCAAAGGTGTTTATGTTTTAGGGTCGACAGTTACCGTAGCACACACTGAGCGAAGGGCTAGTAATGCAGGGATGACATATATTCATAAAAATGCGCTTTCCTACCTTTGAACAGCGAATCGCCCGACATTGAAACAAAAATTCACCCGGTCACTGGCGCATACAACATACAAACTGTATGGGCAGAAAATCGCGTGATTGTGTGATGATTGTATCACTTTGACCTATGTGGGCGCCGTCTGCTAGCTCCGTTGTGATTAGTCGCGGCTTCGGCTTGATTGACAGGTCGGAACTATGCATTGAAACCCTGGCCACACGTATCCCAGGATTCTCCACTGGTCACCATTTTGTCTGGGCACACTGAGCAGCATCCTTGTGCTGCAAACAGTCACCAATCCAATGTTTGCCACGAGAGGGCGCTTCTCGAAATGGATGTACATACATGTACATCTGTTAATAGATGCTTCTCAGGGGCGGATCCAGGAATTTTTCCAGGAGGGGGTTTTTCCACCAGGGAGGGGTTTTGCCCGTCAGATTTTTATGTCCGCTTGTTTCGGACAGGCGGACACGCAAAAAATGCATTACATTATATTTTTTGGTGTCGGAGCAGGGGGGGGTTTTGACCCCCAAAACCCCCTTCTCTGGATCTGCGCCTGCTTCTGTGGTAAGAGAACGATAATGAGCAAGTTCGATTCACGACCATAGTTACGGTAACTATAGTTAGAATATTTTCAACCGAATGCAGTCTAGTCAACGATGGTTAGTCGTGTCTGGTCGACCATTTGGAATCAGCCCACTGGGCAGGATCACGCTGGTCACTGGTACCTATCAGGCATGGAGTTGATGCAGCATTTTGCATGGAACCAGTTGACAAACCAAAGGCGTTCGCACTTGCACGTTAGTGTGCATGTGTGTTGTTAGGATGACATTCGCCTAGTGGTTGACTCTAGTCGTGAATTGAACTCACTAAATGATGCCAGTGGTCGGCATACGGTATGTTTGGTGACTTTATAGCTAATTTTGGAATGACTCGGCATTGCTTCTGGAGTGGTTCAAGAGGGGAAAAATTGATTAATTGTCTGGGTGGCCAATTTTGCCCGAGGACGCTAACGCCAACGGCACCTGTAGTTAAACTAAGAACAGGCAAACAAACTACATGTACATGTATGGAGCCTAACTTAATTGTTTTATTATTATATATTTTTTATTTAATGGGTTTAATGAACTTCAATTTGCAGCCAATAGGCTGAATTGCATGAAGCTTACAAGTGTGTTGCATAGCTGGGTGGCACGATTGGCAGCAGACGGCCAGAGACATTGGGAAATCCCCAAACTCTTCACGAAAGAATGCTCTAGGATCTTTTAAGTTCATTACACAACACACTGGACCAACGAGGATGGAGCAAATGTGTTTAAGTGCCTTGCTTAAGGGCACAGGTAACCTGCCGGGTATCGAACCCGTAACCCCCTCACCCCCGCCCCCTGGCTGCCCCACCTAAGAGGGTTGCAAGTCAGTAACCTAAACCGGTACCCCACATGTACATGTACATATGTACATTGCTGTTAGATTTCAGAGCTTGCAAGTGTACTGTACCGGTATGTCTAGTACATGTACATGTATATTCTTTGGCGCATACGTGTACCGGTACATGTGTACATCGGCGATAGTGCATTCTACCAGTACGGTACATGTATTGATTGCTTTCTGGACGTAGAACATCCGGGAATGTTTGGTGGTCAACGGTCACGCGCGTACCACTAGACGCACATGGGCATGCGTAACAAACACTCACCAGTGTACTTTCATTCGAAGATGCCGCACACGCGCGTTGCGATACGTTCAAATTATTGAGCATGCACTGCAGCTTGTAAAAACGAAAGTGCTTTTGCTTGATCACAGTTTTTAGCCTGAAGAAATACATGTACATGTTATCTTTATCGATACAACAACAATGGCGCAACAACATAAAGCAAGGTTAAGTAACAGAGGTACATGTAAGTGCAACCAATGCACTTTTATCTCGAGCCACGTGGGTAATGAAAAATGACAACCAAAATGGAGGATGGAAGGGTGACGTCACCGGAAAGCAATCAATATGTGTAGTCTGTGTAATGTAGCTGTGACAGCATTTCATTGCTCACCAATGTTCAGCAGATGACAGTTTAATGTGTCTGTACCCAGTAGAGGTATGCCTACATGTATGCCCCAGTTTTATAAACACGTCAGTGCACTGGAGGCAAAGTGCATGTCTCTGATGCTTACAGTACATGTACAGTACACTGTTGAATACAGAATACGGTACAGTACACTACAATTGAAAGTTGACGTGTACTGTATAAATATGGTAAGAATGGGAATTCCTGTTTATATTGTCACAACTGTCAGTGTGCACAATTATGAAACCAGTATGAAGTTGGTAAAAATGTTGTCTGATTACCGGTACTGTTTGTTGTGGAATTTTAAGGCTCGTCGGCTAAAATTACAAACATAATAAAAATACCAATAATTGCCTCAAAAATCGTTTATGTACATTTACAGTTGAATTCATAAGTATAAATACATGTACACCACTACCTGGTACCATCATCACCCAAAATGGTAAACAGGACTACCCGAACCATTGCAAGGTATACAAGCTATGTTTTAAGTACTGCATGCACGTGAGGAATTCCACAAAATCAAGAATTTAGTTAAGACTGTTGCAAAAATTGTGTAACCACACCAGTTTTAACAATTGGTTGCATACAGTTGTATTTATACTTCTGACTTCAACTGTACATGTAGTGCTCTGTTTGACAACATGTAAAATGTTACGATTAAATAAAATATTTTTAAAGTGATTGTTTTTCTTTTTGTCCTTTAAAGCCCCAATACATCGTTTGCAGTGACCCAAAATCCAACATGTTGATACATGTGATACATGTGATAAAAAAAAAAAAAATATTCTGCAGACAATTTTGTTACCATTCATTCAATACACACCCAAAACATGTGTGGATTTTTATGATTTTCATTATATGGCTGAAATTCCTACAATGCAGTTTATCGACATCATTCTTTAGTTATGAGATGCTGTTGTTCCTGTTTTTATAAACGTTTCCACTAATGTTATCTTTAAATAATTTTCCTGATTATGGCATTTTCCCCTAAGGATTGGAAAGTACTGAGGTTCGCTACTTATTGTCCAAGGACTTTGATTCGTCGTGAAATGTCAGAGTTTCCTCAGCCATTGTGTCAGCATATGTGATTAATACCGTACATGTACCACACTCTGCATGCATACATCTGCTATGACTTCCGTGAACACGGCCCTGGGCGATTCCATGAAAAGGTGGACAACGCCACAAAATTTTGAAATATGTTTTTGAGTAGAAAATGGGTTTTATAATGTGGGTAATTCCCAAAATTAGGGGTCCAAAAGTGGGACATGCTTTTTAAGACTTCCAAGTGTTTTTATTGACTGATAGTGGTTTCCCAGTAGAAAATAATTATTTTTATTTGAACAAATGCCACTCAAATCTAATGTTTGTGTGTAGAGGTTAATGCAAGCTCATTCTACAGCCAATTTTCATTGGCGTAGGTAACCTGGGACACCAAACTCCTACTCAATACCATGGAACAAATTATAAGCCTTTATAGTCTTTTGTTTTGAATATTTTTCAGGAATCGGAGAACAAAATATTTAAGAAAATGATGTTGCCCCCTATAATCACAGGCCACAGTCCATTACTGGGAATTTGTGTTCATAAGTGCTGATTTTTTAAGCAGAGAGTGTCGTATGTAACTGGGACACCAAACATTTTGGACCACTATTTTTGGGAATTACCCATATGTAAATACCCGTAATGCATGTAGCATTTTCACAAGCTTCCGCAAAAATGTTTGGTTTCAAGTCTGAGGAAAATGCACTACAAATGCACTGTGGTGTGGAAAACGATGTCCTGTAATAACAAGGGAAATAATAATATCACTTATAAAGTAAGACTTTGCCAGAGGACCACCGAAATTTCGGCTAAAAGACATCGATTGAACACCAAATGTCTGTAACCCGAAGCTTCCAAAAATTGTTCCACACCTAATGAAAACAGTTCTAGACCTAATAAAAATGGTTCTCGATTTTAAAAAGATGGTTTTTGACCTCAAAAAATGTTTTTGGACTTCCAAAATATTGGGGCTTTGCCAAATTGTCGCCTTAACCAACCGCGTCGCCCTTATAGGACTCTCTACACAAAAAGTGTCGCCCCATTGGATAAAATAGAGAAATATTATACATACCGGTACATTGTACTACAGTATGTAGGCCTACATGTACAGGTTAAGGCTAGCAAAAAGATGTGCATAATATGCCTCTTTTTCTAATCTGGTCTGCAAATGTCAAAAGGCTACTGCTAGGATAAAAATCCTTGAAATTTCTTTTAAAAGTATAGCATTACCAGATTTACGATGTAATTGACGTCCCACTAAGAACTGCGGGTATAAATGTTTCTCTCACAATAACTGCTTGTACATGTACATGTAGCAACATGTAGAAAACTGCAGTTGGGTGCATTACCGGTACATGCTAGGATTTTATGTTCAGTTCTGTACATGTATGCATATTTTACACTGTACTGGGGTCAGTATTTTAATTGCACATGTACATTGTAGATTACAGGATTGGAGAATTGTTATAAATGGCTCATTCTCGATGTGTACCTTGAGGATGTGTACAACGTATGATAAAACCGACTTGTTTATAAGCCAGCTCAGCTACCCCATCTATGTTTTGAGAAAATAATGAAAAACAAATGTGTCCATGCTTTCGAAAGATCGTGCGAAGCCATTGGCCTACCGGTATTAGGCTGGTTCCCTGGCTATACTGCACAGAAAACGGAGCCATACTGGTACGTACGTGTTATATCGGAGCCATACATGTAAAGCCGCATTAGACTAATTTTTGTAAAAGGTTTCTGCAAGTCACTGTAAACATTCCATTGTGGTAATTCTTCCATGCGTCCGCACGTGGATTTATTTTGGGCCCACAGAATGTCCTCTGCTACAACATGTACGTATAACCTCAATGAAACATGTCACCTCATCATTCAGGTCCACACAGAAGTTACATGATCACAACGTGTGTTCTATTGGTTTTACATTCCAGCGGTGTAAAATCTACAATGTAATTCTTCCGCGACTCGGCTCACCCCGTAAAAATTACAGCGACGGAACGTAAAAATTACAATCGACAGTCGACACTTTACAATTTCGGGTGTTTTCCGGCCGTCTGCATTGGACTAAATTTTGTAAAATTTACGGAGATCTCCGTAGGTTTTACTAAAATTACTCCAATACGGACACGGCTTAAGTCTGTGTTAAAAACTTGGTAATAATGTCAATCCAAATATTGAGTTATTTGGTTACAAGTTACGGTATTATCTCAAAATACAACATGGTCTGCATGTTCAACATTTACATGTAGGCCTACATGAGTACACTTTAGGCTGTGGTATGCACCCGTACATGCACAATATGCAAAACCTCAAATGGGTCTTTCCACAGTAAAGGGGGCATTTTGTCAACACAGACCATATTTTCGAGGAAATACCTTTGTCTGGTCTTAAAATAAAAGAAATAAGAGATAACTTACATAGGCCCAAAAAAAGTTACAAATAGTGGGACAACATGCATTTCTAAAAACCCTGTGTACAAATTTCCAATATACATGTATGCCCGTAACTGGGAAGGACACTTTTTAGTCCGTCCCAGTTACAAGCGTATATTGGAAATTTGTACATACATGTAGTACAGGGTTTTTAGAAAGGCATGTTGTCACACTATTTGTAACCCTATTTCTTCAGAACAACTTTAACTTACATGTATGTCTTTTATTTTGAGACCAGAAAAAGGTATTTTCTGGAAAATATTGTCTGTTGCCAAAATGCCCCCTTTACCATGGAAAGACTCAAATATGTTACACAGGGCTCGAAATATTCACTGGACTGCTGGATCTACAAATGTAGAGCAACAATTTAAGCATTGATCTACATGTGTACACGTACTTTATTCTTTGCTACATGTACATGTACATGTACACAAGATTGATGATGGTTCAGTGCTTTTTTGTCATTTCAACGGTGTATAATTTTCTGACTGATCTAGCAAAAATGAGTCGCACTACCCATGTGGTCTAGTAGATTTTGACTCCAAAAAGGTCTGTTGGTATCGGGTATATGAACAAGTTGACACCTGGCTAAAAATTGAGATAGGTTACTTGCCACAAACACCCACACAAGCAACTACCGGTAATGAAGTGCATTGAAAAATGCAATAAAGAGGAATGATTTCTTAAAGCTATCACCTTTCTCCATTAGAACGTCCCAAGATTGTTAAAAAAAAAACATCAATATTTGTTGTCGAAATTGAAAAGTTCAATTATCCCCATGGTTCACCAATTACGACTCTCTTGGAACCAAATGACATCAGCACTGCTATTTTTATCCTGTATTGATTTTGCTGATGCTTAAGAGATGTTACTTCATTTAAACTTGAGCCTCCTACCGTACATGCAACTCTTAAGCCATGTTTTTCATCAATTGTACTGTCTATTTTTAACTTATAAGAAGATTTTTAGTGCATTGATTGTACCAGCATTAACCAAAAACTTTCAGTTGTGTAATGAATGATTGCATGATTATATTTAGGGATTATGACATAAGGGTAATCATTCGTTAATCATTTCGTGTGGCCCTCTTGCCTGACTGACTTCCGTGGATTTCCTTCCCTAAATGCAGTATCTGATCTTTGCCATTTTGTGGACAAAATCACAAAATCAAATTTCAAAACCTTTGTTTTTGACTTGAATTTACTGTAGTGACTATGTACATTGTACATGTATGTGCTTGATGCTTGACTTGACCAACATGCCCGACTTGACTTAGAAAAATCTTGTAATTACTCTATCATGATACGATTGTACCGTAATAGTTCCAATTTGACGAGCGGGGTCACACGACAAACTTATCATAATCGGATTGTAAATATTACAATAAAGTGGGGTCATATGAATTACATGTGGCCTGGACTACATGCACGTCGCGCGTCTGATGCTCTGAATGCTCCGTGTGGATTGAGCGGCGCATCAAAACAACGCTGGCCCATGCCACGCAGAACATTCCAGCGTCATTTTCAAGCAGGGACTTGTGGGATAGATTGTAATACAATTAATTACGAGATGGGGTCACACACGTGTTTTGCCATTCTATTGTGATACGATCACAATCGTATCACAATAGAATGATGAGAATTCTCGTCGTTGACTGATATGATTGACTGATACGATTACAATAGATTTGGGGTCACACGGACAAAATCTTGTAATCGTACTACATTTGTATAGTAATACTACCGCCACCGTTACAATAAATTGTTCCATTTTATTTAATTTCTAGATGCCACGCCAGTGGAGAGGGAAGATCTATTTATACTGAAACTCCAACAATGCAGTGTCGTCTTTGACTTCATATCGGACCCTCTGAGTGACCTGAAATGGAAGGAGGTCAAGCGAGCAGCCCTCAACGAGCTGGTGGAGTTCGTCACGCATCAGAGGGCTGTTATAACAGAGCCCATTTACCCTGAAGCTGTAAAAATGGTACGTAAGGCAGGAAAGAGTGTATATGTGAGCCGCTCCACCGAAAGTAGGCACTTGTCGCACAGGCCAGAACTGAGATAATGGCTAATTTATGCATACGTACATGTATGTCAAGTACCGGTAGGGCATTTTTTATCGATACCAGGATTTCTGCATGAGACCACCTATTAAGTATCCATCTATCACCAGAAGAATAAATAGTACCAGAAAACATTTTTTTCAGTGTTTTTCTAAAAGCATACATGTACCTTCATGAACTTACCGGTAGGCTAATTTATCTGGCTAAAACAATGGGGAAATCACCGATATTCCATGCTTATTTTCAATAAGGACTGCTATTCTTGTTCATTCTTGCTGAAACACCACTCACACATGTTTTCCTATAGGTATAGGGCTTTTGGAGTCAGAATTTGCATGGTTGCTAAGGACTTTATGCCTTAACAGAAGTACAACCTTCTGCACCATTTTTTTCTGAAGCGCTTCTTAAAAAATGTTGCTCTTGGTCATCACAGAAATGGTCATAACTTGGTAAATTGTTGGGGGATTGATGCAATATTTGTAATTTTGTGAAGCTTATAATATACTCTGATTAAGTCATTAGCTCCATTTTCATTTTTTTAATGCAAGAGCCTACTTTTGGTGGAGTGGCTCACATGTGATATTTTAAAGCTTGTCTACATTAGCCAACATTTGTTGCCCAACGAGGACCAACATTTGTCTGACGATGTCAGCTGACTGAAAGTTGGGTGGTGTGGATGCCATTCCAGACAACAACCAACACCCAACAAGTTGGGCCATGTAGCTATCGTCCAACTTTGTTGGAGCTTGTTGGATGAAATGGACCAATTGCAGAGTAGAATGCCTGTCATGTGAAGGCAGTAGTATAGCCAATCGCAGTCGAGATATTCTAGATCATGTTGGGTCGTGTGGACGAGCACATCCATGTGATACACAACAAGTTCCTATTTGGTCAGGGAAACATTAGCTTCATCTCTAACCCCTATTTGAGTCTGTATTACTATGGAATGTGTTCCAATGGTCTTGCTGAACTTGTTCCACCCAATCATCCCATCAATTGCACTACATTTCAGCTCACCCTCTTGCAATTACTACATGTATTCCCAAACCAGATACTGCAAGATATTCATCTAGTTTCTTTCCTCATACAGCTGCACTTTGGAACTCCCTACCCGAGTCATATTTTCCTACACTTGTACATGTGATAAATTGGTTACTGTATATATAACGTACATGTATGTCAGGCCAACATTAGAGTACACTTCAGCAGTTTGGCATACTGCTATTACACAAAGTCAGTCAAAGAAAATTGAATTTGTGGAAAAGAGAGCTTTCCGAGTAATGCTTGGCAAGGAATTCAGTTACAGTGAATGCCTTGAATTGACCAAGTTACAGTCTCTGACAGAGTGAATAAACTGTGATTTGTTTCTTAACTTTGGAATGAAATTGTTACACTCAAAACGCCACACAATCAAAATCTGTAAACTCACGGGTCTTGTGCAACATGTCAGGGTTGACAAGGGTTAAATGTAACACGGAAAGATACAGAAAATCTACCATTTCACAGCTGGCTAAAATTTTGTAAATTGGGGGAGGGGAGGGGAGGGGGGAGGAGGCGGGAGATTAAATGGTGGTTGTTCTTGGAATGTTTCAAAATATCTTATAATCTTTTCAGTTACCCTACTGTAGCTTGGATAGTTTATATCATCTCATTAGTAATTTTTTGATACAAGTTTAATATTATTGTTTACTCTTTATAACACATACCCAAGTCATTTATGTATATTCTCTTATATTTATCGTTTACCCCATGTAAGGTGGCCTGGTCAGCAGCAGCTGTAATTGAAATAAACCATTGAATAAATAATAAATAAATGTGATAATTTATCCCTTTTCAAGCACAGCAACAAATATCTTTCCACATTGTAAATACGTGGTATGTTAGCCTTGACTTTGAGTGGCCTGTTCAGCAAAAATCTCCAAGCAGGTCTTAATAACTGTTTAAGGCTGTTTCTACTGGAAGGATAACATATCCAAAATGATAATTGTTCTTAGTAGAAACATGCCGTAAATGCTTCACACTTAATTCATGTGAATCCCAACAGAAACACTGAATGCAGCTTGTGCACATCGGCAAGACCATGTTCACGATTCTCCATCTGTAGCTCAGTTGCATGTCAATTTTTGCTATTAAAATTGCTCTGGATTGAAATGGGCGTCCTTTAATCAAAACGTCAGCCCTAAGATGTAAACTGTCAGTTCTGATATTGCTAGAAACTACATGTGTACACATGTATAGTGTGCATCCATAATAGTCGAACGTGTACGTGTACACTACAGCCATACTTGTGTTAATTCCTTGTCTTTGCACATACATGTACATTGTACACATTGTAGGATTCAGATTGCAGTGGTACCCTGTAATTGTCATGTTGAAAAACGATCTTGTAACACAATCTCATACTAGTATTAGAACCTTCTCTCTAATATGAGTGCAGGAAAGTGGATAACATCAAGCTCTGAAAAATTTGTATCAGTTTCTCATGAAACTACGGTATGACAAGCTTAAAACAATAGTCGTGCTTCTTGACTGTTTAAACAAATTGCGTTAAAGGTCCATTGTACATGTATCATTTGCAATGACCCAAAATTGTACTTCTTGACTTAATAAGAAAAACCTCACTCGGAGTGTTGATAACAATGGTAACAAACACGACATGAGTTTATTTTCGTCCAAGATGATACAACTGAAGGTGGTTTTTAAAAAGCACGTGCAAACACATTTTTTAACACAAAACCCATGAATGTATTTTATTTCATGCATTATACATGTGGGTAATTCCTAAAATTCGGGGTCCAAAAGTGTGATATGCTTTTTAAGATTTCCAAGTGTTTTTAGTAATTGAAAGTGGTTTCCCAGTAAAAAATAATTATTTTTATTTCAACAAATGCCACTTAAATTTAATGTTTGTGTGTAGATATGGCACCAAGGTTAATGGAAATTCATTCTACAGCTAATTTTCATTGGCGTAGGTAACCCGGGACACCAAACTTCTATTCAATACCATGGAACAAATTATAAGCCTTTATGATCTTTTGTTTTGAATATTTTTCAGAAATCAAAGAACAAAATATTCAAGAAAATGATGCTGCCCCCTATAATCACAGGCCACAGTCCATTACTGAAAATTTGTGATCATGAGTGGCGATTTTTGAAGCAGAGTGTGTCGTACATATCTGGGACACCAACATTTTGGGAATTTCCCATACATGTACATGTAGCTGAAATTTTTGCAGACTAGTTTACTCAACATTTTTTAGATAGTATGTTATTGTCCTTATTCCAGGAATCCATGAAAGGGTTTATCATGATACATGTACATGTATATTGGGCCTTTAAAGGGCCATGAAATCTGTGCTATGAAACTAGTCCATTAATTTACAATCATAAAAACCTTACTTGGATGTTGTTTTGGGGGTTAAAATCAAGGGTTTTTATTTTTATGCTAATGAAATTTACATACTGTATGGATAAGCAAAGTGGTGATGTCACATTTGGAAAACACAGGAAAATCTTATTAAACTGTGCACAAAAGTTTGCACAATTTTCTACAACTTGCTGAAACTTTTGTAACCCGTAACGGTTTAGGTTTGTTTTACATGTTGCCTGTTGCAAGCCATGAAAAAACTAAGGCTGGAAACTGCAGCAATTTTCCACAATTCCAGTTTGAAGTCCTACCGGTATGTTTTTTCTTTGCTTTTCTGCTGTGTGTTCCTAAAGTGACATGGCCCAAACTCTTTCTGTGAGTTTATGTGAAGAAATGTTCAAAGTTGAAAAATACCACTTTTTATTAATGGGGCATCAAAATTAACAGTAGTATTGTCTTTCTACACAAGAAATCCTTCATATTCAGCAAAAACTGTGCATAAAGTTATTGAGCATTTCAGGGGCCCTTTAAGGTTTATGTGACCAGAAATTTATATGTAGTGTGCAAAACTGATGTACTCCCTTGTTATTTCTAATGTAGGGAGCAGTTCATAATTTTTTGCTGGTCCTCTACATTTTACTGATATTTTTTTTCATCAAATCCTCAATTTTAGTACCGAGGTGTCCATAAAGTACGCACACACAAGTGGTGGTTGGTTGGGTGGGGGTTCTATAAGTTTGTCCTTTGTGTGTACATACTTTCATGGACAGCTCCAGAGGAGCCATTCATAATATATTTGTAATCAATGATTTTTCTCTCATCCCAAGTTTGGTTTTTTCATTTCACTGGTGATTAGGCACCATACCAAATACTGCGTTTGTATTAAATGTTGTGAATCGTTTTCACCCAACAGTTTTCAATTAATATGTTCCGGACGTTGCCCCCACCTTCAAATCCCAGCGGTGCTGAGTTTGATCCTGAGGAAGACGAACCCACGTTAGAGGCTGCTTGGCCACACCTACAGGTCAGAAATCTGTCTTATTGCTGGGCTGTAATTTTGCCCCTCATGTCTGCAGTTGAATGCTGTGCCCCGAAACACTTTTGCCCAAAAATAATCCATAAAAATGTTGTTGAATAATATCCAACTTAATGTGTATTAAAAAGGTTTTCTGAATTTTTTTTTTTTCAATTACATCAACTTGGCGGTAAATGGATGATACAGGCCTGTCCGCATTGGACTTTTTTGGGGGAAACATTCCGAGACGACGTGTACTTTTCCCATTTTAAGTCCAATGCGGACAGCCTAGGACGTTTTCTGCATAGTAACTTTTCCTGAATCCAGCGGTTACTTTACCTGGCCAACTTCTGCCCAGGAAAATTGACCAGGGAACTTTTTCCGAGACCAATGCAGACACAGTGAGTCGGTAAATGTGCTCTGGAAGCGTACGTCCAGGCCTTGAAGGTCAAACTGCTAAGGGTCACTGCGCCTGCTCTCCCACGGTCTCAGTAAAATTTTCCCATGTCAAAAAAGTCCAGATGCGGACAGCAGTAAAATTTAGCCATTTTTCATTTTACCATCATCTCGGTAAAACCTGCCGAAAAACAAGGCCAATGCGGACACAGCTTAAGCCAATGCAATCAAATGCAAGACCTATGCAGTACTTTCGTCAACAAACGGAGGCCTTGCATCGAAGGAAGGAAGAGTGTATCAAACCTGTTGCAAGGCTGACATAAGGTCGACGCAACATAAACAAATTTAAAAAACACGGAAAGTTACTCGGTCACAACGCTTGGGTCACTCCTCTCCCACTATGTGTCAGGTTTCCGTCGCTTGCGTTGACGCAAACAGTTTTGGTCACATTTGGGCCCCTGCTTGATTCCGTTGCATTGACTGCAACACCTCTTTCCGAAGGTGCATTTATTTTGACTGCGCAGTACCAACACAATTGCCGCATGGCCAAAAATGCACAGTGGTAGCTTTATATCGGGAGGAATTGATATGAGAGGATGCACTAATGAGTTTACTGTATTTCCACATGTACCGGTACATTAACCGGATATGTACATGTACATGTAGTTAAAGGTACACACCGGCCTACTGTTTACATGATTTAGTGATGTAGCAGCATTGACAATACTTTTTTGATGGTCGTTGTGAAAAAAGATCATAAAAATATCCCGTAATTTACTAAAGAAGTGCAAAATTAACAAAAACGGTCAAAAGAGGGTTATACGCTTTACCAGCCGTGCAACTACGCGTGAGCCTCACGGCTTTGTCACAAACGATTCGTTCTTCTCCTACTCAGGATATCTCAAATTTTCTGCTCACGATTTCACTGGACAGCCCGGACGACCGAATAGGAATTTCCGTTTTCTTTTGAGGAGTTGGCATCATGTTTTTTTCTTCACGAACGTACACCGGAACAACATGCCTGTCTGTGTGTGCACTCAGGCTATTTGCCGTGCTGCGCGGGGCAAATATCCTACACTCCACGGTAGCCTGCCGTAGCACGCGCTTGCTCCCGTTCTCTGGACTCTCGAAACAAACAATTATGTTCGAATTTTCATACTTATGTTTAACTTTGTTTCATACCTGTATAAATAGTCTCTCTTTTGTCAATTACTTATAAATATTGGGGGGAAATCAGAGTTGAATTTGGTGCAGTTCTGCAGTAACAAACTTTTATACGGCTGGAAATACAACTAACTCACAAGACCACGTGACTTTTCGGAACCAGAATTTGGTTCCAAAAAGTCACGTGACCTTGAGTTTTTTAAAAGTGCTCAAAAACGGCCAAATTTGACGGCGTCTTTTCAGGATATATCTAATTTACTCTCGAAGGCGCTTCAGAATAATGTATGGGTCTATTTCGAGCCCAAAATAGCCCAACAAAGCCGGTGTGTTCCTTTAAGCTCACAATGTGGATTGCAAAAATGTTCATAATGGCAAATTATTCCATACAGGGTGTCCGCGGGTCTTAAGAAGTCTTAAATTCATTTTCTAAATTGAAGGCCTTAAAAAGCATTAGAAAGCATTAAAAAGTATTAAATTGTTAGCTAGATTTTGGGCCTGTGGTGGCAGAGTATGGAATTCTTTCCTGTTTTGGGGGTTTAATTGGTTTTAAAAAGACATTTTAAAAGGTTTTAAAAGGTCTCAAAAAGTCTTAAATAAGACTTGCTTAAACCCGCGGACATAGAATTATGTACATGTTAGTTGCTTTTATTTCTTCCTCTGAAGATGCCCAGTCTTCATTGACATTCATGTACTATGCACAACAACTTGTAGCTGTCTTCTGCCCATTAAAAATGTACATGTTTATCCTTCGCTTGCAGCTTGTCTATGAGTTTTTCCTACGGTTCCTGGAATCGTCGGATTTCCAGCCAAATTTGGCCAAGAAGCACATCGATCAGAAGTTTGTGTTACAGGTAAGGGACAAATATTTGGCGTAACAAGAGGAAAATTAAATGTTAAGGGAATCTACATGGACATTTCTGCACATTTTTTTCCTTGAGAATATACAACATACTAAATGCTTTGTCACACATGTGGCAATGGGTGCAGGGCTGTAGTCGAGTCCACACTTTCCGAGTCCAACATAAGGTACATGTATGTCCAAGTCCTTAGCAGGCCGAGTCTGAGTCCTGAGTTATTGTTTCAATCTTAAGTGCATTATTGTCAAGTGGCAGTGATTTCTTACTTTGGGAGGTTAAATACATTTCGAGTGCTCAAAATCATTTCAAGTGGTTGAAATTATTTACTTTACATTGTCAAAATTTAACTTAAAGCTGGGTGGAAATCTGCCTTCACTTTCATGGTTTTCAACAGTATTCCTTTCTTTATATAGTCCTTTATGTACTCAGAACATTTTATTTAGAATTTCATCCTGGAAAAGTCAGAAAATTTCAGTCTTTTTCCGAGACTCTTTTTACGCGAAACTGCAAACAAGTACACGTTGTATGCATGCACGGAACCGTGGATTTTCCACAGAGTTGCAAGTCTTACCACCAACAAGGCACGAAGCTGGCATTTTATTAACATCAAAAATGAATTCAGTGTAACAACCACTGAGAAAATACATTTGGTGGTTTATGCTATGCGAAAAGCATGCAATTTGCTTTGAAAAATAGTGACTGTCTCCTCGCTATGACGTCACGGGGTCAATGCATATCATTATGTTGTAATCACCCCGTTTTTCATTTTGGCCTGTTGCCGGTTGACGAACACGGTCTAGTTTTTCCTGACTGACGTATCATACAGGGCTCGACCTTAACGCTAGCCTGGCGTACATTGTCTAGTAAAAACTGCTGTGGGCAAGTAAAATCCACTTTTCAACTTGCCCGGCGGGCTACTTAAAACATGTGCACGTTCCTTGTTTTCCAGATGTGATTATTGAAAATAAAACGAACTCTTCAAAGCTTTACCTTTTGCGGCATGCAAACGACGATTGCGCATTGCATTTTTCCCACGTGCAACACACGGCCACAGCTAGCTTGGGTCTGCATTGTACGTGTCCAACACAGCTTGTGTGCAATATACGTGCATAGACATACATCTGGTATCCGACTGCGGCCCCAGACTGGCTCGACCCCAAACTAGGCCCCAGACCAACTCGGTCCCCTTTGCCTTGTGTACAAACTCGGCCCCAGACTGACTCGGCCCCAATTTCCTTGTGTACAAACTCGTACCCAGACTGACTCGGCCCCAATTGCCTTGTGTACAAACTCGGCCCCAGACCAACTCGGCCCCCATTGCCTTGTGTACAAACTCGGCCCCAGACTGACTCGGCCCCAAACAGGCTAAACATTTGATTTTTTCCCCAAAAGTCCATATACAGTGTGTTTTCAAAGATTTTAAGGAACTTTTTTTTTATTAGGAGAGCTATTACTATTAGCTCTCCTCGATTATCTCAGAAGAGCAATTTAGGGCTCTCCTGACTTTTAAAAAAATGAAGGACTGAAGAAGAGGAGGAAGAACATCCCGACTCCACTACCAGCGACAGTGATTTCTAGCCATGGAGGGGATGAACAAAAATCAACTTTCTCAGTAGACAGTGCTAGTCAATATTTTAATGCTTTGTTTTTTTTATTTTTCAAACATTTCATGGGCTAGTAAAAATTTCTGCGGGCTAGTAAAAAACACATTTTACTAGCCCAGTGGGCTACTCTCAGAAAAAATTAAGGGCAAGCCCTCATACGAAAGGGCAGGAAATAAACTTTTTAGAAATGTGATTATTTCTTTGAAATTCAGGTATCGTTGTGCAAACAACTTTTTGGTAGCCCTGCTTCATATTGTCTTTATTCATTCATGCGTAAAGTATGTATCATATGAGTGGTATCAAATGAAAGATGAGGAACTAAGCTTTCCAAAAATGTGTCAAGATTGAGATTAAAGTATAATTAAACATCGATAAATCTCTGCATTTCTGGGACACCCTGTATTATGCCTTTAAAGCCCAGGAAATCTTAAAACCCTCTCACTGTCGTTAGAACCGGAAACAGGTCTTGTAAACATGTACACGAATGGCCATAAGTACTTTGAAAATCTGTTATTTCGGTTTCTTGCATTACTCTAAAGTATTATTCTCTGCAAGTACCATCGTAACCATGACAATGTAAGCAGTTGCGCAGTATTGATTTCATCACCCAAGGGAATGACACCTGGAAAATAATTCAAATTATTACAATCCTTTAATGTCAAAGATTTTGTATATTGTGAGCTCTGCATAAAGCTCTCAGACAAACGGCAACACATTGGCGCAGCACACACCCTATATTCCTCAATATTTTATTCCTCAATCATGTCAATATACATTGTATGCATATCACGCAGTTTTGTATCAAAATTGAGGATTAAGTTTTCTGATTATGTTTATTAATTTCATCTTTTTGTGTAGTACCAGTAGTTAAACATTTAAATTTGGATATCATTAACATTTGAAAGTCAGATTCGTTTGGATGATAAACACTTTTTAATGTCATCATCTGTTGAGTATTCAACAGTTTTCTCTCATGCATACGGTATGTTCTGGGGCCATTTTCACAATTGGACATGTATACATGTATGCCTTAGTAAATGTTTGCGTTAAGCATAGCACTCAAACTTGCTCAAACATAAATGCGACTTGCTCTGGGGAAATGCATACTGTACATGTAGGTCTTATGACGAGACAGTCTGGACTGAGTTTTTGCGACTATAACTAGAAATCCGAGGCGGATCCAGTCTCATCAAATTGCAAAAATACAATTTAAAAATGTTGCCAGTACCCGGAAATTCTATGCAGTGTGCGGTAATTTGCATTTTATTTTCACATTTTAATCTGCTGCTGATTTCCAGTTATGCAAAACTACGTCCAGACTAGTGCTGGGCGACTAGTGCATTTTGCTACTCGCGAGTAGTTGCAGCAATTACTCGTGACTAGTCGATTAATCGCGAGTAGTTGGCAATGTATCAAAAGGCAAACAAAAACAACGAACTTGTACATAATTGTACGTGTAGGCCTATGTGTTGAAATTGTCAGCATAGGCCTACACAATAAAATTCAGTTGCACACAGGCCGTCTTTTTAGAAAGGGGACTGTCACAGTGTAACAGTATAGCGTATGTAACGGTACTCGCGGCGCCGTGATTAATCGAGTAGTTTAAAAATGCGAGTCCGAGTACCGTTTACTACTCGCGATTAATCGATTAATCTAGCTGTTCGCCCAGCCCTAGTCCAGACTGTGCAACAGCCAACCATTGTTTCTGCAGGGAAACTGCAGAATTTCTTTACGGAGTCAGAGAAACAAGTCCTCAACCTCAATAACTTTGTCCTTAAATGTTGTCTTCCCTTTGAAATATGGCACCACGTAATGTACATAACTCTCTTCATGATAGGCCATCAGTGTAGCGAAATTGGTTGGCATGGATTTGCCCCACTGCATTGTTGGAAAATTAGTGGCAAGCACGAGATTGTTGTGATGCTCTGGCGGGATGCCCAGATACATGTAGCTCAGTTGGTAGAGCAGTTGTCCATGTAAGCCAAGGACCTGGGTTCGAATCCCAGTCGGGGCACTGCAATTTTCTCGTGTTTCTAAATTCATCTCTAATTGTCAATCCTATCATATACCCTCATTATATAATAATAATGACCTCTATAGTGAATGGGTTGGCTTGGATTTGCTCCTTCAGTGTAGCGAAATTGGTTAGCATGGATTTGCCCCACTGCATTGTTGGGAAAAGAGTGGCAAGCACGAGATTGTTGTGGTGCTCCGGCGGGATGCCAAGATAGCTCGGTTGGTAGAGCAGTTGGCCATGTAAGCCAAGGACCTGGGTTCGAATCCCAGTCGGGGCACTGGAATTTCTCGTGTTTCTAAATTCATCTCTAATTGTTAATCCTATCATATATGTACCCTCATTATATAACTGGGTCTGTTGCAAAGTTTACCATCAAAAGTACCGGTAATTATGTTGCCGATGTTAAAAATAGATCCCCATCGCGGATTATACATCGAGCAATGTGTGGGTAGGACTATCATCACTGATAAAATGTATCAGTTTTTGGTTGTTGTTTACTGCCAAAGAACATTCTTGCCTTCTGCTGGCCGAAATGTTCCTTTCTTGGTTGTTAATGGACCTTTATCATGCCACAGCCATCTTCATCCTGTTCCCCGTACACATCGAGCACGATCGATCTGTGCATCTGTGCCATCATGCGATAGCGTTGCTGTGGGTGAAAGAATCACTGTCTGCATTGCGCATTTGCGTTATCGCGCTACATGTATGCCATTGTGATACACATACATGTGACAATTTCACCACGGGGCTAAACTTTTTTCCTGCAAGCCTCGATTTGGTTACATTGGTTTTAATATTTAAAATGGAAAGAGAAGATGGCCACACCGCCGAACGCACCGTGATAAAGGTCAATTGCCTTTTAAGCAGGAAACGCTTTGTAAAACTTGTGCAGCTTTAGTGCATTGCTAAAGTAGATGTTGTGTGTGCTTAGTTTTATAAAAATGGCCCAAATCTCCCAGATACATGTACTGTGCAGAAACGCTTTTATGGAAGAACTGGAAACAAAATCAACAATGTACCCTTACTGTTACATATTTCTATGAACTCGTTCGACGATGATTCAACAAAGAGATTTCGTGATGTGAATGCACACCTCTTCATTCTAAAAAGATTATAATCTCATTGTTAAAAGAAGCAAAAGAACTTCATTCGACGAAGAGATCGCTTTATTCGACAAAGCAAATTTGTAATGTGAACGCTCCCTTTGTTCGACGAAGCGATTTGTCAAGCCTGGTTGCACAAGCACGTTGTGCGTCAGACACTCGAAGCTGGAAGCTTGACGCGCATGTCCCACAGCTTCATTTGATCATCGTTAGCAGTCCCCTAATGAGAACAGTACAGCTTTTCGTTCGATCTTCGTTAAGTGAGATGTGAACACACGATGATTAACTACATGTAGCGATGATTAACTAATCTTCGTCAAATGAAGCGATTTCTCTAGTGAGAACTGGGTCTTTGAAAAGTCATTTCTGTTACGGATCAGTCCCAAGAATAAATTTAAAACAATCCACATTTTTTCAACACCCGCACTCCCCTCAGCCAATCATTACTTACATGTACTGTACATGTATATGACGCATTCGGTGTAAAATAAAATAGAATCACTGGGTCAGAAATAATACAAAACATGTGGCGACGTCGACTTGATCTGACATTTGAGCTACTCGGCATTTACCGCAGAGAGGGATTTTGTCGTGTTGTGTCATCCAAATAAAACATGATTTTAGGCAAAGCTATAAAATATTACTGTTTCCGGATGTTATATGCAGGTGCCTTCAATTGACTTGTTCACAAAGCGAGCCCAAGTCAGTCAGTTTTATTCCTGGCATGCCTGGATTTAACCTTTACAGTATATTTACCGTATAATCTCATGCATGTATTTGAGTAAACATACGGGTATTTGACGTAAATGTGCTATATTGATGTCACACGCAATCAAATGTTTCAGTATACATACACATATAAATGTGAATCACATGCGTTTCAGAGTATATTGTAGGTGCTAGCATAAATACATGTAAGTTTTACTATTAAAGGTACTGTAAATAACTGTAAAGTCGTGATCCTATAAAATTAGGCCATGACGCGGTAAAATTAGTGGCCTCGTGAAATTAGCCTTTTGCGTTTAACATTGGCATATTAGCTGGTGCCCCAACAGGGCTTGAAATTCGTCATTAAAAGGGCACTGCCATTTGTGTTTTTGGAGTCGTTTTTTGGAGTTTAAAAAGGGCACTTCCATTGGAAAATGAAAAAGTCTATGAGAGAATTGCAGAAGGGCACCAAGGCCAAGAGCAGGGGCAAAAGAGGCAATGGGCTCTGTGGCCTCCGTTAATTTCAAGCCCTACCCCAAATTCTTCACTTTCAAATGGAGCTGGGTAATTCTTAAAATTAGGGGTCCAAAAGTGTGACATGCTTTTAAAGATTTTCAAGTGTGTTTTTTTTTTTTCAATAAATGCCAAATTTTTTTTTTTTAACCACAAACTTAGCATTTAGACATGACCAGTCAGACCAAAATCTCTTAACGTATTTGAATTGCTTTGTTAGTTATTCAGCATGAAAAAGCAGCCAAAAATTCCAAGGATTTTTTATAAAAGAAATTCGACTGACAATTCTATTCACCAAGTATTATAATACATTATGTACTTTGACCTTAGACCCTTATTCAGCTAAGTACCGTACACTGGGGGCTAGAAGAGCAGTCTTATTTTGTTTTCATCATCATCTTTTTTCCCCATATTTTTTTTGGGGTCATCATCTGTACATCAGCAGTGTTGAGGTCACAGGTACAGTACTTGCAACAAGCACTGTTCAACAAGAAGTTGAAAGTGTTAAATGTAATGGACTGAAGCATTGCTTGTCTCTGGAGTGTTCTTATTGAGAGAAACTTGTCTTGTTTTGCTTGGGAGGAAGGGATGGGGTTGTGCAACACCTTCAAAAAAACAGCAAACCTTTAAAAAAAAGATGACAACCTTATAAAGCCAAGAAGCTCTTGTTAGAAATTTTAAAAAATAAATCATTTTTGTCAGTGATTTAAGTCCATGTCAAGCAGGGTTTCATCTAGAATTTCCAAAACTGCCTGTACAGTTAAACTTAGGTACATGTACATGTACAGTTAAAAACTACCCGTCCTGTGACTGGCAAAAATTGAAAGGCACACAAATGCATAGTGTTGACAGACACCAGGCATGTGTAAAATTGTTATACATGTCATCTGGTCATGTCACGTGGTCACATAGGGCACATGTACATGTACAGTACATGTACACTACTGTGTCAGTACAACATATCATGTACAAGAGTCACAATTCATACCACAGCCGGCCCATTGCAGTGGCCTGCCACACAGATTACAAGGTACTTTTGTTTTCATTCTAAACCAAATGCAGTTACATGTAGGTCGCTCAAGTACATGTACATGTATACATTTTAAACCAAAAGTCCACCTGTCATTTGTAATGTCCATTTTAAAAAATTCTAGAGCGTAATCCAATTCCGACGCGTGAGGGACGGAAATCAAGATACGGTACAAATGCCTTTCCTTAGTCAACAACAATTGAAAACTAAAGTGAACCTGTTTGTTTATCTTCTACTGATGTTACATCTAAAATACACACATCCGGTTTATCACATGTTGAAATTGACTTTATAGTTTTATGCGGGGGTTGTTGTTATGCGTGAGGGACAGATAATCAATAAAATTAACAAAAAATCTTTTTCAAGTATTTCTTGAAAATGTGATGGCACAGTGTGCCCAGTCAAATTTATTCTGCTAATTTTTGTAATATGATTGTAAAATATGGACATTTCTTTACAGATCGAGGTATTATTTTTATGATTAATTTAAGAATTTTTTAAATCTTCATCCAGTGTTTACCAGTTTTGGATCACGCTCTCTACCCAGCATGTTTTATTGTCCATTTCGCAAAGTGCCTGTCTAGAATCACACACTGCCCGTCCAAAAAACGGGTGGACGGGTGGCCAGATGAAACAGTGACGTCAAGTCAAGTAATTTCTGTCAGTGACTCAAGTCCAAGTCAAGTCATTTGAGGCGGGAGGAAAGTGAAAAAAAAAATAGACACTTGAGTCTCAGGTCAAAGTCTTTACAACCCTCATCTATGCCAAGACCAAAATCAAGGATGACAGATAGAGACCATGGCCTTTCTGGCCCGTGAATTCCAGCCTTAATTTTCTTGATAAAACCTGCCTTTTCACAGTACATAGAAATGGAATGTCATTTTCATCACTTGATGATATATCCAACCTTATCTTAGCGCACCACATTCTTCAACTGATCTACATGTTTGTGTAGGCCAACATGTACATGTATATCAGTAAAATTTAAAGGCAGTATACATCATTGGTAATCTCGAAAATCAGAAATGTTCACAGATTTACGCCTAACTTACACAATATAAACATGATGACCGTAGAAAACTTCCCCTGAAATGGTTTTGTCTGAAGTGCTATAGTCTTTGAGAAATGAGTAAAACAATTAGTTTTCGTCTCAGGAGACGAAAATTCAATTTGCCCCAAAACCATTTCGCCCAAGTGCCATCTCGCCCCAAACCACTTCGCCCGAGTGCCATTTGTCCCCAAATTACTTCGTCCAAACACTACATAGCACAAATGCTACTTTGCCCCAAAACCACTTTGTGCACAGGCCGTGGTTCAGGGCGAAATGGTTCAGGGCGAAGTAGTTTTGGGGCGAAATGACTGCAAACCCTTTTTTTACTGTTTTCTCAAAAGTTAGACGAAGTACGGAGCTGGTTTTTGCTCAGGTTTGTTTTAATCATGCATATCTTCAATCACACAGGGGGATAAAACTATTTGTAACAGTTTACCAATCATGTATACTATCTTTAAAGAAGGCATCAGAGTTTATTTCTCGCATTTAAAAAGCAAATAAAAAGTCTAGTTACACAACATCAATATTAATGAACACCTAAGATCCGGTTCGACTATCTCCTATGCTCAGTCCTGCAATGCATTTTTGTTAAGTTACGATGGCCAAGCCATGTCACAACTTGAGATGTGTGTCATGCCATTGTTAGATTGTGCAACACGATGCAACTTGTTGTGCGATATGCGTTGCAACTCGTGTTTAATAAGGAACATGTCCAGATCACATTTTTGAGTTTCCCATGGGTGTTGAGATTTTGATACCATACTGTATCATTTGTCGTGTTTTCTCATTACTATTCTGAAATTTCACGCTCTCGATCCATACATTATTCAAGGATATCGTCGAAAAAACCACTGCTGTTATAGGTAAAATAATTTATCGGGTTGCATAAAACAGTGCAGGGAACACCAACCTTTTTGAAGATTGTAAACTTCTTGTAATCTTCTCATGGATAGTGTTTTGGGGAGGTATTTTATATGATTGTTAGGTTAGAACGAAATCCAATTTCTGGAAAAATCTGAACACGCTCCCTTAAGATGTATTGCAGGCTTTTGCAGCATTAAGTGCAGATTTCACTCAGCAAAATACATGTAGATGCAAGGTATAAAAAGGAGATTATGATCATCAGACAAGTTATCCTTCAAAATATCTAAACCTGGCTGCATTTGCTCAATAAAGACACACTTGATGGATTATAATTTCTTAATTTAAAATCGGATTTAAAATGTTGTCGTAATGGCCATCTACCAAATTGTCTTTGTGTATCTTAACAATATTTTATAGACCATTCCTAGGACTCTTTCCCTGCACACGTCCGCCATAGCTGGGATGCAGCTTTTTCCAGTGCATAGACTGTGCATTTTGCGTTGTTGTTAAATCGAACAGCGCACGTCCATGACGCGCGCAATGTGCTCTTCGCACACACAAATTCACACTTGGCCTCTTTGCGCGTGATTGCCACGCGTGTCGCTTTGAGAAAAAGCGGTGTGGAAGGAATTTTGAGTGAAACGATGCGCTGAAAATCACTGAATTATGAAAAAAAACTTTATGTTCAAGCTAATTCTGTGGAAGGAATTTAGGGTGAAACAACGCACCGAAAACCACAGAATTAGCTTGGACATGTTGAACGGAGTCTTTTCATAATCCAGTGATTTTCAGTGCATCGTTTCACTTAAAATTCCCTCCACATCGCTTTTTCTCAAAGCGACGTGCGTCGCGATTACGCGCGCGCAAAAAGGCTCAATGTGAATTCACCATTACAACAAACGCGCAAATTGTTCAAAGTGACAACACAATGAGCATCATCACATAACGCATGTAGTTCATGCACTGACCGCATCCCAGCTATGGCGGTCATACAGGGAAGGTTTCCATGGTAACGGGAATGGTCTATAATGAGGTAAAATGCAAAAAAGCAGACATAGGATTTTACTCCTGGGATACCAACTGCCCAGGGCTAGAGTATGATCCTGCACTAGCATTCCATAACATTAACATTTGGTCTTTTTGTTTGTGTGTGTGTATGCGGGTTTGTTCTGTGACCACAGTTGCTGGAGCTTTTTGACAGTGAAGACCCCAGGGAACGAGATTTCCTGAAAACCACATTACATCGGATCTACGGCAAGTTTCTAGGACTTCGAGCCTACATCAGGAAACACATCAATCACATATTCTACAGGTAAGATACTATTTTACACAGGAAAAAAATCTATGTGGTGTTACCATTGCTATCGACACCTTTAATCGGGTTTTTCCTGTCAACATGTGAAGTAAAATGTTGGGTAACTACAAATGATGTATTGGGGCTTTAATAACATGCTTTCAGGGTGCATGTAGTCCATAAATGATACATTGAAAAACCTTAAGCACTTAAGTTGTATAAGCACCTTTTATGTTGTGTAAGCCATTTCTTACCAATGCTTTACCTTTTTGAGAGGTAGTTAGCATTGAGTGGCCTGTAAAAAAAGCCATATTACCATGGAAACTCGTAAATCTTGCTTAAGGGAGAAGAATTCTAAAAGACAGGAAATGTATTTGAAGCTTTTTATTTTCAGCATAAATCGGGAATTTCGGAAATGACCATCAAGTAATGTTGACAAAAGGAAGAGGTTTTTAAAAATTTCCATCAAAATAGTACTTACATGTAGAGTTACATAAATTGCCATTCTATGGCAACCAATGACGTGATAAAAATATAACTTATAAGGCAGAAAAATACATGTAGGTATACCCTTTATGTACCCGAGTGTAATTCTCTGGACATTTTCATACATGTACTCATGAGAATACTCATAATACATGTAAATATGATTGCAGCTTTTATTAAAGAAGCGTGTCCAGATTTTCTCGAAATTTGATCTACCGGTACAGTTGTGCCCAAAATTATTCATACCCTTTGAAAAATCTACAAAAATTCAAATTTTCTCACTCCCAAAAACTATTGTGAAGGAACTTTCACTGTATCCTAGGACAGTAGTTGCCTTGCACAAGACCACATGATTTGCTTTTTTTGTGCCTGTTCCAAATTATTCATACCCCTTACAAAATATCGGTAATTAGGCCATTTTTTGTGATAATGCACCTGCTTTCAACATTCCAGTGATTCCTTTTTGTTGTTCAACGGTTATCCTAACATGTTTGCATAAGATTTGAATCATTAACATATCTGTTCAATTAAATTAAAATCAAAGAATGTCATAGAGTAGCACTCTGCTTGTACTTTGTAGGCTATAAAGTGAGGGGAGTTGATGCTGGTCAGCATGGCAAAAATATAATAACTCTGTGAGGACTTGCGCATGGCTATTGTCAGTGGCCACAAAGAAGGGAAAGGCTACAAGGCCCTTTCGAAGCAGTCTAGAGTGCCAGTTTCCACCGTTTAGAGCATAATTAGGAAGTACAAGGAGTTCCACACAGTGAGAAACCTTAAAGGGCATGGTCGTAAGTCAAAGGTGTCACCTCGTCTGGCAAGAAAAATGTGCAGAGAAGCTAGCAACAATCCCCGCATCACCATGAAGTGACGGTGGCCCTACACGTCTGAGCGCGCACGCATATGTACGGTACACTAAAACAGCGGAAAGATTTGGCGCATGTGCAAACCATGACGCATCCCCTTTAACCCTTTAACCATCAAATGTGCATGTACACATTTGAACCGTAAACAAATATGATGCTTAGAGGTAGTATATATGATTGGTAAACCATTACAAATAGTTTCATCCCCCTGTGTGATTACAGGTATGCATGATTAAAACCAACCGGAGCAAAAATCAGCTCCGTATATCGTCTAACTTTTGAAAAAACAGTCATTTTGCCCCAAAACCACTTCGCCCTGAACTGGCATTTGGGCGAGGTGGTTTTTGGCGAGGTGGTTTTTGGCGAAGTGGTCCCGGGCAAGGTGGTTTTGGGGCGAAATTAATTTACGTCTTGCGAGACGAAAAATAATCGTTTTGCTCATAGCACTTCAGACAACCGTTTCAGGGGAAGTTTTCTACCGTCATCGTGTTTATATTGTGTAAGTTATGTTGTAAATCTGTGAACATTTCTGATTCCTCAAGATACCAATCATGTATTCTACCTTTAAAGGGTTAAAGATTAGAGTCTCTTCGCTCGATGAAGCAATTTAGCTTCATTCGACGAAGATATCACTCAATCTGAAAAAGCAAATTTACAGTGAATGCTCCCTTCGTTTGAAGTGAATTGGCTGGCCTAGTCGTACGAGCATCAGGTGTCCGGCAAACATTATTTTACAAACAGCTTATGTGTGAACAGCATAATTGAAAACCACGCAGAACACTCAGAGCATCAGGCACTTGATGTTCGATGTTTGATGTGCACATATGCGACCAGGCCATCGTGGCGTCACATGCGAAAATTCAGTCTTCATTAGCGGTTTCTTAATGTCAACGACAATGCTCGTCATTCAATCTTCATTAAGTAAGACGTGTATACATGCTTACGATGATTTTAACTTATCTTCGTTGAACGAAGCAACTTTCTCCCAGTGATAACTAAACCATGAACATGCCACTCCATCACTTTTAACCCCTCAATGACAGCGCAGTTCTTTTGGGTAAAAAAAAACGTTATTCTATTTTATAGAACAGTACAAATAATATTTCCCTTGGTCAGATATTGATATCTACATACAAGCAACCTTTCCCCTAACTACCTGCACAAATCAATCGGATATTATTAATGCCAGTATTTCCCATTACGTGTACATTGAGTAACCATTGAATCCAAATTTAGAACATTTAATTATCCAGGTAGCTGGTAATCAGATTGTGTTGAAGGAGAGTGTCCAGATCACATTTATGAGCACTCCCATTTTTCCCATGGGTGTTGAGATTTTAATACCATATCATTTGTCATATTTTTCTCAATCCATATATATTTTCAAGGATGTCTTAAAAAAAAAACACCAATGTTTTGTAAACCAATTTATCCGGTTACATACATTTGTACACATGTACCTGGTACATATAAAGCAGTGCAGTGATTACACCAACCTTTTTGCTTCTACATTCAAATTGGAGATTTAAAAATTCCCTGTTTTCTTCCCATGGATAGTATTTTGGGGAGGTACATGTATTTTACATACTATGATTGTTAGTTTAGAACGAAATTTTCTGGTAAAATTTATTCACAAGCTCCTTTAAATAAACATAATGTGCAGATTTTCATAATCTGCGTAAGCAACATGCAAACTACATGTATACCGGTACGGGTACATGTATGTACCGGTACGGGTACATACATGCACATTAGCAGTTTCTCTAAACTCGTAAATTGGCCCTAGCTGTTATGAAAATGACTGTACTCAAAGTTTTCGCGCAGAGTAATTTTTCTTCATTAAACGGAATGTATGGATTTTTTCTCTTCCTGTGAAAACACTTGCGTACAATGTTATTTCTTGAACCTTTGCTTTCCTAGAAGTTAATCAATATACAAGCCGTTCCAAGGTTCTTGCAAATCCAGCTCTCCTGCGATACATGTACACGCAGGCACTGGACAGAATTCTTAATGCAATAATCGGCAATGTCAAAGATTAATTCTGTGCATCATCTAAACTGGAGAAGCACATTTCGCAAAGTCTGCCGTAAATAAATTATAGTGATCCGCAGTTGAAAGAATAGCTGTATTAATAATCCTTCACTCTAGCGTTTAGAAAAAAGTCAAAAATTAGCATGTCAGAATTCTAGATGGTTTTTAAAGAAGGGAACGCAACACATGCGTACATGTTGTTGCACACAATATGCACAAATGTACGTTACATACGTATGCACTTGCTATATTAAAATAGACTGTTGTGCACCACCTTATTTTATCAAAATCATTGCATGGAAAAAATGTTGATTACTTTTTAATTTGTAAATAATTTGTCAGTATTGTTGATTGGTATACAATGTATGTAGCTTTTGGGGGGCGGAAAATCACTTTACACCCACAGCAAGCCATTGTACTACACCCCTTTTATTAAATCAATGCAATGATTGCCTAAATCCCATTTTGTTCATTGAAACTGGTCCCGTTGGCACAAAATTCAAAAGTAATGCAATAGTATATTAATCAAAGATAACCAAAAAACACCATAAATCTTAGGTGCACTATTTTCAACTCACAGCAAGACATGCCCGGGACAAATTATGGCAAAAACTAGTAGATTATGGCAAAAACTAGTAGATGGTAATTTTTTTTTCTACAGCTTAGCTGTACATTGTACATTTCATTGTTGGCACATGACAAACATCAGGGGCCGATTTCACTAACGCTTAGCGGTGATCGCTAATGCCCAAATCAATCGCTAAACTCGTAATCCATCGCAACTTGACGTACAATGGAATTGAAGTTAACGATCATACTTACGATAATCGCAAATTTTTACGTTAGTGAAATCGGCCCCAGGGCTGCCAACACTCGCGCATTGAGCATGAGGCTCACGCATTTTACATTCTCACATACACATGACATTTTCTCGCGCTTAAAAAAAATTACCCTCTAAAAAAAAAAGGAACGGCGATCGATCTTTTTGTACCAATCGCATCCGCTAGTATTGATGCAAGTAAGGGCGCCCTCTGTTGACAGCTCCAACTAATCATGTGGTTGGGTGCTTTTCTTTTCGCGCAATCAGTATGGCTTCTCTGAAAGAACATAAGAAAGGTGAATGCCATTGTTCATGCATCGCGCGCTGGATCTATAGAGTTGGTTTTTTTTTTCCATCGCAACAAATATTCCGTAATGCATTGCAAGGATCGCGGCATGGATTAATTGCAAAGGAAAAATTTAAGGTGTAAGTGGACATCGTCGGAAAAGTAGTGGGAAAAAATATTTGAGAAACAAAAAGAGTTGAGAACAGTTTTTGTGTACAAAACTGGCAGAAAAAAAGGATTTTTTAAGTCTAACGAAAAAAAATTTCCTATCAAATCTGCACTCACTGATAAAAGTGAAAGACATTTTAGGTGAGAAAAGCTAATGGCCAACTGAATATCTCAATTCTTACCCATGACACTACCGGTAGTTTCACCTCCAAAAAGATTCACCTGAGCTGAAAAGGGAATTGGGTTTTGATGAATGAATGGAACTAATAGAACTACATGTAGAGGGATAAAAATATCTATGCCAGAGGCACTTTTATGCGCCAGATTGGACCATTTCTACCTAAAAAATGCAAAAGCTCCGTATTGTGGGGGAAACCTCCCTCCCACAACCTCCATCCTTCCCTCGGTTGCAATTGTCCCTCGGCCCCGTGCACTCACTCTGACTCAATAGGGACCATTAGAAATGGTACGCGTACGGAAAACGTGTGCGGCTTGCAAAATCTGGGTTGTTATATCACAATTTTTCATGGCTGTTCAAGAAATGTGCGGATGTGTACATGGTTATATTGATGTAAAAAGTCATATTACCTATGCTGTGCAGACAAAATAACCGCGCAAACTGTTGGTACAACCATCCAGTTTTCCCAGCCGCATACATTTCCCGTACGCGTACCATTTCTAATGGTCCCTAATGTTGGCAGCCCTGCAAACATGTACCGGTATGCCACTTTCATTCAGGGCTTTAAAGAATCCTTCGAGAAAAGGCAACTGGGTCTTTTCATAGTAAAGGGGGCATTTTGGCAACACAAACCATATTTTCGATGAAATACCTTTGTCTGGTCTCAAAATAAAAGAAATAAGTTTGTTGTTCTGAAGAGATATTTAGGCCCAAAAAGGGTTACAAATAGTGTGACAACGTGTCTTTCTAAAAACAATATACGCTCGTAACCAGGACGGACACTTGGGTTACAATTTAGGCCGTCCCGGTTATGAGCGTACATGTATATTGGAAATTTGTCACAAATTTGGGGAGCGCGTGTGGTCTAGTGGGTATGAAGCGGGACTCCCAATCAGAGGTTGGGGGTTCGAGCCCCACTTCGACCAACGTGTCTGTGTCCCTGGGCAAGGCACTTAATCCCAGTTGCCTCGTCAACCCAAGCGATATATGGGAAGCTGTTAAGGGGAATGCCACAATCTAACTGCTGATAGGGTTGTGCGCCTGACCAGCAGCCACCTAGTTGAAGCGAAATGGTTCTGGTGATTCCCTGATGGCAGCGGTAATAATGGTAACAGCGCCTTGAGCACCCTGCAGGGTGGACATGTGCGCTATACAAATCTAATCATTAATATTATTATTAGTTATCTCTTCAGAACAACTGAAACTTATTTCTTTTATTTTGAGACCAGACAGGTATTTTTCTGGAAAATATGGTCTGTGTTCCCAAAATGCCTCCTTTACCGTGGAAAGACTCGCCTATAATCTGTCTGAAATATTAAAACACCACAAACGAAGTGTCAACATCTGCAATGTTGACAATGTTTATGCTAATATCCATATATAGCATTTTGTTCTTGCTTCTCTCAAAATAAGAACATTTTTGTGCGATCCATTCCCTAGCTTTTATCCTGTAGCTAAAGAATTTGAAATGACGTGCCCAGTACTACCGGTATACAGTTTGGGAAAAAGTTTAAATGACAGTGTTGCAGTATTTTGATCAGTGACCAAGCTTTTTTTTGGTGCCTTTTCTGTATTATGCCAAGTACCTTTGTACCGTACTACATGTACCTTTAATCTGTGTTTTATGTTTTAACATTTTTCTTTTACCAGATTTGTCTATGAAACAGAACACCATAATGGAATTGCAGAACTTCTAGAAATTTTGGGAAGGTAAGGTCATGAATTTGTTGTATGTTCTGCAAGGATTTTGAATTTCAAATTGAAGGAAGATAGCTGAAATAATGAATGACCGCCACATTACATTAGGTATTGACAGAACTTGGCAGAGCGCTACCGGTACATGTCGTCGACAAACAGAGCTACATGTACTGCACGTGCAGGTCCCAGGCAACTGTACATGCTGCACAATTGTTTCTCTTGCATGTACATTGATAAAATGTCTTACAGTGATAAAATGCCTCATCATTATGAAAATGAGGGGCAGGCCACTTTTGTCTTTATTTTGTCTAAATTTCAAAGGGCACCGAGACCAACTTTGTTCAAAATGTGTACTAGCGTAAAATTTAAGAGGACAGAGCATGCTACATGTAGCCAAGTTCCCCTCAGAAAGTGTATATCTTGAAGAGGTATAGGGCCATGAGGCCATTGACCTTGGTGGCCTCGGGTAATGTCGAGGCAATGATAGAAACTGCATGTCTTCTAAATTGCACTCCCTTAATATACGAATCGTACTAGTAGTATATTATACAAATAATTAATGTTTTAATTCGTGCAATGGGGGGAATATTTTCACGAGGTGAAAGATAGAATGTTCCATTCAACGAAGCGAAGCCGAGTTGAATGGAACACATTCCATCTTTCACCGAATGAAAATATTCCTCCCATTGCACGAATTAAAACATTCATTATTTGTTTTATATAACGCCCAAGTAGATCCTTGTCATCCTACTTTTGTTTACAAATCATTCAGGCTTACCCTTCAAATTTATTTCATCGTCCGTCATAAAGTACAAAACCCGCCATGTCGCTTGTGAGTTGTAGAAAACAAATTTTGTGTCAGGGGAGCCGGGGCCGGTCGCGTTCACTGGTCACGCTCGCGTCATACATTCGACACGCACATCACATACAATACTGTACACGCGCACAGTGGGCGCGGGTGCACCGTGCAATGGAAAAAACGTATGGAACAAAATTGCACAGCAGATGGAACAAAATTGCACGGTATAGTGACGTAGCATTAAATGAATTAAATATTAAACGACACGTGACCTGCTATCGTCCAATCAGATCACAAGGATCTACTTGGGCGTTATATAAAGCACTATACACGTACATGTAGTACTGAACCATTTACCAATGCTTAACAATGCTGAGGTATATATGGAATGCGTATGCGTACAGGGGGGAGGGGGTGTCTAAAAAGTTGGCATTTCATGAGTACGTACTTTATGGACAGCCCCTTATTATGATCATAACCATCCTTCTGTTCCATTTTGTTATATTATACAGCATCATCAACGGCTTTGCCTTACCACTGAAGGAAGAACACAAAATGTTCCTACTCCGGGTCCTCATGCCTCTACACAAGGCCAAATCGCTCAGTGTTTATCACCCACAGGTAACGTTAACCAGGATTAGCCGGCCTGGAATTTTAAGGCCTGTTTACACTCAATTGAACCACGCATTTTCCAAACACAAAAAGGGGATTGAAAAAGGTGGATCAGATCCAGGTCTGATTTGCCTTTTTAAATTCATCTTTTGGTTAGGCTTGAAACCCACAATTGCCAGGTTGAACCTTGCAATAGCCCGTATTCCTGAACGCGTGAGGGCACTCTAACTAGTAACTTGGGGGAAAATGGCCATAGCTGACAGTGACAAATGGCGGGATATAAGTCCGTACGTGCGGAAAAGTCGCATGCGCGGGCGCAGAGTGCGGGCCCGTGGCGCGGGCACAAATTTCCATTAAAAGTAAGGTGTGTGCGTGTAGCGCGTTTGTGTTCGAACATAACGTGCGATGGGCGCAGGCCACTTGACAGCGCCCTCACGCGTTCAGGAATACGGCCTATTATTAATGCTGCTTGTAGTGTAAGGGTGGATTCACACCAAGCTTTTTCACACGTTAATTTGACTCTAGTCGCTTTCAGATGAAGCAGTTTTGGGGGGAATTGGAGTGAAAAGAGGCACTGAAAATCACAGAATCAACTTAGACGGAAAGTATTTTTGTGTTTCTGTGAATTTCAGTGCCTCATTTTACTCTAGTTTTCCCCCAAACCGCTTTTTTTAAAGTGACATGCATCAAATTTACGTTCAAAAATTCTACCCGAAATACAGATTCGGCAATTTTGGAATAGATAATCATTTCTGTACATCTTTAGCATTGAGCATAATCAGAATTTCACATGACAGGCGCATGTTGACTTGTAACTCTTAGTTACAAGGGGAATAGCCACAGTATCACATTAAAGGGGGAGTGTATTTGCCCTACTGCCTTGCTCGCTGTTTTCTTGAGGTACGACCCGATTTACACAGACCCTGTACAAACATCCGCGCATCGGCCCTCGGTGTTTGTATTGTGCTGAAAGCAACTCGGCCAAGGGGCTGACGAGGATATGTCAACACATATTCCATTTTGGTTTTTTCTTTTCTTTTTCCAGCTTGCATATTGCGTCGTGCAGTTCCTAGAAAAGGATCCTGCTCTAACAGAAAAGGTGAGATGTGAAAAATGAATAGGATTAAAATTTAAAGAAATTTGAGTTTTGAAATGTGCTGGAAGTTTCATATTGTCCAATGGCCGAGAGTAAATATTGTTTGTGTATTACTTAAAGGCCCACTGTATCATTTGCAATGACCCCAAAAGTTAATCAACGAGTTGAAGATGAAATTATTTAGATCGTTTGCAAACGATTTACTTAGTTGGTTTCGCGGTCTGAAATGGGCACTGTGTACTGCGTGTGTGCTGTTCCAACGCGATGCATTTTAAAAATATATAAATCTATGGGTCGCGCGCACACGCAATATGACGCGAGCCACAGAGTGCATGACGCAAGCCACAGAGTACGCGACCAACTTAAAACGAAGAGACGGATTCAGAATAAGTTATTTTTAAACACCCCGCCAAGACCGGCAAACGGATATGGATTTTCATGTTTTTGGAAAACGTGGTACATGTACATTTGACGTCTTCAGATAGGTTTATTGATGTCCTTCTTTTGATTTATAATGGTTTTATTCCCAGAATGGCTCAAAAACAGATCATCTATAGGGCCTTTAAATATTTGTCTGTACCATATGTCACTATTTGCATTTGGATAATTATTAAAATAAAAATAGTTTCAATTCGTATTGTTTCCTATTTTCGTCAACGTTCACATTAATATGATGTGAGCAACTCCTTGAAGATGTGGACAAGATCTTAATGCGTGTTGATATAGCAGACCATGGAAGTCCAGTAAACTGCTTAAAAATGTAACATAATTACTAACAATAGAATTGCCCATGTAAATAGCACTTCTTTTTTGTTGTATTAGGTTTTAAAACTTCTGTTGAAGTACTGGCCAAAAGTACACAGTCCGAAGGAGGTAAGTAAACCCAAAATCTATATTTTATCGAATAACTAATATTATGTAACGCCCAAGACCCCAAGTAGATCCCCGTCATTTGATTGGACGATAGCAGGTCACATGGTGTTAAATATTTTAACTATTTAATTTTTGTTCCATACGATGCATGCATTTTTACTGCAAGCACGTGTTGGTGTACACGTGTGACATTGAATGACGCTGAAGCAGACGCGCTGTCGGATTTTGTCATTGTGGGATGTCTAGGAAAAGTAATTTTTCATATTCTCAGGCTTTCGGATGTTCTCCAATCAAATGGCAATGATCTTGTTATAGAAAAAAACAAATAATGAATGTTTTTCAATAGTTCAATGGAACGAATATTTTCATTTGTTGAAAGATGGAATTATTCCTTTAAATTCGGCTCCGCCTCGTTGAATGGAACATTCCATCTTTCTACTCATGAAAATATTTGTACTCATAAACCAAACTAACCACAATTTGTGTGTGAAAGTTTCAGGGTTTTAGTCGAGTCTATCACAAGTCCATCACAAGTCCCTGTGTCTTAATTCAAGTCACAAGCTATTCAAATGAACTCCAACAAAGACATTATTTTGTGCGTGTTCATCCTTTGCTTCTTGTTACTGGACCTGTGCGGCACTTGTCACGGACTTGTGATTTTATCTGCTCTGGACTTGGGATAGACTTGTGAAGGACTCGACTACAACCCTAGAAAATTTAAAATAAAACATTATTAGAAATTTGTAGCCCTGTTAAATGTGGTCATTCAGAACACTGTCTGTTCCAACTTTCTGGCCACCCTTTTTCTCAGGTGATGTTTCTCAACGAATTGGAGGAAATCTTGGACGTGATTGAGCCTGCGGAATTCAACAAGGTCATTGAACCATTGTTCCAACAGCTGGCCAAGTGTGTCTCCAGTCCGCACTTCCAGGTAATGCAGCCAAATATGTGACAAGCTTTGGAAGAATGTTAAATATATAATATTGGATGGCTTTGAAGGTATTGATTGCTCTCCGGTGACGACACACCTTCAATCCACCATTTTGGTTTCCATTTTTCATGACGCAGGTGGCTCGAATGAGAACCGGCAAAAAGAGCAAGAAAAGCGAATTGGTTGCACTTACTTTCGTTGCTTAACCTTGCCTTATGTTGTTGCGCCATGGCTGTTGTATCCATAATGATTAAAACGTATTTCTTCAGGCTAAAAATCGTGATCAAGTAGAAGCACTTTCGTGTTTACAAGCTGACTGCATGCTCAATAATTTAAACGTATCGCAGCACGCGCGTGCGGCATCTTCGAATGAAAATATGTTGGTGAGTATTTTTGTACGTGTGTTCATGTGCGTCTATTGGCGCGCGCGTGACTATTGAGCACCAAACATTCCCGGAGTTCTACGTCACGGAAAGCAATTAAAAGATGAAGCTAAATAAGCTGAAGGTGATTTCAGTATTTTTATGAGAAGTGTGGTATATTTTCATACCACCTCAGAAGACGTCCAATATTATTATTAAAGCACATTTCCGGTTTTGCGTCCCTGGAGCATCCCGGTATCCCTCTGCTACGGTCGACCACGGTTTTGGCGCCAAACAGTATCGTAGTGCTTCGTGAAATCTACCCCCGATATTTTTTATGATGTCTCTGGTCATCTCAACACCTTTTTTTTTGGTTCTTCATAGGTTGCAGAGAGGGCACTGTACTATTGGAACAACGAGTACATCATGAGCCTTATTAGCGACAACGCTGCAGCGATCCTGCCAATCATGTTCCCCGCTCTGTACAAAAACTCCAAGGCACACTGGAACAAGTAAGAGTATAAATTACATGATCAGGAAACACTTCCAAATGGCATTATCTTGATGAGTGATTGAGGATGTGTATCATTAAAGATAGTATACATGATTGGTAAACTGTTACAAATAGTTTTATCCCCCTGTGTGATTGAAGATATGCATGATTAAAACCAACCTGGGCAAAAAGCAATCTTCGTACTTCGTCTAACTTTTGAGAAAACAGTCAAAAAAGGTTGGCAGTTATTTTGCCCCAAAACCACTTCGCCCTGAACCATTTTGCCCTGAACCACGGCCTGTGCACGAAGTGTTTTTGGGCGATGTAGTGTTTGGCCGAAGTAATTTGGGGCGAAATGGCACTCGGGCGAAGTGGTTTGGGGCGAAATGGCACTTGGGCGAAATGGTTTTGGGGCGAATTGAATTTTCGTCTCATGAGACGAAAACTAATTGGTATTGTTACACAAAGTTACACAAAGTACGGAGCTGATATTTGCTCAGGTTGGTTTTAATAATTCATATCTTCAATCACACAGGGAGATAAAACCATTTGCAACGGTTTACCAATCATGTGTTCTGCCTTTAAGCACTGCCAAACGTTTGATAGCTTCAGAGGCAAAATTTGCTAAACACTAGTGACGCAACAATGACCGTTTCCATGCACGTGAATTAGCCTTAAAGTTAGCACAACTTTTCTGCTACAGTAAGCACACGTTTTCAGCTAGCGCTAAAGCAGCGCCATGAAATTGGCTCCAGTTCCTACCCTTCCTCGTTGTTCAAATTGGTGCAAAATAATAAAATAAAAGTGGGTTCAAAACTGCTGGTTTTTTTGCTGGGATATTTCATTCTATAGAATTTTTCTTGAAATTTGCTAGATTTTTTATCCTTCTGGATTTTATGCTAGATTCAATTTGTTCAAACAATTCTGCCAGATGTGGCAGGGTTGGCCATGCTGCGGGCAACTGATTTAGCGAGGCCTGAAAGATTTGACCCAGTCAGTAATGATAAAATGTCATTTCATTTCCAGTTTTAAATGCCCATTGTATCATTTGCAATGACCCAATTTTGTTTTTCATGAGTTGAAAAGAAAAACCTTACTCAAAGTGTTGATAGCAATGGTAACAAACACCACATGAATTTATTTCCGTCCAAAATGGTATTTCATGCTGGAAATTGACAACCGAAGGTGGTTTTCTACCATTCACTTGTACACAAAATCCATATATAGATTTTCAAGGTTTTCTGAAGCATTGATGCATCTAAGTAGCTAAAATTTCTTCAGGCTAGTTTACCAACATTCTTCCTTAGATATGTTACACTCTTATTCCACGAATCTGTAAAATGTTTTATCTTCCAAATGATACATAGGGCCTTTAACTGTAATTTTTCTGTACATGTAATTGTCAACGGTAAGTCAAGTGATACTTTCTTATTTTTGATATATTCTTTTGTTTTCCAATTTTTGCAGGACGATACACGGATTAATCTACAATGCACTGAAGCTCTTTATGGAAATGAATCAGAAATTGTTTGATGAATGTTCACAGAAGTACAAGCAGGAGAGGCAAAAGTGAGTTTTCTTTTTTTAAAGCGCAATAGCAGGATGTTGTATAGTGGAGTCCCCTAATGTGGCACGCTGCAATAACTTACTGGAAATTTACACTGCAGCAAAATCTATGAGCATATGGGTCATTCCCAAAATTAGGGGTCCAAAATTGTTGGTGTTCCAGTTACGTACGACACTCTCTGCTTCAAAAATCACCCCTCCTGATCACAAATTCTCAGTAATAGACTGTGGCCTGTGATATAGGGGGCAGCATCATTTTCTTCAATACTTTGTTCTCTGATTCCTGAAAAATATTTAAAACAAAAGACCATAAAAGCTTATAATTTGTTCCATGGTATTGAATAGGAGTTTGGTGTCCCGGGTTACCTACGCCAATGAAAATTGGCTGTAGAATGAGTTTGCATTAACCTTGGTGCCATATTTACACACAAACATTAAATTTAAGTGGCATTTGTTGAAATAAAAATAATTATTATCTACTGGGAAACCACTTTCAATCACTAAAAACACTTTTGGACCCCTAATTTTGGGAATGACCCATATTCAGTTTTGAGTTTTAAGCCTAGCGTACATCGACATTGCAACTGGAAGCTACTAGTGGCAACTGGTGTTTCCGGCAACTGGAAGCAACTGATCAGTTGCTTAAAAAGGTTGATGTACGCCTACTGGCAACTGCAAAAATCCCAGTTGCTGCGAATTGCTCATGTTCTACTTTCTGGCAACTAGTTGTACCCAGTTGCGGTCAGTTGCGTCGATGTACGCGTAGTTGCAACTAGTTGCTGTCAGTTGCACGGGTGCATCTGATCACATGCGCGCACATCGACAGCAACTGCAACCAACAGTTGCTTCCAGTTACAAGGTCAATGTACTCTAGGCTTTACCGAGTTGCCGTGTCGATGTGCACGTCGATGGCTGGATGCTCCCAGTTGCCGCTAGTTGCGCAACTGGGGCCAATTTCATAAAGCTGTTTAGCAGAAAAATTAGGTTAATCCAAAATTTGTTTGAAATTGGCCCTAGATCAGTTGCTGTCGATAAATGTGCTACGCACACATCGACAGCAACTGATCAGTTGAGTTGCTTCCAGTTGCAGTGTCGATGTACGCTAGGCTTTACAACTTGGGGTGGATTCACACTGACCTTATTTCACGAGTTAACGCTCAAAAATTGACGCGCATCGCCACAAGAAAATGCGTCACAAATGCTTGCCACCCAAGTTGATTATGTGGTTTTCAGTGTGCTGTTTACACCAAACTCCCTCCACAAAATATTTCAAATTTAGGTGCATTAATACGTGAAAAAACGATCAGTGTGAATTCACCCTTAATGTAGAATAATATGACGTCCGTAAAAATGGCCGTTCGCACATTGTGCCCATGTGTAAATGACAAAAAACAATGAAGCTCAAGCAACAGAAAACTGTCTGACTATTCCCTATTTATGGTGCAATAATTTTGTTTCTGTGTTGCAGTGAAAAGGAAAGACTCGTGAGGAGAGACGAGGTGTGGGATAAGCTAGAAGTTGTTGCCAAACAAAATCCCATGGTGAGCTAAAAAACCAACAAATAAGGCTTAAACAATACGGCTGTGTCACAAAAATACGAAATGCAAGGCATGCCAAACCATATATCTTAATTAAACTATATATCTTAAAGGTGTTATGCCGTGGAGAGAGGAATTATAATTATTTTTGCATGTTTCTATTCTTTGATATATTAATTATCGATTTCTTATCTCGTTTTACATTTTATATTAATAAAAAAAGTGAAAATGTAGGCTTAATTCCAACCCATGATTTTCCTCTTTTCTGGAAACTGTCTAAATCCCGCCGCTGCGGGCAGCAAACAGATTTGGCCAAATTCGTGATGTCATTTTACGGAGACGTTTTTAGCCAAGAAAGGCTCGCGCACGATATCACTCCGCGCGCCAATACAATAGTCTGGTGTCGCACACATTGTGTAAGAAGAAACCTGTGTTTGGTCTTGATCCCACCGCTATGGTCGGTATGCTCGCCCGCGTGCGTGCGTGATCAAGTGCTTTGTGAAGTACACGCCGAACGAACGGCCCGCCAGCCGGTATGGTTTCAGCGAGTGCGCGCTGAACATTCTCGTAAACTTGTTACATTGCATTATTGACACAGTCACATCACAAGACGCCCCCAAAACACTGCTGGATAAATGTTCTAGTGTTGGGATTAAATTTAACATACACAAGTATCAAATGAAGAGGAAAGAACAGGTCTAAGTTTTCCCATCAAACGGATATTTTAGGGTTTGGTTTTCGTCTCAACAACGTACGTTCATGGTAAGTTTTACGATGAATATAAATCCACATTTACATGGTCTAAAAATTTAGGCAATCGGCTCAAACAAACATGGTACATTTACCATGAAAACGTCCAAGGACAAAATAATTATTGACGAAAAAGGGTTGAGAAAGAAAGAGAAAGCCGAGGCAGTACCGTTCCAGTTTCCTGTTGTCGATTTCGGTCGTCGATTCGAACACCGGACTCGCGTTGTTCTCGGATTTCATCCTTGGTTAACGTGGTTATTTCTGGCTCAAACTGATACGGTTCAATCGTAGGAAATTCACTGGATGATTCTTCATCGCTGTCGTCATGAAATGAACGCGATGAGCAACAACAAACATCGCTATCTCTATCGGAAAAAACGTCAACACTGGAGTCAATTGTCAACATGTGTTCCAAAACGCCACGTTGTGGAATAACAAGAAACAGCCGTCGGCCGGACGCGTCCGTAAAATGACGTCACGAATCCGTTGATTTTCCAATGTCAAACTTTTAGGCCCGACGGCTGTTGTTCAGATTTTGCTTCGAGTTTGGGCTGAAAAGTGGGCCAAAAACTGCTGTTGTAAAAAAACATTCGCACAGTCTAATTTTTTTCTGAACAATTTTCCTGGCATAATTAGATGTATTTAATGGTTTAATGTGTAATTTTGGTAAATTCCTCTCTCCACGGCACAACATCTTTAATTAAAAAGTTGTTCCATGTGATTTCGAAAATGTATTTTTAAAGCACAGAACCTTTGTGGCCGAAGAAATCTCACAAAATAATTACCATGAACCCATGTAGATACAAGCGAAAAAACAGTGTAGCTCCCTGACACTAATGCATGCAAAAATGTTATATCGAAGTATGGTATTCATTAATCAGTGTAGAAACTTTGACAAACACCCTCAAGCAACGTGCGTCATAAAAATACAAGTTATCAGGTATTTTTTGTTTTTGCAATTGCAACTAAAAACGAGGAATATGCTCTATAAATTAGGGATTAAAAGTAGGTTTGGCCAATCTTAAACATACGTTTTAAACCAGCTAGGGGTCCTGGGCACTGATAATGCCCGAACCGCCAGGCGAGGGCATTATCAGCGCCCAGGACTCTTGTGGGACATCTTGGTATGTTCCCTTTACGTAAGTTACATGGGAAATTTGTGTATACATTGCATAGGGGTTTGTCCATGAAGTTGGGGCACGGTGTCCACGTAGCATCGGTATAGTCTGTGTTAATTATATACTGAATATGTATTTACAACTTCAAATTGTTGTTGCAACGGATATGGTATAGTGCCCGGCTATATTCATTCATGTTTTCTTTGGGCAATCTCTCACTGAATATGAGATTCTTGTTTTACCGACGCTACGTGGACACCACATATGTTTAACACTGTCAAGACATTTGACTGAGTCTGTGGTTTGGTACACCATAATGCAAGTACTTTTACTGTAGTGGGATATGCTTTTCTTTCTGAAATGAAATATTGACTGAAGTAGCTGGGCTAGAATGAGACACAGTTTTTGAGATATGATATGTCACAAAACGTGACCCAACTTCATGGACAAACCCATATACATGTACATTGCTATATGGGTGGGGCATACTGGATTGGTCTATAGATTCTCTTTGTCACGGAAAATCTCAACATTCGGAGATGTGATTCATCAATTGTTCATCGACTGTTTTTCAGTTTGAGCGATTACACAATGATTTCCATGAGGAGAACAGTCGCATGGAGGTTGATACAGATGAAGACGTCTATGATGGCGAAATTGACAAGGATGTTGCCGCAGAAGCTAAGGTAAATATCCAATTCTAAACGGCAAAATCTTAAACAGTGTTTTTATATGTTCCAAGATGTGCTGGAAAATGGTGTCATTTTGTTGCAGTGAATCAGCACACCTTTGTGAAGCGGTTTTGAGTTAAAGGACCATTTGCAGTGAACCAAACGTTTAGTTCATCAGTATACAAATAATAAATGTTTTATAATGATACAAATATTTTAATGAGTTGAAAGATGGAATGTTCCATTCAATGAGGCGGAGCCGAGTTGAATGGAGTAATTCCATCATTCAACTCATGAAAATATTAAAAAAAAAAAACTTAAGATCCTTGTACCTGACATTCCTCGCATCACAATGACCGAATCTACCACCACACGTGCGTCTTATGCAAACGCGTCGTGCTTCAGCGTCGTGCAATGCCATGCGCGTACACATGCGCTTGCAGTAAAAATGCATGCAGTGCGCACGCCGTGCAATGGAAAAAATTGTATGGAACAAAAATGCATGGTTGGTGATGTAGCATTAAAAATAATACCATATGACCTGGTATCATCCAATTAAATGCCACGGATCTACTTATAATGGATAATAAAACTTTACTCAAAGTGTTGATAGCAACGACAACAAACACGACATGAGTGTATTTCCGTTGAAGATGGCACTTTTTGTAAGAAAATAAAGGAGCGGGTTTATATTTTTCCGGGAAGTGGTTTTTGTTCCAACCTAACGATCATGTAAAATACCTCCTTAAATTATTATCCATGGGAAGAAAACAGAAAATGTGCAATCTGTAATTTTGATGTTGAAGTAAAAAGTTTGGTGTAATTACTGCACTGCTTTATGTTACTGGATAAACTAGTTTACAAAATATCAGTGGTTTTTGACAATATCCTTGAAAATATATGGATTGAGAGCATGTAATTTCAGAATGGTAATGAGAAAAATATGGACACTGATATGGTATCAAAATCTCAACACCCATTGGAAAAATATCTCGAAAATGTGATTTGGACACGCTCCACTGAAGGTGGTTTTTAAAAGAAATGTGTGCGCACAAAACATTTTTTAAACACAAAACCCATGTATTGATTTTTAACATTTTCTGAAGCATTGATGCATCTATATATGTAGCTCAAATTTCTACAGCCTACAGGCTAGTTTACAATCATTCCTCTTTAGATATGTTATGCCCTTATTCCAGGAATCCACAAACAAGTTTTATCTTATCTGGCCTTTAAAGGCCCTATGTATCATTTGCAAGATAAACTTTTTACAAATTCGTGAAATTTTAGCTACTTAGATGCATCAATGCTTCAGAAAACCTTGAAAATCTATATATGGATTTTGTGTACAAGTGAATGGTAAAAAAGTCCCGTGCACGGGACGTTTTTAGAAACCCACCTTCGGTTGTCAATTTCCAGCATGAAATATCATTTTGGACAGAAATAAATTTGTGGTGTTTGTTACCATTGCTATCAACACTTTGAGTAAGGTTTTTCTTGTCAACTCATGGAAAAACAAAATTGGGTCATTGCAAATGATACAATGGGCGTTTAAAGGCCATTATACTATTCATCATACCATTTGCAATGACCTGCAACCGATTTCTCGAAAAATTGCGCAGCTTGCGCTTCTTTTGAAAATGGCACGAGCCCCATAGGCTTGCATGTAATTTTCACAGGAATGTTGCACAGCTTACGCAATAAAAAGTTGCGCAGGCGGACTTACGCAGTGCGTAAGGTTTCGTGAAATCGGCTGCTGAAGTTTTTCTTGAAAGCTATTGTACTGCTGTTGCTCCAGGAATTTACAAATGGTTTCATCATCAGCAAATGATACAGTGGGCCTTTAACAAGATAACCAATCTTTCCTAGGTTTGCTGTGGGACAGCTTATGCTTGAACCCAATCAAGTTGTTCAAAGTCGGTTTTTCCTGTGACAGCTTATACCGTTACTATTTTTTTCACATTTCATAACTCTCAGGCACCCCTACAGAAAGCGCCAGCCAAGCAGTTGATCAGACGAAAGTCTGAACTTCCCCACGACGCCTACACGATGCGTGCGCTCACCACTCACCAACGGCCGGAAGAGTACCTCATGTCATCGCAAGAGACCAGTTGAGTGCTGTGACTAGTTGCATGTCAGAATTTGAAGTTAGGAAACTAAAACCCGAATGAAATTTGCCAAAACTGTTAACAGACTCGGCATCATTTGAAGTATTAATGTGTATTATAGCGTACTATATAAATAGTAGAAGTGTATCACTGTTGTATAGTTGGGCACCTCATTTTGACCTGAGTGGTAAATGTTTCCATGTAGCTTTTTATTTTTAACCGTTGTGCGTGTGAGTGTCGATTCTACTTGATATATATTTTTGTTGCGGGATATTTGGAGATTGCACTTTTAATGCAGAAGCTTTGAGAGAGGTTTTAAAGGTGGCCGCGGCATGGTGCACTTTTGTTAAGATTGTCGTCAATGCACCTTGCCACTTCATTGCTTAATAGTTGTTCGTGTCAAACCAATCTTGTCGATAATCTGCCAATGGCGAGTGATTTCGGGAATCAAAAAAGTCAAGTTTTAAAATACTCGCAAGTTGTAAGTTGAAACATGTGCTCCCCTGACCGTGAATTTGATCAGAGACTTATGTGTCTTGTTTTCCATTTCCAGAATGTTCTTTCTTTTTGTCTTTGGACTTTGGTTTCGCTTTTTCCATGGAATCATAGTGTTTTAAACTATTTTAGTGACATTTCCTTACATGGCACAAATAGAGGCTTGATTACACACTTTCAGAGCAAAGCGAGCTAAATGTCAAATAAGCAACGGTGTGTTTAAGATTCTAGAAATCCCGAAAATTACTTAAAAACAGCAAATATAATGTGTGTATTCCAGAGAAAGAATTTCATGGAAGCAAGAAGGCCACAGGCTATTTTGTTCCTAGTGTCGGACTTGATGATTTTTTTCTTCTGTCGCGTCCATAAATAAGAAATGGGCAACATTTTAGACAACTTTAGGGCTGGGCCCTAGAGAAATTGAAGTCACGGCCTCCGTAAAATTCCTTCCTTGCATTCACTTACTGCTTTGTAATGTTTCAGATGTTTCCGTGGGTATACATGACGTGGGTATACATGACGTGTAATGCTGGAGTTACAACAATGATGAGATCAGTCACATCATTGTCGGTCAAAAATGCTTTTACAAAACAAACCAGTTTCATGGAGCTGTTAAGCACAGAAATTTGCTTAGTACAAAATTTATGTACTTTGCAAAAATGGGTTACCTTCCAAAATTGTATGTGATGTGTATTACGATTGACTGGTATTCTGCTACTGTTGCTGGAAAAATAAGGCTGGTGGAAATAAGCTGTTAGGGTCATACTAATTGCCGTCAACGACCGTCAACGACCGCCACATGTTAAAAGTTAGCCACCTTTTAACATGTTTAATGAGAAATTAGCATTTAAATAATTTCCGCATTTAAGATATAAAATCTGCCTTAAAATGAAAGAATAATGTAACTTTTTTCACGAGGTTGGTTTGCGCCGCGTGGTGGCAGCCATATTGCTTTTGGCGTTGTGGGTCAAATCATTAACGGAGAAGGGTGTGTGCTGCCTTTTGTGTGCCCGTATTTACAACATGTACATATACATACAAAACACCTAACACAATATTTGCATAAAAATACCCCTATAAATGCATAGTGGTATCGTCTAATACATCATATTCAAAATGGCCACCGAGTACGGCCGACCAAAATAGGCACCTCCTTTAAAAAAAAATAATTTTTTTTTAATTTCTATTTGGCCACAATTTTTTTTCTTTTTCTGGCGGGGCGGCCGAGAACAGCCTGGACGCGGCCGATGAATGGTGGGGACGGCAGTTGAGGTAATTAGTATGACCCAGCTGTTATGAAACAAACAACTGGAGAGTCTGTTGAAGGATTAACTGTGTGGCAGTGATGTTCGGACATCTTGTTAAGACTCTTTTAACTTGTTGCCTTCCCATGCGAAGGGCCTACGATAGAATCAGTCTGAATTGTTCTCTGTATCTTTTGTATCTCTGTCTTGAAATGTGTAGTAATGTAAATGATGTCACACAATTTTAACTCGCGATTGGTTGCCTTTTCTCACTGGAGAAATTGCTTTGTTCGACGAAGATTAGTTAATTATCGTTAGTAAATGCAGCGTTTGTTTCACATCTTCTTGAACGAAGAGTGGTACCGTTCACATTAGACAACCGCTGACAAAGACCCCGTTCTCACTAGAGAAATCGCTTCGTTCGACGATGATTCGACAATGATTTGACGAAGAGTTTTCCTGATGTGAACGCACGCCTCTTCATTCGACGATGATTAGAATCACTTCATTCGATTCGACGATGATTAGAATCGCTTCATTCGACGAAGACATTGCTTTATTCGACGAAGAAATCGCTTTATTCGACAAAGAAATCGCTTCATTTGATGAAGCAAATTTGTAATGAGAATGCTCCATTTGTTCGACGAAGCAATTTGGCAGGCCTGGTTGCACAAGCGCGTTGTGTCAAGCACCGAGCAAGCGTTGTTTTTGCCCCGTCACTGGAAAACCACACAGCGCGTCTAGACGCATTCGATCTTCATTAGCGGTCGCTTATTATGTGTACGGTACCGCTCTTCATTCAATCTTCATTCGATCTTCGTTAAGTGATATGTGAACGCACGCTTCATTAACTAACTATGATTAAATAATCTTCGTCGAACGAAGCGAATTCTGTAGTGAGAACGGGGTAAAAGATTAAATGAAGCTGTGCGACGCCCCTATCTCGTTAGGTGTCAAACATTACAATTTTGCTTCGTCGAATGAAGCTATTTGCTTCATCGAATGAAGCACTCCTAATCTTCGTCGAACGAAGAGGCGTGCGTTCACATTAGAAAATCTCTTCGTCGAATCATCATCGAACGAAGCAATTTCCCTAATGTGAACGAGATCAATGTTTTACAGAAGTAACCACTTAGTTGTGTGTTTTTTTTAAGTGTCTGTTATGTTATGATTATTACAGCATCAAGTATCGATTAGATTGGTTTGAGGAGAGAAAAAACAACATAAAATGCACCTTTATCTTTTGTGTGCATGTGTGTACGTACTGTGTCCGTTACATCTGTACAATTTGTAATGAATTGTAAAACACCAAAAAAAAACAGGGTTGGTACCCAGAACAAAAATTCAGTGTATTTCAGACATTTTTTTTATTAAAAAAAAGTATAAATTATGTGTATTATGAAGAAAAAAAACAAGCACCGAAGACACTGTTTCTTTGGAATGGTATTTTTTTTCCAAAAATATATTATATCGTGTAAATCTTTTTTGCGAGTGTGATATTTTGTGAGTATGATTATGCAAATATGTCGTCTGAATTTCCAAACATGCTATATATTGGTCAATTTGATTGGTTGCCTTCGGGGGACTCGTCCACTTGAATATGGGGAGGGTTCCCTTTTAGCAGTAGTGCGTAGGTTGTGTTCAAATGATAACATTGTCAATACTAGAATAAGATGCAGATTATGTAGCAGAGGTAGATTTAAGGCTGTCTCGCACTGTGAATAATGTAATCTTTATTTTCATAACAACTGAGGGGGAGAAATTGAGCATTGGAACTGAAACGCCAACACCCTAAACTTTATTTGTCCCGTTGACACAAAAACGGTGAGGTCTTCAAGGACCCATGGTAAAAGCTCAGATTCATATTTGACTAAATTCCTCTGATTGTGTTGAAAGCCGTGGCCTGATATTTTTGTTTCTGACTTCGTGTATGTAACGAAGTAACGTGTAAGTGACTAACCATGCCTTAATTGTACAGTCAGTTGGATTATGTAATAAAGGGACACCTCGGAGTGCTATAATGAATAGTAATCTACGCGAGTCTTCTTTCAAACCCTGTGCCCCATATTAAACTACCCATTGTAATATGCAAGGATCCCATAGACCTGAGGTAGCCTCGCAACAACTCAACTCAACTCGTCTATCTCCTTGGGATGTGTTCACTCGCCAAATTAACAGTCGTTTCCTATTTTCAGGGGGAAGACAACCATCGTCCTACTTGGATTTGTGCATATTTCGAATGTAGGCCTATAGCGTCTGATGAACTGACGCACTTGCTTTCACATTCACAGTTAGTATCCAGATGTACTCGTGTAACCTGGTCCACGTGGCAGGTTTGAAGTACATAATAAATACCGTGAGCGCTAAAGAAGCCATGTTAAATCACGCTCCAGCAACCTCCTAACCTGACCTATAGTGATGTCCCCTAACTTGGCGCACTTCGACAACTCACTGGAAATCCGCTCACCTTATAGCAAAACCCCCTAGCAGAATTAGTTGAAACGTACACACCTTGTAGTATAATTCATAGGCTCCAAGAAAAAGTAATACTTTAATATTTTGACTCATCAACAAGTACAGAATAACACAAATAATCAGGACAAAACGATGAACACTTTTTTCCCGAAATCGCCCGGACTGTCCCCTAACGTGGAGTGCGTCGCTGATTGGCTGAAACGGTTTGATGCCTTACTACGATGGCCCACAAAGACCACTTGCACGCACACACTGTGACACAGTACACAACGCCAGTATGCCTGGTTTTATTCACGTGAAATGCCTATTACAGGCTTCCGTGTATGGTGTCATGACAACCTGAAGCGAACGGCGATGCCTTCACATTCCGGTGAATTTCTAGTAACTGAATGATTCTTCTCCGTATTTTAGTTTTGGAATTTATGAAGGTACTTGAGAACTTTATTTCCATTTAATGCCAAGTGCAACAGATTGTTTATTGCGCCAAGAAAGAACGGAAAGTAAAGCCCGCCACGTTAGGGGCCGCGCCACGTTGGGGGACATCAACAATACATGTAGATGCCACAGCTGTTGCCACTCCGCAGCACCGAATATCTCTGCAGATGCACCCTCTATTTCAGGCACGTCACGCCCCCAGGAAGCTAAGAACGGACGGGTTGCATGATCTGACGGTATTTGCCCAGAGCTATTGAAATGCGATGAAACTCCCGTCAGCTTGGCACTCCACAAACTCCTCAACAAGGTGTGGGTTTCAGGTAAGGTCCCAGCAGAGTGGAGGGTGGGATCGTCTCGTGCAAGGAAAAGGGCCCCGCAATCAGTGCGGCAGTTACCGTCCAATCTCCCTTGTGCCAGTTCCTGGAAAGGCGTTCTGCCATACTTCTTACTCGCTTACAACTATTAGGGCCGCTCAACCATGGACGTCATTCTCGCTCTACAGCTCCTATCAGAACTCCCTCGCGGATTCACGGGACCTCTCAATGTGGCTTAATACAAGGTCCTTGAGACTTTGTAAATTACCTTGTTATAACAGTAATCTTGTATTATCAGTCTTGAAAACAAAGACTTGGGACTTAAACCTTTGCTTGTTATAAGCATCACTTTGTATTAACAGTGCTCTTATTATCAGTGTTCGACTGTAAAGACCGTATCGAATAGCCGCCATTTCGTGGGGCAGTTTCTTTGTTCCTTGTGGACATGTGTGGTTGCACATATTGTGCTTCCATTGTTGAACGGTTTAAGTAACAAAAGGTGCCCCAAGAAATGGCGGCTATTCAATACAGTCGATTGACATCAAGGCTGCCTTCGACTCGGTAGACAGGAATGCTCTGTAGAAAGCACTGGCTTCTCTGGTACACTCCCTTTTCTACTCAACCTCATCAAGGATCTACACAATGGCACTACATCAAGAGTCTGGCTTGGTAGTGATGTGTCTAAAGCTTTCCCAACATCTTCTGGCGTCCGTCGGGGATATGGATGCGTCCTCGCCCCATCACTTTTCTGTCGTGCCGTCGACTGGATCCTTGATCTGGGCTATGCAGACGATGCAGCTATCTTCACAGATAACCCTGACCAATGGCATTCTAACCTCCAAAGGTTTGACGAAGAGGCTGCAAAAAAAACAATCCAAAAAGGAAATCCATTTGCCCCCGCCCCCAGCCTACACCCCTGTACTTGGGGTGATATCGGTGTGCAATATTTTATTGATTAAGCTGTGCGATAATCTGTGGGGGTGAAAAATCGCAGGCAAATTCATTGTCTTGAAAAACCCTTTTTCAGCTGCTTTTTTCTACATGCTTTATATACACATTTTAATCAGACCATATACATACATACTGTCAGTTCTAAGTTACCATCATTCATTAGTGAAGGCCTACTGCTCATGACAAAAAGGTAATACCACGAGACGTATTTTTTTGAATAACAACGAAAGAACGTCCCAGTCATTCATTCTTGATGCATCTAAAACAAACTGATCAAATTAATATTTACGATTTTAAGATTTATACAAATTTAAGTTAACATTTCTTTTGGAAATACTAAATAATTAACTACCTAAGAGACACATTAATAAGTGCGCGTTCAGTCGTATTTAAAGTTAGAATACGTGATTGGTATCTCAAGGAATCAGAAATGTTCACATATTTACACATAACTTACACAATATAAACATGGTAGAAAACTTCCCCTGAAAAGTGCTATAGTCTTTGAGAAACAATTATTTTTCGTCTCGCGAGACGTAAATTCATTTCGCCCCAAAATCACCTCGCACTGGACCACTTCGCCCTAAAGTACTTCACACAAAGGCCATTTCGCCCCCAAACCACTTCGTCCAAACACTACCTCGCCCAAATGCCACTTTGCCCCAAAACACCTTCGTGCACAGGCCGTGGTTCAGGGCGAAATGGTTCAGGGCGAAGTGACTGTAAACCAGTTTTTGACTGTTTTCTCACAAGTTAGAAGAAGCGCGGAGCTGATTTTTGCTCAGGTTGGTTTTAATCATGCATACCTTCAACCACACAGGGGGGTGAAACTATTTGTAACGGTTTACCAATCATGTATGCTACTTTTTATTAACAAAGAATTCATTGGCATCTCAGGTATGCGTTGCGCTGTATTTCATGTTAGTGTTGTGCAAATTCAAAATTTATCTCGGTGAGGCAGAAACGGCTTTGAGAGCTACATGTACGTCGAGGAAAAGTCCAAAGGTTCAACGACTTAAATGGATATCTTCTTGGTGGCAAATCTTTTCAGCTTTCCGCCAATTCATCTTCTCGGGTAACAAAATATAACAAGGGTCACGCCAGGTCAGCTATCCTGGAGGACAGCGAGTCAGCAGAGTGTAGCTCACACCCGCTGACATCAAGACGAGAAAGCCCAGACTAACAGAATACGTGGCCATGTCACTAAATGTTTGGTGTTTTTCTGATATTATGCACAAGCACCACAGACCAAGCCTATATGTTACAAATGCTCGCAGGATATTCGTCTGAACCTTTGCTGCTTGTGCCGTCAGCCAGTCACTGGATAAAGCGACCAGTGCCGTTCCACCGCACGCAAGGAAAGGCCGCTTTCCCGTTCCCCTATCCTTGTGGAGACATGGCTTTGTTCCCCCAACGCAAGGCTAGAATTTGCTAAACATTTTCGACAGGCGCCTCCCGTACGAAGCAGACATTTTTTTCGGAGCCCAAATTTCGTCCCTAATTGCCAAAATTCATAATCTAGCGGCGGGCTCGACTAGAATAATTTAGAAAGCCCTCAATTTTCCCTAAAATCCACAACACTAACCAGAGCCATCCTTGTGGAGACCTTTAGAATTACCCTGTGGAGACCTTTACAACCCTTTGTGCGCCATAGAACCCATGTCTCCACAAGGTACCAAATTTCAGTTGCGTTAGACGCTTGGCTGCATCCGTCCAGAGATCCTAGTGTTTTTTCCCACGATATGGTACCACCGGCCGTTGCTTAGGAACATAATAGATTCTTGCAGTTTTTCGCAAGTTCGGAGAAAGAAGTTAACAGAGCATGCACTAATAAAAATGGATTGTCCCCTTTTGAGCGTTGCTAAGGTTACTTGATCCACATGAGAAGAAGTCAGCCGTTGTCCCCAGCTGTGGCAATATCGCGTTTTAACCAATCATTGCGGTTTAGACCCATTACTATGACAACTCTCGACAGCCAAAGAGTGACGTGCATGGGTTGCCATGGTAATTGGCTCTATATAAACATCATGGCCGTCGGGAAAAGTACCATATTATTATTATTATTATTATTTATTCGGCCAACACAAGCAACAATACAACAGAATATTCCTATAAACAAGAGAGCAAATAAATAGGGTAATAAATATAAATATAAAAAGTAAAGTTGTGGGGGAGGGGGGTGGGGTGAGGGGGGAGGGAGGGGGAGTGGGGAGGGAGGTGGAGTGGGGGGGGGGGGGGGGGGTGGTAACAAGACACAAAGACAAACCAATCTAAGGTGGCCAGGATGAACAAAAGTGAAAGTCACTGTGGCCCAAAGGCCTGCTCATCCAACCCCAATATGATTGCAAAAGCACTAGGGGCACGTTTGTGATTTTTAGTGTAGAGCCATTGCCTATATGCAACTAACAAAAAATTACGTATTCACTTCGGTAGTCTATTTAATAGCCGTTTGCATGTAACATTTTGCATAATGGCCGGCGTACCGAATTCTTCACTTTTAAATGGAGGAGCAGTTTAGAAATTGAACTCGCATACTGTGCTGTCGTTGCTACGTGGTGCACACCATTGCTTAGCGACCAACAGTGACCACGGTACATGTACTAAACACCACATTGTGATTCAATGTGTACACATTGGAAAAGTGGTGAAAGGTTCAATGAATGAAGACAAACACAATCTTTCTAATTACCTTTTGTGGCACATTACCTGAAAAAAATTAAGGTGTCGTGCCCTTCACATGGCCACATTCCTGTTAATGCATAGCTGGCATCTCATGTCTCCTACTGCCTGCCTTATCATCCCACGGTCTTGGCAGAGATGATTCGCTTCATCCACTTCTCAGGAAACTTGTCAGTGCTGATTTTAATACCTGTCGTATTTGTTCAGTCATCCATGACAGTGACATAATGAGTTCAATAGACTACCTATTGTTAGTTGCCTAGGCAATGGCTCTACACTAAAAATCACTGAACCGTTTCCCTGTGCGTTTGCAATATGGTGTTTTATCTGGCAGCCATGATGTTTTGGAGCCAATTACCATGGCAACACGTCACACTTCGGCACCCAATACCACTGGAAAGAGGTCAATCCGACCTTTCTACAAATCTTTTTTGGTGTGGAATATTCAGTAATTTTGCGATAATATGAATTTAAAATCGAGTATTTTGTTACAGGGACATCCTGTACAGAGACGAGTGTACACGCAAACATGCAACTACATGTAGTGCTGCAACATGTTGTAGGGTTAATTGACGCCATCCTCTCTTACAAAAGAGCCGTGAAAGTAATATGGCACAACACATATCTGTTTTAAAGTTTATCATCCAAATTAATTGTTACGTCGAAATCTATAGCTGGCATTTTTCTAAATCAAATTCATCGGAGCTCGAACCTCAGGGATTTTAAACCTTCATAAAAAAAATGTAAGCGGACCACAACAATGAAACCAAAATGAATATTTTGCATTCAAAATTTTACAATATATTGATTTAATAATCATAAAAATGTGGGAAAATAAATTGTAGTACATGGATCATTAAATACAGTTTTCTTTAGTAAAGTAATTCTTCCTTTTCACATTTGCAGCAATTTAATTTAGTGCCTAAAACATATATGCACCCTGCGGTGTCCTAAAAATAATTGATAAAAAATCTCACTGTCGTGCTACCACGCCTGTATATTTACATCTCTATTTCAGTGATAGATTGGCACCCATAAGAATCAGTAATTTATACATAACTGGTTTTACCACAAATTTAAAGGGCTCCTTATTTAGGATTTTTATCAATGAAATCTATGCTTTAAAACCACTCTACTCAGTTAAAGTAATAAAAATCCTATTTGGAGCTTGCTTTGGGGGTTAAAACAAAGGTTTTTAGTTTTTATGCTAATGAAAATATGCATATTCATGACCAAGGTCACGATGTCACAAGAGGCAAACACAGGAAAATCACATTCTACTGTGCACAAAAATTTCCACTTTTTTCTCAATTTTCCTGAAACATTTGTAATACATGGCTGTTTGAGTTTGTTTTACATGTTGCCTGCTGTAAGCCATGACAAAACTGGGGGTAAAAACTGCAGCAATTTGCCACAAGTCCAACTTGAAGTCTTATGTTTTTTCTTAACTTTTCCCTTCTGTCTTCCTTATGTGATGCACTCAAAACAGCGCCCTCTGTCTGTGATTTATTGCAATGAAATCTTCATAGTTGAAAAAAGCCACCTTTTATTGATTTTACATCCAAACGAACAATAGTATGTCTTGCTGAACAAGTAATCCGTCATTATGAAGCAAAGCTTAGGCACAGGGTAGTTTAGCATGTCACAGGCTGTGTGAAAAATATTACATACATTTGTATTCGTGCATCATGGGGAAACACAAGAAAATGGTACAGCTGCGTGGTCAGGTTCCCTGACATGCGTACTTATGAGTAAAGAAAAGCCGGGTTCCTACCATCGAATACATGTATATACACTGGATGAAGCAACGACGTCTAAAATTGAAGCCACCGTCCGCCATTGTACCCCACCAAATACAATGCCTTGCCTAGACTGGTCATACTGTCTTCACTAGTCTACAACATGGTCTACATGTGTTAAGTGGAATGCAAGCGATCGCATGGACCGGGAAGCAGTCTAGGCCAAGCATTGTTCGTGGGGTCAATGGCGGCCGGCGCATGGCTTCAATTCTCGTATAGCCAACTGCTATTGCATCTAGTGTATATATATCGATGGTTCCTACACATAAAGGTCTTGTTTAATCATCTTTTAAAATATGCTACAAAACCACACTTTTCTCTAAAACTTCTTTTAAAAAACGATGCTCTCATTTCAGTGAACGATTGCTAATTTGTCCTCATCAAGTTATTGCAAAGCGTGTAAACTGTTTTAAGCATGATGTCTACTTTCGTAAATAAAAAGCCTATCTCTAAAAATACTGGAGACAAACATTACTAAAAAACATTTGAATGTTGCAACAAGACCAATCGGCGGCCTTGAGGGGCAGGTTTTCGTATTTAAATGATGTGACAATAGATCTACAAAATGCCTACTCGTGCATGATACCACTGAGGAAGGAAAGAGCTAATACACGGTGACAATGTGATTGCCCCCCGTAATGGCCGCCCGTGAAAATTGTCTATTGATAAATGGCTACAATTTAGTTACTGGGAATTACAGCCTAGTACAGGCAGATATTTTATCTATATCAGATCTACTTATTGTTTGGACTCGAACGTAACTACTTTCAGCATAGGGGCCGTCGACTTTTTAGACGTCACCCATAAACGTTGGGTGTACGCATTGGTTCTACGCATTGGTTCCTTTAAGAGCTCAAAAATGAAATGCACAGTTTTAGGATTTGATTCCATTTGCTGGTTCTGGCTGTCCGTAGGCTGGAGGTGGCTGACTGAATGCTACAGGCTGTGCGAGGGCCTGTGGATCCTCATAGGCAGCATCGGATGGGTTGTAATATACAGCGTCGGATTCGCCGTACGGGGCATATTGCTGATGGTTGTAACTGGACAACGTAGCAATGTGCTGTTGTGGGGGTTGGGATACCAAGGTGGTTTGTTTAGCTGGCTTTCGTGAAATCTTCCAGACGTAACCAACGAAGAGGAGGAGCAACAGTAAGCCGACCAGGCAGGCGATAGTAACACCGATGATCAATCCTGCACTCCATTTGGCTGAGGCAAGAGGACCAAAAATCATCAAGTTTATAAAGAGGGTTGAAGTTCGAGTTCGGTATCGGGTTTGGACATGATGTGGATTCCTTGAAAATCTGACAGTTCAACACCAAATTGTGACTTATGTGACCGACTGGGCCAATTATACATATGTTTATTCTGAAGGGTAGTAGGCCCTATACATGTATGTAGTACTACCCTGATTCAGAAAAAAAAATGCCTTCTGCGAGGAGCAAAACCAAATTCGTCAAATGTTTACGTAAACGGTACTCAAGCTAACAATGACAATCAAATGCATTGCAAGCCAGATGCTAGCGTCACACCAGAAGGATAATACACATTACAGCATATAGTTTAAAATACAATCAAGCCTTTGGTCACTCTGTTCGATTCTTATACATATAGGCCCTATACCATAAGTATGAGGATATCACAGGTTACGAAAACACATCTATAAAGGGGTTTTTCTTGTCTAGGCCCATAAGTACTTACATTCATCACTGTTGTCTCCGCAATTGTCATGCGAGTTGTCCTTGAGACTTGAATCTATGCAGTGGCCGTTTTCGCATTTGAACTCGCCGGGGTCACAATAACCTTCGAAAGGATCATTATTTTGAATACAAGTCAGTTACATGTGTACAATGTAGTACATCTTCGAGTACGATTAAAGTGCATGATCCACTTTCTTCACTTATGAATACACATAAAAGGTGTAAACAAAGGTGTGGCAACTTCTGTAAAGTGCTCTGTAAAGCCGGCCGTACACCTTACGTTCCGACCCCGTTGCGATTGCACAGACACGCCAAATTTCCATCCTGAGATATCATGGAATTTCCACTCTTAAAAGCGACGTAACAATACCCTGAGGAAACACACGCAAATCTGTGGAGTGAGCCGGCTGATGTCTTGACCCAACTCACACCCGAGTCATTTTGATGTAATTTAATCAATTCGGTCATGTTATGCCGAAAAGAAACGATTTATATACTTTCCAGAAATTGTATTGGGTTCCGTTTCTTATGACTGTCCCATTCCTACCAAACTTTCAAACGACGATCTTAATTTACTCCGCAGTTTTTCAAATTAATAACAGGGATGCATGCTGACGAATGTAATGGAACGGATTCCCCAGTATGCTTTAAATAGCAGCCAATCGCCGACAACAGCCAGCATTACCGAGTACATGTATCACATGCATGCACGGTGTTTACAATCTGCGCGCGTTACATTTGAATGCCTGCAATCATGCTGCAATGCACTGCCGGTGCCAAGCGTCCTGATTGGTCCAGCAGAGTGAACAAGATTTCTGTCGCTAGTCCCACCGCGAAATGGGGCCTGTTTCAACAGGGCCACTGTACGCAGGAGTTAGGGAGTGCGTTAAAGGGGCACTGTTGCAAGAGGATGCAAATTTCGAGCATGCTCGAAATTCTGCGATTGCGTTGCGACGGGCACGTACACAATATTATCGTGACCACATCGCTATCGGAACGCATCGCAAAACCCGTACATCTTGTGATGCGACTGCACAACATGCGCTATCATGATCGGATCACGGACGAAACGCAAGGTGTACGGCCGGCTTAATGACCATCCATTCTCAAAACCACACAATGACAACTGGCAAAGTCATTTATCCCAGGGAAACTTGTTATAAGAGCACCTTGTTCTCATTGGACCAGTTTGTGCAAACAGTTTGCTCTGAAGAACCTCGTACAAACGCCGGCCGTACACCTTGCGTTTCGTCCGTGATCCGATCACGATGGCCCATGTTGTGCAGTCGCATCAGAAGGTGTATACGGGTTTTGCGATGCCCTCCGATGGCAACGTGGTCACGATTTTGTGTACGTATCCGTCGCAATGCAATCGCATAATTTTGAGCATGCTCGAAATTTGGCGGTCTGTGCAATCGCAACGGAGTCGGAACGCAAGGTGTACGGCCGGCTTTAGACCTGATGCATGGGGATGCTCGCCGAAGAAGTCTGAACACCTTGCTGAAAGGCACATCGCTGATTGGCTACAAGACACTAGTTTCAGGCTGCGACCCCGTAACTGAGGATTTGGCTCATTATATCATATACATGTAGCCTAAAAGCACAGCATAATCATTTGAAACACTGCCAGAGTCTAGTGGCTATATCGTATACCGCCATGTCGTGTCACTGTTGCATGGTTTCTGCGGCACCTGACTCCTGAAAGGCGCACTCTTGTTGTTACAACAGCACACTGATTCGATCGAACAGCCAATGGCAGTGTGTGTATTATTGACGACGGCTATATAATGAGTCTGGCAATCAGATTAGTGTCAACAAATCAGCGATGATCCTTTTAGCAAAGTGTCCAGGGGCCAATTTCATAAAGCTGTTCAGCAGAAAAATTTGCTTAATCAAAAATTTGTTTCCTTTATAAAAATGGGTTAATAGTCAAAATTGCACGTCAATTTGTGTTTTTCACAAGAATGTCTGCTATTCTTGCTAACAACACAAGTTGACATACAATTTTGACTGCAACCCAGTTTTATAAAGCAAACAAATTTTTGATGAGGCCTAAGCAAATTGTTTTGCTAAACAGCTTTATGAAATTGGCCCCAGACTTGTTGGTCAAGCTTCCCAATCAGGTCTGGATATGAGACTAAAGTGGTGTTCCCATTGGACTATTTTTGGTTAAACTCCCGTGGTTGTGCGGGAGAGTAGCAAAATTTAGTCCAATGGGGACGCACGGAGAATTAGCGTCCCTGTAAAGTTACCGCGACCACGATGTAAAACTTACAGGGTAAAAGAGTCCGCGGAAACTTTCCGCTCAACCGCGGGAGTTTTACAGGGCCCTCGAAAAGTCCAATGGGAACAGCGCCGCCCTGTAGAACTACCGCTACCGCTGTGTAAAATGCCAAATGGATGACGTCACTTCCTGCATTGTGCAATCCCACCACACATTGCGCGAAAATTCTTGTTCCGTTATTATGTACTGTACATGCCATGTACGTACGTACGCACGTGTTTTTTTCATGCTCATTTCTTCGCAAATATAATGGCAAGTTTAATAGAAGTTGTTCGAAATTTGATTGGGTTTCCTGAAAACGAAACTCCTGTTAGGTCAAAGGTTATGTAAACTACGCCCTCAATTGACCACATATGGCCAGCCAAATAGCTAAATTTTCCGCTTGCGTCGTGTAAAATATATGGTAGTAGGAACGCACGGGAGATTTACAGGAAGGAATGTTTACAGGGAGTCGCGGAAAGTTCCCGCGAGGGCGCGTAAAAAGAAGTCCAATGGGAACGCGCCTTAAAGCGGGCCCCCACTGTGCGATTTTTTCTACGAATTTCCTACGAATTGGTACGATTTGGTACGATTACCAGAGACTGATGTCTATGGACTCTAAACACAATCGTACTCAATCGTAGGAAATTCGTAGCAAAAATCGCACAGTGGGAGGCCCGCTTAAAGGCTTACTGAAACAGACTTGCGAACACAATGGCGTCAAGCTTGGTACGTGTGTGTTTTCCTATGGTCCATCAAATAATTTGTTTCGGCTGTCTTCAACTCTTACAGAAATGCAAAAAGCATCGGACGCTGTTTCACAATGGAAGCGTAAAGCGGGCCTCCCACTGTGCGATTTTGGCCACGAATTAGGTACGAATTGGTACGATTATCGGAGACTGCCTATAGACTCTACACACAATCGTACCGAATCGTAGCTAATCGTACCTAATTCGTGGCCAAAATCGCACAGTGGGAGGCCCGCTATAAGGTCCTTAATCATGCCCAAAGCGTCGGAGCAAAGTGCTTTCTCTCTCGTTTTGGTGAACGCCGTGCAATGTTTATTACTTACTAGTGACAGAGGTGTACACGAGTGTGAACCCATCATCTGTCTCGCTGTTATCTGTCTTGAACATAATGGTGATGGAATTCGAGTATAAGAAATAGTCGTCGGGCTGCTCGCAGATTGGCTGGACATGTGTATTTGATTGGATCCACCGACCATTGTAGATCTGTAGGCTGTCAGTGCAACGGTCACCATCAAAATCCACGCGCTCGAAGGTGATTAAGATTTTGCGGTTAGGAGTAGTAACAAGCGTCAGCTTGCAGTCAACGTTGTTGTCATAAGTCGGGTTCTCTTGGGAGTAGAGAATTCCTCCAGAGGTCCCTATACTGATTGTTCTGCCGCAAACTCTGGACATATAACCTGCCATTCAAGTGAACACATTTGAAAGAAGTTAAAAGGTACACACCGGCTTCGTTGGGCTATTTTGGGCTCGAAATTTACCCATACAAGATTCTGAATGCCCTTCCGAAATAAACTAAACATATCCTGAAAAGAAATCACGTACTTTTGCCGTTTTTGAGCAATTTTCAAAAAACAGAGGAACATGGTCTTGCGAGTTAGTTTCCAGTCGCATGAAAGTTTTTTTACTGAAGAACTGCACCAAATTCAACTCTGATTTTCCCCCAATATTTGTAAGTAATTGACAAAATAGAGACTATATTTATACAGGTAGTCCTATATGAAACAAACTTGAACATATTAAGTATGACGATTCGAACAGACGAGTGCACAAACGACCGGGTTGGTTGCTCCGATGTACATGTACGTTCGTGAAGAAAAAAACATGATGCCAACTTCTCCAAAGAAAACGGAAATTCCTATTCGGTCGTCTGGGCTGTCCACAGTGAAACCGTGAGCAGAAAATTGGAGATATCCCGAGTAGGAGAAGAGCGAATCGTTTGTGACAAAGTCGTGAAGCTCGCACGTAGTTGCAACGGCTGGTAAAGCGTATAACCCGTCTTTTGACCGTTTGTGTTAATTTTGCACTTCTTTAGTAAATTACGGGATATTTTGATGATTTTTTTTCACAACGACCATTAATAACTATTGTCAATGCTGCTACATCACTAAATCATGTAAACAGTAGGCCGGTGTGTACCCTTAACTGTCGGTAGGGCTTTTCCCACAGAACGTAAAAACTCGCCCCGGGGCCGTCCCGGGGTAACTCGACCCCAAGTTTAACCCCGCGTCGATCCAAACTTGTTGTTCTGAATCTCGCCCGGAGCGAACTCACCCCGGAGATCGGCACCTCATCCCTCACTTGAACAAGTGAGAACTCGCCCCTGCCCTTTCCCCACTACCGTTCTTGCCCCGGTTGGACTTGCCCCGAGGGTGGCGCGGGGGTGAGAATCATGGTGCAGCCATCTTCCCTTTCCTCGGGATATTAAAACCAATGTAACCACAAAAGATCCCAATAGCCCTCTTTGGAAAAAAAAGTGGGGGGTTGGTCCATGGAGCTATAGCTCCATGGTTGGTCAGATTTCTCTGGCCGGCCGTCGGCTGCCAGTACAGACCATTTGCATCGGCGGCCATGACAAGGGGCATATTTCCATATTTAGAGGATGTTACAATTATAGATAAACAAAGTGCCTATACTCGTGCATGATGCACGGTGATAAGGTGACTAACCCCTGTCATGGCCGCCAGTGCAAATAGGGTATACAGCAACCCCTCTCATTTAGCTTCTCGATACAAATTCAGTAAATATGACCTTTAAGTACTTACTGACGCTGGCAAGTTCGTCACTGTAATCTCCGCAGTTGTCGTGTGTGTTCCCCTTGAGACTGGGATCAATGCAACGACCATTGCTACACCTGAACTCGTTGTCCAAGCAGGAATCTGGAAGATCATTAAAATGTAATTTAGGTTTCAGTCGGCAACCTTCGGCAATGGTGATTGACATATGCTACTATACAAACGCCTTTTCAGAATAGGAGGTCAAGTGTGCAAATTGAGTGCCCTAGCTTCGGCAGCAATCACCTTGCCGATCTGGAATGCTCAAATTGCCTTAGCTGTTCTGCACCACACTTGACACAAAGGACGCCATGGCTGCATGTCATGATCACTCGGAGGCTGCCAAACTCGGTTTTGAAGTCAGCTGGATCAAGACTTAAAGCTGATATACATGTTGGCGATCTTGATCCCATATATATTGGGACCGATGGGTTGATTGTCGAATAGGGTTGACTGTTAGTTTTGGCTGCCGGCATGCTGCAGGACTAAGAGAAGACTCGCATTTATAATGCGTCTGTTCTCCTCATCATCTACGGGTTTGAGACTTGGACCAAAATGTACAGTTTAGACAGCAGAACCGTGCAGATGATCAAGGGACTAAAGTGATACAACCGCTTCAAATTTGTAAAAAGAAAGCACACTCATCAACCTTTCGCATCCACTTTATCACTCAGATATTGCGCTGGTTATTCCTCAGACTCACACAGGAACATTCCAACCATGTCATCTTCCCATTTGACCCAAAGATAGCAACTATAGGAAGATTATGAAAAAAGACCCCAAAGCCCAAACACTCTTTATAGTCACTAGCTAAACATCGTTGCGAAAGATCTGCAACAACTGGACACCTCTCTCGCCGAAGCAAAACATCTGGCTTCAGATTACCGGAAAACAATCACACGTACCAGACCAGCGAGCAGGTTACGTAGCTGTAACCAACAAATGTTGGAATCGCGGGCAAATCGTAGAAAGAACGCCCGACTGGTCACATAGATCGTGCTTGGGTTATTGCCAGAGCAAAATCCGTCGCAGCAAGGTTGATGGTCATGTTCAAAACTTTGATTTCAAATGGCAGACAGGCCTTACATGATCATACTACCAGTCGTCCATGATCGCGGGTCAAACAGTCGTTCGATCGACTGGTCGTGAACTGGTCGTGTCACCTACGATTGATCTTGCAATCGATCTTCTCCAATCGTTGCAACGACCACACGTACTACCAATTGTACAGTATAACCTGCAACCAGTCTTAAGAGCAATCCCAGTATGCACTGCAAATGAAGAGCGTAGCAAACATTGCCGATTGGTCGTACATCGGCCATATCGTCACCAATCGCGCGATCCAGAAATCGTACCATCCAGTGTGACCGAGGCCTTGGGGTGCATGGATTCTAACTGGGCCTTCTCGCGCATAAAGGCGATGCGCGTCGCTTTAGAAAAAGAGATTTGGAGGAGATCTGGAATGAAATGAGCCACTGAAAATCACATAATCAGTTTGAGCAGAAAATGTTTTTTACTTCAAATTCCCTCCAAACCACTTTTCTGAAAGCGACGCGCGTCGCATTTATGCGCGAAAAGGCTCAGTAGCGGTGTAGCCTAGCCTGTTACACTTACCACCGTCAGTGAAAGAGGTATAAGCAAGTGTGAAACCGTCTTCCGTGCCATGGTAATCTGTTTTCAACCAAAGGACAATTATATTCGAGGAAGACACAACTACCAAACCAGACGACCCGCAGACCGTCTTGATGCGTGTGTCCCAGTAGTTCCTTGGGTTCACTAGTCCATCGAATATCTGTAAGTCGTCTGGGCAGTACGATTGTACACCATTTATTGTCAGGCTATCAAAAGTGATGAGGATTTTACGGCTCACATTAGCAGTTACCGTCAGCGTGCAGTCGAGATTGTTGATGTAGCTCGGGCTCAATTGCGAGTACAGCGTTCCGCCAGTGTTCGCAATATCAATAGTCCTGCCGCAATCGTTGGTCATGTAATCTATTATTCAGAAGAAGAAAGAAAAAATATGAAAAAGGGCAATTGGCATGATTATTTAAATTTAGGTTACATGTATTTTTACTTCCGCACTCACATAATACAGTGCAGGCCAAAACACGCGCCTCATACGCGAGGACTATAGCTGTCTTTCCATATGCCCGTTCTTTCGGACTGAAGACGTACCTTGCTATGCGCGAATTTAAAGCGCGTCGCTTTGAGAAAAAGCGACGTAGAGGGATTAGTATTTGTCTGTGGTGTGCCGCTTCAAACGTCGCGCTTATGCCGTGTCGAATTAAATTCAACTTGATTTTGTTAAATTCGACACTGCACAAGCACGACGTTTGAAGTCCTTTGGCTCGGCAAAATGAATTCGGCAAGGCAGAAAAATTTAGCTCGACAGGGTCTGCCCTGCTAACTCAATTTAGTGCGGCACAAATACGGCCCCGGCTTCAAACGTCAGTTCGAAGTTGGTCCGCAATTTTGTTCACAACTAGGAATGCTCATGCTCGCTGCGCGTATGTGAGTAAAGAAATAACCAACAAACAAGTGCATCAAAATAATAAAATGGCGACGTACAATGGACATAATGAAAAAAACGCACGTGCCCAACGTCCACGACGTGCACACGACTCACCCGACATGTTGGAATTAAGTTCGACTGGGAGTTTGCAATTAAGTTCGACGTTTAAACCACTGCCGTGCTTACGCCGTGCTACCGTCGCGCTAAATTGAATTTTATTCGACACGGCATAAGCGCGACGTTTAAAGCGGGCCTATAATACTTACTAATGCCGTTAAATTCGTCACTGTAATCCCCGCAGTTATCGTGCGAGTTCGACTTGAGAGATAGGACTATACAACGTCCGTTGTTGCACTTGAACTCAGTAGGAGAGCACTGACCTTTGATAATATAATTTGAAAAATAAAATAATTAGCTCATTTTTAGTCGGGTGATTAAATTCATCTTTTTTTAAATTTTGTTGTAACTGTTTGCATCCGGCTAATTTTATTGGTCTATAAGAATGGTTCGATAGATCACCTTACATTTAAGTTTTTCAAGACTTAAGGTTTTTGTTTTAGTTTGAGACATCCCTGAAGTTGAAACAAAATTTAAATGAGTTGGCTCATTCATAGCGTTTCTATTTCCCAATAGACCTATAACATAATGACGTCACGCAATGTTTACCGCGGTGCATTATGGGTGAAAAGTAGGGACGAAATATCTGCATCACTATAGTTTGCACAATATTGCAGGGCCATTTTCGCCGCCTTTTGAGGCCTTGAAAGTTAAAACCATAGTTCGGGCGTCCGTCGTGCGCTTAAAACTCACGCAGGCACAACTAAGTTGACATGAACCATTTTAGAAATTTACGATCTTTGTTTGCGACATTTTTTTTGCCAGCGAAGCGGTTAGTAAAGTTCACAAAGTTACGTGCATAATACGCTATAGGCGCTATGCATGCAACGCACGCAAAGTTCACAAACTAGCGATTTCGTCCCCACTTTTCACCCATAATGCACTGCGGTAAACATCGCGTGACGTCATTACGTTTCAGGTCTATTATATGATATTTATGTCTACACCTTGCAATGGTTCGGGTAGTCCTGTTTACCATAGACTACTAAAGTGTGACGTCAGTTGTCATGGTAATTGGGTCTAAACATTCGCTGGTAATCTGAAACGTCCATTGGTATAGCGCAGGGAAACAGTTCACTGGTTTTAGTGTAGACCCAAAAACCATGGCAACACACAAAGGGTGACGTTTTCACTTTATTTGGTAGTCTATTTCGGGTGATGATGGTAGTGGTGTACACGTATTTAGACTTCTGTCTTCAACTGTATGTTGTGCAATGTGGCAGTGGCATGCATAACCAAGCTTATTAAAATACATGTGGGTCTTTCCACAGTAATGGGGTACATTTGAAAAATAAGTCAATAATTCCTTTCAGATGTCTTTAGTTTATCTCAGAATTTAAAAAATGTCCTTGTTTTGTTCTCAGGAGATAACTTTTGCCCAAAAAGTTAAGAAATTGCTGCCACAACATACATTTTTGAAAAGCTTGTGCACAAATTTTCCTATTACGTATGTAACGTGGACAGACAATTTTGTGACATTTTTTCCCGTATTTGTTACATGCGTAATAGGAAAATGTGTGCACGGGGTTTTCACAAACGTATGTTGTAGGACTATTTTTCTTATTCCATGGTGAAAAGGTTATTTGCTCAGTTTAGCTTGATAATTTAAAGATAAAATTAAGACATTTGAAGTGAACTGGGACCTAAGATCTTGAATGTTACAGAAATGTACCCCATTACTGTGGACAGACCCATGTACATCGAAATAAGCCAGCATAACCATACGTTTGTAATCTAATGAGCTTATGGAACCACCGATGATGGTAGACTGATGGTTAAGATGAGCTCACGTTTGTCCAAAACGTAACATACTCAAACTGTTTAATGTGACTTGCCACACTACTTACACAGATTGCTTAATACTTACCATCATCATTAACGATGAAAGAGGTGTAAGCAAGCGCAAAACCTGTGTGTCCTGAAAAACTATTAGATATTTTGAACATAAGGGTGATGGAATTTGACGAAGACACGACGTTTGAGGCAGATGAACTACATATTCGCACGATACGCGATGACGTGGTTGACGGACCATCGTAGATATCCAGGTGGTCATACATGGAAGGGCATGTGCTGAAACCATTACCAATATCCACGCTATCAAAAGTGACCAAGATTCTACGAGGAGGACTGGCGGTGAACGTCATCGTGCAGTCTGGATTGTTGTGGTAACTGTAGCCCGCCTGAGATACCAGGGTTCCCCCGTAGCCATCGATATACTTTGTTATACCGCAATTGTTGGACATATCTGTATAATCACACATATATAAACACATACAGGACTAGTGTTCGAGATTATATAGCCATGCAGAAACGCGTTTCCGACGTAATCACTGGTTCAAACAAGTGATCAGTTCTTGTTACGGACGACTGAAGATTATGATTAATTCAATTACTTATAATTACAACAGAAACATGTGTTTGGATATGATCGCGAAAACAAGCCCCTGATAAAGTTTAATCTTGACATAAGCCCAATGCATAGTTCCGAGATTGCCCATTTAACCCCGCCCCTTAGATACTGTTGCTATGTGCTCACAAGCCATCGCAAAAAAATGGCGACACAACGTACAAAGCAACGAGACTCTGCATGGAAAGCACAGATTCATTGGAGAAAACCCAAAGGTATTTATGTTTTAGGGTCGACAGTTACCGTAGCACGCACTTAGTAAAGGGCTAGTAATGCAGGGATGACATAATATTCATAAAAATGCGCTTTCCTACCTTTGAACAGCGAATCGCCCGACATTGAAACAAAATTTCACCCGGTCAATGGCGCATACAACATACAAACTGTATAGGCAGAAAATCGCGTGATTGTTGTGATGATTGCATCACTTTGACCTTTGTGGGCGCCGTCTGCTAGCTCTGTTGTGATTGGTCGGCGGGTTCGGCTTGATTGACAGGTCGGAACTATGCATTGGACTCCTGACCGGCGTACGGTACCGTAATGCAATGAAGTCCACGTCCAATCTAGCTGGGCAAATCTTGGCTCGTTTAACACCTATATGGCAGCATATAATAACTTAACAAAAAAATCGGGTTGCCATCTTTCATTTTCTTTAAGCCAATCGTAACGTTCCGATCAGTCGGCCAAGTTTCAGCTGGGGTGTATCAAGTGACGCAATTTTCGCGGAAAAAAATATGTTTTTTTAAATTCCTATTTACTTATTTTTTGTTCAGAAAATTTTGCTGATCACAGAAAATTGTGCTTGGCAAAAACAGGTTGCTTTTTGATCGGTACTCTGCAATTTTTAGCCGAGCAAGAGCAATATTTTCGTATAAACAGCCATATGAGTCACTGGGCCCTGCAGAGGCTGTAGACCTAAATACTCACCGGTACCGGCTTTTTCATCACTGTTATCTCCGCAATTGTCGTACGAGTTCGACTTGAGACTCGGGTCTATACAACGGCCGTTGTTACATTTGAATGTTCTGCAGAAATCTAGATAAGACAGTTGAAAATGTTTCTTAATTCTCATATAGACCGTATCGAATAGCCGCCATTTCGTAGGGCAGTTTCTTTGTTCCTTGAGGACATGCATGGTTGCACATATTGTGCTTCCATTGTTGAACAATTTAAGTAACAAAAGGTGCCCCACGAAATGACGGCTATTCGATACGGTCTATAGTCCTTCTGAAATCAGTGACGAGTTCCAACACATTTGAGCAATTTCGGAGGTGGGTTCTTTGTTCACATTATGCGTGAGGCATAAATAGGTATTTTGTTTCCATTGTCACATCATTTAAATATAGAAGTCTGCAGCCCACAAACATGTCCATTGCACATGTATACATGTGTTTTTAACTATGCTCTAACGTTTGTGGAGCTAAGCTAGCTGTAGATCGCAGCTGAAAGCGCCAACAATTAAAATTTTCCGGCTATTACTTACAAGGCCCATCTGTGAATGAAGTGTAAGCAAGCTTGAAACCGAGGTAGTACGTCATACTGTCCGTCCTGAACCGCAGGGTGAGGGCATTCGATGAAGACACCACATTGTAGGCAGACGTCCCGCAGACTTTCCAGAGTGTACTTGACTCCGTGGACGGACCATCGTAGATTTCCAAGTAATCAAAGTTGCAGCACGACCGGAACCCTTCGATTTTCACGATGCTGAAGGTTAGCAGGATCTTCCGTTCGGGGTTAGCGGTTAACGTCAGCGTACAGTCGACGTTGTTCTGGTAGGTTGTCTTCGCCTGGGAGTGCAGTATTCCGCCAGAACTCTCAATATCGATAGTTGTACCGCACTTATTGGGCATGTAATCTAACATTTGGGATGAGGTAAAAATTAAGTCTACGCCGTTGACTAATTAGCCTTTTGCGTGTTTTACATGCACAAAATAGCATCCACGTGACCTAACTAAATGTTGCTAAATGTAATGTGACCGGGTGCACGCGGCAGGCGTGAAGTAGTATACCACAGCGAATCTCTTACTGCGTTCACGGCAAGAGAAAATGGCATAAAGCAACCAGACAGAAATTGCTGCCAGGCAATGGCGTGCACCACATAGCAACGACAGCATAGTATGTGGGCTTTCTAAACTGCACCTCCACAGTGCAAAGGTTGCAGGCAAAAGGCTAATTTACCACCCACGCATTGTAAGGTGTTACGTAAAACAACAAAAGAGAAGAAGACAAAATGGGGCAGGATGGAAATTAAATTTTGATGTGAAGAATCAAGCCTCTTGAAGATTCTGGCCCCGGGTTGACTTCAACATCACCAGCTAGAATGATGCTGAAGGTTGCTGTGGTGTTTGCATAGTATGGAGTTCTGTTCCTGGAGAGCCTTGATACATAGGTTTTCCCGGCCAATTTCAGCAAAGAAGCGGGCAATTCGAACACGGTGTCGTTCTATTTGGCGCGAAATCGAATGCTGTACGAAATCAGTATTCAAATAATTTTGAAAAGTATGCAATTCTAGTCTTACGTCAAACGATTTAATAAAAATACAAGTCCGATTTAACACCATCTATGGGCAGACATTTGTGGAATAAGAACACTTAAATTGCACTAATATGTAAATTCTATCAAATCATAAAGCAAATAAAATTAGTACAAGACATGCCTCAGACTGACATTCCAAACGCATTTTGTACATAATGTAATGTACCTCTTGTGTTTTCAAGATGTATAAAATGGGTGACTAAGCGGTACGTAGGCCCTAAGTCACCTTTTCGGTTTTTCCGATGACGAAAAGAAATAGATAGAAATGGCAGCTCGTGGTCGCTATGCGAAAATCATATAATATTGGATGGCTTTTAGGGTGATATTATCGAATACTGCGAATATCAGCAGCGGTTGCGTTGATCGATGCGTTTGAGGGGAATTAAATGACGTGGTTTATCTCCAGCTTTCAGATAATCTGGGTATCAAAATATCCACGACGAGATATTTTCAATCGTTGCCACCTTTTTGGATAGAAAACATGAAAAACCTCACGTAGAGACACACAAGAGATGTGTTACTGATTGAAATAATGGTTTAAATAAAGCAAAGATGCACAACACTACCAGTTGATTTTCAAAATTGTAAATTTTGTTAACTGCATGCAGGGGACTTAAAACTGCTTTAATATAGATGCATAAATTAAATTGGCCGCTTGCTTGTCCCACAGAGTACGAAAGTAAACACGTCAAGACGATCTGTGGTCATCTATCCTGCATCAGCTTCTACATTATTATTAGGTGATCGGGCCAACAGCCCGATCACCTATTGCTCTCGTACGATTTCTTTATTTTTAGGTGATCGGGCCAACAGCCCGATCACCTATTACTCTCGTACGATTTCTTTTTTTTTAGGTGATCGGAACTCATTCCGATCACCTATTACTATTGTACGATTTTTAGGTGATCGGAACTTTTTCCGATCACCTATTACTATTGTACGATTTTTAGGTGATCGGAACTCATTCCGATCACCTATTACTATTGTACGATTTTTTGGCTTTTTCGTTTAGGACGAAAAAGCCTTTGTTTTCGTTTTGATTTTTTTTTTTTTTCCGTTTATTTCTTCTTCTTCTGATTTTTTTCCCATAGACAAAGCGCATGGGCGTTGTCGGCGCTTTTTCAGGTTGTTCCCAAACATTGATCTTAACCAAACTTGGTGACATCAAAGACATAGTATAAGAGGTGTGCACCCAAGAATGGCTTCATTGTGACGTCATCCGTTACGTCATTATAACACTTTAAAAATGCCTAAAAACCGGAAAATTGCCGAAATATGTACTTTTTAAAATGGTTCCCTTGCCCAAACCACATGACCCAGGGTTTTCATATTTGGCAAACATTTAGATCAGATCCTGAGCTTCAATGTTCTTAGTGTAGGCATTTTCATCTGACCCTTCCTTCCTGGGTCAATCGAAGGTCAAAGTTCAGCAAATTCAAAAATCACATTTTTTGTATTTGTTTGTACTTATGAAGCAATATTAGCTATTCAACCATGCTTGATTTTCATAAAACTAGGTACAGGCATGGGCCCCATCACAAACGTCCACCACCATGTAGAACGTCACCACGACGTCAAGGATTACGTAATTATAATAATTTTAAAATGGCACAAAAGTGGATTTTTATCATGAAAATTACCAAAATATGCATTTCGTAAAACGCTTCCCTGTATGAACCCACATGACCCAGGGTCTTCATATTTTGCATACATATATATCAGATCATGGGCTACAATGTTCTTTGTGTGGGCATTTTCATCTGACCCTTCCTTCCTGGGTCAATCGAAGGTCAAAGTTCAGCCATTTCAAAATTCACATTTGTTGTGTTTTTGTGTACTTATGAAGCAATTTTAGCTATTAAAGTACGCTTGATTTTCATAAAACTAGGTACAGGCATGGGCCCCATCACAAACTTCCACCAACATGTTGAACATCACCATGACGTCAATGATTACGTAATTATAATTATTTAAAAATGGCAAAAATGGATTTTCGTCATAAAAATTAGCTAAAAATGCATTTAGTAAAATGTTTCCCTCTATGAAACCACATGACCCAGGGTCTTCATAAATAGCAGACATTATAGATCAGATCCTGCGCTACAATTTGCTTTGTGTACTCATTTTCATCTGACCCTTCCTTCCTGGGTCAATTGAAGGCCAAAGTTGAGCCAAGTCAACATTTCCGTATTTACAGGGTGGATTTAAAAAAACGAAACCGAGATATTATTGCTAATTGTAATTAAAGTAGGGCGCGTATGAATGAACGGGAGATATCATCTGTTAGGGTCGAATCTCCTCTTCAAAATGACACCATGATCATGTCATTATGTTTTTGGTTGACTGAGCAGTGACCAGTGTTATGCAAGGGGCCTAGTTTTAGATTTGACCGTTCTCAATGCGAGCAAACGTCGTACAAATAAATCTTTACCGCAGCTGTCTATTCCGTGTGCCCTGTGTGACACGGCGTCGTACCGAGACGGTGACACGGTAACTTTTAACTGTGTCTACCACGGACGTGTAATTCTACAGAAGATGGTTTAACAAAAGGACATGTGAGTAGGATACAATCTTTTATGTTATTTCAGTCTTATTTAAGAGAGTCCACTCTCTACAAGAAAGTAATTGTATGTTATTGAGGGAATGTCGTAGTTTTGCCGTGAAGCATTCATTCCAATGTTTGTTTTCTTCCTTTTAGGTTTAGTAAGGTGCAAAGCTTAATATAGGCCTGATATCATTAAGTCGTTGTCTGGATTTTATTGAACCATCTTCAACAAATATAATTAAGAAAATGTTCCTTCTTGGCCAAATTCTTTTCAATCTTAACAAATTATGTGCTCTGATTTCTGCCTTTGATGACTAATATATGTAGGCCTATATCAGTTTTTCGAGTAAACATCGGATTTCCATCCCAAATGTGAACAAAACAAACTAAAATTTAACAATATTTTTTCGCTGACTACATCGTGAGACAGCAGATGAAAATTACCAAAATATGCACTTTTAAAATGTTTCCCTCTATAAAACCACATAATCCAAGGTCTTCATATTTAGCAGACATTATATATCAGATCATGGGCTACAATTTGCTTGGTGGAGTCATTTTCATATGATTCCTCCGTCCTGGGTCAATTAAAGGCCAAAGTTCAGCCAAGTCAAAATTTGCGTAAAACAATGCATAAGCCACCAAATGTCGACTTCTGTACGTGACCGGCAGAGGGCGTCATTCATAAATTACGGTGATGCACAGACCTATAAACCTATAGACCAACCAAATGTCGACTTCTGTACGTGACCGGCAGAGGGCGTCATTCATAAATTACGGTGATGCACAGACCTATAAACCTATAGACCAACTATCGTGCATTGAAAATCGTGACTTGGAAAAGTATGGGCAAATGACGACACAATGGGCTGCATGAGCTAACAGCGCGGGTTTAAAGCGTTACGGCTATTCCAAAACGCGCGTACGCCGTGTGTATTGTACGCGTTCCTATGAAGTAAGGGGGATGGACGCACGACGCTCGCAAAGCGGACTGACAGCGCGCACGAGGATTAATTGTCATGCTTCCAAACTACTTCTAAAAATAATAATAAAAATTCATAAACAATTAATATATTACACATGCCATTTTAATATACATGTAGGCCTAGCATCTAAAAGCAAATTCAAACCTTGTCTGCATCACCAAGCTGAGCTCCATATTGTACTTTTAATCTGCTGTTGTAATCCCGTAACTATATAGCCATTCATTATCGCTTTACGGTTACCGTAACTATAGCCACTGCGTAGTAGTTCTGAATCCGTTGCATCACCAAATACACACGCAGCGGCACGCATAGTGCACGCGACGTCAACTCAAATTCTCGAAACAATGACGAATCATACCCGACGATTAACGATAACGTCCGGACGTGCATTCAGGTAACTTCGGGAACCTTTGCAAAAAGGAGCAATTCCTCCTGTTTCAATGTGGCGGGCAAACGTGTACATCTTACGCGTGTGGTCTAGTGGATATGAGGCGGGACTCCCAATCAGAGGTTGGAGGTTCGAACCCCACTTCGACCAACGTGTCTGTGTCCCTGGGCAAGGCACTTAATCTCAGTTGCCTCGTAAACCCAAGCGATATTTGGGAAGCTGTTAAGGGGAATGCCACAATCTAACTGCTGATAGTGTTGTGCGCCTGACCAGCAGCCACCTAGTTGAAGCGAAATGGTTCTGGTGATTCCCTGATGGCAGCGGTAATAATGGTAACAGCGCCTTGAGCACCCTGCTGGGTGGATATGTGCGCTATATAAATCTCATCACTATTATTCAGATGCCCACATGCTTTGACCTTTGACTGTTTGACCTATTGGTCAAACAGACTCTGCTTGTAGTTTGAACGTGTTCAGAGCTAGTCTACTGTGTTATGGTTCAACTAGGGTAGGGTATTCAAAACTATGGTGTTGACCTTTGACCTTGCTCTACCGGAAGTGCATTTAAATAAACCTATTTTGTAAAAGTGGTCAACGATGCCGAGATCGGGTTGGCAGTGTTGGTGTCTAAGGTAAATGCTTTCCAAAAAATGCGCCCTCTAGCGGCGAAATTAACAAATCTTAAAATTACCCTTTCATAGCAATGTTTGCGAAAATTAGCCCATAGTGGTGCTTATAGAGTACGTCGACCACCAAACATGTCTGTAGTTAAAACATTGATTACGTCATCAGTCCTTTAAAGGTAACGCATTAAAGGTTAATATTTTAGGTTAAATAGTTGATATGTTAACAACATCTAATTTTACAAGGTAAGCATGCTCATTTTTCAAGTAAAAAAATGTGAAAAAGCCCTACGCCCTGTTCATAGAACAGACGTAGCTCTATTTTTTGGCTTTTTCGTTTGCAGCGAAAAAGCCTTTGTTTTCGTTCTGATTTTTTGGCTTTTTCGTTTAGGACGAAAAAGCCTTTGTTTTCGTTTTGATTTTTTTTTTTTTTTTTCCGTTTATTTCTTCTTCTTCTTCTTCTGATTTTTTTCCCATAGACAAAGCGCATGGTCGTTGTCGGCGCTTTTTCAGGTTGTTCCCAAACATTGATCTTAACCAAACTTGGTGACATCAAAGACATAGTATAAGAGGTCTGCACCCAAGAATGGCTTCATTGTGACGTCATCAGTTACGTCATTATAACACTTTAAAAATGCCTAAAAAGCGGAAAATTGCCGAAATATGTACTTTTTAAAATGGTTCCCTTGCCCAAACCACATGACCCAGGGTTTTCATATTTGGCAAACATTTAGATCAGATCATGAGCTTCAATGTTCTTAGTGTAGGCATTTTCATCTGACCCTTCCTTCCTGGGTCAATCGAAGGTCAAAGTTCAGCCAATTCAAAAATCACATTTTTTGTATTTGTTTGTACTTATGAAGCAATATTAGCTATTCAACCATGCTTGATTTTCATAAAACTAGGTACAGGCATGGGCCCCATCACAAACGTCCACCACCATGTAGAACGTCACCATGACGTCAATGATTACGTAATTATAATAATTTTAAAATGGCACAAAAGTGGATTTTTATCATGAAAATTACCAAAATATGCATTTCGTAAAACGCTTCCCTGTATGAACCCACATGACCCAGGGTCTTCATATTTTGCATACATATATATCAGATCATGGGCTACAATGTTCCTTGTGTAGGCATTTTCATCTGACCCTTCCTTCCTGGGTCAATCGAAGGTCAAAGTTCAGCCATTTCAAAATTCACATTTGTTGTGTTTTTGTGTACTTATGAAGCAATTTTAGCTATTAAAGTACGCTTGATTTTCATAAAACTAGGTGCAGGCATGGGCCCCATCACAAACTTCCACCACCATGTAGAACATCACCATGACGTCAATGATTACGTAATTATAATTATTTAAAAATGGCAAAAAAGTGGATTTTCGCCATAAAAATTAGCCAAAAATGCATTTCGTAAAATGTTTCCCTCTATAAAACCACATGACCCAGGGTCTTCATAAATAGCAGACATTTTAGATCAGATCCTGCGCTACAATTTGCTTTGTGAACTCATTTTCATCTGACCCTTCCTTCCTGGGTCAATTGAAGGCCAAAGTTCAGCCAAGTCAACATTTCCGTATATACAGGGTGGATTTTAAAAAACGAAACCGAGATATTATTGCTAATTGTAACTAAAGTAGGGCGCGTATGAATGAACGGGAGATATCATCTGTTAGGGTTGAATCTCCTCTTCTTTAAAATGACACCATGATCATGTCATTATGTTTTCGGTTGACTGAGCAGTGACCAGTGTTATGCCAGGGGCCTAGCTAGTTTTAGATTTGACCGTTCCCAATGCGAGCAAACGTCGTACAAATAAATCTTTACCGTAGCTGTCTATTCCGTGTGCCCTGTGTGACACGGCGTCGACCGAGACGATGACACGGTAACTTTTAACTGTGTCTACCACGGACGTGTAATTCTACAGAAGATGGTTTAACAAAAGGACATGTGAGTAGGATACAATATTTTATGTTATTTCAGTCTTATTTAAGACAGTCCACTCTACAAGAAAGTAATTGTATGTTATTGAGGGAATGTCGTAGTTTTGCCGTGAAGCATTCATTCCAATGTTTGTTTTCTTCCTTTTAGGTTTAGTAAGGTGCAAAGCTTAATATAGGCCTGATATCATCACGTCATTGTCAGGATTTTATTGAACCATCTTCAACAAATATAATTAAGAAAATGTTCCTTCTTGGCCAAATTCTTTTCAATCTTAACAAATTATGTGCTCTGATTTCTGCCTTTGATGACTAATATATGTAGGCCTATATCAGTTTTTCGAGTAAACATCGGATTTCCATCCCAAATGTGAACAAAACAAACTAAAAATTAACAATATTTGTTCGCTGACTACATCGTGAGACAGCAGATGAAAATTACCAAAATATGCACTTTTAAAATGTTTCCCTCTATAAAACCACATAATCCAAGGTCTTCATATTTAGCAGACATTATATATCAGATCATGGGCTACAATTTGCTTGGTGGAGTCATTTTCATATGATTCCTCCGTCCTGGGTCAATTAAAGGCCAAAGTTCAGCCAAGTCAAAATTTGCGTAAAACAATGCATAAGCCACCAAATGTCGACTTCTGTAAGTGACCGGCAGAGGGCGTCATTCATAAATTACGGTGATGCACAGACCTATAAACCTATAGACCAACGATCGTGCATTGAAAATCGTGACTTGGAAAAGTATGGGCAAATGACGACACAATGGGCTGCATGAGCTAATAGATTGGTTCCCGATCCCTATAGATTGGTTCGCTTATTGCGAAAATATAGGGATCGGTAAAGGGCAGCCATGACGGGCAGAATTCTGCCCGTCACGTGATTATTATTATTTTTATTTTTTTAGTAAGTGCGCAGGTTTTTGCATTGACATTTGTAACTTGGCTGTGCGTGTCGAACATATCCAATTATGTAAATAAAGTACATTGCCTAAAGCAAAGGGCTTAACCAATTTTTAAATATAAAAAAAAAAAAAAATGCGCACGCGCAAAGACGACCAATTACAGAACAAGGAGAAGCGCCCTTTACCTGTCCTTATATTCTCCTGTTTGGAATATGTGGACGGGAACCAGTCTACATGAGCTAACAGCGCGGGTTTAAAGCGCTCACGGCTATTCCAAAACGCGCGTACGCCGTGTGTATTGTACGCGTTCCTATGAAGTATGGGCGATGGACGCACGACGCTCGCAAAGCGGACTGACAGCGCGCACGAGTATTAATTGTCATGCTTCCAAACTACTTCTAAAAAAAATAATAAAAATTCATAAACAATTAATATATTACACATGCCATTTTAATATACATGTAGGCCTAGCATCTAAAAGCAAATTCAAACCTTGTCTGCATCACCCAGCTGAGCTCCATATTGTACTTTTAATCTGCTGTTGTAATCCCGTAACTATATAGCCATTCATTATCGCTTTACGGTTACCGTAACTATAGCCACTGCGTAGTAGTTCTGAATCCGTTGCATCACCAAATACACACGCAGCGGCACGCATAGTGCACGCGACGTCAACTCAAATTCTCGAAACAATGACGAATCATACCCGACGATTAACGATAACGTCCGGACGTGCATTCGGGTAACTTCGGGAACATTTGCAAAAAGGAGCAATAGAGCCTTTGCACGGCGGCCATGACAGGGGACAGTCACATTGTCACTGTGTGACAAGCATGAGTAGGTGTTTTGTGGTTCCATTGTCACATCATTTAAATAAGAAAACCTGCCCCCTGTCATGGCCGCCGGTGCAGAAGCTCTATTCCTCCTGTTTCAATGTGGCGGGCAAACGTGTACATCTTACGCGTGTGGTCTAGTCGATATGAGGCGGGACTCCCAATCAGAGGTTGGAGGTTCGAACCCCACTTCGACCAACGTGTCTGTGTCCCTGGGCAAGGCACTTAATCCCAGTTGCCTCGTAAACCCAAGCGATATATGGGAAGCTGTTAAGGGGAATGCCACAATCTAACTGCTGATAGTGTTGTGCGCCTGGCCAGCAGCCACCTAGTTGAAGCGAAATGGTTCTGGTGATTCCCTGATGGCAGCGGTAATAATGGTAACAGCGCCTTGAGCACCCTGCTGGGTGGATATGTGCGCTATATAAATCTCATCACTATTATTCAGATGCCAACATGCTTTGACCTTTGACTGTTTGACCTATTGGTCAAACAGACTCTGCTTGTAGTTTGAACGTGTTCAGAGCTAGTCTACTGTGTTATGGTTCAACTAGGGTACGGTATTCAAAACTATGGTGTTGACCTTTGACCTTGCTCTACCGGAAGTGCATTTAAATAAACCTATTTTGTAAAAGTGGTCAACGATGCCGAGATCGGGTTGGCAGTGTTAGTGTCTAAGGTAAATGCTTTCCAAAAAATGCGCCCTCTAGCGGCGAAATTAACAAATCTTAAAATTACCCTTTCATAGCAATGTTTGCGCAAATTAGCCCATAGTGGTGCTTATAGAGTACGTCGACCACCAAACATGTCTGTAGTTAAAACATTGATTACGTCATCAGTCCTTTAAAGGTAACGCATTAAAGGTTAATATTTTAGGTTAAATAGTTGATATTTTAACAACATCTAATTTTACAAGGTAAGCATGCTCATTTTTCAAGTAAAAAAATGTGAAAAAGCCCTACGCCCTGTTCATAGAACAGACGTAGCTCTAGTTTTTTTTTTTTTTCTTCTTTTTCCACTCAAACGTTTCCAGAGCTTTTCTTCAAAACGGTTCAAGCTATCAACTTGAAACTTGGTAGGAACATCAATCCCAATGTGAAGGTGTGCACTGAAGTGTGACGTCATTGTGACGTCATCGGGTATCAAATTACAACCCAAATATGACTAAAATATGCATGTTTTAAAATGCTTCCGTCTAGAAAACCACGTGACCCATGATCTTCGTATTTGACAGGCTTATATATCAGATCATGGCCTACAATTTGCTTCGTGTGGGCATTTTCATCTGACCCTTCCTTCTGGGGTCAATCTGAGGTCAAAGTTCAACGAAAACGAAAATCTCAATTTTTGCACTTATTGAGCAACAATGCCCATCAAACCAAGCTGAATCTTTAAGTAACTACGTACAGCCATATGTCCTATGGCAGACTTTCACCAGCGTGTATAATATTATGATGGCATCAAGCGTGACGTCATCGTGACGTCATCAAGTATCAAATTACACCCCCCAAAAAATAAAAATATGCATATTTTAAAATGCTTCCGTCTTGAAAACCACGTGACCCATGATCTTCGTATTTGGCAGGTTTATAGATGACATTCTGTTCTACAATTTTCTTTGTGTGGGCATTGTCATCTGACCCTTCCTTCTGGGGTCAATTGGAGGTCAAAGTTCAACGAAACTGAGAATCTCAGTTTTTACACTTACCAGTAACAATGCCCATCAAACCAAGCTGAATCGTTAGTAAATTAGATACAGACATAGGCCCTACGGCAGACTTTCACCAGAATGTATAGTATCATGATGGCATCAAGTGTGACGTAATCATGACGTCATCAGGTGTCAAATTACAAAAATTCAAAGGTTATTATTTCCAAAATTCATATCTCAAGAACCGTAATAGATACTTGAACAATTCTTTCACAACATGATAAGTCTAAATGAACTGAACAAATCATACAATGTCATGACCCCTGTGTGACGCCTACTTCCGGTCCAAACCGGAAGTTGTTCGAAAATGTGCATTTTTTAAAGCGTTTTTAATGCAAATAGATTCAAAGTGGTAGTGAATTTGACCATATTTCTACGGAACGAAATGTTTCCACACATGTGGACTTTTTGACTATACCATTGGTGACGTCATCACATGGACGGTAGTTACGTAATGTGGTGTCAAAATACGCAAATTTGGAGCTGAATTGTTTAAAAATGCTGTATCTTGAGAACTACAGCAGATATTTGCGTGATTCTTTCGCCACATTTAAGAACTTGATGTTTATCAAATTGTTGAACAATTTGTGCACAACATTGTGACGTCATGATATCGTCACAGGTGTCAAATTACAAAAATTAAATGGTTATTATTTCAAAAATTCATATCTCAAGAATCGTAATAGATACTTGAACAATTCTTTCACAGCATGATAGGTCGCAATGAACTGAACAAATCATACAATGGCATGACCCCTGTGTGACCCAAACCTCCGGTCCAAACCGGAAGAGGTTCGAAAATGTACACTTTTTTAGCACTTTGAATGCAAATAGAGCCAAAGTGGTAGGGAATTTGACCATTTTTCTACGGAACGAAATGTTCCCTCACATGTTGACTTTATGACTACATATATACTACTGATGACGTCATCACGTGCACGGTGGTTACGTAATGTGGAGAAATTATTTGTTGGGTCCCTTGATAATTAAGCTAACTCAGTCGTTTGAGGGCGCTATGCCAAGCCTCCACTAATCTGACGATTTGCGCCCATATATAGTGCTCGACTTCTAATAATAGAACTTGTATCTAGGCGCCTGTCTCGGGTCAGAGGTCATAATGTATCTTTTAGTAGTGAATAAGTCAGACAGACGAGACATAATAAGCAGGGCTTGATTTACAACCCAGAAAATTTGACTTTTGAAGATGTAAAACTGCTCGTTGCCGTGGCATCATCGCCATGAAAGTTGAATAAACACTAGATAGCACAAGGGCATTTACTTTTGGTGACTTAGCTGTTGTATCTTGGGTGTAATTATGTACGGCTAGCCTTAGTCGGCAGACCAGAGTAAATATGTCTTCTCCCCGAAAACTGTGAATGTGACATGCTGGAAATCGTTGCTGTGTTGGAAATAAAATGGACATGGTGGACCGCAACTCAAGTTGACTGGAGCGTCAGTTTATTCTAGATGCAATTGAACCCCAACTCCCCACACGGCGATATACTACAGTAATATGATCTCAAATGACAAAATCTTTAGAACTGTAATAGATATTGTAAAGATTCTTTCACCACATATAGGCCTAGGCCTACATGTCAAAACTTGTTCTTCAGTAGATACTTTAACAATCTGTGCACACAATAGTAACGTTATGATGAGATTGACAATTATGACGTCATCAGTTTTTCAGTTCGATTGTACGAGACTGAAGCCCTCTGCACACACAGCGCACAGCCCGCACCAAAATCTTACTATTTTTCATCTCAAAAATTGATCCACTTTTACCTGTCCAAATCTAACGAGCAACAGTTGATTAGAAAGCTTAGAGTTTCAGTCATTCACTAACGTACATAAAACAGCCGTCGGAGGTATGACCGACAGCCCAGGCTTTTATGAATGAACTACTCTCGCCCCGACCAGCTTTTCCCAAAGCGTTGCGATCGCGAGTATTCGGCCCATAAAAATTGCCGCTCGGCTGGGCGCGCATGCACTTCGGGTGCTTTCCGCGGATCCGAATACTTGTGACGTACATGAAAAGGGTTTCCCTGAATAGCTGAAGGGGTACTGTACACGTCATTGCGTCCTTGTTATTGGTAGGTGGTTTACAACCGAAGTTACGAAAAAGGGAAAAGTAAACTTGATTTTTTGAGGTGAAATCTTCATTTTGAAAGGTAGGAGGTTTCACTGAATGAATTTTACATGTCTTAACAATTATTTGTGCGAGTTTGGAATGTTAAATGTGTTTATTTTTTTATGGAGAGCGTATTTTCTATACCCTTTCAAAAGCTCTTTTGATAAACACGAACGCCACGCTGTACGTGTGTGTGTTGGCCTATTGAATGGGGCACTCGCCCGTAAAAGGACGGCGTGATGCATGGCGTGACCCCGGTCGTTGGAATCTGGTTGTGTCAACCACTAAGTCTTAAAATCATGCTGTTTTGGTAATTTTATAACAAAATACACATCTCACACATATGCCGGATATATTTCTTGGGACGTCAGAATTACAATCAGCCAAATTTTTTAGGCCTCGTGTCCGTTAAATTTTGAAAGGAAGGTATAACCCTCCCCATATTTAAAATAAATGGTACAATCGTAGTTCGTACATAGGATGCACAATGCCTTTTTTTGGGCGATACCATTATTACTAGAGGTATGTTTTTCCGCATTCCTGGAGGGGCAGATCTAAGTAATCAAAATTCAAATTGAATTTTTTGTTTTGGTTGTCGAATTGATATGTTTGATTTTGTTCACTATATCAGCTGTAAATACAATTAAAACAATAAATACAAACCAAACTTGAAGTATTAAAGAGAATAGGACTACAACTTACAAGTTTTTAAAAGTCATACTCATAGCCGCCCTAATTGTTTCAGTCAGGTCATTAAAAAAAGAAAAGGAAAAAAAAAGGAGAAAGTTAACTAAATCTTAAGTGAGGGCATGGTATAATAAAATATCCTGTTGTCTCTACTTAATAAACTATCCTGTTGTCTCTACTTCCAGTATATTAAAGACTATGGCCGAGCCAGAAGAAAACCAGGAAAACCCTCCACCTCGGAGTATCACACTAGCATCCGCATCCTCCACTTCTTTAAATTGACTTTTGACCTTGAAGATGACTAATACAATACCTCAAATAATGTTACTGGCCTTTATTTATCACTTGTTCAGCTATATCATTGCCAGTAACTGTTATTTCATCTGAAGTTTGTGGAGACGTCAAATTATATTGTTTTCTTTGGAGAAAATGTGCTTGTTTCCATGGCAACCATTAATTTTATTAAAATAAAATGCTTGTTTCCATGACAACATTAATTTTATTAAAATAATTTATACTTTTTCTGAAAGACCATACCACATTACCCTTATGCAGAAAGTTTTAAGAGAATACTTCAACTATAGCAGAGGTTATACTGATTTATGTTACTAAAATTATTCAAATTATGTCGTTTTGGGGCCATTGTGGGGTATACGCAGTGAATGTATGGTCGGGCTTCATCGAATGATAGATATTTTAATACATATAACAGGATATCTCAAAAAGTACTTGTCCGATTTTCTTCATTTAAAGAGCATTATATTTCTGTCATCAAGAACTTTCATTTGATATATAGTTTGGGTGTTTGGGGCAAGGAATAAATTTTGGCCTGAAAACCTAGTAGTACAATTTTAGCGTTGAATAGTCAGATTCATGTCTTGAGAATTCACAAAACTTTTTTCAACAACAAACAACTCAAGTTTTCAAACAATCTCAAAACTGTGTCGTCATCATCATTTCAATGTTTATGTCACCCGATCACCTTGCGTTTGTAAAAAACACAAACGCGAAGCTCTAGTTTTTTTTTTTTTTTCTTCTTTTTCCACTCAAACGTTTCCAGAGCTTTTCTTCAAAACGGTTCAAGCTATCAACTTGAAACTTGGTAGGAACATCAATCCCAATGTGAAGGTGTGCACTGAAGTGTGACGTCATTGTGACGTCATCGGGTATCAAATTACAACCCAAAAATTACTAAAATATGCATGTTTTAAAATGCTTCCGTCTAGAAAACCACGTGACCCATGATCTTCGTATTTGACAGTCTTATATATCAGATCATGGCCTACAATTTTCTTCGTGTGGGCATTTTCATCTGACCCTTCCTTCTGGGGTCAATCTGAGGTCAAAGTTCAACGAAAACGAAAATCTCAATTTTTGCACTTATTGAGCAACAATGCCCATCAAACCAAGCTGAATCTTTAAGTAACTAGGTACAGGCATAGGTCCTATGGCAGACTTTCACCAGCGTGTATAATATTATGATGGCATCAAGCGTGACGTCATCGTGACGTCATCAAGTATCAAATTACACCCCCCAAAAAAACAAAATATGCATATTTTAAAATGCTTCCGTCTTGAAAACCACGTGACCCATGATCTTCGTATTTGGTAGGTTTATAGATGACATTCTGTTCTACAATTTTCTTTGTGTGGGCATTGTCATCTGACCCTTCCTGCTGGGGTCAATTGGAGGTCAAAGTTCAACGAAACTGAGAATCTCAGTTTTTACACTTACCAGCAACAATGCCTATCAAACCAAGCTGAATCGTTAGTAAATTAGATACAGACATAGGCCCTACGACAGACTTTCACCAGAATGCATAGTATCTTGATGGCATCAAGTGTGACGTAATCATGACGTCATCAGGTGTCAAATTACAAAAATTCAAAGGTTATTATTTTCAAAATTCATATCTCAAGAACCGTAATAGATACTTGAACAATTCTTTCACAACATGATCAGTCTAAATGAACTGAACAAATCATACAATGTCATGACCCCTGTGTGACGCCTACTTCCGGTCCAAACCGGAAGTTGTTCGAAAATGTGCATTTTTTTAAGCGTTTTGAATGCAAATAGATTCAAAGTGGTAGTGAATTTGACCATATTTCTACGGAACGAAATGTTTCCACACATGTGGACTTTTTGACTATACCATTGGTGACGTCATCACATGGACGGTAGTTACGTAATGTGGTGTCAAAATACGCAAATTTGGAGCTGAATCGTTTAAAAATGCTGTATCTTGAGAACTACAGCAGATATTTGCGTGATTCTTTCGCCACATTTAAGAACTTGATGTTTATCAAATTGTTGAACAATTTGTGCACAACATTGTGACGTCATGATATCGTCACAGGTGTCAAATTACAAAAATTAAATGGTTATTATTTCAAAAATTCATATCTCAAGAATCGTAATAGATACTTGAACAATTCTTTCACAGCATGATAGGTCGCAATGAACTGAACAAATCATACAATGGCATGACCCCTGTGTGACCCAAACCTCCGGTCCAAACCGGAAGAGGTTCGAACATGTACACTTTTTTAGCACTTTGAATGCAAATAGAGCCAAAGTGGTAGGGAATTTGACCATAGTTCTACGGAACGAAATGTTCCCTCACATGTGGACTTTATGACTACATATATACCACTGATGACGTCATCACGTGCACGGTGGTTACGTAATGTGGAGAAATTATTTGTTGGGTTCCTTGATAATTAAGTTAACTCAGTCGTTTGAGGGCGCTATGCCAAGCCTCCACTAATCTGACGATTTGCGCCCATATATAGTGCTCGACTTCTAATAATAGAACTTGTATCTAGGCGCCTGTCTCGGGTCAGAGGTCATAATGTATATTTTAGTAGTGAATAAGTCAGACAGACGAGACATAATAAGCAGGGCTTGATTTACAACCCAGAAAATTTGACTTTTGAAGATGTAAAACTGCTCGTTGCCGTGGCATCATCGCCATGAAAGTTGAATAAACACTAGATAGCACAAGGGCATTTACTTTTGGCGACTTAGCTGTTGTATCTTGGGTGTAATTATGTACGGCTAGCCTTAGTCGGCGGACCAGAGTAAATATGTCTTCTCCCCGAAAACTGTGAATGTGACATGCTGGAAATCGTTGCTGTGTTGGAAATAAAATGGACATGGTGGACCGCAACTCAAGTTGACTGGAGCGTCAGTTTATTCTAGATGCAATTGAACCCCAACTCCCCACACGGCGATATACTACAGTAATATGATCTCAAATGACAAAATCTTTAGAACTGTAATAGATATTGTAAAGATTCTTTCACCACATATAGGCCTAGGCCTACATGTCAAAACTTGTTCTTCAGTAGATACTTTAACAATCTGTGCACACAATAGTAACGTTATGATGAGATTGACAATTATGACGTCATCAGTTTTTCAGTTCGATTGTACGAGACTGAAGCCCTCTGCACACACAGCGCACAGCCCGCACCAAAATCTTACTATTTTTCATCTCAAAAATTCATCCACTTTTACCTGTCCAAATCTAACGAGCAACAGTTCATTAGAAAGCTTAGAGTTTCAGTCATTCACTAACGTACATAAAACAGCCGTCGGAGGTATGACCGACAGCCCAGGCTTTTATGAATGAACTACTCTCGCCCCGACCAGCTTTTAGCCCAGGCTTTTATGAATGAACTACTCTCGCCCCGACCAGCTTTTCCCAAAGCGTTGCGATCGCGAGTATTCGGCCCATAAAAATTGCCGCTCGGCTGGGCGCGCATGCACTTCGGGTGCTTTCCGCGGATCTGAATACTTGTGACGTACATGAAAAGGGTTTCCCTGAATAGCTGAAGGGGTACTGTACACGTCATTGCGTCCTTGTTATCGGTAGGTGGTCTACAACCGAAGTTACGAAAAAGGGAAAAGTAAACTCAATTTCTTGAGGTGAAATCTTCATTTTGAAAGGTAGGAGGTTTCACTGAATGAATTTTACATGTCTTAACAATTATTTGTGCGAGTTTGGAATGTTAAATGTGTTAATTTTTTTACGGAGAGCGTATTTTCTATACCCTTTCAAAAGCTCTTTTGATAGACACGAACGCCACGCTGTACGTGTGTGTGTTGGCCTATTGAATGGGGCACTCGCCCGTAAAAGGACGGCGTGATGCATGGCGTGACCCCGGTCGTTGGAATCTGGTTGTGTCAACCACTAAGTCTTAAAATCATGCTGTTTTGGTAATTTTATAACAAAATACACATCTCACATATATGCCGGATATATTTCTAGGGACATCAGAATTACAATTAGCCGAATTTTGTAGGCCTCGTGTCCGTTAAATTTTGAAAGGAAGGTATAACCCTCCCCATATTTAAAAAAAAAGGGTACAATCGTAGTTCGTACATAGGATGCACAATGCCTTTTTTTGGGCGATACCATTATTACTAGAGGTATGTTTTTCCGCATTCCTGGAGGGGCAGATCTAAGTAATCAAAATTCAAATTGAATTTTTTGTTTTGGTTGTCGAAATGATATGTTTTATTTTGTTCACTATATCAGCTGTAAATACAATTAAAACAATAAATACAAACCAAACTTTAAGTATTAAAGAGAATAGGCCTACAACTTACAAGTTTTTAAAAGTCATACTCATAGCCGCCCTAATTGTTTCAGTCAGGTCAATAAAAAAAGAAAAGGAAAAAAAAGGAGAAAGTTAACTAAATCTTAAGTGAGGGCATGGTATAATAAAATATCCTGTTGTCTCTACTTAATAAACTATCCTGTTGTCTCTACTTCCAGTATCAAGATTAAGGACTATGGCCGAGCCAGAAGAAAACCAGGAAAACCCTCCACCTCGGAGTATCACACTAGCATCCGCATCCTCCACTTCTTTAAATTGACTTTTGACCTTGAAGATGAGTAATACAATACCTCAAATAATGTTACTGGCCTTTATTTATCACTTGTTCAGCTATATCATTGCCAGTAACTGTTATTTCATCTGAAGTTTGTGGAGACGTCAAATTATATTGTTTTCTTTGGAGAAAATGTGCTTGTTTCCATGGCAACCATTAATTTGATTAAAATAAAATGCTTGTTTCCATGGCAACCATTAATTTTATTAAAATAATTTATACTTTTTTTCTGAAAGACCATACCACATTACCCTTATGCAGAAAGTTTTATGAGAATACTTCAATTATAGCAGAGGTTATACTGATTTATGTTACTAAAATTATTCAAATTATGTCGTTTTGGGGCCATTGTGGGGTATACGCAGTGAATGTATGGTCGGGCTTCATCGATTGATAAATATTTTAATACATATAACAGGATATCTCAAAAAGTACTTGTCCGATTTTCTTCATTTAAAGAGCATTGTATTTCTGTCATCAAGTACTTTCATTTAATATATAGTTTGGGTGTTTGGGGCAAGGAATAAATTTTGGCCTGAAAACCTAGTAGTACAATTTTAGCGTTGAATAGTCAGAGTCATTATGTCTTGAGAATTCCAATACTTTTTTCAACAACAAACAACTCAAGTTTTCAAACAATCTCAAAACTGTGTCGTCATCATCATTTCAATGTTTATGTCACCCGATCACCTTGCGTTTGTAAAAAAACACAAACGCGAAGCTCTAGTTTTTTTTTTTTTTTCTTCTTTTTCCACTCAAACGTTTCCAGAGCTTTTCTTCAAAACGGTTCAAGCTATCAACTTGAAACTTGGTAGGAACATCAATCCCAATGTGAAGGTGTGCACTGAAGTGTGACGTCATTGTGACGTCATCGGGTATCAAATTACAACCCAAATATGACTAAAATATGCATGTTTTAAAATGCTTCCGTCTAGAAAACCACGTGACCCATGATCTTCGTATTTGACAGGCTTATATATCAGATCATGGCCTACAATTTTCTTCGTGTGGGCATTTTCATCTGACCCTTCCTTCTGGGGTCAATCTGAGGTCAAAGTTCAACGAAAACGAAAATCTCAATTTTTGCACTTATTGAGCAACAATGCCCATCAAACCAAGCTGAATCTTTAAGTAACTAGGTACAGGCATAGGTCCTATGGCAGACTTTCACCAGCGTGTATAATATTATGATGGCATCAAGCGTGACGTCATCGTGACGTCATCAAGTATCAAATTACACCCCCCAAAAAACCAAAATATGCATATTTTAAAATGCTTCCGTCTTGAAAACCATGTGACCCATGATCTTCGTATTTGGCAGGTTTATAGATGACATTCTGTTCTACAATTTTCTTTGTGTGGGCATTGTCATCTGACCCTTCCTTCTGGGGTCAATTGGAGGTCAAAGTTCAACGAAACTGAGAATCTCAGTTTTTACACTTACCAGCAACAATGCCTATCAAACCAAGCTGAATCGTTTGTAAATTAAATACAGACATAGGCCCTACGGCAGACTTTTACCAGCATGTATAGTATCATGATGGCATCAAGTGTGACGTAATCATGACGTCATCAGGTGTCAAATTACTGTGGAGAATTGATTTTTTGGGTCCCCAGATAATTAAGCTAACTCAGTCGTTTGAGGGCGCTATGCCAAGCCTCCACTAATCTGACGATTTGCGCCCATAGTGCTCGACTTTCTTCCTCCATACTTCCGTCAGAAAATTCATTTCTTTTCTATTTATACCTCATGTGAGACAAGAAAAGGACAAAAACAGGTCAAATGTTTCCAATGGTGAACAGTGGCTAGGTCGTTGTGTGAACCTTGCTGTTCGATTTATTTTAAACTCCGCTAATCAGCTTGATTAGGATCAAATTATATGCACAAATGTAATGTCCTTCAAATGTGGTTGAAAACAATAATTATACACGTCTGGTGTAAGCCGTGTTAAAGGCCTATCGATTTAGAGGCTATCAAACTAGCATCTGAACCAAGTTGGATGTATGAATTGCGAGCTGTAAACAATAAAAAAGTTCACAGTATCTAGGTCTCGACAATAAAGTGTCTCGGAACTGAAACTGAATTCGGGTCGAGTGTCGGACCAGCAATGTGTGCTGGCGCTCGGTGGCCACGAAAAACCCCCAGCCATTGGAGGAAACGTGGGTGCATCCAGGGCACTCGACAGGGGTGCACTCCCCAGGTCCGAATTCTGATTGAAGTGGGAAAATGGGGTGGGCGGGATTGTACTGCAAAGTTGACACGGTTGACCGAGAGTGAGCTACTGAAGCAAACGTGGCGTTTATATAGCCAGTTGTTATGTAATTCTATTGTGTTCAGTGTGTATACACTGGCACCTGTCGTTCTAAAACGAAAAGAAATTCCACTTCTAATAATATAACTTGTATCTTGGTGGCCTGTCTCGGGTCAGAGGTCATAATGTATCTTTTTAGGACGATATCTGGGCCACACGGCCAATGATATACACGTGCGCGTGTAGTGAATACAGTAAGTGAGACAGACGAGACATAACAAGCAGGGCTTGATTACAACCGAGTGAATTAGACTTTTGAAGATGTAAAACTGCTAGTTTCCGAAAATATGCATGTTTACAATGCTTCCATCTGGAAAACCACGTGACCCATGATCTTCGTATTTGGAAGGCTTAAAGATCAGATCATGTCCTGCAATTTTCTTTGTGTGGGCATTTTCATTTGACCCTTCCTTCTGGGGGTCAATTTGAGGTCAAAGTTCAACGAAAACAAAAATCTCAATGCCAATATCAAACCAAGCTGAATCTTTAAGAAACTAAGTACAGGCATGGCAGACTTTCACCAGTGTATATAATATTATGATCGCATCAAGCGTGACGTCATCGTGACGTCATCAAGTATCAAATTACACCCCCTAAAAAACCAAAATATGCATATTTTAAAATGCTTCCGTCTCGAAAACCACGTGACCCAGGATCTTCGTATTTGGCAGGTTAATTGGATATGACATTCTGTGCGCCTTCATCTGACCCTTGCTTCTGGGGTTAATCGGAGGTGAAAGTTCAATAAAGACGCAAATCCCAATTTTTGCACTAAGCTTCAGCATATGCTCATGAAACCAAGCTGGATCTTAAAGGGCCTGTGACATGCTAAACAACTTTGTGCCTAACCTTTGCTTTATAATGACGGATTACTTGTTCAGCAAGACATATACTATTGTTCGTTTGGATGTAAAATCAATAAAAGGTGGCCTTTTTCAACTTTGAAGATTTAAATGCAATAAATCACAAACAGAGGGCGCTGTTCATCACGTAAGGAAGACAAAAGGGAAAAGTTAAGAAAAAACATAAGACTTCAAGTTGGAATTGTGGCAAATTGCTGCAGTTTCTACCCCCAGTTTTTTTATGGCTTACAACAGGCAACATGTAAAACAGACTCAACCAGCGATGGATTACAAAAGTTTCAGGAAAATTTAGAAAAAAAAGTGGAATCTTTTGTGCACAGTTGAATGTGATTTTCCTGTGTTTGCCTCTTGTGACATCGTGACCTTGGTCATGAATATGCATATTCAACATGATAGATCTCAATGAATTGAACAAATCATACAATGACATGACCCCCGTGTGACTGCAACTTCCTGTCCAAACCGGAAGTTGTTTAAAAATTGTGCCATTTTTAGCATTTTATAAGACCTAAAGATCATAGCAGAAAATTTCCAGTCTGGAAAGTACACTATAGGACTCTTGAGACATGACAATGTTCATCGATTTTATTCTCATTTTTCATAATGAGCCGACAATTGATCTTCACATAATAAAGATATCCAAATCGTAACATATATCATTTTTATAACTAACGAAGAATTAAAATTAGAAAACAAAACTAGAAAATAGACCATGTAAGTCGACCTCGAGAACGTGCGGGTCTATGAGAGCCTCGTGTACGACCGAAGTATAACACGGACAGCAACCGTTTTTTTGGGGGGCGGGCGGAGGGCGGTCAACATTAGCAGTTCACGTATACGTTTCGGGGTCCATTGTGAAAATTGTTAAAATCCCATTTATTACAAGTGCGAACAGTTAATTGAGCAAAAAGTTCATACAATTTCAAATACGACCTTTTATTGCCGTCTCTGGTTACCTACACGTAATAGTGCGTCGTTGATAGTCCGCAAATAACACAAATCAATATTCACGAATGTGTGTATTATCGATGTTTTAAAAAGTTCTTGGTTCGGATTCAGGCGATCTTTGCGTTTTCCGTCCTGACTATGCCTACTTTGTTTGGCATTTTGGTGGTGGTTTTATCTACTCTGAAGTGAACGTTGACGTTGAAACCAGATATTTGGTTCAGCCACGTTAATATTTTTGAGATGTACCAAGCCTGAGCCTGCCATTCGCAAAGATAGTTTCAAACCGGAAACAAAAGGTCAAACATTTTCATTTGTTTGTGATAAACTCGGATCACATTTTCTTCGTTTTATTTATTGAATCGCTAGATTTATAAGTTGTCTTTTTCATTGTTGACGTTTGAGTGCTTAATCAAAGGTCGTCACAACGTTGAAACCCCATTGCCATTCCCAGACTGGTCTCCGGATTGAAGTGTGACCTAAAAGGAGACTTACACGGTCTATTCAAAACAATACACACCACCAGTTTTAAAGAGTGCAACTGATTGGCCCTGGCATACTATTCCAATCAATCGTAACAGCTCTTTTATAAAAAAAAAAATTATAAATTGGACTCATAAAAAACGAGGTTTTTTAATTTACTTAGTTAAACAAGTTTGGTTTCATGACATAACCAGGTGTTAAATATTTGAACAATTTCACAGCATAAGTCTCTAATTTAAGAAGCTATATGCTTGGTCCTACTAATCTCTACTTCCCGTCGAAGAGTGAAAGTTACTTTTTCAGTGTTTTTAATGTAAGTAGATCCAATTCCATTTGTGATTACGGTTCTGTTGCACAATAGATATAATGTTTATGACTTGGCAACGATGATCTTAACCCAATGATATTAAACAAATACAATGTATGCTTATTTAATATTGTATGCTTATTATGCTTATTTAATATTCACAGATGAGATTAGTTGCAATGATAATCAATAGTTGAGTAGTACGTGAACAAAACGTCCAGTATGGTGCCTAATCACAAATGAAATGAAATAACCAAACTTCGGATGAGAGAAAAATCGAGTAGGCCCTAGTAGGTGTAATAACATTACTTTGCACACAACAAGCTCTTTAGAAAAGCATTGACATTTCGAGGTTCAGTGCTGTTGGTTCCTATGCGAATTATAGAAGTACTACGCATTTACAAGTGATAACAAAGAAACGCAAATTTATTGGAAAGAGCTTTTCTTAATTGCTCACGAGTTTTGGGTGCTTTTTTTCTCCCACCTGTTACATAGCCTTAAAGAATACATCAATGCACAATTGGCTTTGCTTTGACTTGATATAAACGACAAGCACTTTTGTCTTTCTAAAAAGTGAAAAGTATGAACTGTTTGATTACGTTACAGGTATTAGAAATAAATATACCGACAGTCAATAAAAAGGCATCACCGGTATCTTGGCAATTTGTGATGTATAATGCATACCGCTGTATTCATTAAGTCTAGACACAATAGTCGGAGTATTCAGGCCAGTGAATTTCACGCTTCAATGTGTTTGCGTTTCTCATTTTCATTGACTGTCAGTACAGATGTGGGTGTAAATGGTGTGAAGCCTGTGAAGTGAATAAAATAGTTAATACTTTACATACTGTGAAGTGAATAAAATAGTTAATACTTTACATATTGTTTATATTTTAACATGGAAAGTATAAAAAAACTTGTTTTGTTAGTGGATTTCAATTTGTTACGTATATTGCCCATTGAATCAAATAATTCCGCCCCTCTCTCTCTCACACACACACACGTACCCATACACACACATACTTGTAAACAACGTACACTGAGGACTACGTGTACAACACCGAGGACGTAGTTTGCGACCGCGTGCTTATATAGCCAGACTCAGTAAAACGAATTGCGTAATAGCCCCAAATACAATTGCCACACCATAATAAGGCCTAAATGCCTCTGCTTAAAATGATTTCTTGCCAAAACTTAGATAAATAAGAATACCAAAGTCGTCCCCTGAATACAAACTGGGGAAAAAACCCTTTTTTCCCCTGATTTTATTTCAAATGTGATTGTCCATAGGATGGTTATTTAAAATGCGTCATTTTGATGAACCTGACATAATTGTTTGACAGAGGGTTGGTAAAGTGGAGAACGGTTGTCTCGGTCGATCGAGAAGGAGGAGCAACCAATTTAATCCAAAATAAGTATTTATGATAAATATGAAAGGCCCGCCTCCCACCCATACATGTAACACTGTGTAGTTAAAACATACTTGCCATTTCTGTAGTAATCACAAACCGAGGACGAGCTCGGTTTGCAGGCCGTCCTCGGTTTGTGTGAGTGTATTCACATACAAGAACTCGATTCGCATCTTAGACAAGTCCACACACGTATACACACACACACCGAAACAAAACCGGATTGAACAGTCTCTTTACGATATGGGTGGGACTGGGAGGGGTAACCAATTGTTTTTGTTGACTGTCAGTACAAATCTGGGCATAAATGGAGTGAAGTCTTTAGAGTGAATAAAAAGGTTAATATTTTACATATTGTTTATATTTTAACATGGAAAGTATAAAAAGCTTGTTTTGTTAGTCGATTGCAATTTTTTATGTATATTGCCCATTAAACCAAAGAAATGCGCCTCACACACACACACACACCGAAACAAAACTGGATTTACCAGTCTCTTTACGATATTAGTGGGAGTGGGAGGGGTAACCAATTGTTTTTTAAGCAATAATAAAAGGACTTGCTCAAGGGCGACAAGTGTCACCATTGGCTGTGGCAGGATTTGAAGCTACATGTACATTCCAGCTATCTGACACAGGAATTTGAGTTTAATGCAACAGACCATTATGCCATAGCATGCACATGTGGAGTAGTATGTTTGTATATCACTTAAAAGCACTAAATATTAAAAGACATTTCAGAATGTTCATAATTGAGGTGCCCTTGCATACACTGTCGTCCATCAATAATCCTCAAGATAAATATCAGTCAAAACATTGAAAAGGCATTAGCTCAGGTGAATGGCGTAGTCTATAGCAGGTACTGAAGACAATCCCCATCCAATATAAGCTACAGATGAAATGGCAAGAGCTCAGATGAATGGCTTATAATTAGTCTATAGCAGGAAATGAAGACAATCCCCAGCCAATACAAGCTGAAGATAAAATGGCATGAGCTCAGATGAAAGACATAGTCCATGTAAGGTACCGAAGATAATGCCGAGCCAATACAAGTAGTCCATGTCAGCTACTGAAGACAATTTCCAGTCAATATAAGCTACAGGTAACATGGCATGAGCTCAGGTGAATGGCATAGTCCACGGCAGGTAGTGAAGACAATCCCCAGCCAATACAAGCTGGAGGTGACATGGTGTGAGCTCACTTGAATGATGTAGTCCACGACAGGTAGTGAAGACAATCCCCAGCCAGTACAAGCTGGAGGTGACATGGTGTGAGCTCACTTGAATGATGTAGTCCACGGCAGGTAGTGGAGACAATCCCCAGCCAGTACAAGCTGGAGGTGACATGGTGTGAGCTCACTTGAATGATGTAGTCCACGGCAGGTAGTGAAGACAATCCCCAGCCAATACAAGCTGGAGGTGACATGGTGTGAGCTCACTTGAATGATGTAGTCCACGGCAGGTAGTGAAGACAATCCCCAGCCAATACAAGCTGGAGGTGACATGGTGTGAGCTCACTTGAATGATGTAGTCCACGGCAGGTAGTGAAGACAATCCCTAGCCAATACAAGCTGGAGGTGACATGGTGTGAGCTCACTTGAATGATGTAGTCCACGGCAGGTAGTGAAGACAATCTCCAGCCAGTACAAGCTGGAGGTGACATGGTGTGAGCTCACTTGAATGATGTAGTCCACGGCAGGTAGTGAAGACAATCCTCAGCCAATACAAGCTGGAGGTGACATGGTGTGAGCTCACTTAAATGATGTAGTCCATGGCAGATAGTGAAGACAATCCCCAGCCAATACAAGCTGGAGGTGACATGGTGTGAGCTCACTTGAATGATGTAGTTTATGGCAGGTACTGAAGACAATGTTGAGCCAATACAAGTAGTCCATGGCAGGTATTGAAGACAATCCCGAGCCAATACAAGCCGGAGATGAAATGACATGAACTCAGATGAATGGTGTAGTGCATGGCAGGTAGTGAAGACAATTCCCAGCCAATATAAGCTTGAGGTGACATGGTGTGAGCTCACTTTAATTATGTAGTTCATGACAGGTACTGAAGACAATGCCGAACCAATACAAGTAGTCCATGGCAGGTACTGAAGACAATCCCCAGCCAATATAAGCCGGAGATGAAATGACTTGAAGTCAGATGAATGGCATAGTCCATGGCAGGTACTACATGAAGACAATCCTGAGCCAATACAAGCTGGAGATGAAATGGCGTGAGCTCGATTGGATGGTGTAGTCCATGGCAGGTAGTGAAGACAATCCCCAGCCAATACAAGCTGGAGGTTTCATGGTGTGAGCTCACTTGAATGATGTAGTTCATGGCAGGTACTGAAGACAATCCCAAGCCAATACAAGCCGGAGATGAAATGACAGGAACTCAGATGAATGGCATAGTCCATGGCACGTACTGAAGACAATCCCCAGCCAATACAAGCTGGAGATGAAATGACATGAACTCAGATGAATGGCATAGTCCATGGCACGTACTGAAGACAATCCCCAGCCAATACAAGCCGGAGATGAAATGACATGAACTCAGATGAATGGCATAGTCCATGGCACGTACTGAAGACAATCCCCAGCCAATACAAGCCGGAGATGAAATGGCAAGATCTCAGATGAATGGCTTTGTCTATGGCAGGAAATTAAGACAATCCCCTGCCAATACAAGCTGGAGATGAAATAACATGAACTCAGGTGAATGATGTAGTCCATGGCAGGTATTGAAGACAATTGGCAGCCAATACAAGCTTAAGATGAAACGACACCCTTGGGAAGGGCATGACCCGAGAGTCCATGGCAGGTTCTGAAGACAATCTCCAGTCAATACAAGCTGAAGATGAAATGGCATGAGCTCACTTGATGAATGCAGTTATGACAGCTACTGAAGACAATTCCCAGTTCAATCCATTTTGAGATCATTTGTTTGTATGTCTATGTTGATGGGCTGAAAGAGTGCAGTTTTCTGTGATAATTCTGGGTCTATTGCTTGTTAACCATTAAAGATGCTCATCTTCCTCAGTAGAAGCAGGAATATGGTTATCTTGACTGCTTTTTGGAGCTAGTAAATAAAAACAAGATCACACATGTACATTGTAAAATCAACTAAATATAGAATATAAATGTCAGTTATTTCTGATGCACACTGTCAACTTGTTGCACATTCTAAATATTATTAATATCTTCATTATTTTAACCCCTCTGATGAGTAACTTCTAAACATATCATTGTTGGTGTGATGTCATTTATTTGTTAAGCCATTCATTTGTAAAACTGACAAAGGTTCAATATCAATAATGTGTTTAACAAAAGATCTTGTTTTGAAACTCATGCATTTCTCATCTCGAGTGTCTTCTTCACTAATATCTCTTCTTAGCTATCTCTTTTATTTAACGTTCTTCAAATATTCAAAGACTTAAGATTATTATCATGAACACATATTGCTTGAACTTTGATATTTGTGGCTGCATCTTGCATTTCAATGAAAACAAACTAACCGTAGTGGTGTTGTCAAAGTGTGCACGAAATCCTGACATTTCAAGACCTGTACCATACATACATACATACATTTACTTAATGTGACAGGTATGTAAAACGTGTAGATGATTAGAAACAAATTTTAACACTTTCATGGTAACTATAATATGTGGGTATTACAGATGTTTCAACATTACTCAAACCCCGTACATAAATGTGATCTATTAGTGTTCCATTCTCTGTAGTTGCCTCTTTTACACATTGCATATATCCTTGCTCTTTCATTGCTTTTTCAATTGACGATTCCCTATAAAGGATATTGTCATTAAAATCACCCATGACAATGCATCTGTTGCTAATCTTATTTATTTCACAAACCAACTTGATCAAATTGTTAACAAAATCCTGAATGCCATATGATGATGGTCGATAAATAACAATAATTACAATTGATGTGTTAGAAATTACATGAAATGCAATATACTCAATATTCTGTACTGGTATATTCAATCTACTAAAAGATCTGTTTTTCTTGCCATACACTGCAACACCACCATGACTCTGTTCCTGCAAATGTTTCATAGACCCATTATATGACATACCTCTTACTTGATGATAGCACTTGAAATTTTCCATGTGGAACTGACTTACTTGTTCAGATTCAACCCATGTCTCTGTTAGGCAAATAAAATCAGACTGCATTATTTCACATTGGGATTGCATGTCTAAGAAGTGTACTCTTAAGCCTTGTACATTATGAAGGGTTACTACAGTACATGTATCAGTCATTGTATCCGTTACATCTCGCTGCAAAGTACTGGTAACAAATGCAGGCATGATATCCAAAGCTTCAGTAACTGATCTATCACAATACACATATTTAGGATCAAACCCCTCAATAACAAGTCCATTTAATGATGTCACACGACTTAAACCAACATATGCTTGACCTGCTGCAAATGTACGATTCAGACACACTACTGCTTTATTCACTGTCATACCTTGTACTTTATGTACTGTACATGCCCATGCAAGTTTCAGGGGAAATTGTCTCCTTGTGCATTTCTTGCCAATAGATTCTTCTTGAATCTTAATTAAAACCGAATCGGTATTATTTAATGCCACCACCTGTCTCTTAAGTTTTGAGCCTACATTTTCATTGTCAAATGTTACTTTGATATATTCAGCGTCCAATTGATCAGGCAACATTTCAATATGAGTAACAGTTCCAAATGCACCATTTACTAATCCATCTGACACATCAATATTTTTTGTCAATATAACTCTTGCACCGATAGCAAGCCACAATGATCTGCAAAGACTGCCACGATTTGATTTCAGAGGTTTTTCTTTTAACTTCAATCGTCCACTGCTATCTTTCTCAAAATCTTTTGCTTCTATACAAACGCAATTTTCACATGTCTGATGCAAAACTTGGACATTGTAGTTGTCAACCTGTTTATTTGTTGGATAAATATGAATAGCATCAAAACAGTCTTCACCAGTTTCACGACTTTGCAAAATTGCAATAGTCTCATCATTTAAATTATCTTTCTTCACTTTCACCCTCAATTCATTTAGAACTTCTGTAAATTTCTGATCTTTTTGTCTCATGATTTCAGTCAGTTCTACTTTTTGGAAATTATCATGCCACAATCCTGATTCAACAGTGTTATGATGTAACGATTTTCCTTTTACAGGAGGCAATTGATAAAAATCGCCAACTGCAATCACACTCACTTTACCAAAAGGATCTTGAAATCTTGTTTGTTTGATTTGTTGAAGTCGCCCATGTATGTAACACAGCATCTTTTGGTCAACCATTGAAATTTCATCTACGATTAGAATTTGTAACTGACCTAATTCATTACGCAAGGTGCTCATTTTCTCATCACCAAGTGGTTGATAAGGCAGTGATATGTTGATTCCAATTGACAAAGCACTATGCAGGGTTAAACCATTAATATTGTGTGCAGCAACACCAGTGGGAGCAGTTAGTAACACTGTAACATCATCTGGATTATGGGTTGATCGTCCAAGTATACGCACAGCTTCACTGTAAATACACTTAATCAAATGACTCTTGCCTGTACCTGCTCCCCCTGTTACAAATACGTGAAAAGGTTCGGGCTTTTTCCCGTTTACTTTATCTAAACACCACTTTCTGATCTTGTAGAAAACTTCTTTTTGTTTGGCATTTAACATTCGCATTAAACACGTAGCTTCATTCACAGTTATTCTGCGTGAACGGTATTCAATACCTTGCCCTTCCTCTTCTTTATCATTACGTTTCAGGTCAGGAATATCATACTCATCCTCACTGCCTTCATTTACTACACCTTTTTCATTTTCACATTCAATTCTCTCTGATTCAACCTCTGGTGAAATTAAAGCCCATGCATCCTCCTGTGCTCCAAACTGGTGCAAATACTGTTCAACATCTTCCATAGATTCAATGCGAGCTTCAAATTTTTGACGATTAATATCCACAATTAAGCTTACACGTTGTGTATGATTATCACTTTCATGAAGTTTAACACTTGCAATGTTATAGAATTCCTCAAACGTTTCAAAGTGCAAAGGTTTTAATTGTGCATCAATACGATAAGGCAAGAAAAGCTGCAAGATACTTTGGTAGTATTTCTCTGAAGTCTTTGAAATGGAAAATCTGGGATATTTAATCACTGCACATTGAGTACGAGTACGCTTCCGTATATATCCTAAACCATTCTGTAATTCATGAATATTGGAATTAACTTTTGCTTTTCGAGGTTTTAGTGCTTCTGTATTGGATAAAATTCTGTAATTTGAACAAAATGAAGCCAGACACATTTCATCAAAATCATGCGACTGTGGCCTTGCTTTGTATCTATCAATCTTACTGTGGAGCCAGATGTCTTCGTCATCAGCTTCTGACTTATTTTGAATTAACTTTAGAGGCAAGCTCATTCTTACTGGATTTTCTCCAAGGGGTATAAATTCTACTTTTCTTGAGCATTCCTTTAACCTTAAGTTGCACACACGATACACTGCCTCTTGAGCAGACACTTCCCGATTCTGCAAATATGCATAGCCAATTTCCTTCATGCTTTGCTTTGCATCAAGATTTCCTTTCTGTGCTTCACTAGAAACATGACTCAACAGCATTCCCATCTCACGTTCTGCTTTGGACATGTACGATGCAACATATGCCACACATCCAAAAATGTCTGTGATGTACTGAATATCTAAATTTGCATTCCATGCTCGTATCAAGTGAGAATTGTATTGATTTACCCAGACATCTTGGGGATTACGCTTTAATACAATGCTAAGTTTTTTAGTCAATAGCTCATTAGCTTTTTCAAATTCTTTTTGAGTGATCCCGACAGCAGTGAACAGTTCTTCGGTAGATGTATACTGTTTCTCTTGATTTTGTACCTCATTCCAAATACTCTTTAATAATTCCTCTGCTTGTGCTTTATTAATAACATCATTATTAAGTTCATCCAAATCTGATATCTGACTTATGCTATCAATGTCACTATCATCAGCACTGCAATCATTTGTCTCAGCAATTGATTCACCACGTCTGATTATAAAGGTTCTCTCAGATGGTGGTCTCGGAAAGTTAAACCTACATTCAGTACCCTTCTTTTTACAACTCTTTGAATGCTTTTTACTATGTACCTGTACATTACTAATAATTTCATGTAATTCTTCATCTTCATCTTTAGATGGCAAATTACAGGAGATATATCTGTCTATAAAGGCAATGACGTCTTCATCAGAATCAGTGTCCAGTTTAGGAGCATCTTCAATCCAAAATAAACAATGCGTGTGCGGTGACCCTCTTTGTTGAAATTCAACTCGATAAAAGTAATCTTTCACTTTGCCAATTGGTTGAGCTTCTGACATTATCACTTCCTTCAAAAACACATGAAATCTCTTATCAAACATTCGAGCTGCTGTGACAGGATTGCTCCTTAGTAACATACATTTGTCATTCCAATCCAATTCGTCGACATTTCTAGTGTCTCCCTGTTGTTTCATTATTGTACCAATTACTTCAGACCATCTCATATCAGCAGAGGAGAATGAACAAAACCATGTAGGAAGTCCAAGTTGTGTAATCATTGCTAACACATCTCTATGAGCACATTGCCAGTATGGCGGTGTGCCTCGTATAGGCTTTAAAAACTTATATCCTTTGTCAGATTTCAGCATATCTCTGAGTTTTTCTTTATTGTTAAGCATTGCTGATGTTAGACTCTTCCCTTCCCGAGTTTTAGCAGATCCTTTACGCAAAGCAATAGAAACACTAGACATGACTTGATGTATTTCTGACAAATACTGAGCATAAAATATGTAGTCTGTATTCCGAGCAAATCTGTAATCAGCATTCATTAATCGGTTATGTAAATATCTACCGAGTGTTATCCTGACATTCCGTTCATCCTTAAATATTGGTGTTCCACTTGGAAATAATGTTGGAAAACACTTTGCCTCATTCCCTTCTTCCATTAATAATCTTACAGGATTATTACCTTCACACGGAGCAATACAGAATATTTCATCAAAATACTGATCGAGAACTTCTTGCCCTACATTTGCTGGCTGCAGACAAGTGTCAAGCTGTACCCCACATAATCGATCCTCGTCATCATCTTCAACATCACTTTCATCTTCATTTTTCATGCTTATATCTTCTTCATTGTTTAATTCAACATTATGTTCAACCTCTTCGTCTTGGTCGTTCAAGCATTCTGGTACATGATTTGCCCAATCTTCTTCTATTTCAATATCATGATACCATTTATTATTAGTTTTTAAATAAAACAAAGCTTGTTCTACATGCCATCTATTAACATATTGATATTCATGGTAACCCTTGTATGAAAGTTTTCGTTTCAGTTTGATGCGTATCATATCATTCTCATTTGCACATCTAGGTAGTGTTTGTATTGTATCTATGGTATTTGATGGTACACAAACACAAGGTCCATAAATTCCTTTCTGACCACCCTTCGGACGATTTACAATTTTCATGAATGCGATATTCCTTGCAATTAAATGTTGTTCTAAACTATTCAGTCTCTGCAACTCTTCTGGAATGTCTATCAAACTTAGATTATTCATACATGCTTCTGCTGGTACTCTGTTAGCAATTAATTTTCTATGACATGTATAGCAAATCCACAATGTTCCTCTATTTGATCTAGCCAAATCACATGGTATATTACAATCTTGATTACATTCATGTAAATACTGATCACAAATGTATTGAAAGTATTTGTATTTGTCTTTAATACATTTTTTTACCTGACTGTGAAAGAGCAATCTCTGACACACAGCACAAATACAGTCTGGACCACTTTCTGTTTTCTTCTTAAAATTCTCGATTACATTTTGTATGTGCGTTTTCATAGCCTTTACTTTCAATTGTCTTTCTTTCGACATTTTAATTACCTTTCTTTTGTAATTTACATCTCCATGATACTTTCCTTTTTGTCTTTTAATTACTTGTCTTTTGTAATTTACATCTCCATGATAGTTTCCTTTTTGTGTTTCAATTACGTGTCTTTTGTAATTTACATCTCTATGATACTTTCCTTTTTGTGTTTCAATTAGTTGTCTTCTGTAATTTTTATTTCCATGATACTTTCCTTTCTGAGCACCAATAATTTTTTTTTTGTATTTTGCGTCTCCGTGATATTTAGCTTTTACAATTTTGATTTTTTTGCTCTTATAATTTGCATCTCCATGATATTTATTTTTCTGTGCCATAATTTTGTTACTTTTGTAATCTACATCCGTCTGATATTTTTGTTTTTGTGACCCAGTTACCATTTTTTGGAAATCAACATCTGTATGATATTTCGACATTACACTGTCACTTTTCTGTTTTTTTAAAACAGGATTTGCATGATAATTGAGTTTATCATATAATTTCTTTGCAGTGCTCTTCAGATTGTCTTCATCAACGCATCCCGACAAATTTGACATATATGCTTCATCGTGATTTTTCTTTGTTTTTCTTTCTCGGTCAATTTTTCTCTTTGAACGCAGATTTGGACGACTCTTTCTCTTTTTAATCACTCCTTTTCCAGCTGGATTGTCTTTACTTACACTTTTTACATCCGACTTCACATTGTAACTCTCTTGCCCTGTTTTATGGGTATTATTTTCTTTGGAGCACCCACCATTGTCCAGGATTGGTTCAATCAAAGCATTACAATTATTAGTAATGAACTCATTAACTGATAACACCACATCATAATGTATCTGCTCTGTATGGACCAGGTAAATTCCTGCATCAGATGTCACAGTACCCACTTCACTCACTTTTCCTGAAAATATCAACCATCTATTGCTGTATGTATATATGTCTGTTCCCAAAAAATGTGCCAATGACATAATTTCAATCTCTGTTGCCCAGACACCAGAACACATAACTTTCCTCTTTAAAACATACTCTTCAACATTAGTAAATTCTTCAGGCAAGAAAGACTTGTATTGTTCCTCGTACTTCAAAAGGTGATTCACAGTGGCCAATCGTAATCTCATATGATTCCGTTCAGATCCAGATATAGCATAGGAAACAGCTCTGAAAAAACAATTTCCATCACCTCTGATATTCTTTATACAGGCTGGCTGACCCATATGGTTACACTGCTGAGGTATTTCATCGTCTTTTGAAGTAATGTGAGCAATTCCAACTTTTCTACTTAATGCAAACTTATGTTCATGTCTCAGGGGAACAAATTTAAAACTAGTCATTTGAGGTACTTCCGTCATTTCAACATCACTACCTTCATTTACACATTCAACATCCCCAGTACTCATTGACAAAGTATTACTGATACCTGCAAAATCTTCAACTCTTTGATTTTTCAATTCTTCATCTTGTTTGCTTCTTTGATTTTCCTTGTCATGTACATTCACTTTGCCTCCACTTTTCTCATTTATTTTACCCATCATAACACCTGTAATTTCAAACTGATCATTGTCAGTTACATTCATTGATCTACCCAAATCAGTACAATACCTGTGTACATCTTGCAAGGTTGCTGCACTTTTTATCAAGCTCCTGCCTTCACTTACTTGGCAACCGTTATGATCTCTGGAATGGGAATCAAATATATAATATATACCACTTTGAGCAATAGCAGCAAATGTATTTCCTTTGAAACATATGAAGCAGGCATTGTATTGTTGTAGTGTTTGCTCAAGTGCATCATTCAATGTTATCATATTAAATTCCAATAAACTTAAGTTCATTCCAAAAGTACCACAGACAGACTCATGATAAATCATACTAAAATGATGATTGAACACACACAGTTCATTGGGCAATTCATTGATTAACAAAAAATCATTATGCATAGTAGAGCTTTGTGACAAATGGCCATACAACTCATCACCAGTATTCAATACTAAATCAATATCATGACATGTCCAATCTTTCAATTCCTTTACCTGACTGTACATCATTGAGCACAAACTGTTTGCAACACACTGTTTTCCAGAATTTAAACCAAACTTTGCATGACCCTGATGGTAACTTCCCTGCACATTAAATGTTTGTAATGCTGAACACTTTGAATTATGTGAGCATTTTATTCCAGCTTGCACTGTTGTTTCCTTGTCATTTACTTCAACTGACGTTAATTTTCTCTTAACCGAACATGTTCCATCATCAGAGGAACTTGTCACATCTTGTAGCTTCCTCTTCGATGTGATTTCCTCTTTGACCTCTGCATTGGCATGTGATACTCGACTTCTACTTTGAAGAGTGTATTGTACATTTTGATCTTGCTTCAAGCTGTCATTATTTTGTGTTTTAATCTCTGCATTTTCTTTTGCACCATGTGTTGGTTTAGCTTCTTTCTTGCTCCGTAGAGAATAACCACCAGTTTGTCTCGACTGAACACCACATGTAAGTGTCATGCGTTTATTTCCGACATTACTACATGTACTTCGTTTTGATCCACATGAAATACTTCTTTTAGTCATTATGACATGTTCAATGCAATGCTCATTCTTGTCAGTCTTAGTTAAGTCATGCGATTGATATTGCATTCGCTTTTTTGAATTTTCTTTTAATTGGTTTCTTCTATATGCCTTTTTCTTGATAATTTTCTTGGCACATCGGAACTGATTTGTTCTAATCTCCTTTGCACAACTTTTATTTTCTTCTGTACTAGACTTCTCTTCAACAAACTGATCCACTGTAGTTTCTTCGAAATTGTTTGCCAACGTCTGTTCATACAAGGTCATACTGACAGGAATGTCCAGGTAATGATGTAATGATTGGCTGTAATTATTCTCTCGACATTTGCAACATATCCACACAACTGATTTGTTTGCCAGTACACCGTGTGATGTATTAAATCCCATGCAGCTAACATGATACCACAAACTACAATTGCACTGTACCTTTGCCTCATAGCCACCAATCTCTTTGTCACAAAGCCAACATTCCTCAGTAACAGCGGTTTCATCATCAATGTCTGAACTTTGTATTTCAGACTTTTGTGTTGTGCTTGGTTTACAGTTATTTTTCACTCTTTTCTTTTCATGGCAATGTTTCTTCTGAACATTTATCTTACATCTATTTCTTTTGCTAGTGAATTTCTGCAAGTCCTTCAGACACTTCATAACTTTATGCAAACTTCGCTTTGTATGCGAAAACACCCTTTTCTGTGACTTGTCATTTTGTAGTCTTTCCACCTTGCTCATTCGCTTCTCAATCATCTTTCCACCTTTTCTGATGTTATGTGATTTCTTAAATTCCTGTCTTCTCACTTTCCTTTTGTATCTTCTCGATGGCCCTTTTCTACCATTTCTCTGGATTTCCTCTTCTACATAATCCAAAACCTTGCCTCTTCCACAATATTTTCTCCAACCATGCTCTTTCAGCCAACAAATACCTTTGACCTTGCCAACTCTTGATAATCGATTCTTTCTCGTACATTTGAGAGCACTTACTTTCTTTTGTTTCTCCTTTAGTAACTTCTTTGTACATTCTTTGGTTTCTCTCTTCATCTGGATCTTCTTTGGCAATGATACCTGTTTGTAATAAAGCATCATAATTTCATTTTCACCAACACAGGGTTTTACCTTCAGCTCACAATTCTTCGACTGTCTGCGCTCAACTGTGTCAAAGTATTCCATCATTGAAGTTGTATTTGCTAATCACGTCAGCTCTTTAGTAATAAATTTATCAGTAATTATCTTCTTCAGTTGTTATCAGAATCAGATTCTTCCAATAAAATTTTTGTTCAAAATATTTGACTCTTTCCAGAATTTGTTTAAATATTCTCTAACCTGGCTCCTCCCAGGGACCTGGCTCCACCCAGGATTTGTTCAAATGTAACCTGGCTCCTTCCAGGGACCTGGCTCCACCCAGGATTTGTTCAAATGTAACCTGGCTCCTTCCAGGGACCTGGCTCCACCCAGGATTTGTTCAAATGTAACCTGGCTCCTTCCAGGGACCTGGCTCCACCCAGGATTTGTTCAAATATAACCTGGCTCCTTCCAGGGACCTGGCTCCACCCAGGATTTGTTCAAATATAACCTGGCTCCTCCCAGGGACCTGGCTCCACCCAGGATTTGTTCAAATATAACCTGGCTCCTTCCAGGGACCTGGCTCCACCAAGGATTTGTTCAAATTTAACCTGGCTCCTCCCAGGGACCTGGCTCCACGCAGGATTTGTTCAAATGTTATGCAACCTGGCTCCTCCCAGGCACCTGATTCCACCCAGGATTTGTTCAAATGTTCTATAACCTGACTCTTCTCAGGTACCAAGCTCCACCCAGGATTTATTTAGTGCTCTCAAACCTGACTCTTATCAGGTACCTGTACTTTCACAGGATTTGTTCTTATTTTTGTAGATGTCGCTCTCTAGAAGGCTGTGATGACAATGGCAATCTGCAATGAAAAAACAAACATTAAACACTTAATACAACATTATGGTTATAAGGACAATTTTAGGTCACAATTCTTTGTTTCATTACAAATCATACAATATTCCTCTTTAAAAAAATAACCTGCAAAATTCCCATTACATCCTATGAACACGATTCAATTGTACTTTGTTATTGTTAAATCTAATGCCTTTGAGACTTTCAAATTTTGCTTGTTATAACAGCAACCTTTTATTGTTCTACAAAATGTACAGAAACAAATCCTTGGCACCTATGATTGTCCTTATATTTGATATTTTACAGCAGTATTCCTCTTAATTACATACACTGAATTTTAGATGAAACATTTCCAAGCCTAATGATTTCTTTCATTTATTTCCATACCACTTATTTTTCAATAAGCACAATTGTCAGAAAACTATGGAACCAGTATTCTGTGAATTGTCTACTTCATTACTTAGTGTTGATTGTGCAGGTACAATGTGTATAACATACATGTACTGTAGTAGGAAAATCTTGCCTATAGAAATTGTCACTAATTAGCCCATACAATACACATCACAAAAGCCAAATACAGTTGTACCCGTAACTTTGAACTGTGAGATCGTATTATACTTGAGTCCTGTGCTCAAATATGTACTGTTTTAGATGACATGCAGTCAGTCAACCACATGTACACTGTACATGTATAATCAAATATTGTTACAGCATAAACAGTCATCACATTTTATTTCAAAAGCCAAATGCAGAGAAACACATGCCATAAAGTGTAATGCGAGTCAGATCTTGTTTATGTTTACTGATACTGAAATGTGCTGTATGTCTATCTATTCTATCATAATGCTAATATGACTGATAACAGCTTAGTTTTATTATTTAAAATAAAACAGGTAAGTTTGGCAAATTATTGACGCTTTTCAAACAATAGGCACGTTCACACATGATAGGCATGATTGGCCATGACCAAGTTAATATGAAATTTCCATTCACACATTAATGTATATGTGGGGACAAAAACAACTATTCATATTCATATCCATTTAGTCATGAGCAAGATACATTTTCATTTTGTGACTTTGCCAACTTCTAAAATTCACTTTAGTCATCATGATTTAGCCACTACTGAAATGCGTTCAGTTTAGTCACAACTGAGTCATGACCATTAATGACAAGAGTTTCATGTGTGGACCGCATACAGTTAAACTTAAAGCTGGACCGAACTATCATTAGCATTTTACAAGTATACACTGTATGCCTGAAAACAAGACAGGAGAAAATTTTTTGGGGGCAAAATTTAGTTTTTCCTAAAAATTGATTAACCTGTTGTAATTATAACACATACACGGAAAACAAAATAAGTGTTAGAAATTAATTTATTCTCCTTTTTTTCAATTTATGAAAGTACACCCTGCTATTGTAGCTGCCACACTTCAACTGTTTGTAAAATTGTTGTTTCTTATCCCACTTTTAGAGGAAAAAAGATGTGTAAACCTTTTTTTTTTACATGTCAGAACCAAAAGAGCAGCTCCACACACTATGAACATCTAACAATGGAAATTGGGCACACACCATTGTTACTAACAATGGGGCACAATGAGCATGTACATGTTTTTGATCATAGTGACAGACACATTTGTTATGTTTGTTATTTTTTACACATTGCTCCACCACTAAAACAAATTGATCACTGAAATATGTTTTTCTTTTTTACTTGGCCTAAGTTGACACCTTTCAGGGGCAGTGGGGCATTACAAAGTTACACACTCAACACAGAGTACTAAAAGTAGACAACTTACAAAATGCACACACATGTACATGTAGTAATTGGTTTAAATTACTCTCAGAATAACAAAGCAACATGTCCCATTGCCTCTGCGGTGCCTCATAAAAAAAGGTGTGCGAAATTCACATTTGCAGGGGGCTATTCAAGGCAGCGGAACTCTCTCTCACATCCTGGATGAAAAATTATATTTTCCACCCTGGAGAAATATTTCCGCTTCTTGAGTTTGCCTTGTGATACTGTATGCTTCATTTTGACAAGATGTAGGCCTATTCTTGTTTTACCATGTATTTTATTGGTAACAATCTTTTTCTTTGCTATCTTGGCAAGGTTCTGCAAAGTTCTGCAATTTTCTGCAAAATACCAATTACCTACTCAATGCATAAAGTGTCAAACTCAAATTTAGTAAAATTTTTGTAAAATTCCCACAGAATTTCTTCGAAAAGAGGGCAACCCTACATAATGCATATGTTTTCAGCGAAGTAAGGTAACAATACCATGCTTTGAATGCACATGTTGTCCGAGTTGTTTGCAAAAGGCCCATCGCAACGCCACTGTGGAGAAGCCTGCAGCTCTAGCGTAGTCTTGACCATACTATGTGACTACATGTAATAGGCCCTAGGCCTACTTACTAACTTAGGCCAATGAAATTAGAGTAGGCCTAGTAGCTAAGATAATCTCAGCTCTTGATTTATAATTTGTCATTGGGATGTGGTCTTTTCACCAGTAGAGCTGAGAAGGATTACCAACATGAACACGCTATCACAAAACAAAGGTGTAATTTTCTCACGGTGACACACTAATTCCCCCTGCAACTCACCCAAACCTTGTCAGGCATAACCACTACGCAGGTCCTTGAGGGAAATAACCAGCCACAATGAATATTTAGCCAACAATTCCAGCAAAACAAACCAGTATGCTCACAGCCGTTGTTGTCTTGTATTAAAAAATATACTATGTGTCGTCGCATGAGGTAGTCTGTGTACAAAAGAATGCCAATGCGCATTGGTTACCAGACGTGATCTAAAAATAAGTTTTACTGGTGGGCCGCATGTGCACAGGCTGCTTTCCAAACACGCGAACGTTGCCAGTGGTTACAGTACTTTTGTGCACTCATCTATGAAAAGCCGGATACCAGTTCTTGGCAAACGATGAAAACGTTTGCAATGTTCGCGTGTTTGGAACACAGCCCTGCCCCTGGTAACCAATGTGCATTGACATTCCTTTGTACACAGACTACCTCAAGCGACGACACATAGTATATTTTTTAACACAAGACAACAACAGGTGTGAGCATACCACTTTGTTTCGCTGGAATTGTTGGCTAAATATTCATCGTGGCTGGTTATTTCCCTCAAGGACCTACATATTGCGTAGTGGTTATGCCTGACCAGGTTTGGGCGAGTCCCAGGTGGGAATTAGTGTGTCACGGTGAGAAAATGACATTTGTTTTGTGATAGCGTGTTCATGTTGTTAATCCTTCTCAGCTCTACTGGTGAAAAGACCACATCCCAATGACAAATGATAAAGCAAGAGCTGAGATTATCTTAAGCCTTAGGGGTAGGTGAAAAACGGACCCTCCGGATCCCTCCGGATCCTTCCGGATCTTTTTTAAAAATGGCTATTTAACCAACAGAAAGTGCCCGGTTTGACTTCTAAATACGCTTACATATGACATGTATGACATACCTCTTGTCACGATGTATGACCCTAATTTTTAATCACATAAAGATCCGGCGTGGAAAATAACAACAATGGTGGTAAAGGGTATGTAAGCGTATTTAGGAGTCAAACTAGGTACTTTCTGTTCGTTAAATAGCCATTTTTGACAAAGATCCAGAGGGTCCGACTTTTACAAACTGCCGACAAAATGTCAGTATAGGCCTACGTATGTGTATGAGCGGCGACCCGCAGGCGCAGCCCATGACCTCACAATCACATCACACTTGACAAAAGAATATTGAAATTTATGTTCATTCTCCACATGTCGGCACATCTCCTTGAAATTACACAAAATACCCCTATCTTTTACACCTTCATTATCAAATCTGAATAACTTCTTTTCAACATTTCCCAATTATTACCTCAAAATTTTTCAATATTTCCAACATTTCGCACAAAACCCAACTTACCCAAAATCTGCACGCATCACGTTAGACTGGTTCCAAAATCCCGACCTCATTATTCCGGCCACATATAGTACCACCGCACAAAAGAGGAAAAATCCTGTTTACACAATATGTCGCCTTGCAACCAGTCATACATTTGTCAGTTATATTCGCACGCATGCGCATTTAAAATCCTTTTTCCTTGTGAGGGCGCTATGACAAGTTTACGGTAAGCACAGACATATAAATATATAGACCTTTATCACGGCGCAGCCATCTTCCTTTTCATTCTATTAAAATGAAAGTAACCAAAGCGAGGCTTGCAGACAAAATAGTTTGGTCCCGTTTTGAAATTCATTGTGTGCATCACAATGGCACAGGCATGATCAAGAGAGCGCGCAGTGTGGACAGTGATTCTGAACGGTAGAATACACGCGCTATCGCACGGAAGCGCAGACGCACTGCTCATACCCGACACGTACTATGGGAAACAAGACAAAGATGGACGCACAGCATAAACATGTATATTGCTGAACCAATATAATGAACAACAGTTAGCTGCATGCATATGTCATCTCTCATTTTATTGTTTCAATAATTTACAAATTATTTACAGGTTCATTTTTTTCCCACTATTTTTTCAATTTTCCTTGCTTCTTATCGTTTAAAAAAATCCACGAGCAAGGTACTTAACGTCAATTTCTTAAGTCACAACTATGTGTAGTATTTAAACTATATTCTTTCACACTACCTGACGTGTAAATAAATAAGAATAAGTTGTCCAACCTCATTCCCACCTAATATGAAGTTATTTTTAAATGGTAGTTTAAGTTTTACAAATGCAAAAAAACGCAATTTTGAAATACACAAAAGTTTACTCTTCAATCGTTAAGAAACAATTTTTAAACACTTAATGGTTACTTCTCTACATCAAACAACTGAGTTATTGAACAACATAAAACACATAATGACGACATCATGACTTCACTTTTCATGCCACCCGATCACCTTGCGTTTGTAAAAAACACAAACGCGAAGCTCTAGTTTTTTTTTTTTTTTTCTTTTTCCACTCAAACGTTTCCAGAGGTTTTCTTCAAAACGGTTCAAGCTATCAACTTAAAACTTGGTAGGAACATCAACCCCAATGTGAAGATGTGCATACAAGTGTGACGTCATTGTGACGTCATTAGGTATCAAATTACAAACCAAAAATGACCAAAATATGCATGTTTTAAAATGCTTCCGTCTGGAAAACCACGTGACCCATGATCTTCGTATTTGACAGGCCTATATATCAGATCATGGCCTACAATTTTCTTCGTGTGGGCATTTTCATCTGACCCTTTCTTCTGGGGTCAATCTGAGGTCAAAGTTCAACGAAAACGAAAATCTCAATTTTTGCACTTATTGAGCAACAATGCCCATCAAACCAAGCTGAATCTTTAAGAAACTAAGTACAGGCATAGGTCCTATAGCAGACTTTCACCAGCGTGTTTAATATTATGATGGCATCAAGCGTGACGTCATCGTGACGTCATTAAGTATCAAATTACACCTCCCAAAAAACCAAAATATGCATATTTTAAAATGCTTCCGTCTCGAAAACCACGTGACCCAGGATCTTCGTATTTGGCAGGTTTATAGATGACATTCTGTGCTACAACTTTCTTTGTGTGGGCATTTTCATCTGACCCTTCCTTCTGGGGTCAATTGGAGGTCAAAGTTCAACGAAAACGGAAATCTCAGTTTTTACACTTACCAGTAACAATGCCCATCAAACCAAGCTGAATCGTTAGTAAATTAGATACAGACATAGGCCCTACGGCAGACTTTCACCAGCATGTATAGTATCATGACGTCATCAGGTGTCAAATTACAAAAATTCAAAGATTATTATTTTCAAAATTCATATCTCAAGAACCGTAATACTGTTCCACAGACGGACTACTTCTGTTATCGTAAACAGAGAGCCCCATATACTCCACACACAGCGCCCGTGGTTACTGCACATTCCTATGGGCACACACAACTTCCGGCGAGTTCGTGTCAGTGGTACACACTTCAACGCTAAAACGAATCGGGCTAAATAAGATCGGAACACTTCGGGTAAAGATTTGCGCGTTCTGATTGGCCGGTTGGCTTAGAAACGTCATCATCGGAAAAAAGTATGCTTCCAGCTAGCCTGGGGTCCATTCGCGTACAAAATCGACCGCGGGTTGCAACTTTTGCGATCAAAAACATTTTTTTCTCGTCCATAAAGCGATCCATAATCAACGTGAATCACCAAGCGACAAGGTATGTATACAAAAGTAGACATTAAACAATCCTACCATACTGACAAAAAGTCCGTAAGGCCTACCATTTGTCGCAAAAATGTACTTTTAGGAGGGCATGTTGAGCAGGAATCCGAGACTTCGCTTGCGTGCAATGTCCACACCGACGTACGACCGAGTTCCACGCCGTGTGTAGGGCCGGGACGTACGGCGGTGGTGTGCCCACTGCATACGCGATGATCTCGTAATTCTCGTGAAACAAGCAATGATGCAGCGTTAGAAAACCTGCGTTTTACGTCAATCTGTGCAAAATTGTGTGCCAATTTTGTAACTGATATTGAATTTATTAACATTCAAAGACAATACGTGATATCAGATACACCAATTAAAGATATTTAGTTGTTACTTAACAAATGAAGGCAAATAATTTGTTGAGTAATATTATTCTTTGTCAATTATTTTTGCAGCTTTTCTGTGGTCCTCGTCCTGTGACATACCACCAGTGAGCCTGAAGATGAAAAGGGGTAGTACGAGTCCCTTGATGATGCAGAATCGTCATCCATAGTTGAGCCTCCTGCCCGTAGTAACATCTGTAATTACTATTATTTGTAAAGATTTAAATATAACCTCTAGGCTCCACATCCGTTTGTTTTGATCAAAACATAAATTATTTATCTCTGAAGAATAATACGTCATTCTCTTCTCTGTTTTGTATTTAATGTAACTTTGTAAGCAATTTGGAAAGTTGTACAGTTTGTGTGTGGATGCGCTTCCTGTCATTCTTTTTTGCTGCCCTCAATCCACACCTCTCCAAAATAGTATTGGCTTGGTAATTAACACATACAGTGATTGATTATGTCAATTAAATTATTGATGCAAGTCCCAATCTTGACAATAGACAGATTTGATTATATCAGTATCTCTTATCAATCTATTTTTCAACATTAATTGGGGAAAAATAAGGTTCCCTTAACAATCAACATTTTTGCATAAATTATGCAAATTATGGGATTTCAATATAAACTAATTATCTGTAGTTAAGCAGGTTTGATTATTACAATGTCTTGCATCATTTAATTAAAGTAAATACTTTAATTAAATGATGCAAGATGCATTGTAATAATCAAACCTGCTTAAGATAAATTTGAGAAAAATGAGTTTTCCCTTGAAAATTGACCGTTTTTGCATAAATTATTAATTTATTATGCAAATGAGGTATTTAAAATATAAATTAATTATCTGTCCTTGTACATATATTAATAACTGTTGTTTGTACCAACTTTGGGCCATCCAGGATAGAGTTGAGCAAAGATATATAACCAAAAGTATAAGCCACAGTGACCATTGTCGGTGCCAAATTAGAAATAAAGAAAAACATAGGATAACCTTTGACCTGCCGATGAATTTTTACCCTGTTTTCAATTATCCAAACCGACTGTAGCTTCGCAATGCAAAATCCGATTTGAAAAAAATAAACAGATTTCTTCTAGTCAATAACCACTCTTTCAATTGACACTGATTTTAAATCGATGTGGGCTTTAAAATAAAAGGGTTGAAACTGCCTAAATTATAATTATAGATACTTGAACAATTCTTTCACAACATGATAAGTCTAAATGAACTGAACAAATCATACGATGTCATGACCCCTGTGTGACGCCTACTTCCGGTCCAAACCGGAAGTTCTTCGAAAATGTGCAAATTTTTAGCATTTTTAATGCAAATAGATTCAAAGTGGTAGTGAATTTGACCATATTTTTACGGAACGAAATGTTTCCACACATGTGGACCTTTTGACTATACCATTGGTGACGTCATGACATGGACGGTGGTTACGTAATGTGGTGTCAAATTACGCAAATTTGGAGCTGAGATGTTTTAAAATGCTGTATCTTGAAAACTACAACAGATATTGGTATGATTCCTTCGCCACATTTAAGAACTTGATGTTCAACATATTGTTCAACAATTTGTGCACAAAATTGTGACGTCATGATGTCGTCACAGGTGTCACATTACAAGATTTCAAAGATTATTATTTCAACAATTCATATCTCAAAACGGTGCAAGCTATCAACCCCCCAGCTATGGCGGATATGCAGGGAGGAGATATTAGTTACCGGATTAGTGTATACAGCAGCCGATTTCACGAAACTTTACGCAATTGCGCAAGTCCACCTACGCCATAAGTTATTGCGCAAGTAATGGCGTAAGTGGACTTGCGCAATTGAGTAAAGTTTCGTGAAATCGGCTGCTGAACTTCCATTTTTGCCATTCCACAGGTGATAACAACGTCTGAAATTCATCACAAAATGTTCATTTACCCCGATCACCTGGCGTTTGTAACAACAAACGTCATACCTCTAGTTTTTTTTTTTTTTTTCTTTTTCTTTTTCCACTCAAACGTTTCCAGAGGTTTTCTTCAAAACGGTTCAAGCTATCAACTTAAAACTTGGTAGGAACATCAACCCCAATGTGAAGATGTGCATACAAGTGTGACGTCATTGTGACGTCATTAGGTATCAAATTACAAACCAAAAATGACCAAAATATGCATGTTTTAAAATGCTTCCGTCTGGAAAACCACGTGACCCATGATCTTCGTATTTGACAGGCTTATATATCAGATCATGGCCTACAATTTTCTTCGTGTGGGCATATTCATCTGACCCTTCCTTCTGGGGTCAATCTGAGGTCAAAGTTCAACGAAAACGAAAATCTCAATTTTTGCACTTATTGAGCAACAATGCCCATCAAACCAAGCTGAATCTTTAAGAAACTAAGTACAGGCATAGGTCCTATAGCAGACTTTCACCAGCGTGTTTAATATTATGATGGCATCAAGCGTGACGTCATCGTGACGTCATCAAGTATCAAATTACACCTCCCAAAAAACCAAAATATGCATATTTTAAAATGCTTCCGTCTCGAAAACCACGTGACCCAGGATCTTCGTATTTGGCAGGTTTATAGATGACATTCTGTGCTACAACTTTCTTTGTGTGGGCATTTTCATCTGACCCTTCCTTCTGGGGTCAATTGGAGGTCAAAGTTCAACGAAAACGGAAATCTCAGTTTTTACACTTACCAGTAACAATGCCCATCAAACCAAGCTGAATCGTTAGTAAATTAGATACAGACATAGGCCCTACGGCAGACTTTCACCAGCATGTATAGTATCATGATGGCATCAAGTGTGACGTAATAATGACGTCATCAGGTGTAAAATTACAAAAATTCAAAGGTTATTATTTTCAAAATTCATATCTCAAGAACCGTAATAGATACTTGAACAATTCTTTCACAACATGATAAGTCTAAATGAACTGAACAAATCATACGATGTCATGACCCCTGTGTGACGCCTACTTCCGGTCCAAACCGGAAGTTGTTCGAAAATGTGCAATTTTTTAGCATTTTGAATGCAAATAGATTCAAAGTGGTAGTGAATTTGACCATATTTCTACGGAACGAAATGTTTCCACACATGTGGACCTTTTGACTATACCATTGGTGACGTCATTACATGGACGGTGGTTACGTAATGTGGTGTCAAATCACGCAAATTTGGAGCTGAGATGTTTTAAAATGCTGTATCTTGAAAACTACAACAGATATTGGTATGATTCCTTCGCCACATTTAAGAACTTGATGTTCAACATATTGTTCAACAATTTGTGCACAAAATTGTGACGTCATGATGTCGTCACAGGTGTCACATTACAAGATTTCAAAGGTTATTATTTCAACAATTCATATCTGAAAACGGTGCAAGCTATCAACCCCCAGCTATGGCGGATATGCAGGGAGGAGATATTAGTTACCGGATTAGTGTATACAGCAGCCGATTTCACGAAACTTTACGCAATTGCGCAAGTCCACTTACGCCATAAGTTATTGCGCAAGTAATGGCGTAAGTGGACTTGCGCAATTGCGTAAAGTTTCGTGAAATCGGCTGCTGAACTTCCATTTTTGCCATTCCACAGGTGATAACAACGTCTGAAATTCATCACAAAATGTTCATTTAACCCGATCACCTGGCGTTTGTAACAACAAACGTCATACCTCTAGTTTTTTTTTTTTTTTTTTTTTTTCTTTTTCCACTCAAACGTTTCCAGAGGTTTTCTTCAAAACGGTTCAAGCTATCAACTTAAAACTTGGTAGGAACATCAACCCCAATGTGAAGATGTGCATACAAGTGTGACGTCATTGTGACGTCATTAGGTATCAAATTACAAACCAAAAATGACCAAAATATGCATGTTTTAAAATGCTTCCGTCTGGAAAACCACGTGACCCATGATCTTCGTATTTGACAGGCTTATATATCAGATCATGGCCTACAATTTTCTTCGTGTGGGCATTTTCATCTGACCCTTCCTTCTGGGGTCAATCTGAGGTCAAAGTTCAACGAAAACGAAAATCTCAATTTTTGCACTTATTGAGCAACAATGCCCATCAAACCAAGCTGAATCTTTAAGAAACTAAGTACAGGCATAGGTCCTATAGCAGACTTTCACCAGCGTGTTTAATATTATGATGGCATCAAGCGTGACGTCATCGTGACGTCATCAAGTATCAAATTACACCTCCCAAAAAACCAAAATATGCATATTTTAAAATGCTTCCGTCTCGAAAACCACGTGACCCAGGATCTTCGTATTTGGCAGGTTTATAGATGACATTCTGTGCTACAACTTTCTTTGTGTGGGCATTTTCATCTGACCCTTCCTTCTGGGGTCAATTGGAGGTCAAAGTTCAACGAAAACGGAAATCTCAGTTTTTACACTTACCAGTAACAATGCCCATCAAACCAAGCTGAATCGTTAGTAAATTAGATACAGACATAGGCCCTACGGCAGACTTTCACCAGCATGTATAGTATCATGACGTCATCAGGTGTCAAATTACAAAAATTCAAAGGTTATTATTTTCAAAATTCATATCTCAAGAACCGTAATACTGTTCCACAGACGGACTACTTCTGTTATCGTAAACAGAGAGCCCCATATACTCCACACACAGCGCCCGTGGTTACTGCACATTCCTATGGGCACACACAACTTCCGGCGAGTTCGTGTCAGTGGTACACACTTCAACGCTAAAACGAATCGGGCTAAATAAGATCGGAACACTTCGGGTAAAGATTTGCGCGTTCTGATTGGCCGGTTGGCTTAGAAACGTCATCATCGGAAAAGAGTATGTTTCCAGCTAGCCTGGGGTCCATTCGCGTACAAAATCGACCGCGGGTTGCAACATTTGCGATCAAAAACATTTTTTCTCGTCCATAAAGCGATCCATAATCAACGTGAATCACCAAGCGACAAGGTATGTATACAAAAGTAGACATTAAACAATCCTACCATACTGACAAAAAGTCCGTAAGGCCTACCATTTGTCGCAAAAATGTACTTTTAGGAGGGCATGTTGAGCAGGAATCCGAGACTTCGCTCGCGTGCAATGTCCACACCGACGTACGACCGAGTTCCACGCCGTGTGTAGGGCCGGGACGTACGGCGGTGGTGTGCCCACTGCATACGCGATGATCTCGTAATTCCCGTGAAACAAGCAATGATGCAGCGTTAGAAAACCTGCGTTTTACGTCAATCTGTGCAAAATTGTGTGCCAATTTTGTAACTGATATTGAATTTATTAACATTCAAAGACAATACGTGATATCAGATACACCAATTAAAGATATTTAGTTGTTACTTAACAAATGAAGGCAAATAATTTGTTGAGTAATATTATTCTTTGTCAATTATTTTTGCAGCTTTTCTGTGGTCCTCGTCCTGTGACATACCACCAGTGAGCCTGAAGATGAAAAAGGGTAGTACGAGTCCCTTGATGATGCAGAATCGTCATCCATAGTTGAGCCTCCTGCCCGTAGTAACATCTGTAATTACTATTATTTGTAAAGATTTAAATATAACCTCTAGGCTCCACATCCGTTTGTTTTGATCAAAACATAAATTATTTATCTCTGAAGAATAATACGTCATTCTCTTCTCTGTTTTGTATTTAGGCCTAATGTAACTTTGTAAGCAATTTGGAAAGTTGTACAGTTTGTGTGTGGATGCGCTACCTGTCATTCTTTTTTGCTGCCCTCAATCCACACCTCTCCAAAATAGTATTGGCTTGGTAATTAACACATACAGTGATTGATTATGTCAATTAAATTATTGATGCAAGTCCCAATCTTGACTATAGACAGATTTGATTATATCAGTATCTCTTATCAATCTATTTTTCAACATTAATTGGGGAAAAATAAGGTTCCCTTAACAATCAACATTTTTGCATAAATTATGCAAATTATGGGATTTCAATATAAACTAATTATCTGTAGTTAAGCAGGTTTGATTATTACAATGTCTTGCATCATTTAATTAAAGTAAATACTTTAATTAAATGATGCAAGATGCATTGTAATAATCAAACCTGCTTAAGATAAATTTGAGAAAAATGAGTTTTCCCTTGAAAATTGACCGTTTTTGCATAAATTATTAATTTATTATGCAAATGAGGTATTTAAAATATAAATTAATTATCTTTCCTTGTACATATATTAATAACTGTTGTTTGTACCAACTTTGGGCCATCCAGGATAGAGTTGAGCAAAGATATATAACCAAAAGTATAAGCCACAGTGACCATTGTCGGTGCCAAATTAGAAATAAAGAAAAACATAGGATAACCTTTGACCTGCCGATGAATTTTTACCCTGTTTTCAATTATCCAAACCGACTGTAGCTTCGCAATGCAAAATCCGATTTGAAAAAAATAAACAGATTTCTTCTAGTCAATAACCACTCTTTCAATTGACACTGATTTTAAATCGATGTGGGCTTTAAAATAAAAGGGTTGAAACTGCCTAAATTATAATTATAGATACTTGAACAATTCTTTCACAACATGATAAGTCTAAATGAACTGAACAAATCATACGATGTCATGACCCCTGTGTGACGCCTACTTCCGGTCCAAACCGAAAGTTCTTCGAAAATGTGCAAATTTTTAGGATTTTTAATGCAAATAGATTCAAAGTGGTAGTGAATTTGACCATATTTCTACGGAACGAAATGTTTCCACACATGTGGACCTTTTGACTATACCATTGGTGACGTCATGACATGGACGGTGGTTACGTAATGTGGTGTCAAATTACGCAAATTTGGAGCCGAGATGTTTTAAAATGCTGTATCTTGAAAACTACAACAGATATTGGTATGATTCCTTCGCCACATTTAAGAACTTGATGTTCAACATATTGTTCAACAATTTGTGCACAAAATTGTGACGTCATGATGTCGTCACAGGTGTCACATTACAAGATTTCAAAGATTATTATTTCAACAATTCATATCTCAAAACGGTGCAAGCTATCAACCCCCAGCTATGGCGGATATGCAGGGAGGAGATATTAGTTACCGGATTAGTGTATACAGCAGCCGATTTCACGAAACTTTACGCAATTGCGCAAGTCCACCTACGCCATAAGTTATTGCGCAAGTAATGGCGTAAGTGGACTTGCGCAATTGAGTAAAGTTTCGTGAAATCGGCTGCTGAACTTCCATTTTTGCCATTCCACAGGTGATAACAACGTCTGAAATTCATCACAAAATGTTCATTTACCCCGATCACCTGGCGTTTGTAACAACAAACGTCATACCTCTAGTTATATATTATAATATGAATATGTTTACATGGACGGCCATAACGGGGGGCGGGGGAGGGGAGGGGGGGGGGGGGAGGGGGAGGGGGCGATAGTCACGTTGTCACCGCACATGCGCCATGCACGAGTAGGCACTTTGTGGTATATATATATAGGAGGTTTTATAAATGTCGTCCACATAAACATCGAGATACATGCATGGGTGGCACCAATGGCAGCCGACGCGACGGCCAGAGAAGCGGGGAATCCTCTTAAAGGGACATACCGGCTTTGCGTTCGAGTTGCTTCCTCGAGTCAGCGCTGACCTGGGGTTTGGGTGGGGGGGGGGGGGGGGGGGGGGTGCGGTAGTGGGGGTGATCATGCAAGGTGTGATGAGTCAGGGAAAACAAGGAAACGAGGTTAAACACGTGTCGAACCATATCGAACGCCACCTTTATTTACAAACACATGATACATAATACATCGCCTTACAGCTGGTAAAGGGTATAGCCCAACATTTTACACATTTAAAAATAAGAAGACGGATGATTCCAGAAGCTTTTTTAGGGAGCATACGGGGATGCCCAGGATGCCGCTATCTGACTCTCTGGCGTCATCCATCACCATACCTAGACTCCCGGCGTCCTCTCTACAGCTGCAGGGATGGTTCACGGAAAAATCTATCCGTATAGCTTCTGTAATGGCATGTAGTCGTATATTTCTGAGATGTATACAACAGGCAGTGGCGGATCTAGCCTCATTAAAATACAGGAATATATAGGTTTTCCTGGCCAATTTCAACAAAAATCCATTCATTAAGTTAATACCCGACTCATTCAATTTCGCTTGAAAATAAATGTTCAGGTACATCAGCATTCAACAGTTAAAAAGAGTCATTCAATTTCAACACTTGAGCATTCATTCGACAAATAAAATCATTCAATTTAAAATGGTCACTTAGTTCATTCAATTTCGTCACAGCCAGCACCAACGGGCTGGTCGACTATTCATGTTCATCAACTGGCAAACATTTTTTAAATGTTTGCATTCAAGTTCGTTTCTGTGGTATGAGGGTTCTAGTTCGTATTTGCCTATACATGTATTTAAAGAAGTGGCTCAACAGAATGTGGGACAAATAACTCATAAAATTGCATGAGATGGTACAGCCAAACTTACATGCCGAGATGCCTAGCACGTCGGAACATTGAAGGTTAAAGAAAACAATTTCAGATATAGGCATATAAACGTATATCAGAAATAAACAGAAAAAGAAAAGAACCTGTGAAAAAAATCCACAGGGAAACAACGTTTAAATTTTATAACATTAACGAATAAAGAAAACAAAAAAGTTAATTAAAGACCAATGCAAACGATTACAATACGAACAAATGCAAGCAAAATATTGTGTATTGTTTTTTTTATACTTATGTGCCATAAAACTTTATTCAACCGTTCTTTAGACACAGTTTACAGTTTAATCATGGGGTAACAAAGCAAAAGGAACACATTTGCAATTAAGAATAACAATAAGAATTTAATGAAACGCAAAAGACAGATAAGCAACACAACTGTCAGTAAAAGAACATTATCGCTAACTTTAAACGCAAGCATATAAGCCGTATCATACTCATGTTGAATTTGAACGCTCAAATGATGAAATGCGTTATGCCCATAAACGAAAAAGAAAACAACAATAGGTACAAAATTGCAGTGGGCTTCGATGACTCTGAATTTGATTGCACCTATCGGGAAAAGGTGGTGGATATTCAACAAAAGAATGGCGATCTTGTAGTCTTGAATGCCTATAAACGAAATAGAATGAAAAGAAAGAAATCATGGGTGCACGAAAACGAAATTGAATTCAATAATATCGAAAGAGTAACCCTAGTTTGCTTGAATTTAATAGAGAAATCGCGTGAATTTGAAAGCGCAATAATGAAATTGAATGATCTTTTGCTGAAATTGGCCAGGAAAACCTATAAAAGAAAAGCAGGGGCTATACAGCCCCCTGACATACATTGTATTCCCGTATTTTAATGAGGCTGGATCCGCCACTGGCAGGCCTGAGCCTGAGACAAAGCTGGAATTTCGCATAAGGTTATAGGCATACTTGTAAATGAACCAGAAACTAAGGGCATAGGCCTATTGGAAACTCCGTTTGCGTGTTGCCAGAACACGAGAACATAGTTTTGAACGTCGAAAACGAACACGCGAACAAAAAGATTCTCACTCCTTGCTCAGTGGGGAGTGCATGGGCGCCGAGATTCCGGAATTTTCCCGGGGGGGGGGGGGGGGGGGGGGGGGGAGGGGGGGGGGGGGGGGGTTGCCCGTCCGATTTTTTTGTGTCAGCTTGTTTCGGACAGGCGGACACACAGAAAATGCATTGCATTTGCTGTTTGGTGTCAAAGCTATGATTGGTTGCAGCTCATGACGCCCCCCCCCCCCCCCCCCCCCCCACCCCCACCCCCTTTAGATCCGCGCCTGGAGTGGTTGAACAGACTGAAGGGCTTCGATATGGCGTGTGGAACGTTGCAATATTCGTTAATGCACAAATATATGTGCGATGTTGAAAATATATGTGCAATAATTTGACATATATATGCAATGTTTTTTCATATGTATGCGATGTTAAAAATATATGTGCAATAATGTTACAACCTGCCTTTCCCGTATTAGGGCGACCGGTTATGGGTAAAAAAGGCGTATTAGGACGACCGACCGCATTAGGGCGACCGATAGCCGGTCGTCCTAACGCCAAGTGCTTCAAAAACCATCTTTATTAGGTCAAAAACCATTTTTATTAGGTTTCTCAGCATTTTTATTAGGTTTGTAACCATTTTTGTCTAGGTTGAAAAACATTTTTATGAGAACTTTAAGTCGAAAAAATGGGTGTCAACGGCAGAGTTTCTTGCCGACAAATTTGCCGTTTTAGTGGTTCCCCAGAGCACTCTTTCCAAAACGGTCGTCCTAATACGGGAAAAGTAGTTAATATACATATGCAATGTTTTTTCATATGTTATAATGTTAAAAATATATGTGCAATAATTTGACATATATATGCAATGTTAAAAATATATGTGCGATATTTCGACATATATGTGGGATATTGCAATGTGTGGGGTCGCAGTGTTCGTGATATGTGGGCATGATCTTTCATAGGTTGGTTCCCGATCCCTATAGATTGGTTCGCTTATTGCGAAGGTGTGGAATATGTGGACGGGAACCAGTCTATTCTCCTGTGTGGAATTGTGGGTAGCACCTAGACTGGTTCCCGCTCCACATATTCCACATACAACGACTGAATAATTAAATTCAGTCTAATAGCACCCAGCTATTAACACGTGATGTGTATCACGTGATGAGAGACACGTGCGCGATGATAACCGTTTCTCCTTTGTTTATTCAGAGACGTAAAGAGAAATATTTATCTCTACGTCTCTGAATAAACCGTACATGATAGGCTACGCGAAATAAAGGTTATGGGGCCTGCAAGGGTGACTCGCCGTTAAAGGAGCGTGTTCAGTTAAACTTATCAATGAAAATAGCTCCCAAAAATAATATCGACGAGGAAAAAAAATCAATGCAATCACCAGTTTGGATGTGGAAGCTTTATCAAATTTCTCATGGTAGCCACAGCTTTGTGGATGTGGAAGCAAAAAGGTTAATTATTGCACTTTTCTAAAGAACCAGATAAATTATTGTGCAAAACATCGGTCTTTTTCCGGCAATAGGGGGCCTATATATACGGATTGAGAACGCGAAATTTCAGAATGGTCATGAGAAAAATATGAAAAATTATATCGGAATCAACATTTCAACCCCTATTGGAAAAATGGGGGGGGAGGGGGGTTGGGGGGGGGGGGGGGGGGGGGGGAGAAATCTGCTCTAAAATGTGATCTGGACACGCTCCTTTAAAGGAGCGCCAGATCACATTTTTGAGCCACCCATTTTTCCTATGGAAGTTGAGATTTTGATATCTTATCGTCTGTCAAATTTTTCTCGTTACCATACAGAAATTTCACGTTCTTAATTTGTATATATTTTAAGGATATCGCCGGAAATTTAATAGACCGATGTTTTGCAAAATAATTTATCTGGTTACATAGAGCAGTGCAGTAATTCACCTTTTTGCTTCCACATCCAAACTGGGGATTGCATTAAAAATAATTCCCCATAGATATTATTTTTGGGAGGTATTGGTATGATTGCTAAGTTAAAACAGACAAACAAAACCCATTTCTTTTTACTGAAAACGCTCCTTTAATGGCGAGTCACCCTTGCAGGCCCCATAACCTTTATTTCTGACCTTCATCCGTCGCCTAGCCTATGGTGTGGTACGAGTTATTCAGAGACGTAGAGATAAATGTTTCTCTTTACGTCTCTGAATAAACAAAGGAGAAACGGTTATCATCGCGCACGTGTTTCTCATCACGTGATACACATCACGTGATTAATAGCTGGGTGCTACCTAGTCTGGTACTCGGACCAAATTGTTTTGACTAGACTGAATTATTCAGTCGTTGTATGTGGAATATGTGGACCGGGAACCAGTCTAGCATGTACATTGAAAGATCTAGACTGGTTTCCGTCCACATATTCCACACAGGAGAATAGACTGGTTCCCGTCCACCTATTCAACACTTTCGCAATAGGCGAACCAATCTATAGGGATCGGGAACCAATCTATGAAAGATCATGCCCACATATCACGAACACCGCGACCCCACACATTGAAATATCCCACATATATGTCGAAATATCGCACATATATTTTTAACATTGCAGCATATATATGTCAAATTATTGCACATATATTTTTAACATCGCATACATATGAAAAAACATTGCATATTATATGTGAAACTATTGCACATATATTTTTAACATCGCATACATATGAAAAACATTACATATATATGTCAAATTATTGCACATATATTTTCAACATCGCATAAATATGAATCAAACATCGCACATATATATCAAACATCGCACATATATATTTAACATCGCACATATATATTCTACATCGCACATATATTTGTGCATTATCGAATATTGCAACGTTCCACACGCCATACTATGACTACATATTTTTTGATAGTAGGCCTACACGTACAGGAGAAAAACAACGACCTGTGCATGGAATAAGTGGACTGAAAACCAGTCAGCTCACGGTATATAGGTATACCGGTAGTAGTCTGGTACCCGGACCAAAAATCTTTTGACTAGACTGAATTTAAGGTCCGGCAGCCGCTAATTTCGCCATTTTGAAACAGGAGGAATTCCTCTTTTTTCCGAAGGTTCCCGAAGTTACCCGAATGCACGTCCGGTCGTCCGGATGTTACCGTTAATCGTCGGGTGCACTTCGTCATTGTTTCGATAATTTGAATTGACGTCGCGTGCACGTACGTGCGTGCCGCGCGCTGCGTGTGTATTTATGGTGATGCCACGGATTTAAAACTACACAGTGGCTGTCAGTCGCTATAGTTACGGGATTGCAACAGCATAGTACATTATGGAGCTCGATCACTGGCTGATGCAGACAAGGTTTGAATTTTCGTTTTGATGCTAGCCTACATGTATATTAAAATGGGCATATTTAATATTTTAAGGTTAATATATTACATTTGTATTGGTCAAATATGTAATAACCCCTTTTAAATAAGCCAGTTCGGAGTCTCGACTGCGCATGCGTCTCCCGACTTTGGTTTGAGATAAACAAAGCGGTATGCATTGTGTTTATCTCAAATGACCTGTGTTTATCTCAAATGACCTTGACACAATCCCATAGACGTTCATTGCGCGCGCGAGATTCCGAACTGGCTTATTGTTGTACACTCATGCCATATAGCGCGCTTTGAAAATTAACGGTTATGTGCTTCTAAAAATAAATGCATGACGTAATGCTTAAAGTGCTATTTTAAACACCACAGTAGCCGGTCCTCATATTCAGTCGTTGTATGTGGAATATGTGGAGCGGGAACCAGTCTATACCGGTAGTGACCCAATTACGAAGTACGCATGCGCAAGTTTGTTTACCTTTCGGGCTGGGCCATTTGTCATAAAATGAACGACCAATTGAATATTTTTTGTATGCGTCAAATTTGCATGCAAACAGATTCGCTGCAGAACCTGTGCTGTGCTTTGTTCATGTTTGCGCACTCGGAGATCCCGGTGAAAAAAACCCTCAAAATACATGTAGTCAAAAATATATTAAACAAATCAACAGTGAAAATTTACAGGTAGGCCTACAACTACGAGTGCGGCTAAAAACAGGCGGCAAAATGAAGCAATCACAAATCTCCTTGCCTAATAAACAAGATGGCTTCGGGCAAATTGTGCTGCAAATAGCCTACTAATACCATGCTAATACTATCCAATTGTAATATCGGCGAAACACTTACAATCGGTGGCCGTCGCTGATGAAACAAGGAGCATAAGTGTACACCATAATAGCGCATCTTTAGCTTTTCCAAAAGCCAACATATTTCCAGTCTTGTTTTCTGAGAACTAGAGAACTAAAATGATTTCAGGAGAAAAATCGGGTTTCACGTTGCCAGCGCAAACGGTATTCGTTTCACACTGGGTACTGGTGTTCACGCCGCGCCGCCGCGCAAGCAAGTCGGGAAAGTGGCTGAGTGACTAGTCCAAATATATCATAAATTATGAATACGCATTAAAGGAGCACGGTACTAGCTGCGGTCAGATTAAAACCCCAGAACGTACTTATCCGATATTTTTAACCATGCACATATGCCACGCTAAACATATATTTTGGTATAATCATATCATTTCATTGCGATTAATTTCCATCATGGTGTTGGATATGTGCTATACCAATAATAGGCCTATAGCATTCGTGAAACGTTCACTATTATCTATATTTATACATATTGCATAGTTTACAGATATGTTATGAGTTATATTTACCAGACTTAGGATTGGATGAACAGGCTTCCGAGCCACAGTGATCTCCACTTTTGTTAATCCTTAGTTTGGATTGTCTGTGTCGTTTTTGACCCATCCCGCAACACACCCAACTCCCCTCACCACCCTCTCCCTCCCCACCCTCTCCCTCCCTCAATCCCCTCAAACGCCCCGCCATACCTCCGTACCAACCAGCCGCCTCCCCCTCATAATACCACTTTAATTCATACAGTTTGCTTTGCTTGACCTTTTTGTATTTATGTTGATTTATTCGTTTGAGCTACAGAGCGAATTAGAATGAATCTACTTTACCCTTGTTATGTAAAGTGAAACGGTTCAGTGGTCACGAGTGGTATAAATAAGCACGAGTGACTCGCAGTGCTTCACTTCACGCTTGCATGCTGCGGATGCACACTGCAAAACTTTTTACCTTTGGGGGAGGGGACACCGTTGTTTTTTTGCTAGCCTGAAAGCAGTTGGTTCGCATAGGTCAGGCGTACGTTTCCATTTTGTCCTAAAAAGGTTTGTGGTTTTTCGTATCTGGCAGCCAACGTATCAACGGGTGTGCGTTCGGGTAAATATACCCGTTAGCTTCAATAACAAGCTGATTATCCATGTCTCTGTTTGTCTTTATTGGCGATAAAGGAATCGAACCTTTTATTTCAAGTTCGATGGACATGGAGTTGTTCGTGTAATAAAGCATCCAGGTCACAGCGCCAAGCGGTGTATACCAAAATCATTGTAGTTGTGGTGTTGTTTCTTGTGAAACGTGTTTAAAGGGTAAATTCCATTGTTTTGTATTCCCTTGACTGTAAGTTTGTTTTGATTGTCTTGTTTTGGCTGAATAAATAATAATAATAATAATGATAATAATTGTAAGAACTCTGGATGCCGCAATAGGGCGACATTTCGGGAAGACTCTCCCCGGAGACCACCGAAATTTCGGCAAGAATCACTCAAATTACACCTTATTTTTCTACCCAAAGCTTCCAAAGATGGTTACAGACCTAAGAGAGACGGTTCTAGACCTAATAAAAATGGTTCTCGATTTAAAACAAAATGGTTTTTGACCTAAAAAAATGATTTAAAAAAAAAAAATATTAGGGCGACACCAAAATGTCGCCCTATTGAGCGTGTCGCCCTAATTAATATACCTTTTTTTACACACAAATTGTCGCCCTATCCTAGCATCCATAGTTTTTGCGCAGTTTCGCAGGCCGCATGCAACACCGAAGGAAAAGTATTGGGTCCTTACAGCAGCCGATTATTACGAATCCCTACTCAATGCGTATACAAGCAAGCCTATGGGGCTTATGCCATTTTCAAAAGTTACGCAAGCTACGCAATTTTTCGTGAAATTGGCTGCATGCATGTAGGAAAACCAGAAAGATCACAACTTCAAACTCGATTTTCTCAAAAAACACTTTCTGACGCTCAGCGGGCAATTAGTAGGAGACCAGCCTGTAGGTCCCGTGACCAAATTCTAGGAACAAAGGTTTGAAAGTGTTTTTGTGTTCCCTGATGAATACCGAACAATTTTGACTTGGGCTGCCCCCTTGAAAATGTCAGGCATTTCCGGGAGGGGTCAACAAAGGTCAAACAGGGGTCAAAATTCAAATATATTCCAATCGTGTCGATATGCATATTAAATTACTCGTCTAGTCATGAAGATTCCAAAAATGTATAGTTTGTTATACCTCCAACCTTAAATGAGGGCGCTGTGGTCAAAAACGTCGAAAGGTCAACGCACTTTTGACTGGTGGTCAAATTCACCAACACAGTTAACATTATCCGATTCTAATGATTTTAGTGTCTAATAATATGTTTTCTGACATGGCAAATTCAACTAAGCAACTTTTAAAAGTAAAAGTGGTTGCCATAACCTTGAAATTTCAAAATGGCTGCTAAAAGGTTAACATAAATTACCCCAAAACAACAATTTTTTCCCAAACCCATGGATAAGAAATTATTAAATGTTTGTCACCGAAACGTCACAAACAATTGAAACACTCCATTTTTAAAACAAATAATGATTTTTAATTATGTGTATCCTTTTTCTTTAGAGCACATGCTCGATATAATATTGTACAATATACCATATAAAGTGTATAGGTAAATGATGATGATGGGCTGTGAATATCTGCAACAATATAGCTTCAACAACATGTTCCCTCATTGGGTAAAAGTTTATGGATGCAATGAAACTGACATTTTACGCTTGGTAAGTACCTCATTGAACAAACCCATGGATAAGAAATTATTAAATGTTTGTCAATTTAGTGAGACAACCCACTGGAAAATTATCAGTAATCGTGTTGACCTTTATTGACTTTGCAGATTTTGACACTTTTTAACACCCGTTCTTTGAGTGAAAAAGCCCCTTTTCCCCGTGCATCATATATTTAAAAAAAATAACCAAACTAAAGGTTATACTCTGTACTTTGAAATGCGTAGCGAGTTGGTGAGAAACATAGACGTACTTTTTATGTACTCAGAAAAGTTTGCAGTGCGGCGCTGTTTTCCGTGTCATTTTCCTGCGCTGAGCGTAGGGTCACGGAGCTCAGTGAGCAGACGCGCGCAAGTTGTTCATATGGTTCAGAGAAGATCAAGTAAATCGACCAATTTTCATCAAGCATGAAATAAGGTCGCAATGATTCAGAGTAATATATGTCCTGTATGTACTCGATTAATATTAATAGCTTGAGGAATGTAATAATATTGCCGTATGGGCTCTGGCCCATTTAAAGCCATCAATTGTTTTGTAAATATTAACTTTTTGTTGTGTCTTTGGTCCAATCACATATGACAAAAAGGATGAAAGGTTCAATGAGGTACTTACCAAGTGTAAAATGTCAGTTTCATTGCATCCATAAACTTTTACCCAATGAGGGAATATGTTGTTGAAGCTATATTGTTGCAGATATTCACAGCCCATCATCATCATTTACCTATACACTTTATATGGTGTACTGTACAATATTATATCGAACATGCATGTGCTCTAAAGAAAAAGTATACTGACACATAATTAAAAATCATTATTTGTTTTTAAAATGGAGTGTTTTAATTGTTCGTGACGTTTCGATGACAAACATTTAATAATTTCTTATCCATGGGTTTGGGAACAAAATTGTTCTTTTTGGGTAATTTATATGTTAACCTTTTAGCAGCCATTTTGAAATTTCAAGGTTATGGCAACCACTTTTACTTTTAAAAGTTGCTTAGTTGAATTTGCCATGTCAGAAAACATATTATTAGACACTAAAATCATTAGAATCGGATAATGTTAACTGTGTTGGTGAATTTGACCACCAGTCAAAAGTGCGTTGACCTTTCGACGTTTTTGACCACAGCGCCCTCATTTAAGGTCGGAGGTATAACAAACTATACATTTTTGGAATCTTCATGACTAGACGAGTAATTTGATATGCATATCGACACGATTGGAATATATTTGAATTTTGACCCCTGTTTGACCTTTGTTGACCCCTCCCGGAAATGCCTGACATTTTCAAGGGGGCAGCCCAAGTCAAAATTGTTCGGTATTCATCAGGGAACACAAAAACACTTTCAAACCTTTGTTCCCAGAATTTGGTCACGGGACCTACAGGCTGGTCTCCTACTAAATTGTGTCCACTTCGCGATTACGGTGACGATATATCTCAGCGGATAGATGGAGCATCTGCTCTTTTTCTGAGAGGTCTTGGGTTCGATTCCCACCGAACGTGGACCGTACATTCCATGCATAATGTGATGGGTCTTTGGCGTGTGTGCAAAGACGTGCGCCTATGAGAGAAATTTCAAATTGTCATCGGAAACGAGTGTCTCCTTTGTGATAAAATTTGCAAATGAAAAGACCCGTGATGTAATACAATGAGAGTTTAGTTTTTGAAAAACTGTTTGTGTCCGGCATGGGAAACTGCATTGTGTACCTTCCTTCCAACGTGTTGTACCACCCATGGCCCCCAAAACAAAATCTACTATGGATAGGTCAAGGCAAATTGTGCTTTTGTTCTTTCTTTCTATAAGTTTCTTTCTTTTTCAAATGCGAGTTGCTAAGACAGTAAACTCTTTGTATTTTTCGTCCAAATTCCGTTTCTGCTTTCTGATCTTTAAAGGCCCTATAGGCCTATGTATCATTCGCAAGATACAACTTTTTGCAGATTCGTGGAATAAGAGTGTAAAATATCTAAGGAAGAATGTTGGTAAACTAGCCTGAAGAAATGTTAGCTACATAGATGCCAGTGCTTCAGAAAACCTTGAAAATCTATATATGGATTTTGTGTACAAGTGAATGGTAAAAACGTCCCGTGCACGGGACTTTTTTAGAAACCCACATTCGGTTGTCAATTTCCAGCATGAAATACCATTTTTGACGGAAATAAATTCATGTGGTGTTTGTTACCATTGCTATCAACACTTTGAGTAAGGTTTTTCTTTTCAACACATGAACAACAAAATTGGGTCATTGCAAATGATACAATGGCCTTTAAAGGCCCAGTGTATCATTTGCAATGACCCCAAAAAGTAATCGACGAGTTTACAGGGGAAACGTTCTGAAAGTAAAGATTTAATTAATAGCAACTACCCAATTAAAGGTTTCCGCTCAAAATTATATAATTTTACCAGAAAATAATCGTAAAGATGAAATCATTTAGATCGTTTGCAAACGATTTACTTATTTTTGGTTCGCATCTACGCGGTCCAAAATGCATGGGCGCTGTGTACTGCGTGTGCGTGTTCCAACGCGATGCATTTTTATGGATCGCGCGCACACGCAGTATATGATGTGCGCCACATAGTGCATGACGCAAGCCACATAGTGCCCGATTAACTGAACGAATATTTGAAACACCCCGCCAAGACCAGGAAAACGCATATGGATTTTCATGGTTTTTTAAACGTGGTACATTTGACAAAGCTGAAATTTCTTCGGATGAGTTTGTTGATGTCTTTCTTTTGATTTATAATGGTTTTATTCGCAGAATCGCTCAAAAACAGATCATCTACAGGGCCTTTAAAGCCATGGTCAACCATGGGTCAACCACGCTTGCCTCCGCCATCACCGTAAACTTGATGTCAAGTCGGTAACTGGACCGGTTGATTCATAAACCGCAGCAGCGTATAAAAACAACTTTTGGTGCGTGAAGATATGGACCGAGTGACTCCCCCTCCATTGTTTTCCTATTGTGTGTAAAACATCCAAGGAATTTCCTTAGAGGTTTTAGGAGGAGTCGTACGTTGACAAAAGGGAAGGGAGTGTTGAGGTATAGGGGCGGTAGGGGGTCCGGGGGCCGGGCTCTTCAAGGTAGGATTGGCAGGCTTTCGAGTCAAAGTGTTTCATTATACTTTTGTCAGTCCTGGCCAACTTGGATAGGGACTGGGTTGTTTAGTTTATTTTGGAATTGTATCACCCCGTTTACACTCGATTCGGCAAAGGCGAATCGAACTCCGCAATTTCCAAAAAGGGGAGTTGAAGCCGGGAATCACTAAGTGTAAACGCAAAAGGCGAATTGAAAAAGGCGAATCAGACCCGGGTCTGATCCGCCTTTTTCAAGTCACCTTTGGGGTAGGGTTGAACCCCGCAATTGCGGGGTTGAACCCCGCAATCGTCAAGGTCGCTTGTAGTGTAAACGCTACCCGAATACAGATTCGGCAATTTGAGTGTCCTTGGGGCGGTACCCGCAGTGTAGCAGATTTAATTGACCAATCTGGCACTAGTGCATAACACCTAACAGCCCACGCATGCGCTGCAGTTACAACTAGTGGTGACTTTTGCGGTTTCTGGAGGCGAGTTGAAGCCGGCTCGAGGTGTAGTGTAAACGCGGCAAATGTTCAGTTTTGCGGTCGCAATAAAAATGCCGGGTCTGTATCCACCTTTGCCGGTTCGAGTGTAAACACGGTGTTGTATGTTTGTACTTTGTTGAAGGCCGAATAAATAATAATAATAATAATAATATCTGGCAGCATATAATAAAAACGGCTCTCGATCGTGTGCAGTAAAAAGGCGTCAGACGGACCAAAACGCGAAAACGCGACCGTATAAAGTCTACCATCACCACCACGTATAATATGCAAGGTCTGTCACATTGCCAAACTTCATGGTAGAACAAGCAAATAGAAGGACGTTGCGGTTGCTAACAAAAAACTTGTGAAAATTGCGAGCTTTGTGTTGTTCATAATCCCAGCTATTCATAATCTGCCAGCTGGTAAAATCTACACACATGTAAATGTCTATGCTACTCGTACAGTTCAGAAAGTGTGCTTGAAGCTTCGCACAAGTAGTTGTACATGTAGTTGCTGCTAGCTGTAGGGCCTACCCGTCATAAACAGGACAATTATTTTTGTTTCAAAATGAGAACTTCTTGGATCCCAAATCACATCATGATCCCGTGTGCCATTTTGATCGTCTCCTTCCTTGCAAAAACGGCAGGTGATTTTGATTTTGTCCCGCCAAGTCGTACACCTGCTAATCACCGGTCTATGGGAAATATCTTTAGTAGCAAGCAATGTGATTGCTTACGAGCCAAATACACATGGATGAATATGACGTTTCTGCTGGACAGTTTTGTGGACGAATCTACGGCCCAAATGTTCTCGAACATTAGTGTGTTAGATGCTCGCAAGAACAGGACAGATCCAATTCAGGTCACGAAGTTACAGCTTCCTGCCAAATATCTGCACAGCTTGGTTATTGACGGTAAGGAATTTACTGATTTGTTTTATGAAGTTTAAAGGCAGTATACATCGTTGGTAATCTCGAAAATCAGAAATGTTCACAGATTTACGCCCAACTTACAATATAAACACGATGACCGTAGAAAGCTTCCCCAAATGGTTTTGTCTGAAGTGCTATATAGTCTTTGAGAAATGAGTAAAACAATTAGTTTTCGTCTCATGAGACGAAAATTCAATTCGCCCCAAAACCAATTTCGCCCAAGTGCCATTTCGCCCCAAACCACTTAGCCCAAGTGCCATTTCGCCCCAAACCACTTAGCCCAAGTGCCATTTCGCCCCAAACCACTTCGCCCGAGTGCCATTTCGCCCCAAATTACTTCGTCCAAAGTCCAAACACTACATCGCCCAAATGCCACTTCGCCCCAAAACAACTTCATGCACAGGCCGTGGTTCAGGGCGAAATGGTTCGGGGCGAAGTGGTTTTGGTGCGAAATGACTGTATAACCCCTATTTTGACTGTTTTCTCAAAAGTTAGACGAAGTATACGGAGCTGGTTTTTGCTCAGGTTGGTTTTAATCATGCATATCTCCAATCACGCAGGGGGATAAAACTATTTGTAACAGTTTATCAATCATGTATACTATCTTTAAAGATCTGCATTATTTTTTGGTTATTGGTTATGGAAGTGAGCTAAACTCTTAAAACTTTCCCAATGTTTGTGGTAAAAAGAAAATAATTGAATAGTTGATCATGGCTCCAGACCTTTTAATACAAAACAGGAGACACACAGGCTGGGAAAAAATCTATTAAGTGTTTTCTCACAAAATCCTAACATTTTCTCACTCCTAAATTTGGGGTTTTTCCATTATTCTCCACTTACCGATGCTTGACAAGTCATTTTAAAGAATTCTGATCAACTTCTAAAATCTTCTCAAGTGTGACGTGTTGCCATAGTAATTGGCTCTCATCATCATGGTTAGCCGTCGGGAAAAGTACCATTGCAAAAGCACAGGGACACGGTTTAGTGATTTTTTAGTGTAGAGCCAACTAACAAAAGATGACGTAAATTTACGACAGGGAAAGAACCACAACGCCAACCCGACCGCCTACCGATATTTTTTGCGTGTTGTTGTTATTGTTAATTTTATGGCATCTTCCGCAACTAAGGCCCTTTATGCCATCAACTATACAGTTTTAGCATTAACTATACTTTATTATCAACTTGAGATGACGAAGAAGGAGTTGCAGTTTTAGAAGTGGGAGGAAAACCCGCAGATAAATCCCCGGGGGAAAACCCATGCGGTCAAAAGGACTGCAAACCCAATCCACATACACGCCCCGGATTCGACGGGTGGCCGTCGTTACAGCAAAACTCAATGGTGACCTGAGTGAAAATCGAAGCGAAAAGTGCATAACGCTTGTTATGTCAATGGCATTTGTTTAGTTTCGTGCACGCTAGCTGAAGCATATCCATTGCAAAATGATACAATGGGATGTTACGCTCCATCCAACTACGTCCATGCATAGTCACAACAGATATTAAAGCTTTTCCACTGAGCAATAATGCACTGAGCAATTCTTTCCCCCACCCATCCCCCACCACCCCGCGCTGCCCCACCCCCTAGGTGGCGGTTTGGTCACGTTTTTCATGTCCCAGGGTGGGGCATTTGACCCTTTGAAATAAAATGTTCTGTGTATTTGTATACAAGACGCGCATGTTTTGCACCCGAGGGTGCACAGGGATTTTTGTCACCTAAATGTTGCCCCAGGGGTGGGGATTTTGTCACAAAAAAAGTGACAATCCCCACCTCTTAGGTGGGGTAGCCCGGGGGCGAGGGGTGGGGGAAACAATTGATAGGTGCATAAGTTAGAGCTGACCTAGCCTTTAGTCAAGGCTGCCGTGGCGAGTTATATTCGCGCAAATAGGCCTAGTCAGTTTTACCAACGCATATACACTGTACCATGCCATGTTCTGTACTGAATCTTTTTCGCGGGTCAACTTCGTATAATCAATTTTAAACTTCTTCGGACGGGAAGACATGCCGCCAGCATTGTATCAGACCTGAGACAAGCGGGAAAGAAACAGTGCAACAACTGGAAACAACGATCGGTAATGGCAAACATAAAAACACGCGGCGCGAGGCACATGGCGTCACACGGCGTGGTACCCTCAACCAATCAATTCAATTAGTATTGAAGATGTACCATGCACCAGACTAAATCCTGGTCCCTTACACTGAGTAGTTTAATTAATATACATGTGGCAGGACACCAGCGATGTGTAGCGGTTGTAGCGTTGTAGGAACGCTACAAACTACCATAGGCATTATTGCTGGTCTCAAATGCGGCACCAAATGAGTCTGCAGTATGAATGCTAGTCTTTCTTCAAGCGCTAGCATAAAACAGTGCACAAAACAAACCTCGCCACGGACGCCTTGGCTAAAGGCTAGAGCTGACTTAACCCAGGTTGGACGTCGTCTTCATTGCATTACGTAACTATTTACTGCGACATTCATTGTTGGGCTGCTTTCGAGCGCTCGTCCCTGCTGCCCCAGGCGTTGGGAACGTTACGTCACACACATGCGTGCACACGATCGCGCTCAAAAGCGTTATCGGGATCCCTGGTGCGTGCACCACGGTCATTAGAAATTACATCCCCGCTAATAAAATCTTGGTTTTCCACAAAATAAATCACAGATATCTGATGAAAATAAATCATGAAAATATTTACAACATTTGGTTTCGATTTGGAAGCTTGAACATTCAAAATATCAACCCAAATTTCCAGAATTATTCTACGACGCGCCAGCCATTTTTGCGAGTCATGCATGAGTACGCGCAACTGCGCATGTCTTCGGGCGAGCACCACGGAGCACAAGGCCAAGGGATCCCTGGTGCCGCGCTCGAAAGCATGAATGGGAAACTTTTGGGACGCTTGGTGGCATGCAGCAAACAAACCGGTCCTTTCCCATTGCTAGTAATGACCGACCGGGCAACACGAGTCTGTCCTGGTGGCAGCCACCACTGCCCGAGCTCGCGGACAGTTTAGAATCGCGACGTGAGTACGAAGAAAAACAATTTATTACACAAATAGGAGGGAATAGGGATATAAATGTATTAATTTTGCTTAATCAGTAGATGTCTGTGGGCATTGAAAAGGTTTGTTACGGTAGGCCTACTATTTGGACAACAAATTTTGCGTGACGCTGGGTTAATTTTTCCTCGTGAGTCAAACGATGACAGTGTTAAAAGCGCCGCCCGGCAACAACAACCTTTTACCTGCATGTTCCCAGAATTCAAAGCGAAACCCCGTGTCATTCGTTTTGCATCTTCTGGAGGCTTCCCCTGGTGTAAACCCCGTGTTACACGGTGTAAGAATCTCGAACGCCCTTATTGTTGGTTGGGACCGTTGGTGTGGAAGGGGCAGCGAGGCATATAAACAGACAGTTCGGTGTTGCCCGCATGGAAGTGTTGCGTGACGGAAGCCAATGGGACACCTTTGAGACGCTTTGATTCTGTACTTCACATGCCATATACATTCGACCAAAAAAGTTCTGTCACCAGTAAGACATTTATAGATATTTATTATTAAATTGGATTTAATGTAGGAAAATAATATTTCAAATTTTAGCTGAACATATCCCTCAAAGAAATAGAGCTCAGGAGAGATCATGATGGCAAGCTTCACTGAACAGGAATGCAACAAAGGATGGGTCAGAATGAAAAACACCAAAAAAAACAACGATGTCAACTTTATTGCACTCAAGCAAGGGGAGTTACAGTTCAGTATTTTGCTTCCACCATGCCTAATGCAATGGCACGATTCAGATTGGAAAATTTAACCATTTTGATTTGGATGTTTTTGACAAGACATTGATAAATCCAAACTCACTTAAAAATTTCCTAATTGTCCACACACAAATTGCCCAAATCACAAGTTGCATTGTTCTTTGGTGTTTTTCATTCTGACCCCACACTCCTTTGTTGCATTCCTGTTCATGAGTAAAGCTTGCCATCATGATCTCTCTTGAGCTCTATTCCTTTGAGGGATATGTTCAGCTAAAATTTGATATATTATTTTCCTACATTAAATCCAATTTCATAATAAATATCTACAAATGTCTTACTGGTGACAGAGCTTTTTTGGTCGAGTGTACATCTGCAGCCGATTTCACGAAACTTATATACGCAGTTGCGTAAGCACACTTGCGAAACATTTTATTGCGCAAGCTGCGCAACATTATTCCGAAGATAACACGCAATGTTTCGTGAAATCGACTGCAGGTCACATTACATAGCAACAACAATTTAGTCTGATAATCTGGATACTAATTGTGCGTGTGAAAGGAATGTCAGTACATCAGACGCTATTCATGTGAAACACGCTCGCAAAAGGCTAATTAAAATCGTATTGATTTTGGAGGATTGAAAAGTGTTAGGGTTAAGGTCTCTACATCAGGCTATACTTCTGGATTGTTGACTTTGCATTTACCTCCGACTCCCAAAGGAAAACAGTATGCAGTCTCAATATGAACATCGATGATCCTTTGCGTATCGTTGCCGTGTACAGTCCCGATCGCAGCGTTTAGACTGTCTCCACAAAACTGCACTCCTAAAACCATACTGCTTTTGAATTATTCCAGGTCTTTCGCAGCTCCTCACGTCCTCGGCTCAAAACACCTTGGCAGCAATTGACAAGTCCGATCGCCTGGACATAGACGAGCTACTTGTCGCTTACGACAACATCTTCCGGGACCTACACCGTGCCACGCGCGGATGGCCGCACACACACGGCCGATCTGCAATCTTCTACCATTCCTCCATCCTCCACGCAGTCAAGAGGTTGCGGGAAGGGGTGTCCCCCCGAGACGCTTGCCCTCCTCACGAGGCATACGCTACCGGAAGAACGGGTCTGTTCGTCTGTCGGCAGGAGTACGAACAACTGGTCCGAGGTGCAACCGAAAATTCGAGCTGGTTTCATAAAAAGTTGACTCTAAACCGGACGGAGGGAACTGTAGATTTTAACCTGGATGATGTGGTTGAGGGTCTGGCGAGGTGGAATGCATGCGGATCGCTGGACTGCGTTCACCAAGGATGTGCGGGTCTACAGGTAGGAATATGTTTAACCTTCTTTTTTTGTATTGGTTATAGTCTTAGAGATATACAGTCCGTGGTTCTCAGCAAAATTTGAATTTTTTAAAAGCATTTTCTTTATTTTAACGAAAACAACATCATACCTTGTATTTCATCTTTGTATTTCATCGACAACCCTGTTTTCGCGCATTGAAAACATTCCAGACAGCGTATAGTCACAAGAGAAAGGGACTTTCCCCGGTGTCTTTGGCCCGCACATGAAGATCGGTGTTACAAAAGAGGAAAACAGTAAACACACACACTTGAAACATTTCGGTAGAAGGGTCCATACAAAATATTCCATACAAATTATGTGAACACATGTTCCTGTTCAAACGGATCTCCAAATGGATTTAACGACACAATGGATGTGTCTTCAGTAGCTCGGGGAAATCAGACGGAACAACACTGATCAGACTGATGCTATATACCAAGAATTTGAACTGGAAAAAGTGCTCATCTGTCATCTCTTCCCAAACGGGGGCGGTTGCAATATTATGTGGTCTAAGACCGATCTATAGGCTTAGCCGGCTAACGCGGCGTCCACTAAGACCGGTCTATAACTATATCCCGCTTGCAATGTCGTTGTCGTAAAGTTAGACCAGTCTTAAAATTTAAGCCCGCGGTGAGCAGGCTATAATTTTGGGACACCGCGCTACATCTCGTAATTTTAGTGCTATTTGAGGTAACTTTCGCGGTCAGTTTCTCTGCAAAAACTGCACCACTCACGTATGTGTCGTAAAGTGGCTTCGTGAGAACGTTTTTTGGCTTGAAATCACGCAAGGATAGCCGGCCGCGCCACTTTCCACTTTGCGTGTTTTTCGGCTGTTGCAACCGTACTTAGTTTATTGCAATGGGCTAAACCAGCGACTTAAGCCGAGTGGCTAAGTTGGATGGCCAGCTATAAAAGACCGGTCTTAAGACCATGAGTGACTAAGTCGATTTTATTGCAATCCGGCCTAGACTAACCCAGTGAATCAAAGTGGAATCATTAACTTACGTTATCACATTCATTTTAAACAAGGATATATATTTTACATACATTGATTATTATTATTTATTTCTGGTATTCATACCAAGGATTCCTCAATAGTGCTCATTGCACTGTCACTCGCAAGTGTGAGAAACCGAATTAGAAATGGCCAGAGACACCAGGGAATCCCCATGCTCTTCACGAAAGAATGCTCTTGGATCTTTAGAGTGCGTTACCATTACCTAACACACTGGACCAACGGCTTTACATCCCTTCCGAAGGATGGAGCAAGTGTGGTTGAGTGCCTTTCCCAAGGGCACAGGTACCGCAGCTGGATTCGAACACGCAACTCCAAGTTTTCACCTATGGTTGCGAGTCAATGACCCAAACCGCTCGGCCACGGTACCCCACTAAGTTTTTAAGTTCATTTTATTTCCTTTCTTCAGTACAACCTCGGGTGGCACATTTATGGAAATGATGACGGCTGTTGCCTGGATTACTCATCATGCTGCGTTTTCGCGGGGCCTGTTTGCTTCTTTCATGACGTGATTTGTAACTGTTGCTCTCACTACATCTGCCCAGAGCCTTTCTGCAAGCCAGCTCCAGGTTGTCCCAACTCGACTGTCGTATAGATCGGCCCTCCAAAACAGCGAGCAGTTATATAGAGAGAACCAGTTCATTATATACAGGGGTTGCCCCAATGATGTCCAGGCGCAGGCCGAACCTGATAGGAAATATTTCATCTAAATTAATCAAGACAATCAGAAATTATGTCATTGTATGTGCAAAATCACACCCTAGTTCACGAACCGATTACTTGGCAACAAGAAGGCCGCCCAGTTTAGAATAAGTCAGTAGGCAGTCCCTTGCCTTGGTCAATTTTAGCCTGATTTTTTATGAAACAAAGACAGTTTTTTCATGAAAGACGATTCCCTATAAAGATCCAGGGCAACCTATAAATTATGAGGTTGTCTAATTTGGCCTAGACGTTTTGGGGGACGGCGATTCAACGAAAACTCGGCGAACACTAGAATGGCGCTTCGTTCGACGATCGCTTCAATCGTTGAAGCGAAAGAGAATTTTTATTTCGACGAAGGGGTTTCTTGTTCTACGAATCTAATTTGCAATCATGTGCACTGCCGATATCTTCCTTCGATCTTTATCATGGTGAAATATTTTAGGCAGGCAAAAATTATTTCATTGTATTTTGTAGACTTTGTATATCAAATTGTTTCGAGCGCACAAGAATTATAGTTCAAACGCACAAAGGCATTCCTGCATGCATAGGAATTATGTTCTTTTCGTCCCACCTAGTTCTTTGCTTCAAAATCTGAGACAGCTACTTACATTTTCTCTAAACACTAGCATGACTCAGTTTTTCCAAATTGATTTTTTTTTTTAAATAATTTTTCTTCTAATTTTTGTTACCGATGATTATTCTTGGTAAGTTTGATTTTACGGGTATGTATTATGAGCAAGTTCGGGCGGGCGACTATAGTTAACTAGACTAACCTACCCCCGGGGCTTGGTTCCTCAAGTCAGACTAGCTAGTCAAACCACACAGCGTTCGGGTAACATCTAGGAGCAAGTTCGGGCGGGCGACTACAGTTATAACTAAACCATAGGATGTAGTTGCCACCCTATGATGCGTGGTTTGACTAGCTATAGTCTGACTAGAGGAACCAAGCCCCGGTGGTATAGGTTAGTCTAGTTAACTATAGTAGCCCGCCCGAACTTGCTCACTGATTGAATTTGCAGTGAAAAATAGTAGGAATAGTTGCGGGTTAGTTAACTTTGATCGTTTCTTCCTCTTTTGAATTTGTATTATGTGCTGACCAAAAGAAACGAAATAGGTACACCTTGTTCACATACATGTGTGTGCTTTTCTATTGTAGTCACAGGGGACCAGTGAATTGACCTGAAACATAATGACGTCACGGTTTGTTCACATTCGTGCAAATCTATACGAGGAGTGTAAGGGTACCATACGACACCATAGGAAAGCACGTAATAAACAAACCGTGTCGTCATTATGACTTTCATGTCAATTCGTAGTAACGTAAATAAGTATGTTTTAAATACCGGAGAGACTTTTTCACCAGGATCATAACTCTGTGCAATGCCATCTATCTTCTCTCAAAACAAAAGAAATTTCTTAAGACAGATCTAAGAAGATAACTTAAACAACAAATAGTGCAACAACATACCTTTCTGAAAACTCTGTGTACAAATTTCCTATTAACGTATGTAACATAGGACACATACTTTGTGACATTTGTTGGTGTCCTTACGGTATATTGGAAATTTGCACACAGGGCTTTCAGTAAGGTATGTTGTGGCACTATTCGTTGCAGTTCTTTACCTGAAGTTATCTCCTTAGATCCATCTTAAGATATTTCTTCTGTTTTGGTAGAGGATGAATGACATTATAATCCTGGAGATCATTGGTAACTTTGCTTTATTGTTCTTCTTGCTTCATGGGCGGTGTCTTATGGGTGTTGGCAAGCTGTAGAACTTTATGGATGTATTTTTGTACCGACCTAATTACCTTAAATATTAATGTTTTAATGCTGTATGATACCTTCGATGTGAAATTAATGAGGTTAAGTTTTATTAAGTAGTTTTGGTGAATTGGAATTATTGGCTTTTTAAATTAAAATAAAATTCATCACGTACCCATTTGCGAATTTGATTTTTATCTAGAATATGTACTTGTGTATGCTTAATATTATAAACATTGGTGTCATCGTCTATACTGGCCAAAGATAATAAGGCGCGCCGTTAGCGCAAGTTGCAAGGTAGACCATTCATGCGAAATCAATTCAATCAAGGCGCAATTTTAGTAAGCAGAATAGACGCGCCTCGTTTCTGTTTGACATGCCTCTCGTGGACGTAGTGCAATAAATGTTATAGCGAATAGTTACAGCAGTATCCGAGTAAGTCATAGTTAAACAGACACGAGACGCGTCTAGTTATATTACTAAAGAGGCGCCTTCTTTCGCCAAGACTATGGCGCTGTGTAATTTTTGCTCCTGGCTGTTCGCAATCTGAACCAAGACATTTTCTCGTGTGAGTTTCCAGAGAGGGCGTCATTGCGTTCGGCCGATTCGGGTAGTCAAAGCATGGAGAAAGGAAAACAATGACAATAGCTCTTTTAGCAACCTAGGAAAGCTAAGCGAACGCAACCAATAGATAAGACACCTGTCAGAAGTTGAGGGCGCTGTTCACAGTCATTATACAACATGGCGGCGCCCATGGAATGCCAAAAAATGGCACGTGAGTGGAAAGGGGAAGACTTCGTACAGTTTTCGCCCACCGAGTGGCGATCATTAGTTTCTAAACAAGTAAACGTCGTAAGTAAAGACGGTAAGGACCACACTGGTTGGGTTTTCACGATAGATCCCGTATCAAAAAGGTGAGTCATTGTAAAGTCAGGTCAAGTCGCCCCCTGATGACCGACATGACCGAGTCGGCCCCCTGACCGACTCGCCCCATTGACCCAATAGACTGCCGAAGTGAATACGTCACCTTTTGTTGGTTGCCTAGGCAATTGGATCTAAACTAAAAATCACTCAACCGTGTCCCAGTGCTTTTCCAATGGTACTTTTCCCGACGGCCATGATAGTTTAGATCCAATAAACCTTATCGACGTTCTCAATGCATTATGAGATTGGATGACAAAATTGCCCGGCCAAATGTGCATAAACCTACAAGGCGGACACCAACTCGGCAACTTTTTTACTCATTTTCACGAAAACCAAAAAGAGTTCAAGAATCAACCTCCCACCACTTTATCTTTGACACATATCAAACATTCTGACAAACATGTCCCGAAACAGAAATGTTGCAAATGCGAGAAATCATCGGGGATTCCCTACGTATCGGTAGAGTCCTAGTACCACGCTCGCAGCTCGGTATGCGCTATGCAACACACGCCGTATCGGCACGGCGCTGGACAGATTGAGTGTGCTGCACTGCAAATCCGTGTACACGGACTCCCCCACCATTGAATATAAATTTTTAAAAATCGTTTTAAAGAATGCATATCGTCAGAAATGATGCTTTATTTTCAGTACCTATTTAAAAGGTTTGAATTGCACAATGTTGTGATATTTTAGAGGATGTTTTTCAAGATGCGCTATTTCAGAAACGGCAGGAATGTGTTGTGAAACTCAACAGTTTTACCAGGGGAGTCCGCACTCACGGACTTGCAGTGCAGCACACTCAATCCGTCCAGCGCCGTGCCGAAATAAAATTAGGCTTACTAAGAATTTAAAAGATTAACGTAGTATGGTATGGGACTATTTTTAAAACGATTCTTTTTAAAACGATAATGTTCAGTAATGATAACTTCCCATCAGGAATATAATTCCACTCATAAAATACTCAGATCAGTGTTAAAATCCCTTAGAAATCAATAATAAACAAAGCAACGTGGCCTGTATATAAATAGCAAACCTCGTCCCCAGGTCCAAATGACGCATCGAGCGTGCCCCGTGTATAGGATTTCTTGATCGATAACATGGGGGCGAGGTTCGCCGCAATGCAAAAATGGCCGTCTGTTTGTGGCATGGGATGGCCTTACAACTTTGCCGATTCCAACAGAGTAATTCACGTTCAAATAAATAGATTTATATCTGTTTATAATCTATGATAGTTGTGGAATTTCTTTTCGTTTTAGAACGACAGGTGCCAGTGTATTCACACTGAACACAATAGAATTACATAACAACTGGCTATATAAACGCCACGTTCGCTTCAGTAGCTCACTCTCGGTCAATCGTGTCAACTTTGCTGTACAATCCTATTCTACACACGTCTTCACGCACCGCATCGAACATGTCCCTCGAACCGGGCGTCGGCGGTTCGGAGTCCGGTACCAGCAGTGATCAGATACTGAACGCTATCCAGGCCCTTTCTAAGTCATTAGACTTCAAGGTCGAATCGGCTTGCAAGAAGCAACGCTTATCAGACGTTCCGACGTTCAAACGCGACGGCATCAACAGCAGCACACTGCGAGAAGCTTCTTTCGCTTGTCGAGTCGGCCATTCAGAACATTGACAGCCTTGACATCGACTCGGCCAAGACCGACTGGAACGCCGCCGTGAAGTCCATCAAGGAACCTCAAAAGCTCATACGACTTGCTGACCGTTCTGATCTCGGCTGGGGAGTTGTGAAAGAGTACATCGCAGAAACGTCTAATTGAGGCGGCATAGACATTTGCGTCTACCCAGTCGTATGGCACTGAGTTTATAACACATTTTATTCGATCGTTTGGTATCGAATTCGATTTGAGGGACAGCGGATTTTTTGTCCGTCCAATATTGGCATCGAGCACATCGTTCAAAGTTTAATTTCACAATGTTTTAAAAATTGTTGATCTTTCCACACCGGAATTGGCAATCGTAATTTGTTATTTAATACCTTTTTGGCTGTTCCGATACGGTCGGAACAGCCTTTGTTTTCGTTAAGATTTTTGTTTTTTTTCTTTTTCTTCTTCCACTTTTTTCAGACGCTTTTTCGGGCACTTGCCCATTCATGATTGACTTCAAACTTCACATGGACATTGGTCACTATGTGAATTAGTGCATAGTACTAATGACGTAATCATGACGTCATCACGTGTCAGATTAAAGGGGTATGAAGTTTAATAAATTAAATATTCAAAAATCAATAAAAATTCAACCGTTTGACCTACGATCTTGATTCCTTCGCCATATACGATGACTAACAAAAGTCTTTAAGATGCGCACACGCCTTGACCTTTGACCTCGTTTCCTATTGGTCAAACAGATTTTGCCTTGCCATTTGAAAGTGGTGCAAGATATTTGGACAAAGTCACTTGTGTTACACTTCGACTAGGGTGGGGTATCTAAAAAATATGTTGGTGACCTTTGACCTTGCTCACTTCCGGTCGAAACCGGAAGTGGCCCTTAGTTTGAAAGTGAAAGGAGGTATTGAGATAGGGTCAATGGTGTTATTACCAGAGGCCCTTAAGCTTTCCAAAAATATAAGTGATGACGTCATCGTACGAAATAGCGCCCTCTAGCGACAAGATGATTACGTAATTAAATATTCAAAAATCAATAAAAAATCTACCGTTTGACCTACAAATTTGATTCCTTCTGCATATACGATCACTAACAAATGTCTTTAAGATGCGCACATGGCTTGACCTTTGACCTCGTTTCCTATTGGTCAAACAGATTTTGCCTTGCCATTTGAAAGGGGTACAATATATCACGATGGGGTCAACTGTGTTACACTTCGACTAGGGTGGGGTATCCAAACATATAGCAACACCTTTGACCTTCCCTACATGTCAGATTAAAGGGGCATGTAATAATATTCAATATTTAAAAATCGATAAAAACTCAACCGTTTGACATACGATCGTGATTTCTTCATATACAATCACTAACAAAGGTCATCCCGAACACCACATATGTTTATAAAAAGGAGGGGAACAGCCATGTGTTCGTTGTCAAGAACGAACACAGGTCTAGTTTACCTTTGTTGTTTTTTCCGCGTTCCGTGTGCACCGAAGGCCAGTAAACGTCTATTTGAGGCGGCATAGACATTTGCGTATACCCAGTCGTATGGCACTGAGTTTATAACACATTTTATTCGATCGTTTGGTATCGAATTCGATTTGAGGGACAGCGGATTTATTTTATTTTATTTTATTTTTGTCCGTCCAATATTTGGCATCGAGCACATCGTTCAAAGTTTAATCTCACAATGCTTAATTGTTGATCTTTCCACACCGGAACTGGCAATCGTAATTTGCTATTTAATACCTTTTTACCTTCGTTGTTTTTTGTTTCCCCTTTGCCCTTTCTTTTGCGACTTTCTATAGACTACAGCAAGGTTCGCACAACGACCTAGCCACTGTTCACCATTGGAAACATTTGACCTGTTTTTGTCCTTTTCTCGTCTCACATGAGGTATAAATAGAAAAGAAATGAATTTTCTGACGGAAGTATGGAGGAAGAAAGTGGAATTTCTTTTCGTTTTAGAACGACAGGTGCCAGTGTATTCACACTGAACACGATAGAATTACATAACAACTGGCTATATAAACGCCACGTTCGCTTCAGTAGCTCACTCTCGGTCAATCGTGTCAACTTTGCTGTACAATCCCGCCCACCCCATTTTCCCACTTCAATCGGAATTCGGACCGGGGGAGTGCACCCCTGTCGAGTGCCCTGGATGCACCCACGTTTCCTCCAATGGCTGGGGGTTTTTCGTGGCCACCGAGCGCCAGCACACAGTGCTGGTCCGACACTCGACCCGAATTCAGTTCCAGTTCCGACACACGTGTTTTATTTTCTCTTTTCAGCTTGATTGATTCTGACCGATTTTAGCACGGTGATAATTATTGAACTTCGACACTTTATTGTCGAGACCTAGACACTGAACTTTTTTATTTGTTTACAGCTCGTAATTCATACGTCAAACTTGGTTCAGATGCTAGTTTGATAGCCTCTAAATCGATAGGCCTTTAATACGGCTTACACCAGACGCGTATAATTATTGTTTTCAACCACATTTGAAGGATATTACATTTGTGCATATAATTTGATCCTAATCAAGCTGATTAGCGGAGTTTAAAATAAATCGAACAGCAAGGTTCGCACAACGACCTAGCCACTGTTCACCATTGGAAACATTTGACCTGTTTTTGTCCTTTTCTCGTCTCACATGAGGTATAAATAGAAAAGAAATGAATTTTCTGACGGAAGTATGGAGGAAGAAAGTTCTTTTTCGGGGTATAGTTCGTTTCCGGTGAAATTATTTAGAAAAGTGAAAAAACTTAACTTGAAATCTTCAACCGGGCACAGTTTCTGAACCACTCAACCGAATGAAATGCGAAATACGTCATCGGATTCTGTGGAGTCTAAATAACATGATTCCAAGGTCTCCTCATGAATAATAATGAGGAACACAGTTGGAAACCAATCAGAAAGGAGTGCGACGAAACGAGAATCTCCAAATATGGCCGGCAGCGCGCACCGACGGAGACTCGGGTGAATTCGGAAGCGAGTTTTGACTTTAACTCACTGTCGTTTTGCAGTGTCTAGACAGATTTTAAAGCTATCATATGCAAATGAAAGATGAAGTTTCATGCTTTTTAATGGTGTTTGTCCTGTTACGACACGATGTTTGTGAGACTTGCTAGGATGTTTTGAATACAGATGGGTGCTCTCCTGACGTAATTTTCGCGTGTTTTCCGTGACGGCCTGATATGCCTAGTTTCGAGACATGTTTGTCAGAATGTTTGATATGTGTCAAAGATAAAGTGGTGGGAGGTTGATTCTTGAACTCTTTTTGGTTTTCGTGAAAATGAGTAAAAACATTGCCAAGTTGGTGTCCGCCTCATAGGTTTATGCACATTTGGCCGGGCAATTTTGTCATCCAATCCCATAATGCATTGAGAACGTCGATAAGGTTTATTGCCATGGCAACGCACGTCACACTTCGGCTGTCTATTATGTAAAGTGGCCAATCGCGAATTATGAAGTGTTTGGCGAAGTGGCGCCGGGCTATCGTGATTCTTGTGAATCTTTTTGCGATATGTTAATGAAAATATTACACACACGGCTGAATACAATGTAGGTTCTTGACTGCCGTATTTCCTTATTATAGGCCTAATTGTATTTTAAAAAATCGATTCCAACCTTGGAAACATTATTCGGCCATAACAAAAAGTTTAAAATAAATAAATAAATAAAATAAAAAAACAAAATAAAGCCTTATGCCATGGGGATCCGGCGTTGTAAACACATTCCAGTTGCCTTCGTCTTTTAGCGTTTGCTACTATTGGGGAAAATGCAGCCGACAATCGCCTAGCGCCTACCTGCAAACTATTTAAACTTTCTGCAAATTTGTGCGCGCAAATGAAAACTTTGCGTTCGAGCCACTTTTTTCAATTGGGACGGGGGGCGACTCGGTCAGGGGGCGACTCGGTCAGGGGCGAGTCGGTCAGGGGGCGACTTAAAAAGGGGCAAGTAGGTAAGAGGCGACTTGACCTACAGTCCTTCCAAATAGGCCTACTGAAAGTACATGTCAACACGGTGCGCTCACATTTTCCTGGAACGCAAACTATAGCCCGCAGTTATACCAACTTCATGCCATTGTAAAATAGGGACGTGTTGAAATTTTCGCTGTATCTTTACAAATAAAGTTTTACAAGAGGTTTTAATATACCCTGTTACCCGCTACAGACTAGTTTACCAACATTCTTCTTTAAAAATGTTATGCCCTTATAGACCATAGCTTTTGTTGTTTAAATTGTTCAATAAGGCCAATGAAATTAGATTACTAGTTTCTCGTCAACCTTTTATCAAATTTTGATGAGGGATTTTTTTCATTATTCATTACTGGTATTCATTATTTAATCAAGAAAAAATGCAACCTTTACACATACACGAACTGACATTTAGAAACTGATTATTAATGCTCTAAACTCGCCCAGAAATGGTTTGGTGCCAGTATCAATTCCATTGAGTTATACTGGGTAGCTTGTGTTTGAAGGAACAAGTTGAGATGACAAAATCATGGGAAATGACAAAAGGATATGTCTGGTTATAAAAAAGCAAACACAAAAGCTGCAAAACACAGATCGCAATTGCACAACTGAAATGAAAACGTTTCGCATGGGAGCAGTTTGCATCTGATTTTCCCCCTTTTTTAAAAAAAAAATGAAATTTTGGCATAATTAAATTTTTTGGTGCGGGCCAAAATCACATGCGGGCGCTGACGAGAAACTAGTAATCTAATTTCATTGGCCTAAGGTAAGTACCAAATGTGCAACCTTGCACACCTCACGAAACAAAGAAACTGCCCTACAAGATGGCAACTATTCAATACAGTCTATTTTGGGAGTCCACAAAGTTTTATCTTGCAAATGATTTACTTGTATTTGATCTTTAATACTTTCCTTTCACAGTGTTGTCCTAGCACAGTTCCCTGATGAACAACAAACAGTCCTTGAGGTCATAATGGGCTCTGCCATCGACACAGTAACTCTCCTTCAAGAACCAACAACTAGCATTACAGACAGACTGAACAGGTTATTCCCATCGTCCAATCAAAGCGCAGATATGACAGAAGAGGAGCTTACGGAACGGAAAAATGACCTCAAACACTGGCTTGAAAAACACCACATTCCGGTCACGCTGTCTGGCGACAATAGGGAAAGGCTGAGCATAGCGGGGGCGCTGCAGATTGAGCCGCCGTATGGTCTGGGGAACTGCGTGAGTGCTAATGAGATCATACTGGGACGAGTCCAGGCACTGATCCGGTCAAGACCCCAAACAACGGACTCTAAGACTGTCAGTGATGCAGGAGCAACATGACAGAGTCGTGGAGCATTTAGTACTTATCCTCTGTTGATTCTTGTTTCATAAGTGTATCAACTATGGCATGCCAATAAAGACTTTGGTAAGAGCTGATTTGATGGGGAGAAACCTAAATTTAGGAAAATTAAAGGGGCTGTGTCGTGGTTTGCGCATGTGCAGCAAAACTTGAAAACATTTTACATGATTGTGCGCGAACGTATAGGCGCACAACACGATGTGCTATGTAGTTGAATTCTGCGTATTGTAAACACTCATGAACGAATACACACTGCCCATGCAGCATGTGCTAAGTACACGAACCAATGGCGTTGTGTAACGAAATTGCACTACATTTGTCTGAGTGGGCACGTTTGTCAACAATTTGGCGCACGCGCAAACCGTGACGAAATACTCCGTTTTTTCCAAGATTATGAATAAAATATGTTTTTCAATTTACAAAATGGTCTTCGAATGAGGTTATGGAACAAAAAGTGCTATTTATGTTGGGGATGTCACAGTACTACCATAGATTCCACCGATTTGCTCCACAAGTAAATTAGTTCTCTCCAATAAGATCTCTAACAAAAATAACATTTGAAAGCTTGCAACTTGGGCAACCAAAACAAATATTTATTATACAAAAATGGTTAAATTTATTGAGCTTAGTATAACGCAACATATAGATAGCAAATGGTTGAGTCAACATTTCCATTGGGAGATCATCGGGACTGACTGGAACACTCAAAGTATAAGATAAATTAAGCAGTGACGTAAATTAGTGAGATAAACTTCAGCAATAGATTACTAAAGTGTAACGTCAGTTGCCATAGTTATTGGGTCTAAACATTCGCTGGTAATCTGAAACGTCCATTGGTATAGCGCAGGGAAACAGTTCACTGGTTTTAGTGTAGACTTAATAACCTTGGCAACACACAAAGGGTGACGTTTTCACTTTAGTGGTCTATAAACGGCAAGTATAAGGCTGGGATACAGATTTTATGGGGGAGATCAGATTTTATTCAATTTGCTTTAGAAGTCAACCCTCAGCACATACATACCTTAAACACCTCTAGTTTTATATTAACTTTGCTCCGTTTTCCATCAAAACGTACATTATGAAAAGTGGTTTAATTTCCAAAATAATTTACCAAAATTTTTCATTATCACATCTTCCCGAAAATTGCTGCAGACATTTTTATAGGAGACAAAAAAATAAATTGCACTTCTCCCAAATTAAATCGATTCAATCGTACTTGATAAAGGCACTTTTTTCTCTCCTTGTAATGAATGTTACTTTTTTATCTAAAAAGCACAATGTACATGTAGGGGAAGTGGCAGTTATTTTATGAATGTTATAAAATCTGCTGTCTGAAAAAAAACCCCAGCCGTTTTATTAATTTTCTTTTAAAAGGTAATACGGTACAGTATACATGGTTGTAAGCCTGGGTGAAGCGCGGCGCAAGGACAGCTAGCAGGCATTTTGTGAAGCCAGACCAATACGCCCTAGACAAGGCAAATACATACAGGTTGCAAGGAGCCTTAAGGTGCGTTCACACTATCGCGGAAAAATCACACTTTTGCGCTGCGCTCACCGCATTGCATGAGCTCCCAATCGCCGATTATTCCAAAGTAGAAAATTCCACTCTGGTAACTTGGGGCTTCTCTGATACCTCATTGGCTGCGCATTGGAAAGGTCAGCGGTCAAAGTTCAACAGATTTGAACTTTGACCCAGCTCAAAACGTTTTGCGCGTCGCGATAGGCCGCGCACAAGCGGCAAACCAGTTTGTGTACAAACCAATGGAACAGTGTGATTTTTCCGCGATAGTGTGAACGCCCCTTTAGGCCGGCTTCAAACGTCGCGCTTATGCCGTGTCGAAATAAATTCAACTTGGCACGACGTTGGTATGACGTTAGCACAGCAGTGGCTTCAAACGTCGAACTTATTTGCAAACTCCCAGTCGAGCTTAAATACATCCAACATGGCGGATGAGTATTGTGCACGTCATGGACGTTGTGCACGTGCGTTTTCCATTCTGTCCATTGTACGTCGCCATTTTATTATTTTGATGCACTCGTTTGTTGGTTATGTCTTTACTCACATACGCGCTGCGAAGCATGCGCATTCCTAGTCGGAACAAAATTGCGGACCAACTTCGAACTGGAATTAAATTCGACACGGCAGAAGCACGACGTTTGAAGCCAAGCCGTGCTTGTGCCGCACTAAATTGAGTTAGCACGGCAGACCCTGTCGAGCTAAAATCTTCTGCCGTGTCGAACTCATTTTGCCGAGCCAAATGGCTTCAAACGTCGTGCTTGTGCCGTGTCGAATTAAACAAATCAAGTTAAATTTAATTCGACATGGCATAAGCGCGACGTTTGAAGCGGGCCTTACACTTGTAAGTTTGATTCCAGGGATGATATTGTCAACTGAAACAAAAAACATCTCTTTTGATATTACTACTTTTTTTCTCTCAGATTAAAAAAAGGTCTCAAACTCTGATTTGATACTTTGTTTGGCAAGTACACTTATATTTTTACTCACAAAAAATTATAAAACAGAAAATTCTGTCGAAATGGTCTTACTACATTTGCCCTTCAACACATTATTTGCTGGTAGACGGTTCTAGTTTAAATGTCACAAAACAACTAAAGTAGTTTACTTCAAAATAATAATAATAATTATTCTTAATGCTGCAAACGGTCGACACCACGGGAAACCTTTCCCGAACGACCACAAATTTCGGCAAGAATCACTCAAATTGTGATACCAAATTTCTCTACCCAAAGCTTCCAAAAATGGTTCTAGACCTTAAAAAAATGCTTTTTAACCTCCAAAATATTGGGGCTACACCAAATTGCCGCCCTAACATAACTTTCTACGCAAAAAGTGTAACCCTATTGGATATTGAGCTCGTGCCAATGACGTCATTTTGGGAGTAAAACAATGCCGTGTCCGTAACGCGCAATGCTGAGGCTCCCATTGGTGAACTAAACCGCGTGACACACGCACACATTGCTTCCACAATGACTCAGCATTATTTGACTCCCAAAATGGCATATTCGCACGGGGTTAATAATAAATAAATAATATTTCATAGTGTACAAGAAAAAAAAATGAAATAAAGGAACAGTGGATCAGACCTTGGAGCAAAAAGTAAACATACTGAGGAACGATCATCATTGTGTCCTTAGGCATTTCACTCATTTTCACAACTGGTTTCCGTGCATAACCCATGGCTTCTCATTAAGAGTTTTGGACATTACCTTGTATACTACATCTTTTAATAATTGTCAAACCATGGTTTCCAGCAGAGTATATTATTATTATTATTTCTTTCTGGTATTCATACCAAGGATTCCTCAATAGTGCTCATTGCACTGGCAAGCGTGAGGAAACCCATGAAGAATTGGAAATGGCCAGAGACACCGGGGAATCCCTTGCTCTTCACGAAAGAATGCTCTGGGATCTTTAGAGTGCGTTACCATTACCTAACACACTGGACCAACGGCTTTACATCCCTTCCGAAGGATGGAGCAAGTGTGGTTGAGTGTCTTGCCCAAGGGCACAGGTACCACCGCAGCCGGATTCGAACCTGCAACCCCAAGTTTTCACCCATGATTGCGAGTCGATGGCCCAAACCACTCGGCCACGGTACCCCACAAACACGTGTATCTTCTAGGGGCCCTTATACATGTACTTCATTTTCCCCACCAGGCATAGGAAAAAAATGGACTGTTGCTAGTCTTGCAACTAATACTTTGAACTTCAATACTGTAAGAATTGTGAGTCAAATTAAGTACTGTATGTTTGACAATTAAATCTATGCTTTAAAACCACTCTACTCAGTTAAAGTCATAACAATCCTATTTGAAGCTTGCTTTAGGGGTTAAAACAAAGGTTTTTAGTTTGTATACTAATGCGAAAATGCATATTCATGACCAAGGTCACTATGTCACAAGAGGCAAACACAGAAAAATCACATTCAACTGTGCACAAAAGATTCCACTTTTTTCTCAATTTTCCTGAAACTTTTGTAATCCATGGCTGTTTGAGTTTGTTTTACATGTTGCCTGCTGTAAGCCATGACAAAACGGGGGGTAGAAACTTGAAGTCTTATGTTTTTTCTTAACTTTTCCCTTCTGTCTTCCTTATGTGATGCACTCAAAACAGCGCCCTCTGTCTGTGATTTATTTCAGTGAAATCTTCAAAGTTGAAAAAGGCCACCTTTTATTGATTTTACATCCAAACGAACAATAGAATGTCTTGCTGAACAAGTAATCCGTCATTATGAAGCAAAGCTTAGGCACAACGTTGTTTAGCATGTCACAGGCCCTTTAAAAAAAACTGCAAATATATTCTGTCCAAAAGATTGAGGAAGCTGAGATGTAATCTTGTGGTGTAATGACTGCATCAGCCTCCCTGAGAGCCACTGAGGCAGGGTGCGCCACTCTGCTTGATGTGCCTCCATAAACTCATGCACTAGAGTTTGTTTGAGAACCTATGTGGTCAGCTCATACCACATAGGTTCAGTCAGGTTGATAACCCAACAAAATTGGTTTACTGAGAGTCCTTAATTGCAGGATTCTCCCAGAATGACACAATTCATCATCTTCCTGTCGCAAGGCCGTTGCTACCACATCGAGTTGAGCTAAGCTGTATTCGGGACTTGTATGAATATTAATTAGCAAGTGACGGTGATCGCAACTGACGTGCCGCGTACGTTTTAGTTCGGTCATCGCGCGTGCACGTAGTGGAACATGTTTGTGCGACAAGCAATATTCATTCACGATTCAAAATCGCATCATAGCTAGGAAAAGAGCCAATCACGATAATTCACACCCACCTCAGTCACGTAGTGGTAGCATCCATTTTTACAGGGGGGCGGGGCAGTGTAATGTTTAAATGAACAGTTGGGAAATTTGTTCAATAAATACGTATCTTTATTCAGATGAACTGCGTTTAGCTTTTAGCGAAATATAGTAAATTTTCTTTCAGTCACAGACATCTATACTGCCAGGGGCAAATCCAGGAATTTTTCCAGGAGGGGGTTTTGCCACCAGGGAGGGGTTTTGCCCGTCAGATTTTTATGTCAGCTTGTTTCGGACAGGTGGACACACAAACAATGCATTACATTATATTTTTTGGTGTTGGAGCAGGGAGGGGTTTTGACCCCCAAAACACCCCCTTTGGATCTGCGCCTGACTGCGTACATAAGTACACGATAAAATAATATACATGTACATAAAAGATCTCCCCCATAAGAATTGTGGAAATTGTCGGCTACGATTTTTGAATTTGTTTTTTTAACAAATCTTTAGCCAACGGAAAGGTCGAATTATTAGTATGATTATGTCTTATTTTGAAATTCTTGGATACTGGTAGGTCCACTGCTTGAGGCAATCTAATTCACAAACACATTTTTTGAAAATGTCGCGAGCTGATACAACGCGCGAGATGATTGGTCGAAACGGCTTCATTTAAAGGTCAAAAGTGTTCAGTATCTCTCATTGGTCGAACAGCCCGGGGGTTTAATACAGCCTAGCTTAACTCGATGCAGCAAGCGTTCTGTGGAACTCGGTGTGGAACAAACATCCTTGCGACAGGAAGATGCTATTCATTGTCATGGGGTTTAACCTAGTTCAAACAGGTCTTTTTGGATCTGGATGAAATCACTGAAGTGGAACAAGTTCACTGTTCAACAAATTTTACTCTGATTGTAGAGAATTGTAGCCGAGTGGTGTAGCGTGTTTAATCCAAGACTTTGGTAAATCCACAGTTCGTGGGTTCGAACCCCATCCCGGCTCGTCCATGGTGCGTGTGCTCTTGGGCGAGGCACTTTGCCTTGAGTTGCCCCTCTCTCCACCCAGGAAGAAATGGGTACCTGTGAGGAGCTGATGTGTTTGATCAGTCCCTGTGCGCGTAAGCTGCATGAGACTGCACGCACTCCAGGGAGATAAGTAGGATTAAGGAATTATATTACTGAACCCAGTGAGCGGGGTAATAATGTAAAGTGCATTGAGACAGTTTGTGTAATGCGCTAGAATAGAGCCTTTGCACGGCTGCCATGACAGGGGGCAGTCACATTGCTACCATGTGTCATGCATGAGTAGGTGCTTTGTGGTTCTATTGTTACACGTTTAAATAAGAAAACCTGCCCCATATCATGGCCACTGGTGCAGAAGCTCTATTGAACATTATTATTATTATTAAAGGAGCGTGACCAGAGTTTCTGGAAAATAGTTTTCGATGTAACTTACCAATATTATCAAGTAACTCCCATACACACCTCCCATGTCCCAAAAACCCGAAAACATTAGCAATTTCCAGTAAACAATTGAAAAAAACTATCGAGTATGCTTTCAGCGGATAAACGTTGATACTGGAAAATTAGTTTACAAATAATCGGTGGATTTTCGACGATATCCTCGGAAATATGCGGCCTAGAAGCGCGGGAGTTTCAGTTTCGTAATCAGAAAAATATAACATATGTTATGATATAAAAATCTCATGACCCATAAGGTAAGTCCCGGGGAATTATGGGTAAAAAAAGAGATCTGGTCACACTCCTTTAAGATACACAGTACATATCTTGCTGCACTCTTCACTGCGTTGATATCAGCTGGACAATCGCTGTGATGATCCGACTGCCTCTGGGGCACGTACATAGATCCATGTTGGGCTGTTTGATTTTATCCTCCAGTAATTGGTCTAGTTCCAGCCTCAGTTCTCTTAGCAACTCAGCCACCTGGGATGGAATTAACAAAGCAACTTAAAAAGTGCATGTTAAAGGCACAGGCTCATCAGCAATGCGCGCGCGCCACATTCGTGCCACGAAATACGCAGCTCCGTAGCAAAGGCATGGAGCTGCGTATTTCGTTGCACGAATTTTGCGCGCACACATTGCTGACGAGCCTTGCCTTTAATACTCAGTAACTCAAAACCTCAAAGGAGTAACTCGAAAGTTTGAGTTAAAAGCAGAGGTTCGGGTTAAACATGATAAATTTTATATTGTAACAAATTGGTTTTTGATTTGAGTTAAAGGACCCAGTGATCTCCAGTGCCGGTTTTGTCCGGGCGGCATGCCCGGACAAAATCATCAGAAGTACCGTTAGTGCCCGGACAAAAAATTATGTGCCACCTGGACAAACAACTCGGCCACCCTGACAAAAATAATGAATTTTTTCCTCTAAAACACTTTGAAAGTACAGCCAAGTCATTGCAAAATGTGATGTAAATTCACCAAACATGATTGCTATTATCGATCACTTAACACGCAAATCTATCGCATCAGCTTCGATATAATGGCCGGGACAGTTGCCTGTTGACTGTCCCCCCATATCTATCTATCGGTGAACCAATCTGTGGTCAATAACTGCCATGGCAGTTGCATGCATTCGTTTTGAACAGCCCCCTCGTGCGGAAAACACTGATTCGCCATTTGAGGGCTCTGCTCGGCACGTCCGGACAAAATGTTTAGCAGTGGAGAACACTGTTCCATGTGCCAATTTTATTGTGAACATTGCTATGCTTGTGATATCCTGGAGAATCAAGACACCAAGTCCCAGTTTTTTTGTTTTCAAGAATGAAACTGAAAAACAAACTGGATTGTTCCAAAATCATGAAGTCACATAGTAATATTCAACATGAGTATTATTAAATCAAGTTGTGATTGTGAATACACTACCTCAACCGACGACACACTGAATCGAATCCAGCCGTCATCCAGCGAGATGATAAAGCGCCCTCTATCAAGATTTATGGCCAGGTCGCAGCCTCCAAAGAGCAGCAGTGGGTATATGGAGACCATACTGCAGTCTCGGATGAAAACCTATGTAAAAGATCGAGTTAGGAAAACGGAATGCACAATTCAAATGTGATATGAAAATAAAGATTTAAGGATTGTTTTCTAACTTGACTCTTAAAAAAAAGTTCGGAAACTCAAGTTTGACTGACGATTCCTCTCTTGTTGCCAAATCATTTTCCTTGAATTTTATATCATTGGAAAGCCCTGTTATTCTTCTTTACAATGATGTGTCATTTGTTATGATTAAGCAATTGCAAAATTTGACCAACAAAACACACAAAATTATCTTGTGCATTCTTATTCACCCCCCACCCGGGCTAGCCCAACCTCAGAGGTGGGGATTGTCACTTTTCACGTGACAAAATCCACACCCCTCGCGCAAAATTTAGGTAACAAAAATCCCCACCATGCAAAACATGCGTGTCTTGCTATGTGCACAGACATTTTTTTTTGAATGGGTCAAAATCCCCACCCTGGGGTATGAAAAACGCAACCAAAGCCCCATCAAAGGGGTGGAGCAGTGTGGGGGGCGGGGGTGGTGGAACAATTAATAGGAGCATTACCTTTGATGTCTTAATCTTCTCATGAAACACCAGGTACGGACTCTCGTAGTATCGCACTTGGAAGTTGACCGATGCCGGATGAATATTCACCTATTGGGTTTACATAAACAAAAACAGGATGGACAAGTTCTAGTTGTGCCATGTTTTCATACAGGTGAATCCAAAACCACACATGGGATTTCAGCAATTCTTTTCAAGAAGTTATTTAGTGCAAAATCAAGGCCCTATTTGAAGGAGCTGCTTTAGCATTAGCCATACTGAAGCAGCTAAGACTTGAGAGTTAATGCGAGAAAAAATACTTCTTTGAAATTATCGATGAATTTAATAAAAAAAACCACAGCAGCATTCTCCACTACCGGTTTTGTCCGGGCGCGCCGACCGGACAAAATCATCAGAAGTACCAGGACAAAAAACTCGGCCGCCCTGACAAAAATAATCCATTTTCCCCTCTAAAATGCTTCAAAAATACAGCCAAGTCATTCTAAAATTAGGTGTAAAGTCACTAAACATGATTCGCTAGCCACTGGTGTCATTATCGTTCACTTACCACGCATATATCTATCCCATCGGCGACCCAATCCGTGGTCGATAACAGCCATGGCAGTTAATAATAATAATGGTGGATTCTTATATAGCGCACATGTCCATCCTGCGGGGTGCTCCTGGCGTTGTTGCCATTATTGTTATTGCTGCCATAAGGGAATCACCAGAACTATTTCGCTAACTAGGTGGCTGCTGGCCAGGCGCTCAACCCTATCAGCAGTTAGATTGTGGCATTCCCCTTAACAGCTTCCCAAATATCGCTTGGGTTGACGAGGCAACTGGGATAAAGTGCCTTGCCCAGGGACACAGACACGTTGGTCGCAGTGGGGTTTGAACCCACAACCTCTGACTGGGAGTTCCGCTTCATACCCACTAGACCACAGTTGCATGCATTCGTTTTGAACAGCGCCCTCATGAGGGTGCTGCTCAGTGCACCTGGACACAATTTTTAGCAGTGGAGAACACTGCTATCAACACTTTTAGTCGGGTTTTTCTTGTCAACTCGTGAAGTAAAATTTTTGGGTAACTGCAAATGATGTATTTAGGCTTTAAGGAATCCGATGTTTTCCGGATGAATCACTCACATATCCTTCTTGCTTGGTCTTAAAGCGTATGTCTTCTGGCCTCGGTGCCTTGGGTACAGCCCCAGCACTGGTCTGGCTGTATTTAGACTCTGGTGTCATGACCTGGACCACGTTGGGGTATAGAGCTGCGCACAGGACGGCTAGGACTAGCCGGGAATTGTCTGCATTGTTGTTGGCCTGACATGGGGGTAAGAATAAAGGAAAACTGCTTTTGGATTTACATTGGCTGACGTACAGTTCCAGAAGCACCATTCAATTAAGAAACACCATTCAATTAGGCATCATAGCATGGGGTTGGCAATTCCATATGCTCTGTGGTGCATTCTAAACATTTCTTTACCGATATACAGATATTCTGCACAAGTCAAGGGGCGTTCACACTATCGTGGAAAAATCACACTGCTGCGCTCACCGCATTGCATGAGGTCCCAATGCCTTCAAAACATATTTTTGTGAATTGTACTTTATGTAACCACTGTTTGAAATAAAAGGCATTTAAAGAATGTGTCCTGAATTTACAAATTACAACATTTTACAAGATGTCAGATGTAACGGGACAGAAAATTTATAGAATGACCCATGAACCACTCGGCGTGTGTAGACTCTACTCAAGTCACCAAATCGCCCAAATTCATGAGACCTTGTCAAAAGGCTACATTACCTCTGGATCACACATCGTCAGCACAGCGTCCCCATTGCCTCCCATCTTCCTGTCCATCGTCTTACAGCTTAGTCCCTCCTTGATGAAACCAATACTGGACAGCAGCTCGGCAAACTGATGCTTCATGCTGGCTATCATCTGTAGGGTTTCATTGGTTTCATTTGGTTCAAGATAGAGTATATGATTGGTAAACTGTTAAAAACAGCGTTTTGTGTCGTTGCACAGAGAACGTATTGGAACAACTTATACAAGGCTAGCTACAGTATCATCATGCAGGCACGTGGACTAGCGGTTTTATGGCCGGCCATGCGAATCAGAAGAATGATCGGAGTATTTTTTTTCATCAGTTCTCTACGCAGCTGTACGTGGTTCTTTTTTCACAAAAGAAAGTTTACGTATGGTAATTTTATTATATTCTTTAGCTTGTTTAGCGTAGTTTAATGAGGTTAAAGCGTAGAATCGTTTTCTCGGCTCAATTTCGTAAATGCTACGCCCAAATCGTGTATGTTGGCATCTCTGTAAATGGATGTAATTTGCCTCTTAACACCGTATGGACCGATGCAATAATTCCCTTATTTTAAGTTATGGGCCTTTCCACGCTAAGGCATACAAAAAAAATATGTTATGTTGGCGTAACGGGCCCCCAAAAATAGGGTAGGTAGGTCGGGATTTTTTTTTGTTTTTTTTTTAAAATTTTTTTCCTCCCAGCAACGAAAATGACATGAAAAAGTGGAAACCAAAATCAGACAAAATGCTGGCCGTTTCATCTGATTCCACATCTTTGTATGGACCCGCTTCTTCCTTTGACGATTGTATTTTCAGCACCGTGTACCCCACCTTGACATCATCGGCGCAGCTCTGGGCGATTAACCTTAGCTGTTGACTCAAATTTATCCGTTTTAAGCGATCGAAAATGACCGCAGATCCACATTTTCCCTTGATGGAAACATATAGATATTAATCATTAAATTTCTTCCCTTGAAAAAAATAAAAATATCCAGGGTCGGCCGTATTTTTATGGTCGGTCGGGTTACGCCAACATAACATATTTTTGTTTTATGCCTAATGGGCCTATCTTTTTGTCTGTCCAGTTACATGTATGTTGTGGCAGCATTTTCTTCCCTTTTTGGGCAAAAGTTATCTCCTGAGAACAGTACAAGGGAATTTCTTTAAGTTCGAGATAAACTGAAGATATCTGAAAGGAATTATTTGCTTATTTTTCAAATTTAGCGTGGAAAGACCCACATACAGGTATTTAGTATTTAGTGACGTAAGGAAGGACAACAAGGTATTTTCAACTCTTACGATTACATTTCAACTAATTTTGACCAGTTCTTTCTGGAAAGAGTAGCTGAATTCTTAATCAGTTGACGGCAGAAATATATTTTGCAAAAATATGAATTTTTTAAAAAGGCAAATGTGATTGGTCAAAACTCAAGACCAGGTAAAGCACCACGAATACAGACTCTTGAGAGTCATTTCTATGTTCATTATATGAATCTTCTCTTTGCTACACTGAGGGGCCGTCCACAGCCGTCAAGTTTAATTTCAAAACAAGGTGTGTACAAATGAATTGTGAACAATGGATGTGTTTACACGTCAACCATGGAAAACAGCGGCAAAGGTGACGTTTTAACTCGTCAACCGCCCCTGTGACTACACGTTCTCCAGCATTAAGTGGTTAAGGCAGCGGAATTTTTAATGCACACACGTGAACCAAAAACCTAGTCTCTTTACCTGTAATGTTTTGATGGACAAGAAGTTTTCTCTGCAGTAACGATAACCGTTGTAAGATCCTCTTTTAATAGTCGTAGTCCAACCCTATGAAGAAAGCAAATAGCAGTACGGTACAAAAAGTTCTTAGCCAGCATCTTAGGCTCAAAATCCACGGCATACCAGCAGCAAAATTAATTTCAGTTATTGCGCACGGGTGTACCTTAACAAGTTTACTTTGCGCTATTCTAGGACAACTATTGCCACCTAAATGTGGTATAACTGCGCTTGCGCAGTAGCGTGCTCCCTGCTGTTGTCAGCCTGACCAATCAGCGCGCATCATTCTGAACACGTCATTCCTGCTTTCAGCCTTATATTATATCGATAGCGTACCCACGCCATTCTTGCGTTTTGCTCTGATGAGTGCAAGTCGAAAAGCTTTAGCATGTCTTTATCGTTACTTAAAGGCACAGGCTCGTCAGCAATGCGCGCGCCCCAAATTTGTGCCACGAAATACGCAACTCCATGTCTTTGCTATGGAGCTGCGTATTTCGTGGCACGAATTTGGCGCGCGCGCATTGCTAATGAGCCTGTGCCTTTAATTCTATATCCCAAAATAGTATCTACGGGACAAAAACAGGACATTTGCAATCCAACGGATTGGGAGCGCGAAATTTCAGAATGGTAATGAGAAAAATATGACACATAATATGGTACCAAAATCCCAACACCCATGGGGAAAATGGAGGGGTACAAAATGTGATCTGGTCACGCTCTTTTAAGCAATGTGTGTTGAGCATTCGTACCTTGTATGCCTTTAACAAAGTGAGATGATCGCTGTTCCCTGTGGCAAACTCCAGCCTCTTTTTATTAGCTTGGTCACGTTTATCAAATGGTGAGACCTGGTAAAACAGCAACAAACATCTAGTAATTTGCCTTTTCCCCATTTCACATTAATAGTGTTTATATAACGCCCAAGTAGATCCCTGTCATTTGACTGGACGATAGCAGGTCACATGGTGTTAAATAATTTAACCATTTAATGCTACGTCACCAACCGTGCATTTTTGTTCCATACAATTTTTGTCCAATGCATGGCGGGCTTGTTTCCATTGCACGGCACGTGCACTGCATGCATGCATTCATTTTTAGTGCGCGTTTGTGTACGCGCGCGACATTGTACAACTCTGAAGCAGTCGCGTTTGCGTAAGACGGATTCAATCATTGTGATGCGAAGGATGTCAGGGACTAGTGTCTCAAGTACTTTTTCATATTCTCAGGCTGTCAGAATGTTCTCCAATCAAATGACAATGATCTCTTTGGGCGTTATATAAAACAAATAGTGAATGTTTTTCATTCGTTCAGTGGAACGAATATTTTCATTCATTGAAAGATGGAATTATTCCATTCAACTCGGCTTCTCATGAAAATATTTGTACCATTGACCGATAACAATTTATTTGTATACTAGTATATAGACGTACTTCTTTTCACACGGACACTTAGTATCCGAACTTGTTGTTGACTGATGTAATGTGACTGGGTGCAAGCGGCAGGTTGCTAAACACCAGTTGGTTGCTAGGCACTGGCTTGCACCACATAGCAACAACATGCACAGTATGTGGATTTTCAAACTGCACCTCTATTTTACAAATTATTATGGACCAAGATATATACGCTGGTGCTTTACACAGCCGAACCAAAAATTATGTCACAAGTCCATTACAAGTCCAGTTACAAGCTACAAATAAATGTCTTCTCCTAAACGACACAAGTAATTGTATACCAAGCAATAAAAGAAACGCAAAACTTTCTCCACTTTTTGATTGAAAAAAAGCAGTCAATATGAGAGTGGGAATTTTCAGCACACAGAGGCTTTGAGCAGTCATGCATAATAGACCGATCCAGTAAGCTCCGCCCATTTAGAAATTGCCTAGCAACATGCCACACGTGCCATGCACGTGTGCAGTAGAGTCGCGTGGCCGTGCCGTGCGTCAGCGTCCTGGTCAGCGCGTATTGAAACACGCACACGCACATAAAAACTGCACGCTCGAAAGCAAAATGTGCGCTTAAGTATCCGGTCGTATGCGTGCACGTACAACACGCCTGCAATACGCGTAACGCGCGCCATCAAACAAAAACATCTCGACACACATCTAAAACGAAGTGAATGCACAACTTAGCAAAACGACAAGCTAATTTTGGTAAGTTTTTCACGTTTACACAAAAACACATTTATGAAGGGATTAAAAGTAGGTTAGGATAGTCTTATACAATCCGTTTTAAACCCGCAAGCCTCCTCTGCGCTGATAAAAATGATGTTTATGGTGTTTTTGCGTCACTCGTCCTGCATTTGCCGTAGCTCTGTGCACAAAATTCTCAGGACTCAGGTAACCAAACATTTTGGTTACCTGAACCTGAGGCTGTGATTGGTCAATTCCAAAATGGGCGGAGCTTACTGGATCGGTCTATTGATTGATTGATGATTATTACATTTCTATAGCGCACATTCCATATGAGCATCTTCACATACGCTGTACATTATTATGAGTTTACAGAAGCTTACAAGTATCTTCCACCTAAACATCAAGATACATAGCTGGGTGAAAAATTTCTGTGAATATTTCGATGTCAACTTAAAAATTAATAAATTAATAATAAACAGAAAATTTGCATTTCTCCTGTTTCTCGGTATAAATGCTTGTAAGAACTGGTTTCCACAACTACACTCAACAGAAAACATCTACCCGACTGATAATGACTTCTTTCACTAAATGCTTATATATGTTTCTTACAAAGGGTGACCTGAAGCTGAGACTAGCTGCAATGGTCAGAACAGGATCCAGACAGCGAAAGATGGCTCCAAACAGCATGAGCTTGCCGATTCGTACATCAACTGGTAAGGAGGCTAGATGGTATCCAAGGGATGTTAGGTGCTGAAAAATATAGCAGAAATTGTCAGTTTAACAGTTCAATATTAACAGCACCATTTCAAGTGTACTTTAAAGATAGTATACATGATTGGTAAACTGTTCCAAATAGTTTTGTCCCCCTGTGTGATTGAAGATATGCATGATTAAAACCAACCTGAGCAAAAACCAGCTCCGTCTAACTTTTGAGAAAACATTCAAAAAAGGGTTTGCAGTCATTTCGCCCCAAAACCACTTCGCCCTGAACCATTTCGCCCTGAACCACGGCCTGTGCACGAAGTGGCTTTGGGGCGAAGTGGCATTTGGACGAAGTGATTTGGGGCGAAATGGCAACTCGGGCGAAGTGGTTTTGGGGCGAATTAAATTTTCGTCTCATGAGACGAAAACTAATTGTTTTACTCATTTCTCAAAGACTATAGCACTTCAGAAAAAACCATTTCAGGGGAAGTTTTCTACGGTCATCATGTTTATATTGTGTAAGTTTGGCGTAAATCTGTGAACATTTCTGATTTTCGAGATTACCAATGATGTATACTGCCTTTAAAAATCCCTCACACAAAATGACTATAAGCTGCACAAAACACTGATGACAGTCAAGGGGTGCATATGGTGAATGATGGAAGGAAATTACAGAAGAAAATATACGGTTTAAACAAAACTCTGGCCCAAACATTTAGAGAGTTGAGAAATGTAACATTTTATATCAGTCAGTATATCATCAGTCTTGTTTGTGGCAAGGCTGACTGCACCAGCCTCTGTAAGAGCCACTTAGGGAGGGTGTGCCACTCTGCTTGAAGTGTCTCACTGAGCTGATGCACTTTTAGGTCTGTTTGGAAGAAGCGTAGTTCAAAAGTCACCTCATCCCACACAGGTTTAATTATGTTGAAACCCGACAAAAAATGAATTTAAAACAAAAGTGTTTAACAAGATTGTCTCAAAAACATAAAATGTCACGTTTCACTGCTGTTCAAACTTTGTTCAAACAAGTCTACTTGAACCTGGATGAAATCACTGAAGCAGAACAGTCTTGAAAGTGATTACAAAGTGATTGGTCGATCAGTGCCTTGTTATCATCCACAAGTTCACTGTATTAATTAAACTTCAGTTATGATCAAAACATTTGAAGGAAATTGTATTTCTTTTTTTGGGAATTGTGTCGGTCTGAAAAGTCACCAAACAAAATTAATACGTAACTCATGTTATACTGAGACTAGAAACTTACGTGACATCTTCGTCTTTCATTGTTATGTCCATACATGGGAAATTTGTATGGGAACGTTTTTTATTAGACAGACTGTTGTTACTTTTTGACCCCCTACCACCCCTAACCTACCCCCTTGTCAGTGTTCTCCGCTATCTTGTCCAGGCACGCTGAGCAGCACCCTCACAAGGCGAACACTGACCAACACATCCAATGAACCCCTGATTGCCGCATGAGGGTGCTGTTCAAAACAGATGCATGCAGCTGCCATGGCCATGATGGGCTGCTGGTGCGACAAATATGGGTGGTGGGTGAACGATAATGACGCCAGCGGCCAGCCAATCATGTTTGTATTTATTCACCACATCCAACAGCGGAGGGACTGCCAATTACAGGAATGGGAGCAAATGTGGTCGAGTGCCTTGCTCAAGGGCACAAGTGCCATAGCCCGTTGCGGCCCAGAATCGAACCTACATTTTAGTACTAGCACAGGAACTTAAGTTCGACGCACTAGACCGCTCGGCCATAACACCCCACGTTTTGTGACTTTACATCTAATTTTGGAATGACTCAATCGTACTTCAAAAGTGTTTTTAGGGGGGGGGGGGGGGGGGGGGGAAATGGATTAGTTTTGTCCGGGTCGTAAATGTTTTTGTCCGGGTGAAACGGGTTGTGGAGAACCTGTGCCTCTGCACATCATACCCACTGTTTACTCTTCTTAACTTTCCCTAGAGTATAATAAATCCAACTGACCTCCTGTACATCAAGAGCTCCTAGATTCTGCAATCTGAGGATGGAATCTTGGCAGTTGGAAGCAGGCGGTGGCTCCAGTAGATTATCAAGAACATCCTGTTAGAAAAGAATATGACAGATGTGTTCAGTTTACATTGGCACTTAGGGAATTGTGCATGTCAAACATGCACAAGTTTTTCCAACACTGTCGTCTATTTTTCATGTATTTCAATGTGATACAAGAAAATACACGTCTAGAAGACAAACTAGTTTTAAGCTGGGAACTCACCTGAACAGAAATTCCTTTGAAGAGATCGAGAATCTTGATCCTTAGCACGAGCTGCTCCAATGGAATTCTCTGGATCTCTGATAACAAAATAGCAGGAAAACCTTCAAACGAGCCCAATGAGCGAGGTGCATCACATGACTTTCCTTCCTCCATCCATATGACTTCACGATCGATATCTACATCGCTCGATTGTTGCTGATCAAATATTGTATTGGCTTTATTGCCGCAACGTGCCAAAGCCATAGAGTTACGGTGCAGTGCGCATCTGCACGATGTGTTGATAATGATCGATTGATCGGAACGGTTTGATTGAAAACGCCCTCTAGCGACGTGGCATACATTTGCATTGTGAAAATGGCGTACCAGGAGTGTTAAACTTAGCGGAATTTCTCAGACAGAATGATTCGCACAACGTTGTGAAAAGCATTTTGGCAGAAATCAATAAGTCCTCTTACATAAACACAGCGATACTTGCGGGCACTACAAACAATCGTCGGAAAATTAATACCATTGGCTAGGAAAAAATACCATCTAATGATGGTACCGTGCATACACTGCAGGTGGTACAAATCACAAAATGCATGCACACCGTAAGTTCCGACAGTAGCGCCGCGCCCCGCCCGCGGATTCTGTTCAGTTTCCCAGGTCAATTTCAACCCACCAAAGCTGTTATCTTGTTCATTATGACATATAAACCGTGTAAAAGAGCAGAATTGACGATTAAAAAATGCATGTTTTATAAAGAAAGTTAGCTGCATGTGGCGACTGCGTGTTCATCATCACTCCACACCGCCGGTAATACTTGCCGAACCCGAACCGAACACCAACTTGCGGACTTCGTTACAGCACTAGATTACAAGTGATTGTTATGATAAAGAACTGTGTGCTAATGTCAAATTCAACAAGATCACTTTCAGGAACGAAGTGAAATGAAATAAATTGGCATGACATCAGTAACCATCATTTTGTCAAATAATTTAAAATTGCCAAAGTCCATCATTCATTGCAGAATCATTGCAGAACAGGCAAAGCAACCATATCATTATTGATGATAACTTGTTGCTCACTTATTGGCCATTTTGTCAAAATGGAGAAATGTCACACTTTGTCTCGCAACTCCATGGAAAGACCCTTAGGCATTAATACCTGGTACAGGCTGCTCACGTAGGTAGTAGCTATATGTGTTTTCTGTGAACAGATGAAAACAGACTCCCGCGGTGACACGCCCCGCCCTGCCCCTCCGCTGCTGGGCGTTGGCTCGTGAGACCCACGTCGTTTCTAGACTCTCCATGCCTTTGGAAGAGTCGTATCTGGGAAGGGACGAAAAATTTGCAGAAAATCAAACTAATTTTTGGCGTGTCTAAACAACTGCAATCAATACAATCATTTGAACATGGCTACGACCGTAGTCTTTGTGCAAGATGTACTAACTTAGTTCGGTTCATGTACGTACGAGCAAGCAACAGTTCACCGTAGGGACTGGAAACTTGTCTATTTTGCAGCACTGCACTCTGACAGTTAGAATGTCTTTAGACATTACTCATGAGTCACGTGGTACCAAGGATTTTCACCTACAGTGATTTGAAAATTACGTAGGCGTATTCAAACAAAGGTCAATCTGGAAACACGCAAACGCAAAACTAACTACATTTTCCTCATTAATAATTATCATAGGACTGACTATAGTTCATGGTATACAAAGGTATGCGTGGAATGTGCTCGGAATGTTCCGTGCAGTTCATACAAGTTTTCAAAGACGTTCTAACAGTATCAGTAAAATAGACAAGTTCCCAGTCCCTACGGTGAAAAGTCGCTTACGCGTATGTATCTTTTACAAAGACTACTACGACCATTGCAACGGCCTCGTTTGGCACTCTCAATCAATGAATAGGAAATTAATTTGTTTTACCAAGCACAGTGTTGCACACAATATGGAATGATACAACTTATCCATCCATTTGCAGACCATGTGGGACATCACAAAGCCTAAACTAGCCTCCGTACTGGCTGAAGTTGTTTTCTCTGCAAAATGTGTGTTCTTTTGTTTTCAAAATACTCAATTTGTGCTCAGTTGTCGTACCCATGCACTCACTTTGGGCTGCCATGTTTATTTTCCCGCTCCAGCCACAAAATTAGTCATCAAAATTTGTCACGTCACTGCCACAGCAGTGTTCTCCACTACCTGTTTTGTCCGCGCGCGCCCCCCAGACAAAATCAAAGAAGGTACCATTAGCGCCTGGACAAAACTTTGCCACCCGGACAAAAAGCTAGGCCACCCGGACAAAAATAATCAATTTTTCCCTCTAAAACACTTTAGAAGTAGGGCCAATTCATTCCAAAATTAGGTGTAAAGTCACCAAACATGTTTTGCTGACCGCTGGTTTCATTATCGTTCACTAACCACGCATATTTATTGCATGGGCGACCTAGTCCGTGATTGATAACGGCCATGACAGTTGCATGCATGTTTTGAACAGCGCCCTCATGCCGCGAACAGGGGGTTAATCAGTGTGTTCAACGCACGAGGGCGCTGCTCAGCGCGCCTGCACAAAATGTTCAGCAGTGGAGAACACTGTACAGCTAGTGTCCGCAGCCAAGTATGGCTGGCTTCAAAATAGCCGGCTTGTCAACGGCCAAAGCCAACTCTAAAGCCAGATGATTTAAATACAGCTTCGGTGTGCCCTGGCCAGGCTGGTCTGCAGTATCTACCAATGTAGTGAGTTTTACAGAACAAAGACAAATGCAAAAAGGCCTTGTACAAAACTCACTCACTCACTCACTCAATACTCTTCTGAGCCATTTCTGGCGCTTTAAGGCGACACAAGGGCTCTATCGGCTGCTGCTTTTAATAGGGGCTGTCTCGATGGTCAGACCTTTGCTTTTCAGTTCTTTGTACAAACAAATCTGCCGTAATTAGTACCTTTTCTCCTTCATCTTTCCAGCATCAATGACATAAACAATATCATCTATAGTGATGGACGTCTCTGCAATATTGGTGGCTATCACAATCTTGGTCACGCCGTCTCTCGGCTTGAGGAAAGCAGAATTCTGTTCCTCGCTAGACAATGATGAGTGGAGGGGAACCAGCTTGAACCTGTGCACAGGGATGGCCAAAACGAAGAGATTATATACAGATTACATGATTGGAAAACTTTTAAAAACAGTTAGAACATGTAGAACAGCATTACGTAACTAAAGAATAACGTTGGTGATAAACTGCCTTGTAGAAATTTCTGCCACAGAAGCAGTAATACTTCAAAAAACCTTATAAACCCATGCATTGTTTTTTGGGTTGAATAAACATTTAAAGCACCTTCAGTTGGCAAATTTTTCCACAAAGGTACCATTTTACATGGGAAACAAATCACATGGTGTTTGCTACCATTGCTATCGACACTTTTAATCAGGTTGTGATGTACTGCAAATGATGTACTGGGGCTCTAACAATTCCCAGTGTGCTTGTGTTATAGTTCGTTTGCATGTGCTTGCCGTCCAAGACAATCACATGACTCTGAGGTCATTACAGTCTCGCACTAGCTGATTCATTGCTGCTGTCAACGTGTGAGGTGTATTGAAGGGCTGCAGAGCTAACATCTTGTAAAGGTACTTTTTGACAGAAATAAATTTATGAGGCGTTTGTTGCCATTGCTATGATACAATGGCCTTTTAAAAAGCAGCAATATAAACCAGACTAGAAAACCATTTTTTTACACAAGAATCAACTGCAGACTGGTATAAAAACAGTGTTTTGTTAAAAGCACCAATGAGTGTGTTTTTACTATGAGCAAAAGTGATGCGTTGAACCACACCTCTGAAGCCCGGCGCAAACGGGAGGCAAAAAACACGAAACAAAACCTTCTTCTCGTGACTTTGACATTCATCTGCGTTACCTCAAAACAGGAAATACCGAAACGTTGTTTCGCGAAACAAACAGTGCTTGTTCCGCGAAACATGTTTTCATCGAAACAGATGTTTCAGTCTACCGTCTGCGGTACTTGTTTCAAAACTGGAGAAACGATAACTTAGCGATGATCAATCATCGATTGTATTCCGGATCACGTGGTATCAAAATATAATGTGACTGTACTGCTTTAATGTGGCCGCTGGCAGCGCTGTATCCGTTTCGGTGGCGAAACAGAAACAATAGAGAGGTTTCGCACCGTCACGGATACGGATACGTCATGACTTTATGCGCTTCTCGTGACGCGTAACCGTAGTACATATGTTTTTATACGCGTGAATAACGGTTATCGGCCTCCATACGCGTAGCATAGAAACGGATACCGGATTTTTCACTTTTTCCGTGATGGATTAATAAGTTTTATGCATTTTGTTTCTTTGTGATGTATATCTTCCATGAATACCAATCGAATTTAATGAGTCATGCCCACGTGAAAGTGAAGAAAATCAGTTGAAAACAAAGCCAAGCACAGAACAGATTTAGCAGATTAATGTATGCACGTAGTCACACAGTGCGAAACCCAGTTCAGTAAGCGCATTAACGTCAACGGTTACTGTTATCATATCCGTATTCGTAACCGTATTCGTCACCTTGCGAAACCTCTCTACTGCGAAACAGAAACAGTGGATTACCAGTATTTGGCACACTACATGCAACAGTCGAAATGACGTGCCACACTGGAGTTTCATAAATGGAGTTACAAGTTATCCGAGTTTGAGTTCTCAAAATTTCACAGCAATTTCAATGCAACCAGCTGAGGGTTCATGGGTTCATACAGTTACTAAACCGTCCTCAGGTCGACCTTGCGACGATGCAGAACAGGTGGCGACTGTTTTGTTATGACCAAGCTGCGCCTGAGCTACGCCTGTCGGCATCATATTCAATCGGCGATTGTTTTGCACATGATTTGTTCAGTTTTGTGACCGGAGCGTTACTTTTTTGCTTGATGTCGAGTGTTCCGTCGACATGACGGCGGCTTTAGACTTACTCTTTCTTTGCCCTGGGTCCACACAGTGAGCTCTGTAGTTGATCATAGCAGGATAGAATCTCAGCCAGTCCGGGCAGAAAGACAAGGATGGCTCCATCCTTTGGGTACTGTAACAATCAAATCGGCAAAAAAACAATATATATTGGTACAAATATATATGGGGTACAATTCTGTGACATACAAGATATTAGGTCCCAGTTCACTTCAAATGTCTTGATTTTTCTCTTTAAATTATCAAGTTAAACTGAGGAAATAAATTTTACCCCCAAAAGTACAACAAATCTAGAAATCAAGATTTACATTTCAGAGACTTTGAGGGCTTGTAATGCTTCACATATTCAAGTTGTCTGATTTTGAACACAGGATCTTCAAGCATCCTTGATGGAAGTGTAATTTCTGGGGGAAAAACTGATTGTAATGCCATTCACAATTAGCATAGCGAAAAAGAAAAGAAAAAACAACACGGTTTCAGACGTATTCAATTAGTATGTCCGAAACTGAGGATTTTGAACCTACCAAAAATACAGAGACTGGAATTACAATCAGTTTTTCAGGAATTACACCGTCATTAAGAATGCTTGAAGAACTTGCATTTAAAATGAAACAACTCGAGTATATGAAGCATTGCAAAGCCCTAAATTGTCTGAAATGTAAGGGTAAATCTGAATTTTTGGTATTGCCCAATGGTGGGATCTATTTTTTAAAATGCTCAAGTCCGAGTCAAGACAAGTCATTTCCATCAGTGACTCAAGTCCAAGTGACTTGAATAGAGACTCGAGTCCAAGTCAAATCATTCGAGGTGGGACACTCACGGAATTGGCTTTTGGTTAAGGGTGGGGTTGTGGCTCCTACTGTGTGCCGAAAACGTGCCCTGATACGGGGTCCAGGAAATTTAGGTGCTTTCTCCTGCATTCTAAGGCACTTTAGGGGCTTTTTAAAGGATTTCAGGAGAGGGATTTTTAATGCAATATTTTATTTATTTCTTCATAAAACATTAGTTCGCTGCTCAAGGGAGGGGTTGCAACACCCTCAACCCCCCTCCAGATCCGCCACTGACTCGAATCAAACAAAGTCACGAGTCTCGAATGCGAGATCATTAAACCCTGCAATGCCGGCATCTCAGTAGTATTATTAACCCACTCCCAATGTCCTTCCATGTCCTACCTTGTGATTCCCAAATAAAATCCATGAAATGAGTTCTTCAATCAGGTCATTGATCTTTTCAGGATCTCTAGTTTCCAGGACCTCAATGGTGGCATCTTAGTGGGCTTAACCCGGATTATTCAAGATTAACCCTTATCCAATATACCCTTTCAAGTCCTACCTCATGATCTCCAAAGACAATCCATGAAATGAGTTCTTCAATCAGGTCATTGTTGATCTTATCGGGATCTATAGTTCCCAGGACCTTGATGGTCGACTTGCTGTACTCTGAAAGTTTGAGAAATAATACACACAGAAATGTATGAATCTTCAGACTACTTCAAGCAGTATAAGTTAAAAGAGTGCACTGACATACTGTGCTTACTGTAGACCACTTTCCGTGACAAACGTAGTGCACTTCAACAACTCACTGGAATTCCATTCACACTGTATCAAAATCCACAGCATACATGTATGAGTTTCAGATGTTTACAGCTTACTCCAGGAAAAAACTGTCATTTACATATTTTGGCCAAGTCCAAATGACAAAAAATAATGGAAAAAGCTGATGGCGCAAAAGTTTACTCAAGGAAAATCGTCCGAGTGTTCCCTAACGTGGCACACTCTATGCTGATTTGTGCTACATGTACCTTCACATTCTGGTGAATTTTTTGTAAATGGATGATTCTGTATTTTAGTTTTTGAATTTATGAAGGTACTTGAAAACTTTATTTCCATGAGAGAATGGAAATTAAAGTGCGCCACGTTAGGAGCCGTGCCACGATAGGCGCCGCGCCACGTTAGGAGCCTCGCCACGTTAGGGGACCAGGGGACATCAACAATATATCTAGGAAACTCTGGGTGCCAATGGCCCAACACACTTACACACATGCACCAATCAAAATTTGGCCGAAAATATTTTTGTTCTCAAAAACGAAACGCAGGATTTCGCCCTAACTTTACAAATCGTTTAAGGGCATCGTTACACACCTTATACCTTTTTAAAATGCTAAGACAACTCGTCTGCGGACCTGTGCAAGTCCACACAGTTACAGTGCTACCTGGTTTATGCGGACCTCTATTGTGTGCAGGTTCGTATAGTGTACTACACGCTCGTACACACGGACATACGTAAAAAACAAAAAACAAAAAAATTACCCCTTTCCCTTAAAAAATGTCACACAATGTGTTCAAATATTGAGCATGTGCTAAAAATCAAAAGTGATTTTACTTGAAAAAGATTACAGCACAATATTAAAGGCACAGGCTCGTCAGCAATGCGCGCGCGGCAAATTCGTGCCACGAAATACGCAGCTCTATGCCTTTGCTCTGGAGCTGCAAATTTGGCGCGCGCACGCGCGCATTGCTGACGAGCCTGTGCCTTTAATCAGCGCAATGGCCATGGCACAAGAACCAAAAACTAGGTAAAGCAACAGAGGTAAGTGCAACCAACACGCATTTCTCACTCATTTTTCTGGTTAATAGCACTCAGGCCACGTGGGTCATGATTGTCAAAAACCGCACAAAATAACAGAAGGCAAAGTCACCAGATAATCATCTGTAGCAAAAACATTGTGCCAACTTCAGCAACATACTTTCTTTTTGAAAAATCCAGATTGTTTACCGCTGTATCTGACGGCCAGTTGTTGTACAGTAAGATTCCAGTCCCTCATGTTGTCATTAACTGGTTGGATGGTTGTCGATGACAATGCCTCCTCGATATCATCCTCTACGCCTCCGTACTGATAACTCTTCAACTGCTTGGACGTGCCTTCTGATTGGACAGCGTTGCTGCGCTTGATTGGACGAGCGTATGTAGAATTCTCCTCCAACTTGTAGCTAGAATCACAAGAGAGTAAATTAGAGTGTTTCACCATGTGGTAAATCTCAAAGTACAAATGGTGCTCTCAGAGCTGGATTTTCTTTTGAGTCCATCTCAGGTCTAGATTTGTTTTCGCAATCAAGATTCCCTACATATGCTTTTATCTACATTGTACTATTAAAATAAAAGAATAATTTTAACTTGTTATAAGAAGATAACTTAAAGGCAGAACACATCAAATGTTTGTAAACCGTTGCAAACGGTTTTATCTCCCTGTGTGATTGAAGATATGCATGATTAAAACCAACCTGAGCAAAAACCAGCTCCGTACTTCGTCTAACTTTTGAGAAAACAGTCAAAATAGGGTTTACAGTGATTTTGCCCCAAAACCATTTCGCCCTGAACCACTGCCTGTGCATGAAGTATTTTGGGGCGAAGTGGCATTCGGACGAAATGGTGTAAGGACGAAGTGGTTTGGGGGCGAAGTGGTTTGGGGGCAAGGTGGCTTTTGGGGCCAAGTGGTTTAGGGCGAAGTACATGTAGTGCAGGGCGAAATGGTTTTTGGGCGAAGTGAATTTTCGTCTCATGAGACGAAAAAAAAATTGTTTTACTCATTTCTCAAAAACTATAGCACTTTAGACAAAACCATTTTAGGGGAAGTTTACTACCGTCATCATGTTTATATTGTTTAAGTTATGTGTAAATCTGTGAACATTTCTTATTTTCGAGATTACCAATGATGTTAGCCTCAAAATAGTATCAAATAGTCTGATAATATACCTCTATAAAAAACCTTCCTGTAACTAATTTCCATTAACTTGCATAACACTTGGGACATCTTATAATTATAAATATTGCATTTATATAGCGCACATTCCATATGGATATGTTCACGTGTGCTGCATGTTATAATGGGTTTGATGAAGTAAGTGTCTTCCACCTAAACATTGATATACATAGGTGGGTGGCGCCATTGGCAGCTGACAGCCAGAGACACCAAGGAATCCCCTCACTCTTCACGAAAGAGTGCTCTGGGATCTTTTAAGTGTGTTACACAACACACTGGACCAACGGCTTTACATCCCCTCCGAATAATGGAGCAAGTGTGCTTAAGTGCCTTGCTCAAGGGCACAGGTATCACGCCTAGGTGTTAAACCCGCAACGCCAAAGCAAGTTTTCAAGTGTTCCGAGTCAACGATCCAAACCATTCAGCATTGGCACCCCGCATGGCACATTATGTGAAAAATGGATGAGGAACATTTACTAAAACGGCCATAAATTTAGAATGGAACTTAATATCAGAATTTTATATTCAAAATGTCTTATTAAAAAAATACAGTATACAAAATCCATTTTTTCAATATATGAGGCACCCCTTTTTTTGATGTACATGTAATTAGTCACATGCAGCAACCTAGTGATTACAAACAACGACTCACTCGGTCCATTCAATAGCATCTTCTAAGAAGTATTCTTCCACTGGAAACGTCTTCCCTTAAAAATGGAAAAGAAAATGGAAAATTGAGAGTTACCGGTACAATGGACTCGGAACTTTGGTCATGATTTACACCTTGAGAAATAGATGGATTCTGAAACACAGAAAAAAATAAATGGTTTACTATCTTTTTTGAGATTGGCCTCAATGTCAGTTCAGCAAGATTAAAAGTGTTTCACTCTCAATGTCACTTTTTAACATAATTCCTGCTGGTTTTGCTATACTTCAATGATAATCTTGTTTAATTCACCGTTTTCCCCATTTGTGTTAGATTTCAGTCGGTTATTCCTGCGCGACATCAGGGTTAAAATGCCAAAAGTACCATGTGCGCATGCCCAGTTAAAAATCAGAACTCACTTATAAATGGGTCTTTCCATTGGGTACATTTCTAGTTCAGTTCAAATGTCTTAATTTTATCTTTAAATTATCCAGCTCAACTGAGGAAATAACTTTTGCACGAAGGAGTAAGAAAAATAGTCCTACAACATACATTTCTGAAAATCCTCGTGCACAAATATTCCTATTACGTATGTAACAAAGACAGAAAAAAATTCACAAAATGGTCTGTACACGTTACATACGTAATAGGAAAATTTGTACACAAGCTTTTCAAAAATGCATGTTGTGGCAGCAATTTTTTACTTTTTTGGGCAAAAGTTATCTCCTGAGAACAGTACAAGGACATTTCTTTAATTTTGGGATAAACTAAAGACATCTCAAAGGAATTATTGACTTATTTTTCAAATGTACCCCATTACTGTGGAAAGACCCAAATTTGAACTGAAAACTCCATATAGCTACAAGTGTACAACGGATTTAAAGATAGATTATATGCCATTATCTCCATGTGTGACTGAGGATGTGTACATCATAAAACCAACCAGTGCACAAGTCAGCTCAGTGCCTCATCTATGCATTGGACAGTTGGAACCACTTACTATCTTCCATTGGAGTAAGGTTTCTCTGATCAAATTAGGGATTAAAAGTAGGTTTGGCCAGTCTTAAACATGTTAAAACCGGCTAGGGTCCTGGGCGCTACCCATTCATAAATACCTTTTTGTGTAAATCGGTAAAACTCACCAAAAGTAGCTTGTCGTTTTGCCATGTTTTGCGTTCACTTTCCTACATTGCGTTCGTATGAACTGCTAGCTGTGCGTCAAGTTGATTTTGTTCGATCGTGTGCGTTACGCGTAATACAAGCGTGTTTTACGCACACGCGCACGACCGGGTACTTGTCACAGTGCACAATTTTCTTTTGGGAGTGTGCAGTTTCTGTGTGGGTGTGCGTGTTCCATACGCGCTGACCAGGGCGCGAGCGCGGCCGTAAGCCAGGCTCAAAAGTGTTTAGAACTGGTCACATGACGTGCTCTCAGCCAATAGGGATGCGTAAACTGTCATAAGGTATTTATGAATGATTGATTAAAAATATGGGACATTGCAAATCCTGTATAAAGAATTTAACAAAACGGGCAATCTTATTGGATGATTTGAATGTCATCTTACCAGGTATATGGATAACAGGACAACCATTAAAGTATGAGGAGAAGAGCTCAGCGTTGAGTGTTGCACTCATGAGGAGGATTTTTAGATCCTTTCTCTTTGGCAGAAGATCACGAAGAACCATCATCAGAAAGTCACTGGTTGAAAGAAAAAATATAAGTCGACCTTTGAAAAAATTAGGAGACAAAAAGACAAAAGTACCTACGGTTGGTTGCTTGATGAAGCCCAGCTTTATTCAATGAATACAATTTGGAGTGTGAATGCCTGGTCACACATGTACATCAAGTGTCAAGCATCAACATGTCAATTTGATTTTCATTAGTGGTTGCCTAATCTTCGAGGTAAGGGCAAAGCAAAGCAAACCTTAAAGGCAGTATACATCATTGGTAATCTCGAAAATCAGAAATGTTCACAGAAATGTTTACGCCTTACTTACACAATATAAACATGATGACCGTAGAAAACTTCCCCTGAAATGGTTTTGTCTGAAGTGCTATAGTCTTTGAGAAATGAGTAAAACAATTAGTTTTCGTCTCATGAGACGAAATTTCAAATCGCCCCAAATGCCATTTCGCCCTAAATCACTTCGTTCAAACACTACATCGCCCAAAATGCCACTTTGCCACAAAACCACTTTGTGCACAGGCCGTGGTTCAGGGCGAAACGGTTCAGGGTCAAGTGGTTGTGGGGCGAAATGACTGCAAACCCTTTTTTAACTGTTTTCTCAAAAGTTAGACGAAGTACGGAGCTGGTTTTTGCTCAGGTTGGTTTTAATCATGAATATCTTCAATCACACAGGGGGATGAAACTATTTGTAACAGTTTACCAATCATGTATACTATCTTTAATTAACATTCAGTTTCCCCGACCCAAGCTAAAACAATTTCTGATTAATTGCGATCCCCGTGGCAAAATGATTTGAACACCACAAATGATACCAATGCTCTCACCTCTCTTCACTCCTTTCATGAACCTCATCCACGATGACGTGGCTGACTCTATCCAGATTGGTATCGCCTTCCAGGCGTCGTAGGAGGATCCCGGTGGTGCAAAATAGCAGTCTTGTCGATGAAGACTGGGGATGTCAGTTTGGCAAACAAATTAGGGAGGTCTTGCAGACCACACACACATGCGTTGTCTGTGTTGTTTTGGGAGTCAAATGAAACCACGTCACAATGCAGTAAGCGCATGTCATGCCTTTTCAAACTCGGACACACAGCAAAACGTCATTGAAGTGCCCCTATTTTGACTCCCAAAATAACACGTGTGTGCGGTGGTCTACACAAGCCCAAAAGAGGAAATTTTGCACGTAAAAGTGTGAAAAAGTTTCAAATTCTGAACTTGACATTTAGACACACGTCCTGTACATGTAGGCCTCCATCTAGAGTAGACATATATGTACATACATGAGATGATTTAACAAGAGCTTAATGTACTTTTCAGAAATGTATGCCGTAAACATGGCAGGTCCTCGGTAGAAAGCCAGAGGCTTGTACAAGACCAAGGGCCTGTTTCACTGTAACGATTAATTGTTACGTTAGACATAATAATAAATAAATATATTTGGCAGGATTATTGGGAAAGAAACAGTCCAATTCGTGAATATGTACACTGCCCTACCAGGCCGGCAAGGAGCGCATGAGTACGTCATCATTTCACATATTGTGTGAACGAAATATAGCAGATTCAGTTTCAATAATTTGGCGAACAAGTGACTCGTGACTCAGACTCGTGACTCATGACTCGGAGTCGAGGCTAATGACTCGAGACTCGGACTCGAGGCTAGTGACTCGAGACTCGATATTGGTGACTCGACTACAACACTACCGAGTGGTCTAGCACATTAAATTCAAGATCTTGGTTAATTCTGCAGGTCATGAATTCAAATCAAGACCGGCCCACGGCTATGGTGCATGTGCCCTTGGGCAAGGCAATTTACCATGAATTGCCCCTCTGTACTCGGGAGTAAATGGGTACCTGTGAGGGTAGTGAAGGTGTTGTTTGATAAGCTCATGCTTGCCTAACAGGCAGCTGATGCTGTATACAGCACTCCCTAGGGAGCTGAGAAAGTACACACCGGCCTACTGTTTACGTAATTTAGTGATGCAGCATCCCTGAGTGACAATAATATTTTGATGGTCCTTGTAAAAAAAAGATCATCAAAATATCCCGAAATTAACCACAAAAGCTTAAAATTATTAAAAACGGTTAATTATAGTCCAGTTATACACTTTACCAGCCGTTCACTATCGCGCGAGACTCACGACTTTGTCGGAAACGATTCGCTTTTCACTTGGCAGCTTTTTGATTTAGATAAAACTAACTCCAGGGACACGTGATTTATCCGAACCGAAATCTGGTTCTGATAAATCATGTGACCTTGATCTTTTAAAAAATGCTGAAAAACGGCCAAATTTGGTGGTTTCTTTTCAGATTCTCTTCAGTCTATTACAAATAGACTTTCAGAATCATGTATGGGGCTATTTCGAGCCCAAAATAGCCAAACGAAGCCGGTTTGTCCCTTTAAGGAATGCTATCAATGGCCCAATAACCAGGGGTAATAATGTCATGTGCATTATATAAACATCCACATAATGAAATGGTAAGCTTACCTGTTTGTTCTCCAGCCTTATCTGATATCCGACTACACCACCAAGCCTTACGGCCCTCTCATTGGCTACCCTCTCACCTACAGCCATAGCTGAGATTCGTCTGGGCTGGGTGCAGATGATGTTAGACAGTGATGGACCGGGGGTGTTCAATGAGGCGTCAAGAATGAATTGAGGAACTTGGGTTGTCTTGCCGCATCTGATGCAAATACAAGTTGTACACTGCATTACATCAACTAAATTATTTGAGGACTCAAATTTAAGGGAAATAAATCCTACAGGGAAATCATTTCTAGGAACTGAACCTATTTTTACAAGGCCTGCGCCAAGCAACATGGAAAACCCGTTAGTTTCAAAATGATTTTTGGTTTCACTTTAAAAGACAAGGTCCCATTTTACTAAATCTGTCTCGTATTTTTAGTTTTGAAGTCCATTTTGAGGCAGTGCCCTTTTGTATATGCAGACGGCATTTCAAACAAATTTTTGTTTTTGTAATTTTCAAATGAAACAATTTTTGACGAAGGGAAAAATGATAACATTTTATGCTTCCATTTGAACAAAAGAGCACATTTTATTAGGTTTGTCCAATCTAGATATTTGAATCAGATATGGGTCTTTCCACAGTAAAGGGGGCATTTCAGCAACACAGACCATATTTTCCAGAAAATACCTTTGTCTGGTCTCAAAATAAAAGAAATAAGTTTCAGTTGTTCTGATGAGATAACTTAAGGCGGATACACACTATCGCGGAAAAATCACACTTTCGCGCTGCGCTCACCGCATTGCATGAGCTCCCAATCCCCGATTATTCCAAAATATAAAAATTCCACTCTGGTAACTTGGGGCTTCTCTGATACCTCATTGGCTGCGCGTTTGAAAGGTCAGCGCACTGCGGTCAAAGTTCAACAGATTTGAACTTTGACCCAGCTCAAAACGTTTTGCGCGTCGCGATAGGCCGCGCACAAGCGGCAAACCAGTTTGTGTACAAACCAATGGAACAGTGTGAATTTTCCGCGATAGTGTGAACTCCCCTTTAGGCCCCAAAGAGGGTTACAAATAGTGTGACAACATGCCTTTCTAGAAACCCTGTGTACAAATTTCCAATATACGCTCATAACCGGGACGGACACTTGTGTTACATTTGAGGCCGTCCCGGTTACAAGCGTATATTGGAAATTTGTACACAGGGTTTTTAGAAAGGCATGCTGTTGTCACACTATTAATAACCCTTTTTGGGCCTAAGTTATCTCTTCAGAACAACTGAAACTTATTTCTTTTATTTTGAGACCAGACAAAGGTATTTTCTGGAAAATATGGTCTGTGTTGCCAAAATGCCCCCTTTACCGTGAAAGACTCATATCTTAGTGTGATTTTTGTATGCCAACTTTATGTTTATTATTATTTACTGATTCCACAGCGTGTTACTTACCCGGTCATTCCGCTTACAACCACAACTTGGTGCCTGTCCAAGGTTGCCAAGATGGCATCCTGTTCTTTCCAAGCTGGGAGCTTCTGTCTGATGGCTAAGAAGTTCTTGTAGGCACTTGCATGCTGGTAATCAAATTCACAAGGCAACAGCTCATTAAAAGGACAGTTTGGTTGGTGTTGCGGTACCGTGGCCGAGTGGTTTGGGTCATTGACTCGTAATCATGGGTGAAAACTTGGGGTTGCGGGTTTGAATCCGGCTGTGGTACCTGTGCCCTTGGGCAAGGCACTCAACCACACTTGCTCCATCCTTCGGAAGGGATGTAAAGCCGTTGGTCCAGTGTGTTAGGTAATGGTAACGCACTCTAAAGATCCCAGAGCATTCTTTCGTGAAGAGCAAGGGGATATTCCCCGGTGTCTCTGGCCATTTCTAATTCTAATTCTTCATGGGTTTCCTCACGCTTGCGAGTGACAGTGCAATGAGCACTATTAAGGAATCCTTGGTATGAATACCAGAAAGAAACAAATCAAATGGAAATTATATTCATTCCGTATAAAACGTGGATGTAATAAACACTTTGGGGTATTTTTGAAGTAAATGTAAGTGCCATACGTAAATTGATAATAAACGAGTCAACAATGCCGCATTGGTCGGATTGTCCTGTGGGAACTTGCATCACACGCGAATGTGCAAAACAGGTTCCTAGCGCTCATTGGCTCAGTTGACAGTTTGTTTTTGATTTGTTTTCAAAGGTTTTACATGTAGAGTGGAGGTGCGGGTAATGATGTTGTGACGTTGCACGTTCGGGTCAACTACTTGCATGTAATGAATAATGTAGCAGTAGCCAGTTCGAAAAAGGCTTTATGGCAAGACGGAAGTCATAACATTTGCCCAGCCTTTATATACTCCGTTAAAGACGCTCAATTATCCCACATTCAAGTTACCAAACAATACAACCCCAAAGCCATAAAGCTTTGCCAAAAGGCTAATTGGATATTGGTTTTTCAGCCAAATTTTGTATGCTTTTCCTGTTTCTTTCTGCCTTGGATTTTCTTCCAACGGACCTGTATTAAAATTATTTCTGTTCCCTCACTCTTCAAGCTCAGAAGGTAAGAATGAGGCCCTAACGTATCAGTAACTAGTGGCCGTACCGTACATGTATAACAAAGACTAGGTGTGTCCATAATGACTGGATGATATGGCACTAGCTGTGTGAAAATGTGTGCCACATACAACTCAAATTACACGTACATTGTAGGCTTATTTCCATCCGATTGGAAAGTGACTGCGTCATAAGCGCACGCGCCCCATTAATATTTGTATATTTCTTCCGGTTCCAGCGGAATTGGAACCGTGTCTGACGTTTCACTTTCCAACCGGATATAGACCTTTATCACGATGTGGCCATCTTTGTCTTGTTCCCCATAGCATGCGCAGTATGTGTCAGGCACAATCAGCACGTCGGCGTGACCATGCGATATCACGTGTAATCTACAAGTACCGTTGTTGTTTTAAGAGAATCACTGTCCGTGTTGCGCGTTTTCTTGCTCATGCATGTGTCATTGTGATGCACACAATGACAATTTTCAACACGGGGCCTAACTATTTTTTCTGCAAGCATCGCTTTGGTTACGTTCATTTGAATAGGCAAAAAGGGAACATGGCCGCACCGTGATAAAGGTCAATAGACCGTATCGAATAGCCGCCATTTCGTGGGGCAGTTTCTTTGTTCCTTGAGGACATGCATGGTTGCACATATTGTGCTTCCACTGTTAAACAGTTTTAAGCAATGACCCCATAAAGTAATCGACGAGTTTACAGGGGAAAAGTTCTGAAAGTAAAGATTGAATTAATAGCAACTACCCAATGAAAGGTTTCCGCTCAAAATGATATAATTTTACCAGAAAGTAAAGATGAAATTATTTAGATCGTTTGCAAACGATTTACTTATTTTTGGTTCGCATCTACGAGGTCCAAAATGCATGGGCGATGTGTACTGCGTGTGCGTGTTTCAACGCAATGCATTTTTATGGATCGCGCGCACACGCAGTATATGATGTGCGCCACAGAGTGCATGACGCAAGCCACATAGTACCCGATCAACTGAGAACGAATATTTGAAACACCCCACCAAGACCAGGAAAACGCATATGGATTTTCATGGTTTTTTTAAACGTGGTACACGTTTTAATCGCTCAAAAACAAATCATCTACAGGGCCTTTAAGTAACAAAAGGTGCCCCACGAAATGGCGGCTATTCGATACGGTCTATAGGATCCAACAAATTTGCTGCAGGTTCCAATGGATAGATTGTTTCAAGGTTGCATTAAACGGAATGAGGGAGTTCAGTAGTATATTGAGCCAGGGACACATTGCCAGAACTACTTGAGACCCGCCACCACAACTGAGAATTCTCAGTCTTGCCAATGGCATGTGACACAAGTGATATTGAATGAATGGTAGTCGTGTAGCTGTTCACACTGCTCAGATGGAAAGCTGGGCCTTGTCGGGTTGGGGATAAATGTGGTGGTGTGTCCCTGGCTTAAAGTTTCATAATAAGAATCTTGCCTTTATAAATGACATTTTAGGGAGGGATTATACAGTTGAAGTCAGAAGTATAAACACAACTGTATGCAACCAAGTGTTAAAACTGGTGTGCTTACACCATTTTTTTAACAGTCTTTACTAAATTCTTGATTTTGTGGAATTCCTCACGTGCGCGGCATGCAGTACTTAAAACATAGCTTGTACACCTTGCAATGGTTCGGGTAGTCCTGTTTACCATTTTGGGTGATGATGGTAGTGGTGTACATGTATTTATACTTCTGACTTTAACTGTATATGCAAGACTTTGACTCAAACTTTCAAGCTACATTGATTAAAGGCATCACCTTTCTCTTCTTGAACTGGTCTTTAAGTGTCCTATTCTCTCTCTCCACTGCCCTCCTGTCTCGTATTATTGGTCGATTCTTCTCCAGTTGGACAGGAACTGGTTCCACATCTGATGAACTGTCGCTGTCATCACTGTCACTATCACATCCAATTTCTGTCTCGTTCACACTGCTTTGTCCTTTCGATGGCATTTTGGTTTTGTCTGAGCTGCCAGAGGGAGCGTTCTGTGGTCTACCGCGGCCAGCTCCTACCCTGAAAACTGGTTTTGTCTCTTTGACTTCCAATGAAGATGGTGGAAGACTTAGCGGCAGGGGCTTCTCTTCCAAGGTCTTAATCATCTGAGATGCATCCTCAAGAATCGACACAAGGGAGAATACAACTGGCGATCCACTTTCAGCAACATCCTGCGCTTCTTCAAAAAGAACCTTGGATACGTTCAAAAATTTTCTGAGTGGGAAATCGGGATTCGCAGTCAGGAAAGCAACAAGCGGGGGCTCCATGGGATACAAGTTTCCTTCCGGGAATCTGATTTCAAGCTGGTAGACCTGCGCATCGGAATTGTCGCAGATTTCCTGGTATGATTTCGTGTGGCCCTCCCTCTTGTGTTTAAACTTGCATTTTGAGCCAAACCTGCAGAAGCCTTGTTGATAAAAGCGGCAATAGTTGCGATGATCGGACCTGTCCAACATTTCTCGTTTTGCTTCCTGTGAACTACGGATCTTTACTTCGAAGTGTTCGGTGACGTGTGGCAGATCAAAATTCACGATCCAGACTCTGTTTGGTATCCGCTCTTCAAAATCCTCCCTGTAGATGGAGCCGAGAGCAATGGCCTCCTCCTCTCGTTGGATCAAAGCTTCCTTCAGTTTTTCGTCCTTCTCAGAATCTCCTTGGCTTTTTGTGCGTTTCCTCTTGGGTCGCACCTTCGGGGTCAAGTCAAAGCATTTTTGGAGAAGGTACTCTAAAGCTTGGCCAACGTCCCCATTTGTTTCCTCCAAAGCAGCAAGACAGTGGTCTCGATGAAAACCATACCTGCAATGGGTTTCAATTAAAGTAGTGGTCAAATAAATGAATCAGAACCAACATTAAAGCATCCTCTTGCAACAGTGCCCCTTTAACGCACTCCCTAACTCCTGCGTACAGTGGCCCTGTTGAAAAAGGCCCCATTTGGCGGTGGGACTAGCGAAAGAAATATTGTCGCCTCTGCTGGACCAATCAGGACGCCTGCAGTGCATTGCAGCACGATTGCAGGCATTCAAATGTAACACGCGCAGATTGTAAACACCGTGCATGGATGTGATACATGTACTCGGTAATGCTGGCCGTTGTCCGCGTCGCAATTGGCTGCTATTTAAAGCATACTGGGGAATCCGTTCCAATACATTCGTCAGCATGCATCCCTGTTATTAATTTGAAAAACTGCGGAGTAAATAAGGTTCGTCGTTTGAAAGTTTGGTAGGAATGGGACAGTCATAAGGAATGGAACCCAATACAATTTCTGGAAAGTATAGAAATCGTTTCTTTTTGGCATAACATGACCGAATTGATTAAATTACATCAAAATGACTCGGGCGTGAGTTGGCTCAAGACAACAGCCGGCTCGCTCCACAGATATGCGTGTATTTCCTCAGGGTATTGTCACGTCGCTTTGCAGAGTGGAAATTCCCTGAGATCTCAGGATGACATTAAAGATGCAGACGAAATGTTTGGTGAGACAAAGCAGGAAAGCACATCCTGGTCCAGAACATCAGGCCTGCCTTCCTACTTGTCAGCTCTAAAATAGCCAATGAATATTAAATCTGCTGACGAGTATAAAAAAGGCAACTGCTTAAAGATAGTATACATGATTGGTAAACTGTTACAAATAGTTTTATCCCCTTGTGTGATTGAAGACATTCATGATAATAACCAGCCTGAGAAAAAACCAGCTCCGTACTTCGTCTAACTTTTGAGAAAACAGTCAAAAAAGGGTTTACAGTAATTTCGCCCTAAAACCACTTCGCCCTAAACCACGGCCTGTGCACGAGGTTGTTTTGGGGTGAAGTGGCTTTTAATTGGGCGAAGTGGTGTTTGGACGAAGTGGTTTGGGGGCGAAATGGCACTTGGGCGAAGTGGTTCAGGACTAAGTGGTCCAGGGTGAAATATTTTTGGGGCGAATTAAATTTACGTCTAGCCAGACGAAAAATAATTGTTTTGCTCATTTCTCAAAGACTATAGCACTTCAGACAAAACCATTTCAGGGGATGTTTTCTGCCGTCATCATGTTTATATCGTGTAAGTTATGTGTAAATCTGTGAACATTTCTGATTCTTCGAGATACCAATCATGTGTACTGCCTTTAAGTTTTCAATACACCTTTATCATGCCACAGCCATCTTGGTCTTGTTCCCTGTATGCAATGAAAACAATCGGTATCTGTGTAACCACACGATAGCGCGTGTATAATCTCTCAATATTGTCAGTGTCTGTACATTAGTATATGACAGAGTTATCAACAAGTCTCAATCGATTTAAAGGCCCATTGTATCATTTGCAATGACCCAATTTTGTTTTTCATGAGTTGACAAGAAAAACCTTACTCAAAGTGTTGACAGCAATGGTAACAAACACCACATGAATTTATTTCCATCTAAAATGGTATTTCATGCTGGAAATTGACATCCGAAGGTGGTTTTCTTAAAAAGTCCTGTGCACAGGACTTTTTTTACCATCCACTTGTACACAAATCCATATATAGATTTTCAAGGTTTTCTGAAGCATTGATGCATCTAAGTAGCTAAAAAAAATCAGGCTAGTTTAACAACATTTTTTCTTAGATATGTTACACTCTTATTCCACGAATCCACAAAAAGTTTTATCTTGCAAATGATACATGGGTCTTTAAGTTTCAAGTTTTTAAGATAAAGTCTCGATGCAACTCGCAATTCATTGAAATAAAAATCTGAATGACTGACATATTTTTGTTTGGTCTTTGTTTTTGGCTTGTAAGTGATAGTAGATACAAACTGAGGAATAGTTGCCCGTCCTCAGACTAGGAATGAAATTTCTCTTATCGTATGATGAGTTTATCTGGAGAGGTAAAAGTCACACAAATTTCTCGCTGCTCACTTTTGAAGTTTCAGAAGAGCGTATTTATTGACAAGTTTTTCCTGGGACTCATCGTCCTCAAGACCTGCAAAGCCAACAGCGCCCTCTACCACAATGCTTTTATCTTCTGTCCAAAAGCGAAAGTCGCTTTGGCGGTCCAACTCATCATAGCCTTGATCACTGTAAACAGAAAAGGAAAATTATTTAACGATCATAATTATTTATTAAGGTGTGTAGTGGGCGAGTTCAAGGGAGGCCTCAATGTTATGGTAACTTTGGGATACAGTGGATTCAGCACAGTTGGAATGAGTCTCCCTCTGGTAGAGTCCCAAGTCAAGGAAAATTGCCTTTGAGTGCCAAATCAAGTCAATTTAACTGCCACTGAGTCCAAAGTCCAGTCAAACTGCTTATGAGTGTCAGGTCCTTCAAGTCAACTGCCCTGCCCTTGAGTGTCAAGTCAAGTCAAACTGCCTTTTGAGTGTCAAGTCAAGTTGTCTTCGAGTGCCAAATCAAGTCAATTAAACTGCCACAGAGTCCAAATTCGAGTCAAACTGCTTTTGAGTGTCAGGTCCTTCAAGTCAACTGCCTTTGAGTGTCAAGTCAAACTGCCCTTGAATGTCAAGTCCAACTGCCTTTGAGTCTCAAGTCAAACTGCCTTTGAGTCTCAAGTCAAACTGCCTTTGAGTCTCAAGTCAAACTGCCTTTGAGTCTCAAGTCAAACTGCCCTTGAATGTCAAGTCAAGTCCAACTGCCTTTGAGTGTCAAGTCAAACTGCCTTTTGAGTGTCAAGTCAAACTGCCCTTGAATGTCAAGTGAAGTCAAACTGCCCTTGAGTGTCAAGTGAAGTCAAACTGCCTTTTGAATGTCAAGTCAAGTCAAACTGCCTTTTGAGTGTCAGGTCAAGTCAAACTGCCTTTTGAGTGTCAGGTCAAGTCAAACTGCCTTTTGAGTGTCAGGTCAAGTCAAACTGTCTTTTGAGTGTCAGGTCAAGTCAAACTGCTTTAAAGGTACACACCGGCTTCGTTGGGCTATTTTGGGCTCGAAATTGACCCATACAAGATTCTAAATGCCCTTCCAAAATAAACTGAACATATCCTGAAAAGAAACCACAGAATTTTGCCGTTTTTGAGCAATCTTCAAAACACATAGGTCACGTGACTTTTCGGAACCAGATTCTGGTTCCGAAAAGTTACATGGTCTTGCGAGTTAGTTTTGTGTCCAGTCACATGAAAGTTTCTTGCGGCAGAACTGCACCAAATTCAACTCTGATTTTTCCACAATATTTATAAGTAATTGACAAAAGAGAGACTATTTACCGGTATACAGGTCTGTAACAAAGTTGAACATGAGTATGAAAATTCGAACAGAAATGTTTGTTTCGAGAGTCCAGAGAATGGGACTCAGCGAGCGCGTGCTAGTATGGCAAACTACGTACAGCGGATCGCCCCGCGCAGCACGGCAAATATCCCGAGTGCACACACGGCGGGTTGGTTGGTGTACATGTACGTTCGTGAAGAAAAAAACATGATGCTAACTTCTCCAGAGAAAGCGGAAATTCATGATCGGTCGTCCGGGCTGTCCAGTAAAATCGTGATCAGAAAATTTGAGATATCTCGAGTAGGAAAAGAGCGAATCGTTTGTGACAAAGTCGTGAAGCTCGCGCGTAGTTGCAACGGCTGGTAAAGCGTATAACCCGTCTTTTGACCGTTTTTTAAAATTTTGCACTTCTTTAGTAAATTACGGGATATTTAGATTTTTTTTTTTCACAACGACCATCAAAAAAGTATTGTCAATGCTGCTACATCACTAAATCATATAAACAGTAGGCCGGTGTGTACCTTTAAGTGTCAAGTCAAACTGCTTTTGAGTGTCAAGTCAAGTCAATCTGCCTTTTAGTCTCAAGTCACGTCAAGTCAAACTGTCTTTGAGTCTCAAGTCAAGTCATGCCTTTGAGTCCTAAGTCAAAGTCAAGTCCTAAATCAACTGTCCTATTTAGACTGCATGGAAAATGGGGCAATCACTGTAGTGAAGCATCATTTATTTGCTCGTGATGAAGCCCTTGTAAGAAATGAGTTATATTTATTAACCTCCAATTATCGTTTTCTCAACAAAAAGACAACCCCGGGTTGGATCACTGCATTGGACAGTTGGAAACACTTCAGTATTTCAACTTCAGTATTTCTACCAAGTTATTATATTTTTTCAGTCAAATGGTTGATTAACAAGTTCACACGAGGAAAATATTTGGCCAACAAAAAAAACAACAAATTTTTCAAAAAGGGAAATGTCATTAGCCAAAAGTTAAGACTAGGTCAAGCACCACAAATACCGACTCTTGAGAGTCATTTCTACATGTACATTCATTGTATGAATCTTCTCACTAAAAGATCATACTTGGCAACACTCCGAGTCAATCACCCCTGTGACTATACATTGCTGGAACATATTTACACGTCCACCGGCATCAAGTGGTTAACATTTTGTGACATTGGAAATCCTGTATTACGGGGTTCATAAAATTTTGGAATGAAAAGAAAATTAAAAAACGTGTAAAACAGGCTTTTTCTCAAACTCTGGTCAAATTAAAATCTGAGTTCATTTCCTTGACGTTTGACTTGAGATTTCACTGGACTTAGGTCAAACCTTAATTCTGTAGGCTGACTCCCCAGTTCTCTCAAGACGTCTCGTACGAGTTCTTGGTTCTCTGTAGTCATGTTTAGTTGCTGCATCTTGACCTTCCTGGGCTCGCCCCTGCCACGCCCACGCCCCCTGAAGCCACCTCGATATTGATTGCTGCCCCGTCCTCTCCCAGATGATTCCCTGCTTGATGCTGAATCTCTACTCGTAGTGTCAGATTTGCCTCTGGTTGGTTTGGCCCTGCATTTTATACAAAAGTGATGCAGTCACATGACAAGTAGGACAATTCAATAAACCTGCAATACCGAGAGCACACTCCGATATAGGGTCCTACTCCTAAGTAACCATCTCAGATTTGTTGGATGTGGAAGCAAAAAGGTTGGTGTTTTACGACACTGCTTTATGGAACCAGATAAATTAGTTTACAAAACATCAGTGGTTTTTCGACGATATCCCTAAAAATATACGGATTGAGAACGCGAAATTTCATAATGGTGATGAGAAAAATGTGACAAATGATATGGTATCAAAACCTCAACACCCATGGGAAAAATGATTGGCTCAAAAGTGTGATCTGGACACGCTCCTTTAAATTTTGGGTGCCATACCCCTTTTTAAGGGTTTTTTGGAAGCTAAATTTCGTACCCATACTTTTAGAATCTAGCATCAGAATTGGGCTTTGAAAAAGCATTTTTAAAAGGGCCAAATTCTGCTAGAATTTGAAAGTATAGGCCTTTTCCCACTAGACAAAATCTCTAGTTAAGTGGGAAAGGCCTATGGGTGAGAGGTTGTAGTTGAGTCCATCACAAGTGTATCACAAGTCCAGAGCCAATAAAATCCCAAGTCCGTCACAAGTCCCACACAAGTCTGTCACAAGTCCAGAAAAAGGAAGCACAGGATGAACGCGGACAAAAGAATGCCTTTGTTGAAGTTCATTTGAATAGCTTGTGACTTGAATTAAGACCCAGGGACTTGTGGTGGACCTGTGAAGGCTTGTGAGGACTTGTGATGGACTCGACTACAACCCTGATGGGTATGAATAGCCGGGGCAGCACTTTCCAGCATGTTTTGAAATGATATTTCAAAAAGACCTTCACAATCATTGTATGGTCATGAATGCTTTGGCCAAAATCAGAGGACCTTTTGGAAATTTGGCATAGAATCACCCAATACAAATGCCTTCAAACTGTGACCAGTTTATAATAAACCTGCTTTATGTTCAAATCAGTATCAAGAAATATAAGGTGTAGAACAATTCATCTGAAAAGAGAAACATCAAATATGAAACCAAAAAAATTAATGATTACATCAGTCTAAGTTGAAACTCTATATATATGTTTTTAAGCCTAGTTTCCATATAATCGTAACACTCGCATGCAGACGAGACGCAACGCAAACACTGATGGAAACATCGGTTGGAAACGTGGTTCATCTTTGCCAGCTGTCTGCGTATACTGTTTGCATTGCAGTTTACGTCTAGTTTGTTGCGATGATATGGAAAACAGGCTTTAGAGGCCTGCAAGGTTTTTGGCATGGTCACAACATACTTCCTCATTTTATATCAAAACATGTCAAATTTAACTGAAGAATAGCCACAATACCTTTATTTATTTCTAACAACTTCCTTAAGCCTAGCGTACATCGATGTTGCAACTGGAAGCAAAACTCAACTGATCAGTTGCTGTCGATGTGTGCGTAGCGCGCGCTCATCGACAGCAACTGATCAGTTGCGCAACTAGCGGCAATTGGGAGCATCCAGCCATTTCTACATTTCCAGAGCGCGCACATCACACGGCAACTCGGTAAAGCGTAGAGTACATTGACCTTGCAACTGGAAGCAACTGTTGCTTGCAGTTGCTGTCGATGTGCGCGCACGTGATCAGATACATGCGTGCAACTGACAGCAACTAGTTGCAAGTACTCGTACATTGACGCAACTGATTGCAACTTGGTACAACTAGTTGCCAGAAAGTAGAACATTAGCAACTAGCGGCAACTGGGATTTTTCAAGTTGCCAGTAGTTGCAAGTGTGCGTACATCGACCTTTATAAGCAACTGATCAGTTGCTCCCAGTTGCTGCGAGTTGCTTCTAGTTGCCGGAAACACCAGTTGCCACTAGTTGCTAGGTTTTACATTGAGAAAGTCCTCATATAAAAAGAGTGTTTTAAGCACTTTAACAAAGTAAATTCATGTGATTAGAGCACAGTACATACTTTTCACTTTTGCCCGAATTTGAAGGTGCTCGGGGAACCACACTAAAATCATCGTCAAAGCAATCATAGTTTCCTTTTCTTGCTCCCATCCCAGATGCCACGCCCGATGACCTTTGACCTCTCCCTCCTTCTTGGCTTCCTCTAGGCTTATTCCCTCGTCCCCCTCCTCGATTTGGACTTCCACGTTTCCTAACGCTGCTCATTTTGTCTTTGGGTAACTGTAAACTGTCAGACAAGTACATAGGGTGTTAGGAAAAACTACCATACATGTTTGCCAGTTGAGACTCCATGCACTAAATCTATGACATAAAAAAGTGTTTTTTTTTAAAAAAAATTAATATTTTCTCATTGCTAAAATCATGTTTTCTAACCAAATTTACACTTTCTGGGGCATTATCATGTCATATTAGGAAGACTTAGTGGAGATTGTGTACGGTATTTATACCGGGGGTTATTTATGAGGCAGTCCTGGCACAAAAAATGCAGTAAGAATCACAACAATTGCAAAAACTGTGACCATAAAAAAAACGGTACATGGATTCCATTGACTGGCCGCCACTGAGACACCGTATGTTAATGATTGGTAAACTGTTACAAATAGTTTTATCCCCGGGTGTGATTGCAGATATGCATGATTAAAACCAACCTGAGCAAAAACCAGCTCCGTACTTCGTCTAACTTTTGAGAAAACAGTCAAAAAAGGGTTTGCAGTCATTTCGCCCCAAAACCACTTCGCCCTGAACCATTTCGCCCATTTCGCCCATTTCGCCCTGAACCACGGCCTGTGCACGAAGTGGTTTTGGGGCGAAGTGGCATTTGGCCGATGTAGTGTTTGGACGAAGTATTAGGGGGCGAAATGGCACTCGGGCGGAGTGGTTTGGGGCGAAATAGCACTTGGGCGAAATGGTTTTGGGGCGAATTGAATTTTTGTCTCATGAGACGAAAACTAATTATTTTACTCATTTCTCAAAGACTATAGCACTTCAGACAAAACCATTTCAGGGGAAGTTTTCTACGGTCATCATGTTTATATTGTGTAAGTTAGGCGTAAATCTGTGAACATTTCTGATTTTTAAGATTACCAATGGTATACTGCCTTTAATTAGTCTATGAAACAGCTAAGGCAGAACAATTTTAAGTATTTTCAAGGAAATTGTTGAATCTTTTAGTTTTTCACTGCTAAAATCACGTCCTATTTAAATGTTAACACGTTTTGGTGGTTATATTGAGTCATTATAACATATAAGGCGCCCAGTAAATGGAATTCTTTATAAAAAACTAGTTTTTTTGTACGCACAGATTTGGAATCATAAAATGCACCAGATTTTAAGCTTCAATTTGGTACCAATTGCAACTTTTCAAACACTTTTTGCATATTCATCATTTGACATGAGGTGTGGGGTAAATTATTAGAAGCTATGAGTATGAACAAAAAAACATTAGGCCTAGGCCTAATGGGTTTCATTTCTTTCAAAACAAAACCTTTTAAGGGCCTATAGGCCTAGCGCCTATATGTTTATTAACAGTAATGCACCTATCAATTGTTTCCCCCACCCCTCCCCCGGGCCCGCGCTACCCCACCCCCTAGGTGGGGGTTTGGTCACATTTTTCATGCCCCAGGGTGGGGCATTTGGCCCATTATCTGTGCATTTTTGTGCATTTTTGCACATGTTTTGCACCCGAGGGTGGGGATTTTTGTCACCTAAATGTTGCCCCAGGGGTGGGGATTTTGTCACACAAAAAGTGACAATCCCCACCTCTTAGGTGGGGTAGCCCGGGAGGGGGAGGGGGAGGGGTGGGGGAAACAATTTATAGGCGCATAACACACAACGTTTAATCAAATTTACATTTCACATGACGGTCTTTTTTCCGTATACATTTAACAGCATAGTAATGTGACTTTTAAAAGTGAGAATTTGGGGCGCCAGCCATTTTGTTGCTCACTTATAAAGCAGTTCATGGTCTGGCACCCTCTTACATAGGCATGCTTGGTTTGAGTTTCCCTTGATGAAATTATGACATTTTCGGTTTAATATTCCCCTCCGTATTTTGTGATCATCAAGCTGGCATTTTTAGATTTTTACATTTAAGACAAATCCTCAGCATGCTCAGTTTAATTTCCAGCCGTGCATCTTGCCGCCAGTTAAATTTCTAAAAATCTGGAGGTTGACAAAAAATCCCGGGGTGACATGCACGCAACGCGTATGACGTGTAAAGTTGTGCAACTACAAACGCGGAAGTGATGACCTCAACAAGGTCGACGGTCATGACCGGCCGTACGATACGGTCCCGCCTCCCGTATCCCACGTACGTCAAACTACGGATGTACATGTAGCTTAGCCAGCTAGCTAGCTAGGTCTGCGCGATCGCGAGCGAAGTTTCCTGGCGAAGTTTGCAACTTAACTGTACGGGTCGACAAACGTTACTTCATATCTAGTCTCAATCCATGGTAAACATTTGGGCAAGATGCTCGTCGACACGTTTTTTATTAGTTCGTGAATAAACTTGTCGACACAACAACAAGTTACAGTGAACAGTCAGACAGTCGAGTCCCTGGAACTACGCCCGTAAATAGCTATGTATATCCTTCGTTCGGGTGATATTTCACGTAACTCGTTCTAGGGGTTGTGTGTTTCTAGACTGGTTCCCGTCCACATATTCCACACAGGAGAATATAAGGACAGGTAAAGGGCGCTCCATCTTGATCTGTAATTGGTCGTCTTTGCGCGTGCGCATTGTGTTTTTTATATTTAAAAATTGGCCAAGCCCTTTGATTTACATAATTGGATATGTTCGACACGCACGGCCAATTTACAAATGTCAATGCAAAATCTGCGCACTTTACTAAAAAAATAAAAATAATAATAACCACGTGAAGGGCAGAATTCTGCCCGTCATGGCTGCCCTTTACCGATCCTATATTTTCGCAATAAGCGAACCAATCTATAGGATTGGGAACCAATCTAGTGTGTTTCTTCCTCCTTGATTAAATCGATGGATGTTGGTAAAACGCGGAACGCGGAACCGTTCCATTCCACTGTACCATGTTCCGCGTACCCGTCCCACCCCGGAATCTCTGATCTAGCTGGGGCCAATTTCATTACGGCTTTGTTGGGCTATTTTAGACTCGAAATAGACCCATGCCATACATTATTCTGAAAGTCTTTTCAAAATAAACTTGGCGTAAATAGGCCTAAATCCTGAAAAGAATTATCAAATGTTGCCGTTTTTGAGATTTTTTCAATCATTGCAAGGTCACATGATATTCGAACCAGATTTCTGGTTCGGATAAATCACATGTTCGGATAAATCACATTGTTTTACAATGACCATCGAAAAATTATTGGCAATGATGCTACATCGTCATTGCTGCATTATGGGGAGCGCGTGTGGTCTATGTGGGTATGAAGCGGGACTCCCAATCAGAGGTTGGGGGTTCGAGCCCCACTTCGACCAACGTGTCTGTGTCCCTGGGCAAGGCACTTAATCCCAGTTGCCTCGTCAACCCAAGCGATATATGGGAAGCTGTTAAGGGGAATGCTACAATCTAACTGCTGATAGGGTTGTGCGCCTGACCAGCACAGCCACCTAGTTGAAGCGAAATGGTTCTGGTGATTCCCTGATGGCAGCGGTAATAATGGTAAAAGCGCCTTGAACACCCTGCAGGGTGGATATGTGCGCTATACAAATCTAATCATTATTATTATTATTATTATTATTATGTAAACAGTAAGCCGGTATGTTCCTTTAAGCGCTAGCTGAAAACATGTGCTTACTGTACCAGAAAAGTTGTGCTAACTTTAAGGCTATTTCATAGCCGCTCTCTGAAGCTAGCAAACATTTTGCAGTGCTTTAGGTTACGGTCTCTATGAAATAGCCAGAGCCTCCGTTATTAGCACAAAATGGGCTGCTAAACATCTCCGTGAAATTGTCTTCTGGCCTTACTGCTTAAATTGCGGTGAACATCAAGACTTTTAAACGCTTTAATAAACAACTTGTTTTTCCTCCAATACTACATGTAGCTCACGCTCGGCTGCTGTTGCAAAAGGTGGAAGTGAGTGGATCTTTCAAAGCATCTTTAATTGAACAAGACAATTACCCATGGCGCCTCAGTATGATGTCATCATTCTGGGTGCCGGCATAAGTGGTAAGTTGGTTCCAATCTTTACTTGGCAGGTTCACCAGAATTAGTGTAAATTGGTACAGCGGACCTTTGACATATATACAAACTGGTTCCCGATCCTATCGCTTATTGCGGAATGCCATCTCTAGCGGGAACCAATCTACATGTCAAAGGTCTGCTGTACCAAGTATGCTAATAAACCCTTTCACGGTTATCGACGCCATCTTGTTCATGGGGCACTTCGAACACGCGTTGCCGTGTGCGTGCGCGGATCGTAGCTAATGCACAGTGACCTAACAATGCATTCGCACACAGCAACGCGTGTTCGAACTGCCCCCTGAACAACATGACGTCGATAACCGTGAAAGGGTTTATTACATTGTGTGCGGGAAACCCCAAACAGTTTTATTTTAAAGTGCCTTAAACAGATAAATTGTTATTGTGTTAAAGAGCTTGAAAAACTCTTCAGGGGATCAGGGGTCTCTCATTGCCAGAGGGTTCTTGAAACTATAACTAACTAAAGTTATGGACACGGATTTGGTTGAATTTATATATTGGAATCGATAGCTTACTCAATTCTAAGATATACTTCCCACTGACACTTCCGTCGCAAATGTTGCATTTCTGAGATAAATAAATGATAAAATTACTGCATAAAGTATTGCACAAAATGACGTGCGAGCGGTCTGTGCGTAAGTGTGACAACAGAGGGTGTAAATGATTATCTTGTGCACTAATTGAAGGCAATTTTTGAAGAAGAAAACGTGATTGATTCCAGGAGGTAATTTCCTTAAAATCTCTGTTCAATGTATACGAAAAAAATACCAAAGTTATTGTGGATTTTCTTCAATCAAATTTGATCTTTTTACGCCTTAACTGCGCCAACGGTCCCAGCTATAATATTGTTAAGGGTTTTCAAACAATAAGTTAGAGCTTACCCAATTCTACATTATTTTGAGACCGTTGGCTTGGTAATCTACGGTATCTACTGTGGATTCTATTTCGTGAGATAATATATAAGACTCTTAACATTAAGGGTTAATAAAAATAGAATCTAATGTTGTAAACTAAGCGTAGGCCACTTGTTGCAATCCATCCCATCGACTCTAAAATGCCACAGGTTTAAATTTGTAGGCCTGGGAATCTCCTTAGGCCAATGAAATTAGATGACTTGTTTCTCGTCAGCGCCCGCCTGTGATATTGACCCCGCACCAACAAATTTCATTATTCCGAAAATTTCATTATTTTGCAAAAAAATGGGCGAAATCCGACACAAACTACTCCCAAGCGAAGTTTCTGTTATTGGTTGCGCAGTCAGTGTTGTGCAGCTAGCTTAAGCTTCGCAAAATGTATCACAGAATGCAGTAAACCAACCGTACAGCATATCAGCGCTTCCCCAGCACCCAGTGTGGTATGTGCATTGGTATGTGCATTGGTTGACACTATACAGGAACAGGGACAGCAGCGTCCACGGATTTTGGAACACGTGCATCTAGAGAAGGTTTTTGTGGGTAGGAACTGTACCGATCTTTAATATGGAATGCACACCCTGTTTGGGGGTCGTATGATTCCCATGATTTTTGCCATCTCATAAAGTTCTTCCTTCAAACACAAGCTAGATGTATAACTACATGGAACTACTGGCACCAACTTTCTGGGCGACTTTAGAGCCTAATAGTTTCAAAATAGCAGTTAGTGTATGTATAACGGGTTGCATTTTTCATTGATAAGAAATAATGAATAATGAAAAAAAAACCTCATCAAAATTTGAAAAGTGGTTGACGAGAAACTAGTAATCTAATTTCATTGGCCTTAACATAGCTTAAGCAGAGTTGAAGTTTTTATGGCTGAGCCTGAGGCTAAGGAAATAAAAGTACATGTAGCCCACAGCTTCTAAAGACTGTTTTATAAAGGGAGGTTTGGTCCAAGAACCAGTCGATGGACAAGGAAACATGCATCGCCATAAGGTACTTTTTGAGTTGCATGGTATTCTGCACTTTAGGCCTTTTGTGTGTAACCTTTGCACCTTGACTGGCACCCTAAATTATATACTTTAAAATGGAGGTGTAGTTTAGAAAGTCCACATACTATACTGCTGTTGCTACGTGGTGCATGCGATGCCTACTAACCAACAGTCCGGTTGCTTTATGTCATTCTCTCCTACAGTGAACTTGCTGCAGGGTTGTAACGAGTCTCCCTCTGCTCGAGTCCCAAGTCAAGTCAAGTCAAGTCAAACTGCCTCCGAGTCCCAAGTCAAGTCAAACTGCCTCCGAGTCTCTAGTCAAGTCAAACTGCCTCCGAGTCTCTAGTCAAGTCATGCATGTTGGTCAATTAGGTTCAAGTCAAGTAGTATTTGTTCACACTAATTTCAAAATGAGTCTAAACCCTGAATCCTGCATTCGTGTAGGGTATTGTAACGGCCGTCCCGATCCGCCGCTGGGGGCGCCAGCACCGTTTCACGGTGGGTCTAACTGACGTGTTGGTGGCGCCATTGCGGCTGCCCACGGAGCCGGGTGGCGTGAGCCCCTGCCGGAGGATCGGGATACCCGTTCCGCGCGGGGACGCGATTCTCTGCGCCATCTTTGATCTTTGTGTTTGTTGAGGAAAGTTGATCCAAATAAACCTGCGGTACTTTCATGCTGAGAATTGTCTTTTGCCTTGTGTTCTTTTCGTGCCGAGTTCTTTAACAAGCAGGGAATATTCTTGTTACACTGGCGGCAGCGGTGGGGCGGCACACTGAGAGAAATACAGGTGGAATTCGAGATTTTCAAGCAATGAATTCACGAGACCGGGGAGGTCTGGTATCAGACTCGCCGCGGAGCGGGGACATGCCAGAAAGTGACGAGTACCAGTACGGAGGCCAGACTGACAAGGCCCACAGTAGTACGTTCGTAACTGTAGATGAATTACTGTACTCGTTTGTTGGGGAAAACCCGAGAGAAAACTCCGGGTGGTGGGAGGATACTGGTAAAATGTTAGAGCCTGAGATTGTAGAGGGAAAAAGGCCGGTACGTACGGTACGGCCTGACCCTGCCAATCCGAGTAGTTTTTGCGGGGGGTTAGATCAAACCAGCGACCCATGGACAGACCTAAGTTCGACCCCGGTGCATTTTGAGCCGGGAAAGTTCCGGTGGGTTCCGGAGGATCCACCCCGCACCGCACACGACCATGTTGGACGGCTCCCATCGGAGACCCGCATGCCGCGTGACTACGGCGCGGAACCTCCGGACCGACTCCGCACCGCACACGACCATGTTGGACGGCTCCCCTCGGAGACCCGCATGCTACCAGACTACGGCGCGGAACCTTCGGACCGACTCCGCGCCGCACACGACCATGTTGGAAGGCTCCCCTCGGAGACCCGCATGCCACGAGACTATGGTGCGGAGCACGATAATTTGCTCCGCACTGCACAACCCTATGGTGCGGAGCACGATAATTTGCTCCGCACTGCACAACCCTATGGTGCGGAGCAAGTGAAATTGCTCCGCACTGCACAACCCTATGGTGCGGAGCAAGTGAAATTGCTCCGCACTGCACAACCCTATGGTGCGGAGCAAGTGAAATTGCTCCGCACTGCACAACCCTATGGTGCGGAGCAAGTGAAATTGCTCCGCACTGCACAACCCTATGGTGCGGAGCAAGTGAAATTGCTCCGCACTGTACAACCCTATGGTGCGGAGCACGATAATTCGCTCCGCACTGCACAACCCTATGGTGCGGAGCAAGTGAAATTGCTCCGCACTGCACAACCCTATGGTGCGGAGCAAGTGAAATTGCTCCGCACTGCACAACCCTATGGTGCGGAGCAAGTGAAATTGCTCCGCACTGCACAACCCTATGGTGCGGAGCAAGTGAAATTGCTCCGCACTGCACAACCCTATGGTGCGGAGCAAGTGAAATTGCTCCGCACTGCACAACCCTATGGTGCGGAGCAAGTGAAATTGCTCCGCACTGTACAACCCTATGGTGCGGAGCACGATAATTCGCTCCGCACTGCACAACCCTATGGTGCGGAGCAAGTGAAATTGCTCCGCACTGCACAACCCTATGGTGCGGAGCAAGTGAAATTGCTCCGCACTGCACAACCCTATGGTGCGGAGCAAGTGAAATTGCTCCGCACTGCACAACCCTATGGTGCGGAGCAAGTGAAATTGCTCCGCACTGTACAACCCTATGGTGCGGAGCACGATAATTCGCTCCGCACTGCACAACCCTATGGTGCGGAGCAAGTGAAATTGCTCCGCACTGCACAACCCTATGGTGCGGAGCAAGTGAAATTGCTCCGCACTGCACAACCCTATGGTGCGGAGCACGATAATTTGCTCCGCACTGCACAACCCTATGGTGCGGAGCAAGTGAAATTGCTCCGCACTGTACAACCCTATGGTGCGGAGCACGATAATTTGCTCCGCACTGCAAAACCCTATGGTGCGGAGCACGATAATTTGCTCCGCACTGCACAACCCTATGGTGCGGAGCATCAGGATTCGCTCCGCACTGCACAACTACATGGCGGGAGGCTCCCCTCGGAGAACCGCACTGCACAACCCTATGGTGCGGAGCATCAGGATTCGCTCCGCACTGCACAACTACATGGCGGGAGGCTCCCCTCGGAGAACCGCACTGCACGACTGTATGGCGGAGGGCTCCCCTCGGAGCTCCGCACTGCACAACTACATGGCGGGAGGCTCCCCTCGGAGAACCGCACTGCACAACTATATGGCGGGAGGCTCCCCTCGGAGAACCGCACTACACAACCCTATGGGGCGCCACCGCGGAGCGGGAACCCGGATGCAGACACTCCAGCCACCCAGCCAGCCACGGGGTCCGGTCCATCACCGGCACAACCGCCGACCGCGGGGCCCCCCGGAGGAGGTCGACGACCGATGATGCTTCCAGATAAGTTTGACGGGGTTTCCTCGTGGTCGGATTACCTGGTCCATTTTGAGAGCGTGGCCAGAGTCAACCAGTGGAGCGAGTCCGAGAAGGCAATGTTTCTGGGCGCCCATCTGAAGGGCTCGGCACGGGAAGCTCTGGCTGATATGGCACCGGAGGCTCGGACGGAGTACCTCCGTATCCTAGAGTACTTCGAACAGCGTTTCGGAGTCACGGCCCAAGTTCCACTGCATCGGGCCCAGCTGTCGATGTGCACCAGACGTCGGGACGAATCTATCAGTGGCCTGGGGCAGTCGATCAGGCGGTTGGTTTCCAAGAGCTACCCGAACCTCCCCACGCAAGCTCGGGAGGACCTGGCTGTGGATGCTTTCCGGAATGCATTAGGTGACGAGCAGCTGCAACGCCACGTTTTTTCGAGAAAGGCGACGACCCTGACCGAAGCAATCACCCTGGCAACGGCGATGGAGGCTTTCCTGGAGTCCCAGGTACAGAACAGGAAGGGAAGACAAGGAACCAGGGAAGTGAGGTCGGTAGTGGAGCTAGCGCAACCTACACCATACAGGAACACGGAGAGCACAGGCTACGCGCATAGACCGCTCGACCGGTCGATGGTGGAGTGCTTTGGGTGCCACGAATTCGGGCACTTCCGGCGCGATTGTCCACGTAGGAAGCCGAGCCAGCGGACAGCCGGGGGAAGACCACCAGGACGGAACCCGACGACACCGAATGTGCCGCTGGGGGAAAACTACATTTCGGGGAAAGTTGTGTCGACGCCTGTCTGCTTCTTGCTGGACACGGGAGCTTCGGTGAGCCTAATTTCCGAACGCATATATGACGAACTTTACGGACCCGGGAAGCCAAACCTCCAGCCTCTGCCGGAGACTCTGAGGCAAGCGGATGGGAGCCCCATGCAGGTCCGGGGGAGGGCTACTTTTGAACTCCAGATCGGAGATCAGGTCTTGAGCCATGCCTGCATTGTAGCTAAAATTGAGCCGGATGTCATCCTGGGGATAGACTTCCTGTCGACATACCGTTGCCAGTGGCGGTGGGGGGACAACACAGTGTTGATCAATGGAAAGCCCGCGGCTTTAAGAGGCTACGAACAGCACCCATCGGTGGCAAGAGTTCATGTTGGACACAAGGTAAGGGAACTACAATGGATAGGGGTTGGGACGGTGTACCTAGACGCAGCGGCTCCCCGCGAAGAGGAGGCCACCGGGACGGAGAGAGACCTACTGAACCAGGAGACGCGGCCGGCCAGAGAGGGCCCAGGAGATAAAGTGAAAACCGAGGACCTGGCGACGCGGCCGCCGCCGGGAAACCCCGAGGAGGACGCGGAAGCAGGAGACCGGGAGGCGCCCCGCCACGAGGGCGCGCCCCCACAGCTGAGGGCGGTTCGGAACCCGCCCCTGGTAAGGACGCGGAAGCAGGAGACCGGAGGCGCCCCGACAGCAGGGCGCACCACAAACAGCGGAGAGCGGGCCGGAACCCGCCCCCTTATAAGGATGAGCAACGCCCAGTGCAGCCACTGCGACCGGCGGTTCACCCGCCTGTCGAACCTGAGGAGGCACCACCGAACAGCGTGCCCGGCCCTACACCCGACGATGCCGTTCGAGTGCCCCCTCGGATGCGGGAGATCCTTCTACAGGGATGACGTTAGGCATCGCCACCTCCAGTATTGTCCCCGGCGACCAGAGAGGGTGGCGACCGTGACAGTGGGCGACCAATTGGACGTGCACGCCAGCGACGACGGGATGGACGGCGAAGACAGGGAGCGGAGGGGGCTTGGCGGCCATTCGGAGCCGCCCCCTCGCGCTGAGGTGTCCCAGCCCGGAACCACCCTGTCGGAGCCGCCCGCTCGTAGGGGGAATCGCACCCCACCGGAGCAACCCCCGGTCGCCGCGGCACCCCAGCCGGACGCCCAGAGAGCCTCGACACCACCCCCATCGGAGCGGCCCCCGAGCGCTACAACGCCATCGCGGACAGAGAGCGGCACCCAGACGGAGACGCAGCGGGGACCACCACCCCCTAGCTAATCAGACACTTTGTTGCCATGTTGTGTTTCTTTTTCTAACAGTTGTTCTTTGTTTTTTTGTTCTGCAGTTGCAGTTGCCATGTATTGCAGGGAATCGTCTTCCCGGCGGAACTGGGCGTCGCCGCCTGCTTTGGGGACAAGCAGGGTCCTCGAAGGGGGCGGTGTAACGGCCGTCCCGATCCGCCGCTGGGGGCGCCAGCACCGTTTCACGGTGGGTCTAACTGACGTGTTGGTGGCGCCATTGCGGCTGCCCACGGAGCCGGGTGGCGTGAGCCCCTGCCGGAGGATCGGGATACCCGTTCCGCGCGGGGACGCGATTCTCTGCGCCATCTTTGATCTTTGTGTTTGTTGAGGAAAGTTGATCCAAATAAACCTGCGGTACTTTCATGCTGAGAATTGTCTTTTGCCTTGTGTTCTTTTCGTGCCGAGTTCTTTAACAAGCAGGGAATATTCTTGTTACAGTATTTTTGTTGTTCTGGCAAACAATGTTTCATGTTAAAAAAAAGCTTTAGTTCTGAAAACAATTCGGTCCTCAAAATGACAAAAAATGCATAAAAGTTCAATTTCATTTTTGGCACACCCAAGTCAAACAATTTACATGTCCGAGTCAAGTCAAGTCATTAGAGTCTCAAATCAAGTCAAGTCATTTAAGGTTCGAGTCTCAAGTCAAGTCAAGTCACTTGAGGTTCGAGTCTCAAGTCATAAATAAAGTCAGTCGACTCAAGTCTGAGTCATTACAACCCTGGAACTTGGTATTGATTCTGTACTTGCACACCTGCCGCATGCATCGCGTAGCAACAAAAATTTAGTCTGCTCCTCTGGAAACATATGAAAGGAAGTATGTCAGTACATCAGACCCTATTTTAAGAAATGTACAAAAGGCTAAAGTCCTTAAAACACAACTAATATTTTAGGGAAACCCATGGACTAAAGTAGTGACTGAACACCAAGTCCACATACATACATTTTTATCAACACAATTTTGTTCTCCTGGATGTGATTTCAAGGTTTGTCGGCAGCCAAATTGTTGCATGCTGGAGGGTTGAATGTGTTGGTCCTTGAAGCCAGAAGTCGAGTAGGTGGTCGAACCTACACTAAGAGGGTAAGAAATATGCCAAACAACAATTAATTTGAAAATTTCTTTTGTAATTAAGTTGACATAGAAATATTCACATTACAGCATGACTGCATAAAGCTTCTGTGTGCTGAAAATTCCCACTCTCAGATTGACTGGGGTTTTTTTTGTTTTCAATCGAACAGTGGAGAAATCTTTTGTATTTCTTTTGTTGCTCGGTATAGTAGATCAGCCATATGTTAGCCTCAGAATAACAAAAAATGTAATTAGAAATAAACAATGCATCATTTATTTCTAGCTTTCAATATCTAAAATAATTTCACACTTTAAAGGCTTAGTAAATTGTGTCCACTCCACTTAGGCCAAAGTGGAAACTTATCATTTGCAGGCATCAATAGACCGATTCAGAAACGTTTAAACCCAATACGCCTTGGCTATATTGATAGCTTTAAGGTGACGTCACGCCTTCCACCATTTTAGGTGTCATTTGACAATCATGACCCACGTGGCCCAAGTGCTAACCAGCAAAAAGCAAGAAATGAGCACTGGTTGCACTTACCTCTAATGCTTAACCTTGCTTTATGTTGTTGCGCCACGGCTGTTGTATCAAGAAAGATCGTTATCAAGTAAAACAAACTTTTTTACAAGCTGAGTACATGCTCAATAATTTAAACGTATCGCAACGCGCGCGTGCGGCATTTTATAATGAAAATACGCTGGTGGGTATTTTTTACGCATGTTTTATTTGCGTTTATTGGCGTGCGTGGCCGGTGACACCCAAACATTCCCGGATGTTGCACGTGGTTGAAAGCTATCAATTAACAAACGCAACATCTGGTATAGTGTAATCCGACCAACATTTAGTGAGCCCGCCCAATGGTAATTCCATTGTTACTGCGGTGTATTTGTATTGTGATGTCATGTAAATACCTTGGAGATACACCGCAGTTTTCTTCCGTCGGATTAGTCTATATGGTGACTAATCGCCATTGAAATGAAACAACCAAACTTGGGATGAGAGAAACTGTGCCTTATATTTCACCTGTGCCTTGTAGCTCAGCTGTGCCTTATAGCTCAACTGCTAGAGCATCTGCCCGGTGAGTCAGAGGTCTTAGGTTCGATTTTTCTCTCATCCCAAGTTTTGTTGTTTCATTTCAATGGTGATTAAGCACCATACCAGATAATTACATGTATTGTGTTTGTTAATAGCCAAGGTGTAACATGTATGAAAATGCAGTTTATAAGTTATTAAACTTTAAAAGTGTGAAATATATTTTACACCTAGTACATGTACATCTCTGCAACATGGATTTGAACCCTACCCAAGCATGGGAAGTTTTTATCATGTTATTAGTCTTATCAGTGAAGTTCGAAGTATTGACAGCAGTTGTTGTCGTATGCTATAGTCGATCTCTGATGTCCGTCAGCCATTTGATCGCCTTATCCTCTGCTTAGTGGAGGGCTACTATGCCTCCTTCCAGACGGGTGAGTGGGCAATCCTCCACTATGTGGTGCATCGTATGAAGCTCGCCACAGTCACAAAGGGGTGATCTGAAGTAGCCCCACTTGTGTAGACTGCTGCGGCAAGGGCCAGAATCACTGCGGAACCTGTTAAGTAGACACCACTGGCCGCGTGGTAGGTCCATTCCCGGGAGCTGGGTGCTGGGATCGTCTACCAGGAGCTTTTGCGGAACGTCAGTTTGATCTCACTTTGTCTGCAACAATTGTTCGTAGGTTGTGTTGCTGTCTGGGATGTTAGACCAGATTGGATGCCTTGACTTTAGTCTTGGCCGCCAAGGATGATGCTCGATGTCGTTGAGCAGTGGGAGTTCTGGGTTGTCCATTATTTTCAGGATCAGTCGTGATGTAGCAATCCCCCGGCGAATGTCAGGAGGAGTAATGTTGCTCAGGACTGGAAGCCAGTCAGTTCTTGTGCTTCGGACAGCACCGGAAATGGTCCTCATGGTACTGTTGAGTTGGACATCAACGAGGCTGGTATGTGTCGAGTTCCTCCACACTGGAGCACAGTACTCGGCCACTGAGTGCTGACGTTCGCAGTGTCTTTGCTGATGCTCCCCATGTTGTGCCGTCAAGCATGTGGATCAAGTTATTCCTGGTCCGGATTTTGGCAGCCACTTTCTGGAGGTGATGTTTGAAAGTGAGTGTACGATCCAAGGTGACGCCAAGATATTGTGGTTTGGGGTCATGACATAGGCGATTCCCATTTAGGAAGATGATTGACAGCAGTGTGAAATGTTTTATACTGCAAGTGTCATAATGTGCATTTATTAAACGTATGTGTTTCTTTGCAGGAGGCTACATTCCAATATGCTGATATGGGCGGATCTTATATAGGCCCCTCCCAGAAACGAATCACAAAGCTTGCAGATGAACTTGGGCTCAATCTGTGTAGAGTCAATGACACGGAGAGGGCCATTTTTATAGACAAGGTATGTTAATATTGGTGTATAATAGGCCTCGATGTTATGAAAATGAGGCGGTCGTGATTTTGTCCAAATTTTAAAGGGCTCTGAGGCCAACTGAAGGGACACTATGGCCAACCTTGTTCGAAATGTGTACTGGTTACATGTATGAGTGTATTGACCCCTTTCGAACATGTGCGAATACGCCATTTTGGGAGGCAAATAATGCTGAGTCATTGTGGAAACGATGTGCGTGCGCGTTGTGTGTGTCTCTGGTGGGCGTAACATGGTTTAATTCACCAATGGGAGCCTCGTCATAGCGCGTTCGCGCGCTATGGACACACACAACGCGCACGCACATTGCTTCCACAACGACGCAGCATTATTTGACTCCCAAAAATGACGTCATTGGAAAGGGGTCAATACACATTCACTTGTTTATATAGTAGCCACATTCAGGATTGTAAAAAAAAACCAGGGCTGCGTTCCAAACACGCGAACATTGCCAACGTTTGCCACTGGTTACAGTGCTTTGGTGCACGCGTCTATAGAAGGCCGGGTACCAGTTGTTGGCAAACGTTGCAAACGTTTGCAATGTTCGCGTGTTTGGAATGCAGCCCAGGTGGTCCCTTTGTAAAGGTTGCATTTAGGACCAAAGATTGGGTGGCCACTATAAACAGGTGGCCTTTTTATCAAGGTGGCCTTAATAGCAGGTTTCACAAACCTCATGAAGTTCAAGAGTACAGGGCATGTTGGCCAAGTTGGCCTTAAAAGTGAAACCTGCTATTGTGTATAGTGGCCAGTTTTTTACGGACCCGAGGGTGGCCACTATATACAAGTTTCACTTAAAGGGGCGATGGGGTTAACTAAGCAGGGCATGAGGCCATTGGCTTCAGTGGCCTCGGTTAATGTCAAGGCCTGGGGCGTGTTCAATAGCGCAATACGTATGCATAAAGACAATACCTTCAACGGTGAAGGTATAGGAAAATACCCAATATCGGCGTACGTATTGTGCTATTAAATGCGCCCCTGGTATTTTTGACATTTCCTTATATAACATTTGTCAATGAAAAATTTGATTTATGCTTAAAAGTAATCTAGCTTAATTCACCTCTTACTCAAATAGGGCAAGGTAATGGCTTTCAGAGACTTCCCACGAATCTACAATCCATTGGTTCTAATGGACTTTGTTAATTTCTGGAGGACCGTAGACAGATATTGTGCCCAGGTAGGTGAGTTAATTAAAAAATAATAAATAAATAAATAAAAAAATGTAATTAATTAATTTAAAAATAAAATAAGAAATAATGCATCCTCAGTAATTTTCCCAACTTCTGGGAGTATCATAGCCGAGTGGTCTAGCGAATCAAATGCAAGACCTTTTTCTACACTTTGGGGGTTTGAAATAGTACTGGTTTGAATCCAGGCCACATCCATGGTGCGTGTGCCCTTGGTGTGTAAATGGATACAGTTGCAGTCCCTGAACGCTTGTCGGGCTGCCAGCTAGAGCCTCATATAGTCCCCAGGTAGATGTACCCAATGACAAGGGATATTAATACATGTATTGTAAAGCGTTAATACATTGTGGGATAGATATGTGCGCTATAGAAGACCATTATTGCAATTTTATGGAATAACCTCATTGAGATTCAAACCCAAGACCTCTGGCATATATTGTGTAAGCTCCGCCCATTTAGCAATTGCCTAGCAACATGGCACACGTGCGAGACACGTGTGCAGTAGAGTAGCGTGGCAACATAACATTTTGTTTACTGCTTTCCGGCCGCAGCCGCGCCCTGGTCAGTGCGTATGGAACACCCACACAGAAACTGCACGCTGAAAAGCAAAATGTGCACTGTGAAATGTATCCGGTCATGTGCGTGCGCGTACAACACCGTACACGCTAGCTTTACGCATAACGCACGCCATCGAACAAAAACAACTCAACGACACACATCTAGAATGCGATTTGGGACAGTGAATGCAAAATATGGCAAAACGACAAGCTAATTTTTGTGAGTTTTACCAATTTTTACAAAAAAAGTATTAATGAATGTATCAAAAGTACGTTTGGCCAATCTTAAACAATCCGTTGAAAACTGGCTAGGGTCCTGGGCACTGATAAAAAGAATGTTTATTGTGTTTTTGCGTCACTCGTGCTGCAGTTTGCTGTATCTCTGTGCACAAAGCTTTGAGGACTCTGGTCACCAAAATGGAGATCCACTTTTTGGTTACCTCAACCTATGAGGCTGTGATTGGTCAATTCCAAAATGGGTGGAGCTTACTAGATCGGTCTATTGGTTTACGTTACTTTAATTTGCAGCCTGTAGCTTGCATGAAGCTTACAAGTGTCTTCCACCTAAACATTGAGATATGTAGGTGGGTGACACTATTAAACAGTCAACAGCCAAACACACCGGGTAATCCTCTTACATTTCACAAAAGAGTGCACAGGGATCTTTTAAGTGTACACTGTATGTCACACAACACACTGGACCAATGGCTTTACATCCCTTTCAAGAGATGAAGCAGTTGTGATTAAGGTCATAGGTACCACGACCGGGCATCGAACCCGCAACACCATGTTTTCACCCAACTGTTGTGAGTCACAGACCCTAACCACTCGACCACAGCACTCCACGAAGTCCTAAAGCCAGGTTCATCTTGATAAGTTTTTTGACCGAGGAAGGATGACCCCTGTACGATTCTTTCTGCCCCAGGTGCCCCTTGCCGCGCCCTGGGACTGCCCACAAGCCTCTGAATGGGACACCATCACCACCCAGGAGTTCATCAACAAGACCTGTTGGACACGCTTCACCAAGGCTAGTGCTGAGTCCATGGTCCATATGACGTTTGCCGTCGAGCCTAGGGACGTGTCGTTCCTCTTCTTTCTCTGGTACACAAGAAGTGGTGGAAGTAAGTTTACAACTTAACTGTCTTGATATTTGAGAGGCTGTCATTTTTGCCAAAGTCTTGTTGAATCATTCTCATGTTTTGAGAATATCAACAGTTAAAATGTGTGATGCTCGATTCTCGAGGCCACATACTGTTTATATCCCAAGGGCTTCTCTAAAGGCCGATACTTCACTCTATAACACAGTGTTTACACTCGAACCGGCAAAGGTGGATACAGACCCAGTATTTTTATTGCGACCGAAAAACTGAACATTTGCCACGTTTACACTACACCTTGATTCGGCTTCAACTCGCCTTCAACAACCGCAAAAGTCACCACTAATTGTAACTGCAGCGCATGCGTACACTAGAGCCAGATTGGTCACTTAAATCTACTACACGGCAGGCACCGCCCCAAGGACACTCAAATTGCCGAATCTGTATTCGGGTAGTCTTTATACTACAAGCGACCTTGACAATTGCGGGGTTCAACCCCACCCCAAAGGTGACTTGAAAAAGGTGAATCAGACCCGGGTCTGATCCGCCTTTTTCAATTCACCTTTTGTGTTTACACTTGGCGCCTACCCAGCTTCATCAACTTTTTAGAAATTGCGGAGTTGGAGTGTAAATGTAAGTGGGATACTGTGTCCTGGGATGACCCATATAGCAAGTGTCTCTATGATTGTTTATATTTTTTAACTCGCTCTCTTTGTGCTGTTAACAGATGCATATACCCACATGGCAACGGGTAATGGAGCTCAAGTACGTATTTTTTCGTGTTCGATTGAATATCAAATATTCGTTTAGCCTGATTTAGTCATGATTTATTATGTATAACGTAGATTAAATTTAAATGCAGCACACATAATCTCGAAGAATCAGAAATGTGCACAGATTTACACATAACTTACACGATACAAACATGATGTCACAGAAAACTTCCCCTGAAATGGTTTTGTCTAAAGTGCTATAGTCTTTGAGAAATTAGCAAAACAATTATTTTTCGTCTCGAGAGACGTAAATTCAATTCGACTCAAAACCATTTCGCCCAAGTGCCATTTCGCCCCCAAACCACTTCACCCAAGTGCTATTTTGCCCCAAATCACTTCGTCCAAACACTACCTCGCCCAAATCCCACTCCCCCCTTAAACCACTTCGTGCACAGGCCGTGGTTCAGGGCGAAGTGGTTCAGGGCGAAATGGTTTTGGGGCGAAATGACTGCAAACCCTTTTTTGACTGTTTTCTCAAAAGTTAGACGAAGTACGGAGCTGGTTTTTGCTCAGGTTGGTTTTAATCATGCATATCTTCAATCACACAGGGGGATAAAACTATTTGTAACAGTTTACCAATCATGTATACTATCTTTAAATGCAGTACGATCAATTAAGTCCACTGCATACATTTGGAGCACCATTGTTAGAGCAACAATACTACTCTTGTAAAACAAAATATTTCTTTTCTCTCCCAGTTTTAAAACTGATCAACTCATTCCTCATTAAAAAGACTTAACCTTCCACATTTCAGGAGAGCAAAATTGTGGGCGGTTCCATGCAAGTAGCAGAGCGAATTCAAGATATTCTAGGCCCAGGTACCAATTCTACATTGATTTGGGACCAATTTCTGTAATATTTGCGACGGAAATGTCGGTAGGAAATTGTGTTTCAGAAGCTTTTACTTGAGCAAATTTGGTGCAGACCGTATCGAAAAGCTGCCATCTTGTCGGGCAAGTTTTGATATTTAAATTGGTCAACAATGCAAGCGCAATGTGCAACCATAAAGGAACTGCCCTACAAAATGGCAGCTATTCGATACGGTCTATACAAAAACATTGGCTGCTTTTATTATTTGAATAATGGTTGAGGAATATAAGCCCTCGTCTTTGATATGGGTCTTTCCACAGTAAAGGGGGCATTTTGGCAACACAGACCATATTTTCGAGGAAATACCTTTGTCCGGTCTCAAAATAAAAGAAATAAGTTTCAGTTGTTCTGAAGAGATAATGTAGGCCCCAAAAGGGTTACAAATAGTGTGACAACATGCCTTTCTAAAAACCCTGTATATATAAATTGACTGCTTGGGTTTATTTTACAAGTTGCAGCAGTTTTCCACAATTCCAGTTTAAATTTGTTTTTTTTTTTACCGTTCTTTTGTGTGTTCCTAAAGTGACAAACAGTGCCCTCTTTTATTAATTATACATTCAAAATGAATAGCAGTAATGTCTTTCTGAACAAATAATCTCTTATATGCAGCAAAGACTGGGCATAAAGTTATTTCGCATTTCAGAAACATTCTTGGGAGAAACACTGAAAATCAATTTGTGTGTGCTGGGTCTTTTTGCAGATCATGTTTTACTGAACAAGCCCGTCTCTAAGGTTGTCCAGCATGATGATGGAACCGTTACCGTGACGACTCTCCCCGGCGACAGCTACAGCTGTTCATACGTTATCAGCGCAGTGCCTCAAGCTCTGATTGGTCGCATTACATTCTCACCTCCCCTACCACCGCTCAGAAACCAGGTTTGTCAAAATTGCAGCAGTCGACCATCTATAAAATAAAGTCATTATAGCGTCAGTCCATAATGATGTTAACTGATTGTAATTTGCCCATATGACACATTCTAAGCACTATTGATTGCTTTCCGGTGACGTCGCGCCTTCCATACACCATTTTGGTAACCGGCCAAAAAAGCAATAAAAGCGCATTGGTTGCACTTACCTCTGTTGCTTAACTTTGCTTTATGTTGTTGCGCCATGGCTGTTGTATCGATAAAGATAAAAATGTATTTCTTCAGGCTTAAATTGTGATCAAGCAAAAGCACTTTCATTTTTACAAGCTGCAGTGCTCTGAAAGTGTTATCGTACATGTACGATCTCAATTGTATAATTTTTCTTCCAACACGCCAACTGTCGCGCATGTAAAACTTCCATTTTAAAAAAATTTTCACTTTATGGTTAAATGTTAAAAACAATGGGCACTGAAATAAGTTAATACATTTTGCTTAAAGAAGGATATTTTTATGTCCCAATATCCTTCATGCTTTTCATTCCTGATAATACAATGTTCCTGTTACAACAAGGCAATCTGCAAAGTCACAATCACCTCTTATTTACAAGGTGTGATGAGCGTACAGTACATATGCACTTAATCTTTTATGATCTCAAGTCTACAGTATTAAATACTATGTACCTGTTGCTGGTGTTCAAGGAGGAATTTTTTCCTTTTTTGTACTTGTATACTAAGGCCCGTTTTAAACGTTGTGCTTGTGCCTGTCAAATTAAATTTAACTAGATTTGTTTAATACGACATGGCACAAGCACGACGTTTGAAACTATTTGGCTCAGCAAATTGAATTCGGCACGGCAGAAGAATTTAGCTCGACAGTGTCTGCCGTTCTAACTCAATTTAGTGCGGCAGTAGCAAGGTGTGGTTTCAGACGTCGTGCTTCTGCCATGTCAAATTTAATTCCAGTTTGAAGTTGGTCCATAATTTTGTTCACAATTAGGAATGCGCATGCTTTGCAGCGCGTATGTGAGCAAAGAAATAACCAACAAACAAGCGCATCAAAACAATAAATATAGCGACTTACAATAGACAGAATGGAAAACGCACGTGCACAACGTCCATGACGTGCACACGACTCATCCGCCATGTTGGATGTATTTAATGTTAAACTGGGAGTTTGCAATTAAGTTCAACGTTTGAAACCACTGCCATGCTTACGCCGTGCTACCGTCGCTCTAAATTTTATTTTATTCGACACGGCATAAGCACGACATTTGAAACAGGCCTAAGTCACTGCACCAAAATGTAAGGGGTATAAATGCCTTCATTAGGATTAAAACAAATAAAATATTATCCTTGTTTATTCACAGTCTAATTAATGGCTGTTCTTTTCTTTTGTTATTTCTGCAGCTTATTCAGCGCATTCCTATGGGATCTTGCATCAAGGTTCTGCTATATTACAAGACACCATTTTGGAGGGAGTTGGGTAAGAACTAGTCCCAATTTCATAAAACCTGTGAGCATACATTTTCTGCTTTAGTGATGATGTGCTAAAAGGACATTGCCATTTCATAAACTTCTAAAGCACCTAGTGCGAAAAATTGTATGCTAACTAGCACATTTGTTGTGGTCACTCAAACCCATTTGTTCACAAATGTTACCACATTTTAGGGTCAAAGATCTAAATAACCCAGTCAGCTGTAAGGCCCCATAAAAAAAGTTATTATCTTATCATCCTACCAAGCCTGGGAAAGTAATGCGGGCGCGAGGGTTTTTTGTTTTTTTTCTTTTACCAAACGTATTTTTAGGGTCCGCCGTATATCTTCTCCTACCTCCGAGTCCATATGCATAGATATGGGTCTGTCCACAGTAATGGGGTACATTTCTGTAACATTCAAGATCTTAGGTCCCAGTTCACTTCAAATGTCTTAATTTTATCTTTAAATTATCAAGCTAACCTGAGCAAATAACTTTTTCACCAAGGAGTAAGAAAAATAGTCCTACAACATACATTTGTGAAAACCTTGACGGAAAAAAATGTCACAATATTGTCTGTCCACGTTACATGCGTAATAGGACAATTTGTGCACTTGCTATTCAAAAATGTATGTTGTGGCAGCAATTTTTTACTTTTTTGGGCAAAAGTTATCTCCTGAGAACAAAACAAGAAAATTTCTTTAATTATGAGATAAACTAAAGACATCTGAAAGGAATTATTGACTTATTTTTCAAATGTACCCCATTACTGTGGACAGACCCATATAGATCTACGTTAGCCCGGCCGGCCAGCCACCACGCGGAACATAGCAACATTATAGCAGCGCCGCACGATGCCACTGTGTGGCCGTTTTCTAAACACTTTCTTCGTCGGGTGTGGTTGAAACTCGGAGGTCGGAGGTAACCCGGAGGTATAATTTTTTTGTGACCGTGTAGTACATGCTACAACCTACCTCCGGCTTGTTATTTAGCTCCGGGTTTACCGTCAACGCACCAACTACATGTTAGTACAAAAACATCTACCTTCGAGTACCTCCGACCTCCGGGTTTTATCAATTTCCCATGTTGGGTGTACACGTGTACGTACAATCATGGTACACGGTCCGTGCATAGCGCATGCACGCATGCAACGCAAGGCACGGCAAAACTTATCGCGCTATCGATCGATTGGGCACGGTAGGTACATGTACAGGACTTCGTCCATGCATTTTTTCAGCTGGGCAGATAATAACAGATCGATTCATTATGGAATTCGGTAAAATGTTGCTTCAATCAGGAAAAAAGGGCAGAAAACTTAAAATAAAAAGAAACCACATTTTAGGGTAAAAGAAATGCCCAATCATGGGTAAGCAAGCATTCTGTGTGTTCTAGTAGTGATATACAAACCAAAATTGATGCATTCGCGGTGATTATAATTTTTTTGTTTTTTTTTGCAAAGATTCACTTGAATCATACAACCAATGTGCACGAACCAGAGGCAAATTTTTATTTTCTCAAAAAAGACAAATTGACTATGTAGGCTTAGTATGTGTACATTTACTTTGACTGTAAGATATTTCTTACACACACATTAAAAGCTATGCCCATGTGTTACATTACTTTGCTTAATTGTAACCCATCCAGAATAGAATTGGAGGGAATTGAGTAGTTGAGCATGGCTTCAGATAAAACATTTTTCTAAGAAAATCATTTTTTGCCACTCCTTGCTTTTTGATGAAACAATATTTAGGGGTTAAAAGTAGGTTTGGCCAATCTTAAACACACGTTTAAAGCCAGCTAGGGGTCCTGGGCACTGATAATGCCCGAGCCGCCAGGCGAGGGCATTATAAGTGCCCAGGACCCCTAGCTGGTTTTAAACGGGTTGTTTAAGATTGGCCAAACCTACTTTTAATCCCATTCATCAATACCTTTCCGTGTAAATCGGTACAATTCACCAAAATTAGCTCGTCGTTTTGCCATATTTTGCATTCACTTTCCTATGCCTACAGTGATGTTGTGTGCGTGATGTTGTTTTTGTTCGATCGTGCGCGTTACGAGTAATGCAGGCGTGTTGCTTGCGCACTCACACGACATGGATATTAGTGCACAATTTGCTTTCAGGCGCGTGCAGTTTCTTTGTGCATGTGCGTTTTCCCTAATTTAAGACTGCCCATGTGATGTGCTTTCAGCCAATAGGGATGCGTAAACTGTCCAAGGTATTTATGAATAATGGTTAATTTCTCAATTGTTACCGTTAAATTACTGTTTTATCAAAATGAACAAAAAACTTTGCAGTTGACAAGAAATAATTGCCACATTTTAAAAATGATTTTACAGGTTTCTGTGGTGACATCTGGGGAACAGACTTAACAGCCGAGGTTCATGATGACACCAAACCAGATGGCTCATATCCAGCTCTTGTTGGGTAAAATACCTATCTGTGCAGTTTTTCATGAAATATTTTATCAGATACCTACATTGTTGTCAACATTTTCACGATTCTACAAAGCGTAGGAAGTGGGAGAGGGGGGTTAAGGGCCGCGTACGACTTTACATGCACTGTAAAATGCGCTGTAAAATGTCTTTCTGTACTGTGGATATTTTTTCAGGTTCCTGAATGCTGATAATGCAAGGAAGTACTGCATGGAGACGCCAGAGAAAAGGTACAAAACTCCTTTAAAAATAAGATTCTAGAATTAAAATGACTTGTGTAACAGTCGTGTTTTAAATTGGCTTAGAAAGGTATACTCTCCAACAAAAGAAACTGTGCATGGTAAAATATGCTGTATTTTTTCAAGAAGGTGGAAAATAAACACCAAATTCACAGACAATATTTTCTGACATTGTTAGAAAAAGGTTATGCACTCAAAACCTGCTCATGGCATAGTGCAGGACTTAGGCATGCCTGGGTGTTGATTTCACAATAGGGGTTCTACAGGTTGTTATGTAACAGAATTCCATAAAGTTCAGGTCTCGTTAGCAAGCCGTATAAAAGGACTACCCAAAAGTCAATATTCTCTTTCATGCGCGTGTCATTGGCTCCATGAGGCGAAGATGCACAGCAGTGATTAATGCACAAGGGGGACACACTCGATACGGACTTTGTGACTTCAATATTGGTAAGTCAGTTTTCAGCAACCTCTGAGAACACGAAGAACAAATTTTGTACATTTCAAGTTCGGTTAACCATTTGAAAGATTTCATGGACTTTCATTAACAGTTTATTCCAGCGAGTTATCTGCCATGGCTGAAAAAATACAGCAATTTTTATCATGCACAGTTTCTTTTGTTGGAGAGTATATGTGAAATCTATTAAAATAATTTTCATATTCTATCATTAAATATGAACTGAGAAAGTGAAATAATAATTATGGATAATTGGCATAAAAACGTTTTATGTAATTTTTGCATTGATTTGTGTGTAAATGTGTCCTTTTATATGTTCCTGTGTCATCTGGTATCCCAGATGGTGTCCTGGATGTTATGCGGACATTCTTTTGGTCTAATAAAAAATAAAAAATGTATAATTGAATTAATTTTTGTGGGCTTTTGTAGGTTTGATACTGCAACAGTAAAGGCTTGTTTTTCAATGTTGTAAGGAATATTTACCGGTAAATTGCAGTTAGATTGTACTGCTTATAATAAGTAATACACGCACTCATTTTTTGTCTTTTTGTTTTACAGAGCCAACATGTTGGCTGGATACTACTCCAGAGTTTTCAAGTCTGAAGAGGCACTTCATGTAATTACTTCACGATTTGATTTAACTAGAATGTGAAGCTGTAATAAGACAGTTCAAGTACAGTAAACCTGGGATAACGCAGACTCATTTAAGTCAGATTTTAACTTGCCTTGGACAAAATCGCTTGGAACGTTTGATTTTTTGTTTGATTTCTTCTTCTCTTAAGTCAGATTTTTGCTATAAAGTCAGACAAAATCAGTCGATCAAGTTGGATCTGACCTGTCTGAGGTTTACTGTATTTATTTTAACAAATGCAATATCTCGTATGGTGCCTAATCACATACCTGCCAACTAGTCCGATTGTTAAAAGTGTTAAAAGTGTTGAAAATGGGAACAATCGGAATGGTCGATTTGACCTGACTCCACGCGCGCCCCGCATGTGTTGTGTACATGACAACGGGTGCAGTACACAGATTTCTGTGGTGCAGTATTAGGTCAAATTGACCGTTGTACCAACTCGACCGTTGCAAGTTTCACTACAGTCCGATTGTTTTACTCCGCAATGTTGGTAGGTATGTAATCACCATTCACATGAAACAACCAAACTTGAGATGAGAGAAAAATGATAAGGGCCTTATCGGGATTCGAACCCAAGGAATGCAATATTGCGTTCCTTACTTTGCCCAGTTGCACTTCTATGCAACACCGAGAGAAAAATTGGGTCCATAGGGAAAACCTGAGGGAGTGTACCAACTGTGCCTTATAGCTCATCTGGTAGAGCGTCTGCCCGGTGAGTCAGAGGTCATGGGTTCGAATCTAGATAAGGCCCTTTTGATTTTTCTCTCATCTCAAGTTTAGTTGTATTTATTTTAGTTCAAATACTTTTTCAACTTTTATTTTTTGCCAAACGAGAAAGCTGTTTTCATCTGGTTTTTTTGTTCAGTACCCACCAGTAAAAATGAAGGAAACCCCTTGGAATAGAATCTGATATAGTGGCAAATTGCTGCAGAGTCCAGCCACATTTCTGTCTTGATTAAAAATAGAGTAGTCACAATGCCAGAAATAACAGCTCCCAAAAACATTCAAAAAACAAAGAAATTGTTTTGCAAACCAATGGGATATTTCCTGTGTATGACATCACAGCTTTGCGTATGAATGTGCAAGTTAGGCCAAACAAAATAAATGGTGTGTTTATGGTAACCCGACCTACCTGGAATTTGAGGCCAAATTACCGACATCAAACTTTTTATTGCCAATTTTCAAGTTGATAATTTTAAATGAGCACTATTTGCAATAATTTCCAACGAACATAACATTTTCTGCACTTGTACATGAACATGGTTAATAGTGTTAATAGTGAGTTTCAAACATTGCAAAACAACACGCAAATGTATAAACTGAAATGTAAAACAAAATGACAAAATAAAATTATTTTCCTACCTACATACCTGGATTTTTTTTAGGCCGTTACCGTAAACGCACCATTTATTTTGTTTGGCCTTATCATAAAAACCACAATTTGTGGTGAAGAGTGGGAAAATGGCTTCAAGATAATTTTTAAATCAAAATTTGCCACTAGCTTATACTGTGTTTTTGTCGTGTCCAGCCCATAGCTTCAGTTGAACAGAATTGGATGATTGAGCAGTACTCAGGAGGCTGTTACATGGGGGCCACAGCTCCTGGGGTCCTCACCACAATGGGAAAGTAAGTACTCATTCCAGCTCTAATAAAATCATCAGTGGTGTTGTTTAAAAAACAAACAAATTATCGATAGAAATCAGGGGTGTACTCCACATGCTCCTCCTTACAAATGGTGTTTCTTGTAATAATATACTTTGGATTGAATATGACATGGGTCATAAAATTAATTAAAAGCCGAAGTTATTTACTAAAAAAGTACTTAACACATCTGTGATAGAAGCAGTTAACATGTTTGTGCACCAAACTAGCTTGGGCAATTGACAATCAGCACATACTTCTCATGCAGTTTTCACCATGACAATGTGTTATTAGCACTTAACTGTTGTGTGCATTGAAAAGAGCATCCCAAATTATCCAAGAATATGCAAATAACTCAATATGGCTAAAATTGCACTTAACACATTTGAACCCCAAGCACTCGATATGTACATATATTTCTAGAATGAAATTTGTGGGTGTACCGAAGCCTGGCAATTGATCACATTCACAGACACCATCTTTGCACGCACACGCTTGAACATGTTCCAAACACGCGCGCATGTTGCTCAAAATCTGTTCGAAATACGGCGCAACCGATGCGCGTCACAAAAAAATATGCTCAAAATCATGATGCACGTGGCAATTTGTAGGAAATGACGTCATTTGAACGTGATCAATACCCATCACACAACATTTCATAAAAACTGGTAAAATACCCGACAGTTATTGCTAAACAGTGTTTTTATTTTGAAACACCCTTTCAAAAAATAGCTGCCCACCCCGTACCTCCCCTCTCCCACCCCCACTTTTTTTTCAATTTCAAGGAATAAAAGCTTATCTTATCAACCGATATGTGTCTTGCCTCAACAGGGTCATCCGTACTCCCGTGGATAGGTTGTTTTTCGCTGGGACAGAGACGGCCACACGCTGGAGCGGATACATGGACGGCGCGGTGCAAGCTGGCGAGAGAGCTGCTAGGGAGGTATGCATGGTTTTTGTCCTACCTGAGAATATTATGTGACCCACTCCAACAAAAACTGGCACAAGTCACAGACAGCTCCTTCACTATAACCCTGCACTGCACGGAGAAACAAATCCATGCATCGCACCAAGGTACTGTTTCAACATAGTGTCTACTCAGCGGCGTAGCTAGGTTTTTTTCACTGGGGGGTGCACAAGGGGGGCACTGCTTTTTAGTGGGGGTACCCAGTGGCCTATCCCGGCGGGCAGGGGGTGGGAGGGGGAGGTTGAGAGTCCTGCAAATATATGGAGGCTGCCAGGCAATCTGGGTCAACATATTCAAATCAGCATTAACTCCAAAAATGTGCGCATACTCAATTTTTTTAAACCATCTTGAATTAGTTTTATTTAGAACAATACAAAAAAATGTGGAGCCCCATGATATGCGTCATATGTGCTTTGTAAATGTCAACATTATTATTATTTTTAAAAACCCAATAATTTAAGCTGAAATATTTATTAACGATGTGTTCTTTCTGTATGCATTTTCAGGTTCTTTGTGCAAAAGGGTCACTACGATATGATGAAATTTACGAGCCGGAGCCCAAACCTGAGGTGAGTTAAAGATGGTTGTAGTCTGGAGATCAGACCTGAGACTGGTTTGTCTTTGTCTCAATCACGCATGCATAGTTTTGAATCTTCTGATTTTAGCCTTGGTCTTAAATTACCGTTTTCGGAACTTCAGTCAAAGATATGGGGCTAATAAACCCTTTTACGGTTATTGACACTACCTTGTTCATACCGGTAGGACACTTTGAACACGCGTTGCTGTGTGCGTGCGCAGATTGTAACAAATGCACAGTGACCTAACTACACAAACAATTTCACTGAACATGCAAGCATAGCAATGCTGTTCTTTTGGCCCGTGATCAACATGGCGTTGACAACCGTGAAACGGTTTATTTTATGGCCTGCTTTAACAACAAATTTTCTGCTAATGGAGCTTTTGGGCTATTTCATGGAGATTGTAAATATAATAAGCACTGCAAAATGTTTGCTAGCTTCATAAGTTAAAATATGCTTAACACGTTAACTGCCGACTACGAGTATAGTCATAGTAACAGGTGTACCGGATTCTGCCACTACGAGTATACTCGTAGAAAATGGGAACGCTCTCTGTGGGAACGCCCTATGAAACTATGATCGGCAGTCAACGTGTTAAGGCAGTGTCGCAACAATAGTTGTTTCTTTACACGTGCTTGTTCAATAGGCATGTCATGAAATACATGTAGTGGTAACGTTACCACAACTTTTCTGGTACATACGTCTTTATGCTAGGGGAAAAAAACACTGTACTTGAGGAAAATCTTCGGCAATGAAACCATGCAATGCAGAATTTAAGTTGCAGAAGTGGGTATGCCATGTATGACCAGCGAGGTTTTCAAAATGAAAATTGCATCTTGTTTGAACTGTATATTTTGACCTTAAAGGCCCAGTGCATCATTTGCAATGACCCCAAAAAGTAATCGACGAGTTTACAGGGGAAAAGTTCTGAAAGTAAAGATTGAATTAATAGCAACTACTCAATGAAAGGTTTCCGCTCAAAATTATATAATTTTACCAGAAAATAATCCGTAAAGATTAAATTATTTAGATCGTTTGCAAACGATTTACTTATTTTTGGTTCGCATCTACGCAGTCCAAAATGCATGGGCACTGTGTACTGCGTGTGCATGTTCCAACGCGATGCATTTTTATGGATCGCCAGACACGCAGTATATGATGTGTGCCACAGAGTGCATGATGCAAGCCACATAGTACCCGATCAACTGAGAACGAATATTTGAAACACCCCGCCAAGACCAGGAAAACGCATATGGATTTTCATGTTGTTTTTTTAACGTGGTACATTTGACAAAGTTAAAATTTCTTCAGATGAGTTTGTTGATGTCTTTCTTTTGATTTATAATGGTTTTATTTGCAGAATCGCTCAAAAACAGATCATCTACAGGCCTTTAAACCAAAGCATTTTTAATTTCCATTTATTTGACAGAATGACGGCGTTACCCACAATCCGTTCACCAGCAGCCTCATGCTTCGCTTGGTTCCATCCGTCCCAACATTCCTGACTGTCATTGGCGGCTCCATTGCACTAGGAACTGTGGCTTCACTGCTGTATCTTCACAAGGATCGACTACCGTGGGGATTTCACAGTTGAAGAGAAAGAATATCCAGACATCGACCTGGCTAAAAGTTGGTTTTAATCTGAACATTGGCATAGCATTTGAGGTTATAGCCAAGGTTGGATGATGTGTTTATGGTGATGTGTTTAGGGTACAAATCGCAGCTGCCGTAGTGAAATTTAAAAAAAATTTAAAGCTGAAATCGGAATCTTATTCATTGTCTCAAATGCTTGGTTGAGAATACGCAAATCATTGGACAATGTTTTTGTTGATGCTGTTATATAAACTTTCTCTTGTGCGGGAAGTAGTTGCTAGTGCATTTCGTGCATGCACTTAGGGCGTGTTTGTTTCGGACGGATCCAGATTCAGATCCGCGCAGATACAAGGTGAACTCGTTCACTTCGCGCACATCCTATCTGTGATCTGTGGAATCCTTCTCGAGAGATGGTTCAGCGCTAGATTCAAAATGGCGACGTAAACATCGTGGAGATTTTGTGTGAGTAAAACCGTGTCGTTTCAGTTTTCAGAGGCAACACACGATACAAACAAATTTAGAATGCTTGTTTATTTACGACGAATGTCGTGGGAGAAATTTGGTAAATAAATTGCAATTCACGTGATTTGAGATCCGAGTTGAGAGCGGTTTCGTTTGTTTGTGCGCGGTAAAACAGATCGGAATCTGGATTCGGATCCGTCATGAAACAAACACGCCCATAGTCTTGTACCCACTTCCCACCACGGACGTCCCATTGTTCCTCTTTTGTTTGGACTTTTTCTTTTTTGGCGACTGCTGTAATTTGTTTTGTACACCGTATTATTGTTTCTATTGTGAAATGTCCCCCATTTGAATACAGAAACCCTTTTTTTGTTAGTGTTTCGATTAAAAATTTGCCTGTTCGCTTTATTGCTTGGAATCCACTTTAAAAAGTGTCGCAGCATCATACGCCAAACATAGTTCTTTTTGTAAGGGGCCTTAGATAAGCTCATACAGAATGTTATTGTTAATATGAAAGCATTGAGCTGCAATATATTTAACAAATAAGTGTCTAATGGACAAATTTCAACTAAGCATTTGTGTGATTAAAATTTCACTAGGGACTATCACCAGAAGCTTGATAGGAGTGGTGCTTTTATGCTGAATACAATAATTATTTACCTGTTTATACACCTGGGTGGAGAGACAATGGAGTAAAGTGTCTTGTCTAAGGACACAATGCAGTGCCATGACCGGGCTTCGAACCATGGACTTCTCGACCGAAAGTCTGACACGCTAGACCAGCACACAGTTCCTTCATTATGCCTTTGCAACCCCAACTTTTTACTCTTAATTAAATTCACTGCACACAATTAGCTAAGACATGTATCTTTATTTGTAAACGATCATGAATTGATTTCATCTATCTGAAGAAGTAAAAAACATTTGTGGAGATATTTTGTTTCATGATACGTGATTTTACAGTGAAACCTGCTATTAACGCCACCTGCATATGGGCTATTTCACAATAAGTGGTCATTTGAGTAAATTACAGTATAACCCATCCTGGATAACTTTATCAGTGCAAATACATGTTATGAGTGATTTTTATATGATGGGTAATATGAAGGACAAGCTACAGAACTATTTTAACATAATTCTACGAGTTATTCGTTTTGAATTTCTCAATTTACATGCACTTTTAACACCATTTTGGAGTCTCACATTATTTTAAGTGGAATCATTTGTTGATGATTATTTATTGTGGTGAATTTGGTGATTAATCCTGGATATATAGTGTTCAATAATATTGTGAAACTTGGGTTGGTGTAATTCGGTCAAAAATTTTTAATTTTATGAACATTTCAAAATAAAGTGGATTTCCCGTTAAATAAAATATGGTATGTCCTCTCCAGGACAAGGTATTCATGACAATGGAATAGTTTGGAAATATGTACTCACAAGTATGTTTGTATCATCTACAAGACACATTTGATGGAGTAAATATGACAATTTGATCGTGGGAGAGATTTGAGTAAATATTATCAAGATCATATTCAGGGTTGTTAAACATTTGTCCTCTCCAGGACAGCAGTTAATTGTAATATAACATGTCAACCATGATTGAAATATTTGATGTTATGTTTGTAAAATTAACAGTACCATTCCTTCTAACAGGACATGGCATTACCATTTCAACATTTAGTCTGGCCATTATATTGTGATATTCTGTGTTTAACAAAATGTCCTCTCCAGACAACCAATTACAAATCATTATTTCATTGGAAAAAATAAACATGTTAATCATAATGCCACGCTCTGATATTTTAGGAATTATTAGTATACATCCTGAAGTTTTTAGATCAACAAGTTTGAAATTTGACCCTCATTTGCCAGTGAGACTGAAAGTGTACACTTATTGTGAAATAGCCCATATAGTGGCCACCCACCTTTGGTGCCATATGTATAATGCTTAAGCAACCTCTATAAAGAGGCCACTCTTTATAGTGGCCAGTTTTTCACAGTCACGAGGGTGGCCACTATAGACAAGTTTCAATTTAAAAATACATTAATAATAAAAAGTCAAACAAATCAGCTGTACAAAGAAATTTTATCGAAACAATTTATATGAAGGTATACTAAAACATATATTAAAAATATAGCTGAAGTTTACTATAAAAATACAAAATTCCCCTGAAACAAATTAAATGCAATTCCTTCAGCCTTTAAATACATTCGTTATAAAATTTATTACAAAAATATATCTGATCTACAGGCAGGATTAAAGTACGTTTTATTTGAAACACCAAGATATACACGCAGTTCTTTCAATAGAAGTACACACTGAAATAAATGCATAGAATATTATATTCAAAGTAAACAAAGTTAAATACACCAAATCGTTTTTAATGTACAATTTTAAAAAAACCACAAATTGCAGTGATTATTATTATTACAACCCATTATATGCACACCAGGCTAAGATGAATTTTAAGCAGTACTGCTTTGAAATATCTCTCTAGAAACTAGATTTAAGTGTAAAGCATGTATAATCTAGGCTAAAATTAATCTAGAATTAAAAGTAGTTTAAAGGAGCGTGACCAGAGTTTCTGGAAAATAGTTTTCGATGTAACTTACCAATATTATCAAGTAACTCCCATACACACCTCCCATGTCCCAAATACCCGAAAACATTCGCAATTTCCAGTAAAAAATTGAACAAAACTATCGAGTATGCTTTCAGCGGATAAACGAAAATTAGTTTACAAATAATCGGTGGATTTTCGACGATATCCTCGGAAATATGCGGCCTAGAAGTGCGGGAGTTTCAGTTTCGTAATCAGAAAAATATAACGGATGTTATGATATAAAAATCTCATGGTAAGTCCCGGGGAGTTATGGGTAAAAAAAAGTGATCTGGTCACACTCCTTTAAGACAAGCTAAGATAAATATTTGTGCTTTCAAATACAAATTATAAAGTACATGTAACCCAAAAAATGGGTGTGAAGTTTTTAAAAAATAATTCCCTTGCCACACCCTTCTGTATAAAATATCTGCCATCTTGTGGGGCAACAGATTTTGTTTTCTTAGAAATCACATATTTAGACTTTCAACACAAAATGAGACAAGTGCCAAATCTTTGGCAGTATAAATATTATCAGAAACATCAAAAGAAAATAAATGTTTCTTTTCATGATACATCAATGAGTAAAAAAAAACAGTCTAAGCTTTTGAGGACTTCTGTTTGTCCAAATGGCTGTTAAAGGCCCAGTGGATCATTTGCAATGACCCCAAAAAGTAATCGACGAGTTTACAGGGGAAACGTTCTGAGAGTAAAGATTGAATTAATAGCAACTATCCAATGAAAGGTTTTCGCTCAAAATGATATAATTTTACCAGAAAATAATCCGTAAAGATGAAATTATTTAGATTGTTTGCAAACGATTTACTTATTTTTGGTTCGCATCTACACGGTCCAAAATGCGTGTGCGTGTTCCAAAACCCAACGCGATGCATTTTTATGGATCGCGCGCACACGCAGTATGTGCGCCACAGAGTGCATGACGCAAGCCACATATAGTACCCGATCAACTGAGAACGAATATTTGAAACACCCCGCCAAGACCAGGAAAATGCATATGGATTTTCATGTTTTTTTTTAAACGTGGTACATTTGACAAAGCTGAAATTTCTTCGGATGAGTTTGTTGATGTCTTTCTTTTGATTTATAATGGTTTTATTCGCAGAATCGCTCAAAAACAGATCATCTACAGGGCCTTTAACATCACTTACTTATTAAAGTCCCCTGTTTACATTAGGGAAATCACTTTGTTTGACAACAAAGACATTTCCTAATGTAAATGAGTCTTTCCACAGTAAAGAGGGCATTTTGGCAACAGACCATATTTATTTTTTCCCAGAAAATACCTTTTTTTCTGGTCTCAAAATAAAGGAAATTAGGCCCAAAAAAGGGTTACAAATAGTGTGACAACATGGCATGCCTTTCTAAAAAATCCGTGTACAAATTTCCAATATACGCTCGTAACCAGGACGGCCTAAAATGTAACAAGTGTCCATCCCGGTTACGAGCATATATTGGAAATTTGTACACTGGGTTTTTAGAAAGACATGGTGTCACACTTTTTGGGCCCAAGTTATCTCTTCAAAACAACTCAAATTTATTTCTTTTATTTTGAGACTAGACAAAAGTATTTCCTCGAAAATATGGTCTGTTGCCGCCAGAATGCCCCCTTTACTGTGGAAAGACCCAAATGTATGCCTATTCATTCAATGAAGATTAGAATCTCTTTGTTTGATGAAGCGAAACAAATTTAGAATGTATGAAGTGATTTAGCAGTGTGTCAAGCAACGGACAAGCATTTTTTGACACAACTGTTAAAAACTACTCCGAGCATCGGATGCTACTCAGACCATCATGGCATCTCACAGCTTCATTAGTGGTTGCCTATGTGAACAGTACCATTCTTCTTTCAATCTTCCTTAACCAATGATTAAAGGAGCGTGTCCAGATCACATTTTTGACCCCTGCCCCCACCCCCATTTTTTCCTATGGGTGTTGAGATTTTGATACCATATCATGTGTCATATTTTTCTCATCACCATTCTGAAATTTCCGTATATTTCCGGGGATATCGTCAACAATCCACAGAAGTTTAGTGAACTAATTTATCCGGTTACATAAAGTAGTGCAGTGATTATACCAACCTTTTTGCTTCCACATCCAAGTTGGAAATCTAAAATTTCCTGTTTTCTTCCCATGTATGGCATTTTATTTTAGGGGGGTTGGAATCCATTTTCTGGAAAAACATCTGAACGCACTCCTTTAATCTTTGTCGAACAAAGCAATTTCCCTAATGTAAAAAATATCTTTCTTTGCCAAATTCAACGTTTCCCCTTCCTCAATTCGTACTTCGTATTACTACCTTGCTTCTGACATTGCCTACTGTACAGTTTGAATCGGCTAAAATGGAATCCATTTTCTGGAAAAACATCTGAACGCACTCCTTTAATCTTTGTCGAACAAAGCAATTTCCCTAATGTAAAAAGGATCTTTCTTTGCCAAATTCAACATTTCCCCTTCCTAAATTCGTACTATGTATTACTACCTTGCTTCCGACACTGCCTACTGTACAGTTTGACTCGTATCGCCATAACCCAATTCCAGTCATGCCAGAATGATTTTGTGTTGACGACATACAGATGCTCTTTCCTCTTGTACTTACCACTCAGGTGATAGAACTTACCAAGCTTCAGATTTGGGCAAGTGCACTCGTACCGTTTGCAAGGAATCGTTATGGTGATTTTGTTTGAGATCTTGGGAATGTGCTTGAGCCTTCGGTCTAAGCCCATCACTTGGAGGCGTACGCGCCATTCACTTCTGAAATGGTTGATGGCAACCACTCTGCCTGAGAAAACTAGACATAAAAGCCACAAAACCAAGACTGTTACAGTGTTGTACTTTTCAAGTATCGAGTAATGTTCTTCTATATTTCACTTGCTCAGTCCATATGTAGCATGTACACTACCAAAGACAGCTTACATGTACATGATTAGACAAATTTCAAAAACAGGAACAGCATTACTAATTTAAGAATAATATTGATAAACTGCCTTGTAGAAATTTCAGCCACACTTCAGAAAACCTGAAAAATCTGTGTTTAATGAATGGTAAACAAAAATTCTGCAGACATTGTTTTTTATAAAGCACCTTTAGTTGGCAATTTTTCCCACAAAGGTACCATCGCTGTCAAGAGTTTTAGTCGGATTTTTCGTGTCAACTCATGAAGTACAATTTTTAGTAACTGCAAATGTTGATTGGGGCTTTAAGCACGAAGCTTCCACAAATTTGTCTGTGGAGTAGATCAAAGTAGGTAATTTTTGGAGTATGTACTATAAAAAGTTTTTCCGAGTACATGTACTTTTCATCACCATCAGTATCCTTTAAGTATCTTTTAAAGGCGCAGGCTCGTAAGCAATGCGCGCGCGCCGTATTCGTACTACGAAATACGCAGCTCCATAGCAAAGGCATGGAGCTGCGTATTTCGCGGCACGAATTTGGCGCGCGCGGATTGCTGACAAGCCTGTGCCTTTAAAGTCAAAATGAAGTGATTATTTTCTAACCATGTTCAACTAATGCACAATTGTTTATGTACAGAGTCCTTTTTTGATGTACTGGAAAAGTAGTATACTACAACTCTAACATTTTGACAAGAGAAAATACAACCAGCAAGGGTTGGGCAAACTTCCCTGATGCTGAGCCAGCTTGCCTCTTGCAGACAGCCACATGTTGGGAAAACTTAAGCCCTGTCCGTAATGGACTTTGCCCTTGCAAAACTCACCAAGCTGATGTACATTTTAACCATATAAAGTCCAGTATGGACAGCCCTGGAAACACATTGGTACATGTAGATATCAAGGACAGCCTAACCCCCTCGATAATGCGTAACGCGCATGATCAAACAACAACTCAACGCACAGCTAGCAGTTCATAAATTGCGGTAGAAAGTGAATTCATGCAAAACGACAGGCTATTTTTGGCGAGTTTTACCGATTTACACAAAAAGGTATTTATGAATGGGATTAAATGTAGGTTTGGCCACAGTCTTAAACAATCCGTTTAAAACCGGCTAGGGTCCTGGGTGCTGAGAATGGCCTCGCCTGGCGGCTCAAGCCATTATCAGCGCCCAGGACCCTAGCCAGTTTTAAGACTGGCCAAACCTACTTTTAATCCCTAAATCAAAGCATAGCTCCAACTCACCAAAATCTGCAGCGCACACCGTCACATTACTGATTACTCCCCGATCCTCTTCCTCCTCCGGACACTCAGGTGTATGTAGCTTGGCTCCATCATCGCCTGTAGCTGGGGATGGGATGACCAGAGAGCATGAGTGATTACCATGCCTAGACCGATGGACAAGGCCAGGGCTCCTAGGCATGGGGTGTGGTGGGCAGGGGTTGCTGTGCTGGGGGTGGTACCTGGTGGTAGTGTGATGGAGATGGTGGTAGGGTTAGTGATTGAAGTGGCTGTAAGATAAGCATGCGTAATGATGCAGGCAGTGGGAAAGCATGTGTAATGCATTAAAGATGCATTATGATGCATGCATAAGGATGCAATATAATGTTCCATTATGTTAAAAAATGCATAATGATGCATGCATAAAGTGCATAATGATGCATGCATAAAGTGCATAATGATGCATGCATAAAGTGCATAATGATGCATGCATAAAATGCATAATGATGCATGCATAAAGTGCATAATGATGCATGCATAATGATACACTAGGGGTACCTTGGCCGAGTGGTTTGGGTCATCGACTCGCAGTCATGGGTGAAAACTTGGGGTTGCGGGTTCGAATCCGGCTGCGGTACCTAGTGCCCTTGGGCAAGGCACTCAACCACACTTGCTCCATCCTTCGGAAGGGATGTAAAGCCGTTGGTCCAGTGTGTTAGGTAATAGTAACACACTCGAAAGATCCCAGAGCATTCTTTCGTGAAGAGCAAGGGGATTCCCCGGTGTGTCTGGCCATTTATAATTCTTCATGGGTTTCCTCATGCTTGCGAGTGACAGTGCATTGAGCACTATTGAGGAATCCTTGGTATGAATACCAGAAAGAAATAATAATATGCTTCGGCATGTATAATGGTGCATTATTATTCATTACGTGCATTAGTTTAAACATGCAAAATGATTTATGCATAATAATCAGATGCATGCATAATGATGCATTATGTTTAAAAGCATGCGTTATGACGCATAAGGATACACGCATTTATAATGATGCACTATAATAATGCATTATATTTTAAAAGGCCCATTATATAATTTGCAATCTTACTTCACGAGTTGACAGGAAAACTTATTCAAAGTGTTAATAGCAATGGTAACAAACACCACATGATTTTGTCCCACATGGTACCTTTGTGGGAGAAATTGCCAACTGAAGGTGTTTTTTTTAAAAGTTGTCTGCAGACCACCTTCTTACCATTCATTCATACACAAAAACCATGCATGGATTTCTCAGGTTTTCTGTGTTGCCAGGCCTCGAAATAACCGACGGCAATTGCCGTCGGTGCCCTGTGCTATTGCCGCGATGCCCTCAAAATAATGAATATTTCACGGCAATAAATTGCCGTGCCTTTTTATTTAACTGCCGTCGGTGCCCTTCATTAAAACACATATATGAAAATGTCAAATTTCCCACTTTTAGTGACACATTTCAGAGACAAAACTAGCTCTTCCACCGCTGTTTAAAAATGCAACGAAACCGTACGCAATTTTTGCAAAACTACGCCGAGCTTTATAGCACATAGCACGCACGGTAGCCTACGTGTACAAGTACTAAGGGTACAGTTCGACGAAAGTCCCTCGAACAACGGAACTTCGCCCTGGTTTCCGTGCGAAATTGTACATGTATGTTGAGCGGGCCTCATTGGTATCCGTTAGCGGTTCGGTGTACAGCACGGAAAATATCCGTCGCTCGAGTGACTCTGTAGTCGATAGTTTACTGTAGTCGCTCAATCAAACTTCGCCCTGGTTTCCGGGCGAAATTGTACATGTATGTTGAGCGGGCTTCATTGGTATCCGTTAGCGGTTCGGTCATGGGTTCGGTGTACAGTACGTGCGTGCACTCGTCGACGACTATGATGAAGTACACATGCACTTCGATTGCAGAATACGGCCAAAGACGAATATGTACGAACATTAGCATGACGTTCGTGATATAACCGTGGTCATTGCACATGCGTAGCACACAAAATGGCGGTCGCAGGAACCGCATTTCGTTGCGCGCGCATTGCGAATGTCAACGAAAGGTCTAGACGATTTATCGATGAGGTGGAAGCAATACCATGCTCAACGCGGATAAGTAAAAGAGACAATCCTCAGACTGCAACCCCAGCTAAGTACTATTAATGATTGTTGTGGTGCCCTCCAATTTCGAGCAAACTGCCGTGATGCCCTTTTTAAATTGACAGAATTGCCGTGATGCCCTTGAAATGTGGGAAAAGGCAAGGCTATTGTTGCCATGCCCTTTTGAACACGAATTTCGAGGCCTGTGTTGCGATGATAGTTTTCCGCCGTCTTTTAGCTAACACACTGTAGTTTTAAAGTTGCGAAACCACAGAAATGCCACTAACGGTTAAGGATAGCTAAACGTATGCGTACACGTCGGCTTGCAAAACCTCCCTAATAATTGAATATATTTAAGCATGCATTATATAATGCAAATGATGTTTAAGCATGCATAATGATGCATAAATAATAAAGCCACAGAAATTCCCATCCCATTTTTTTCCACTTTTCCCCAGAAAAATGCGTCTCCATTTATTTTAATACATTTTTGCTACATATAGCATTTAGCATCTTCTTTTGTGCAGTGGCGTCCGTAAGTAAGCATGCATGAGCGGTGTGCATGAGTGATACATGTGCATGAGTGGTGCGTTTGGATGAGTGGCATGCACAAGATTCAAGCATATTGTATAAGGTGACAAGTTAGACCGACTTACTTGGCACAAATGGGATGGTAGGACCGTTGATGTCGATATCAACTTTCTCTCCAGAACACTCCAAAGGATTTCCTCTCCTAAAAGGAATAAAAAGTACATGTATTTTAACTATTTTCCATATAAACATTTAGATGCATAAGAGTCAAAGTTTTAGGTTTACTGAATGTAAACTCCTCAAAACAAGTTCGGAAGCTCAAGTTTGACTGACAATTTCTCTCTTGTTACCAAGTCATTTTTCTTGAATTTGATTATGATTAAGCAATTGGGGATGTGCAGCACAGCTGAATATGGGGGTGGGTGTAAAGTGAAATGTCACAAAATTCACTGCTATTCACCTTTAAAGTCATTCACCTTTAAAAAGAACATACATGTACATACCGTCCTGGGTCCACAATTTTGAAGACTTTTCCGCCGCCGTGTTCTGTTTTGGCCACATCTGTTGCCAGTACATACACCTCCCCTAGCATGAGCCAAACAGAACACACAGTTACTTGTTACACATCAGGACTAGTGAATGTTACTGGACTTGTGATGAGTCGTGAATTTTCAAGAGCCGGGATGCATACTTGTACTTGCTCTTTCAAAAAACACATACAACCAATGCACAGTGCGCTTGCAAAATAAATTGGGAAAAACCACACTTGGGATGACAGAAAAATTGTAAGGGCCTTATCGGTATTTGAAGACCTCTGACTCACCGGGCAGATGCTCTACCAGCTGTGCTTTATAGCTCAGCTGGTAGAGCGTCTGCCCAGTGAGTCAGAGGTCTAGGGTTTGAATCCTGATAAGGCCCTTACAATTGTTCTCTCATCCCAAGTTTGGTTGTTTAATTTCATACCAGATGTTGCATTCTTTAAAATACATTTGGGTCTTGGTCTAGAGTCCTTTTGGCAATTGAGATATTTTCTACAAATGCTTCTCTCAAAACGGAGAAGATAACTGAAGCCCCAAAAGGTACCCCACCAAAAAATAGTCTGACAACATTCCTTTCTAAAATCTCTTTCCCATAAACTTACAAGGAAAGAAACGTGTGTGACATCTTTGTCTGTCCTGTTTCGCAAGTTTCATGGGAAATTTGTAATAATAATAATAATAATAATGAATATTTGTAATGCGCCGGTATCCATCAAAAAGATGCTCAGGGCGCAGCAACACACAAGTATGAAAAAACACATGTAAATATCACAACTAAGGTACTAAAATATTAAATTAATATAATTTCATAAAATATGTTTTAAGTGATGATTTAAAGGAGGCCATAGATGTTGAGAGTTTGATGTGTTCCGGTATCTTGTTCCATAATGTTGCGGCTGCTGATGCAAATGTCCTGTCACCCCATGATCTCCTAGACCGGGCTTTCTTGAGAAGAAGTTTGTTGTTTGAACGCATGGAGTCCCGGTTTGTATGATGTAATTGTAGTAACTCTGATAGATACGGTGGTAGTCTGCCATGGAACGAACGGTATACATACATAAGAATTTTGAAGGAAATCCTGTCCTTTATTGGCAACCAATGAAGTTTTCTCAAAACTGGTGTGATGTGTTCCCTAGCTTTAGTCCTCGTAACGATTCGGGCAGCCACATTCTGGAGGCGAGTCAAACGACCCAACTGGTTATCTGGAAGACAGTACATGAGAGAATTCCCCATATCGAGGCGACTGGTGACATAGGCGTGAATGAGTTTCTCTGTAGCATCCAGGGTAAGGTATTTCCTTATAAGCCCTATGTTGCGGAGGTGAAATGAAGAAATCCTGCAGACTGACGAGATATGGTCGCTGTATGACATGGCTGAATTTAGTATGGTTCCCAGGTTGCGCACTACTTGTGATAATAATAATGAAAATTTATAATGCGCCGGTATCCATCAAAAAAGATGCTCATGGCGCAGAATGAAAGGGTACGAAAGATGTTCTGATGCAGGTACGAAAGATGTTCCAATACGAATATTGGGTATGTTAACTTTGTTGCGTTGATGTTTTGAACCAAAGATGATAAATTCTGATTTATCATCATTCAATTTTAAGAAATTTGTTGACATCCAATCACGAATCTCATCAATACACAATTCAAGATGACGTACCGCAGTTTCCGCTGAGCTTTGTTCAGGGTCGAAACGGGTGTAGATTTGGGTGTCGTCAGCATAGAAATGATATTGAAGACCGTGCTTGCGGATTATTTGTCCCAGAGGTGTGATGTACAGAGAGAATAGTACAGGTCCGAGAACAGATCCTTGAGGAACGCCTGATGTTAAGGTGGTTGGAGTGGAGAATTCCGCATGAATCTGCACTCGTTGTGTTCGATCTGTAAGGTATGATTCGAACCATGTTAATGCCATGTCATCAATGCCTAATTCTTGAAGACGATGTAGTAGTTTGCGATGGTCGACAGTGTCAAAGGCCGATGATAAGTCTAGGAGGGCCATAGCAACCAGTTGTCCATTGTCCATGGCAGTCAGAATATCGCTCTGCACTCGCAGCAAAGTAGTTTCCGTGCTATGATCAGCACGATAGGCAGATTGATACTTGTCAAGGAGATGGTGGTTGCGCAGAAAAGTTGACACTCTGGCGAGTACAACACGTTCAAGTAATTTAGACAGGAATGGGAGGTTGGAGATGGGACGGTAATTCTTCAATGTTTCGGCGTCAAGATTGGCTCTCTTTATAAGTGGTCGCAAAATAGCAGACTTCAACGGTGTAGGAACAATACCCAATGTAAATGACTGGTTGACAATATGGGTTAAAACTGGGACAAGTTTATCGGCACATCTCTTCAGCAAGTCCGTTGGGATCGGGTCGAGACAGCAAGTCTTGCTGGGAGATTGGAGAAGCAGCTTCTTGATTTCGTACGTAGACACAGGTGAGAAGATTGTTAGTTTTGGATGTGGAATTGTGTTGTGGTGAAAATCATTACCAATCTCCATCATCTTTGGGAAGGTATCGCGCAAGGTTCGAATTTTCTGGTCGAAAAAGTCGGAAAACCTATTAGCCAGGTCTTCAGCGGAATCCCCAGAAGGAAGTTTTGATGTCTTTTTGCGATGCAGAAGTTGATCAGTAATCTGAAAGAGCTGCTTCTGATCTGAGGAGTTCATGACGAGAGTTGAAAAATGTTGTTGCTTCTTCTTACGAATGAGGTAGTTAACATGGTTCCGCTGACTTCTGTAAAGCTGGCGATCGATTTCAAAGTGACTGGAACGCCATTTCCGTTCCAAACGTCGTCTTTCAAGTTTTGCATCAGTGATTTCCTGGTCATACCAAGGAGTATTTGGTCGTATGCGAATTGTGCGCTTTCTGGCTGGTGCGTGGTCATTCAGAAGAGATGAGAGGACTGCGTTATAACTGTCGACATTTTCTGAAATGGTTGTACTATCTGGGACGGGAAACAAACGGGAGATGCTGATGTCATTGCAGAAGGAATCTATGTCAATGTTCCTAATATTTCTGGTGATTATGTTCTTGGTAGGAACACGGGGCTTCCTTAGACCCAAATTGCAGGTAATGGCACAATGGTCAGCAATTCCTTCTTGAACTGAGATGTTGGAAACAGATTGATCATCATTAGTTCGCGTAATTAACAAATCAAGAGTATGTCCATCCTTGTGAGTAGAGCATGCGATGTGCTGATAGAGTCCGTTAGATGACAAACAATCCAGGAACCGAACTGCATCCGAATCTTCAGGATTATCAACATGGATGTTGAAATCACCAGTGATGACAAGTTTCGATGCACTTAACATGTACGAATCAATGAGGTCATTGAATTCCTCAAGGAACTGAGTGAAAGTTGTTGTGGGAACAGTCCTTGGAGGTCTGTAAACAATGATGAGAGATATAGAGGTGGTTGAAGATGAGAGTTCTAGCTCTAGAGATTCGAATGATAGGAATGTTCGTTGATTAGCCACTTTTACTGGGAGTCCAGACTTTGAGAGGAAAGCAACCCCGCCACCTCTCCTGTTGCGACGAGGAGCATGATGGAGAACATACCCATCCGGGGTAATCTCACCAAAGAGAGTTGTGTCATCAGATCGAAGCCAAGATTCACAAATAGCCACGGCATCTAGGTTATTCTCCAGGACAAAGTCAAGTAATTCAACACTTTTGTTCCTTACTGATCGAGCATTTAATACACAACATTTGACCTGTGAGATGCAACTCTGATATCCAGTGAGCTGGATATCAGAATCAGAATCTGCAATTCTTGGTTTCTTCAGGATCCCAATGCTATCCAAGATCAACAAGGTGCTTTGAGACAGTTGAAACGACGATGTATTAAGTTCGAGGATTTGTTGTCTCGAGTATGTCAGCTTCTGGTTGGAAATTGGAGGTTCACGGTTATGAGCTGCCAAGGAGTTGGTGCAAGTACTGCTGGTATGCTCTGGGCCTGGATTTGTTTGTACATCACCAGCAATTAGGAGACGATGTTGAAATGTTGCACTGGAATTGCTGTAATATGATAGGCGAGACCGTAGATAGTGGCCATGTTTAAATTGGCCATTGCATTTTAGCAATAGTTTATTGCATGGAGGTTCATGTTGAGGTACACATTGTCCAGGGGGTTTTAGAAAACCTTTTGGGGCTGAAAAGAAATGAGAACTTTTGCCAAAGGTTGCTTAATTCTTCAGAATATTGCAAGCATAGCGTACTCATAGCGTGCTCGGGCGGGACTCGAACTCACGACCTCCTGCATACTAGGCAGACGTCTGCAGGAGGTCATGGTTTCGAGTCACGCCATAGCACGCTACGAGTTTTAGCGTGTCCTCGGGAAACGCATTTAGTATACAGGGTGTATCAAAAAAAAGGAAACCCAACTTTAACTAGCTACTGTGGCAAAGATATACATTTTCTAGCAATAACCATGTTACCATCCAAAAGTAGACAACAAATGCTTTCCGGTGATACCTCACACATTAATTTACGATTACGCATCACTGAGCACCAGCGTTTTGAAATTTAGGTCAATTATTCGACGTGGCTCACTTTCCAAGTCAATGAAATCAACGTGGCTCCTTGCATAATTGATTTGGGTGTAACTGGAAATGTCTTTGCTGATTATGCAACCACTTGTGGATAAGCCTGAGAGCTCTGACAGGCCTTCAGACAGTGCATATGTGTACCTGAGATCACAATGGTTGATCAGCTTACACCAGAACAGAGAATCTTTGTGGTGAAGACTTACCACGAAACCAGAAGTTTTCAGGCCACTCAGAATGCGTTCGCAGAAACTTTCCCTGATCGAGAACCACCCACAAAGAAAACCATCTGGTCAAACGACATGAGACGTCGATGCCAACTGTGTCTTGAGAGGGGAGAGGGGCATGTGGAGGGCATTGGATAGTGAAAAAAGTTAAATGTGTTTGGAAATTTCTTGAATAAAATTTCAGAGAAAAAAACACGAGTCAGTGTTAATTTTGTTGCATATCAGAGTGAGCCACCTCCAAAAATTGACCCAAATTCCAACACACTGCTGCTCAGCGATGCGTAACCGAAAATGTATGAATGAAGTATCGTCGGAAAGCATTTGTCGTCTACTTTTAGATGATACCATGGTTTCTGCTGTAAAATGTATATTTTTGCCACAGTGACTATTTTAAGTTGGGTTTCCTTTTTTTTGATACACCCTGTATAGTCCATACCGCGTCGTGATGGGCAAAAATTACCTTCAATTAATATCATTTGGACCGACGCAATAATTCCTTACTTAAAGGCACAGGCTCGTGAGGCCAAATTAGTTCCACGAAATACGCAGCTCCATGCCTTTGCTATAGAGCTGCGTATTTCATGGCACAAATTTAGCCTCACGCGCGCATTGACGAGCCTCTGCCTTTAATAGAAAAGCTTGTTACAAAAGTAGCAGATGGAAGTTGATTTTTCAAACTGTATCCCTTCTGAAATTTGAGAAATAACTTTTAATTTGCCTCTTAATATGCTTCATGTAACTAGACTGTTGGTTAATAGGCATTGGCTTGGATCACGTAACAACAGCATGCCTGTGTACTTCTAAACTGCAACTTAGGATAATTCCCAAAATTTGGGGTCCAAAAGTGTGACATGCTTTTAAAGATTTCCAAGTGTGTTTAGTGATTGAAAGTGGTTTTCCAGTAGATTTTTTTTTTTTTTCTTCAAAGTGCCACTTAAATTTAACGTTTGTGTGTGGATAAGGCACCAAGGTTAATGCAAACTCATTCTACAGCTAATTTTCATTGACGTAGGTAACCCGGGACACCAAATTCCTATTCAATATAATGAGACAAATTATGAGCCTTTATGGTCTTTTTTTTCCCAAATATTTGTCAGTATAATCATAGAACAAAATATTAAAGAAAATGATGCTGTCTCCTATAATCACAGGCCACAGTCTATCACTGAGAATTTGTGATCATGAGTGGCGATTTTTGAAGCTCAGGGTGTCGTACATAACTAGGACACCAAACGTTTTGGACCCCTAATTTTGGGAATTACCCAATAGCAAGTGAAGAATTTGAGTGCTAGCCATAGGGCAAAAGTTACATGCAAAAGACTAATTGCCACCTTGCCTTTCAAACCACAGACCCATCAAGCAAAGTCTGTCTGGATTTTGACCCTGTAAACAAACCAACCTGCTTCATCTTCCCCAAATGACAGGATTCCCTGTGGGTATGTGTTGATCAGACTGCCAAGGCATATGGAGGAATCCGCCATGCATATCTCTTGGTTATCCCAGACCCCTGTCTCATTATTCTCAGTCAGAATGAAGAGTCGGCTGTCAAAACAAGTCACAAAAAAAATGGTATATTTTGTTTGGTTCTGGTGTATGGGGGAAAAAAATGAAACATGGAGGTCAGGTGAAATTTCACAAAACGATTTAGCTGTCAGGCATAGGAAAAGGGCATTGAGCAACAGCAGTTTCCATTGATGCCATTGTAAATTTTAGCCCTGACCACTTTCAACAGCAGATTGACCAGTCAGTGTCTTAGGGCATTGTGTTGCTTCACAAAAAGTTTCCCGTCAAAAGGCTTATATGTGCAGGATCGAAAATGACGTACTTGCTAACAGTAAACATTTTTTAAGGCCTTACTTTGTACATGTATTTACACATCTACTAAAACGTTCACAATTGAGATGGTAAAACTTGAGACCATCTTTTTAAATAAGATTGCTAAAGTTGCCGTGGGATAATTTGTTTTTCTCTACAGACTTTACAGCACCTTCCATGTTTTCTGACCAACAAGCGTATAATTAGTGTGACACGTACACTTACCCACTAACAAAATCTCCAAAGATGTATTTGCCATTGAGATTGGGCGACTGGCAGCCGCGATATACATGGCCCCCTGTTACCGATTTACCAACTGAGTGTGGATAAACGTGAATGGGAAGAATCTCATCAGCTGTGGAGGAAAGTGGATTGGTGAATTTAATTGCGACCCACTCTGGAAAAATGAGTTATATTGAACAAGACGAGTGCAGAATTCGTGGACATACAAGTAATAACAAACCAGTGTTGTAGTCGAGTCACCAATATCTAGTCCAAGTCCGAGTCTCGAGTTTGAGTCCGAGTCACGAGTCACTATCCTCGCATCCAAGTCCGAGTCACTTGTTCGCCAAATTAATGAAACTAAATCTGCTGTAGACTGCTGAAGTGAATAAGGTCACCTCTTTGTTCGCAGCCTATAGGCAATGGCTCTACACTAAAAATCACTGAACCGTGTCCCTGCGCTTTTGCAATGGTGTGTTATCTGGCAGCTAGCCATGTTTGGAGCCAGTTAACATGAAATATATGCGACTCGTGACGAGTCACCATCTTCGAGTCTGAGTCATCATGGTTAAGTGCATGTCTAAAAGTGTTGATAGCAATGGTAACAAACACAATATGATTTTTTGTGGGAGAAATTGCCATCTGAAAGTGCTTTTTTTCTTTTTTTTCTGCAGAAAATTTTGTCACCATTCGTTCATGCATGAAAACCATGCATGGATTTTTCAGGTTTTCTGAAGTATTACTGCATCTATATGGCTGAAATTTCAACAAGGCAGTTAATCAACATAATTCTTTAGTTATGTAATGCTGTTTTCTAATCGTGTAATCGTGTAAAGTTAGAACACATCATTAGAAATCTCCAAAATAAGAAATGTTCACAGATTTACACATAACTTACACAATATAAACATGATGACGGTAGTAAACTCCCCTAAAATGGTTTTGTCTAAAAGTGCTATAGTTTTTGAGAAATGAGTAAAACAATTATTTTTCGTTTCATGAAACAAAAATTCACTTCGTCCCAAAATCATTAAAAAGGGACTTCCACTTACCCAACCACTCATCGTTACATTGGTTATCACTGTAGCATGTGTAGCCTTCCCTGCCCCGCCAACCGTAGTTGCCTCCTTTAACGATAATATCAATCTCCTCAAAACGATTTTGGCCGACGTCGCCGCAAAAGATACGCCCTTTTCCATAGCCCGTCTTCCGGTCACCGCGGTCAATGCAACACCGCCATATGTTGCGAACTCCGTAGGCGTAGTTTTCAGGCCGGGCAGTTCCGTTGTTGTCGCCAATAAAGGGATTGTCGGGCGGAATGCCGTAATTTCTTCCTTCGGTTGGGTTGTCTACATCAATGCGAATTATTTTACCTAATAGGGTATTTCTGACGGAAAGAGAGTAGTGAATTCTGTGTGAATTTTTTGTCGGAGCGAAAACAGAAAATTTGGGATACAGTAAACTCTCGTTATAACGCCTCCTGATATATAAAGCTCTTCCTGAAATAAAGCTCCCTCTTTTAAGTGCCAGCCATTACTTTATTCATTTTGTCCGGTATGCATTGGTTAAGCCTAGTGTACATCGACCCTGCAACTGGAAGCAACTCAATTGATCAGTTGCTGTCGATGTGTGCGTAGTGCGCGCATATCGACAGCAACTGATTAGTTGCACAACTAGCGGCAACTGGGAGCATCCAGCCAGGTCTACATTTCCAGAGCGCACACATCGACATGGCAACTCTGTAAAGCCTAGAGTACATTGACCTTGTAGCTGGAAGCAGCTGTTGCTTGCAGTTGCTGTCGATGTGCGCGCACGTGATCAAATGCACGCGACTGACAGCAAGTAGTTGAAAGTACGCGTACATCGATGCATCTGACCACAACTACAACTAGTTGCTAGAAAGTAGAACATGAGCAACTCGCGGCAACTGGGATTTTTCCAGTTGCCAGTAGTTGCAAGTGCGTGTACATCAAACTTTTTAAGCAACTGATGATCAGTTGCTCCCAGTTGCCGCAAGTTGCTTCTCGTTGCCGGAAACGCCAGTTGGGTCTTTCCACAGTAAAGGGGGCATTTTGGCAACACAGACCATATTTTCAAGAAAATACCCGTCTGGTCTCAAAATTTAAAAAAAATAAGTTTCAGTTGTTCTGAAGAGATAATTTAGGCCCAAAAAGGGTTACACATAGTGTGACAACATGCCTTTCTAAAAACCCTGTATACAAATTTCCAATATACGTACGCTCATAACTGGGACGGCCTAAAATGTAACACAAGTGTCTGTCCCGGTTACGAGCGTATATTGGAAATTTGTACACAGGGTTTTTAGAAAGGCATGTTGTCACACTATTTGTAACCTTTTTTGGGCCTAAAGTTATCTCTTCAGAACAACTTATTTCTTTTATTTTGAGACCAGCTTTGGGTATGGTGCTGTCAGAAACATCACACAGCGAGGCTGCGAGAACATTTAATGTCCATGTGATATTATTGCATTCAAAACTCGTTTTGTGTTTTTAAAATGTGTGTTTTGCCTTTCTAAAGTGTGTCAGCATATTATCCTTTCATCAAAAGTTGCACAATTTTGCCCAAAGACTTACTTATTGAGTCCGCTATCTAACGGATCGCCCGCTGCTCCACCGTCACCAATACTGGCATACAAGTAGCCATCCACGCCAAACATGAGTTGACCTCCGTTATGGTTTGCATACGGCTCATCAACTTCAAGAATCACCTTTTCCGAAGACATGTTCACTTTGTTCATGTCATCTTGCATGAGCATAAACTCACTAATGCGAATCAACTGGCTGCTAGAAGTTCCCGTGCTGTAGAACAGGAAAAATCGGGAATTCTCAGGAAGGTTTGGATGGAAGGCGCCTCCGAGAAGCCCCCGTTCATCACCTCTTCTGTTGGAAGTTAGAATGGAGTCCCGGATATCTAGGAATGGGTCTTGAAGACGTGTGCGGTTCTCTAGGAATACGTGGATGACTCCGATTTGTTCCCCGATGAAAACCCGATGGGTGTTATCGTTGCCGTGAATTAAGAGCAGAGGATTTCTGAGATTGTTTGCAAATTCTTCTAGACACAGACACTGACTGCGACCTGTTCCTGTCTGGGCTTCTTCCACCCACTGCGAGAGATCATTGTTCATCAGGACATTGGGGAAACAGTAGTCCACGTCAGATAGCGCCATCTCCCGACAGAATTTGGCCGTCGAGTTGGCACTGGCTTCCAGGACCGACTCTTCTGTTGTAATAAAAGGGAGGAGACTGCTGCACGTGCGGTGGAAGTCCCAGCAGTAACTGTGGCACAACCCCGGAAGCTGTCGCGTTCTCTGTTGCGTCGCTTCGGCGTCGTAAAGATGAGCCGCGTAAGGGGAACATTCCTGACAAAGAATGTGCTTCAAGAATCCGAAGCAATCTTCCTGCGGACTCCCCACCACGTTTTCATAAACGGAAGAAATTCTTTCAAAGTCCTCTTTGATTTTGTTGTCCATTTCTGCGGTGCAGCAGCCAAATGCTTTGTAGGTGGCACAGAACTCGGGTCCATCGCGTGTCTGATCATGGTCAAACGGTGCAAAAAAGTCCAGGCATTGCGGATGTGGACTGCTGGGCCTGATGAGGGTTAAGTAGAATGTGGCCAGCACAACTACAATAAACTTCCTCTCTCCCGTGATAATTGTCATGATGCTTAAGTCCTTGTGCTCATTACAGGACAGCCTGAGTGTAAAATATTTAAAGGTAAATTTTGAAGGGTGTTGCAAAATAAAAGGAAACAATATTAAAATACTGATTAGGGGATAGTGGGGTTAGTTGGAACAGCGGGTATGCTGAAACATTGATATTTTCTTTCACGGCTGTAGTTATTTTTATGAAATTTTCTAGTCATATGTTGCTATCAGCAACAGCTATCCACCATATTTTCCACAGCACATGAGCTACAACCCTATTAAAATGAGAAAGGAATGTTTGTTTTTTTACCTTCCGAGTAATTTTTCACCATTTATATATGTTGCACTATGCTAATGATGTTCATAGATTCACTCAACTAGTTGTTTAGTATTTTAAGGTATAGTATAAAGCTTCAAAATAAAATGAAATGTCAAATTGTAGTCCCTGTTTTGCGTAGTTAGCTTGCAAATGTCAAACAGGCCAGCGGGTTTAGTTGGAAAAAAATGAGGGGGTTAGTTGGAACATGTTTCAACTAACCCATAGGTGAAGGTAGTGCCTTTTGGATAGAAGATTCAGTTTATTTTCTAACATTTTGTGCATGGGGGATAACATTTTGCCGTTCACTTTTTTAAAAGGGGAAAATTTGTAAAGATATTTTACTTCTAATCACACATTTATTTGGCTTGTATTTAATTACACATTTATTTGGCTGATACATGTATCTACCGGTAGTTTAAATGTATAGGCCATGCATATTTTGCATTTGTGAAGTGTATGGCTGAAGAATAGATGTAAGATAAAGTTCACGAAGTTCTAAACTTTAAGATAAATAAATTTGAATGTTTTATTGTTAATTTTAGCAATTTAAAGTCAGAAAGTTCAAAACAGTTGTACAGTAAAACCTGTTTATAGTGGCCACTCATCTTTGGTCCCAAATGCTATTTGTATAATGCTTAAGTAACCTCAATAAAAAGGCCACCTGTTAATAGTGGCCAGTTTTTTTAAGGTCCAGAGGGTGGAAATTATACAAGTTTCACTGCAAGTGATCAAAAAGCGATCTTAAAGGGGCTATGTCATGGTTTGCGCATGCGCCAAATCCTTTCATATTTTGACATACGTGCAGGCTCAGATGAATGTAGTGCAATTTCGTTACACAACGCCATTGGTGCGTGTGCTATACATGTACATCGTGTACTTAGCACGTGCCGCATGGGCAGTGTGTTCGTTCATGAGTGTTTACAATACGCAGAATTCAACTACATTGTGCATCGTGTGCGCGCATTTGTTCGATTTGGCATCGCGCGCGCGCGATTAATGTCTGGCAAAACAAAACCGTACAACGGTGGCGGCCACTGTCTTTCCAAGGACAGAAGGTATGCTGTAAAATTGCTGTCAGGACCAAATAAGCATGTCAGTTTTGATGGAAAACAAGGTTAAGTAAATTGCTGTATACAACCATGTCATTCATATCATTCGATGCCGTTTCTGTCATGTTTTGTGGAGTTTTTTGATGGGATGAAAAAACTCTCTTTTTAACAACGGCCGCACACACGGTGATGTCGATTTTTGGCGGCTTAAAAATACGGCAAACAGTGCGATTCCAAGTAAAAAGTAATGCATCAGGACATCCCGGACGTTGACAAGTACACCACTGCCAAAATGACTAAAGAATTATAAGGGATGGCAGAGATTGAATAGGATATGCAAAACCTGGCGACAAAACTTGAAAAAGTGTGGCTAACTTTTTCAAGTTTTGCTGCGCATGCGCAAACCGTGACATACCCCTTTTAACCACTTGATGCATAAAATTGTGTTGGTGTTCTTGTTTTGTGCAGTTGTTAATGACTCGATGTACCCCAAAGGGTTAATTAGCGCCCAATTTACAGCTTAAGTGTCTGCCTTGGTAATTAGGGTGATTGCAGAAGTTATAGTACAGTTTTTAGATGACAACATACCGTGTTTCAACTTACCCTATACCATGTTTCAACTTACCCCATAGGTGGGGTAAGTCAGAACAGCTGGACATGGTCATGTTCAAGGTGGATTATACGAGAAACCATCAACGAGTCCTAACATTTTATAGGTTCCATTTGTAGCCTAAATATGTATGCTTAATGTGGTATAGTTGTTTTTTCTTTAATAAATTGTTAGTGTTTTATAGACGATTTTGTGAAAAATGTTCCAACTAACCCCACTCTCCCCTAATCAATAATTACTGAGAAATTCGAAAAGCGGCAAGTAGGCCTACCATCCGTCTCATCGCCGTATCCTTTTTCTTATGACACCAAGAAATCCAGATTACCGCAGCGAAACAGGGTTACAGTAGAATAGTAGCGCGTCTATATCATGAATTATGCGCCAAGGGTTTCAAGGGTCCTACTCTGACATCATCTACATTTCCTTTTGACATGAACATTTTTTATTCACTTACCTGGAGTCTATCATATCAGAATATCACTGTCTATACCGCTCGGCCATACGAGCGATTGTTGCTGGTTAGAGCATAAGTTGTATTTGTGCAAGCAGTTGCTTCATCTCATGAATATTTCAAATAATAAATGCATAATGTATTAAGTAGACCTTATCTAAATATATAAATAATAATAAGATATTTGCATATATTAGCCTGTTCCAAAATAACAAGCAGGATAGAATTTTAATCTTTAAATCATGTCGTAAACTTGTGTCCCTTGCAAGTGTCCCTTGCAAGTGAATCCCCCCCCCCCCCTGTTGTGCAGAATGGACGAGCTCTCTGCACACGCATATATTGCGCTGATTGAGCGCTCACATTCGAATATGGCGGCTTGCTCGAGCAAACTTTCAATCTGTAGCAATCGTCTACAAAAAATGCATAAAAATTACACTTTTTCTGAACGGATGCGAATCTCTTTCTAAGCTTAATGCATAGTTCCGACCTGTCAATCAACCAAACCCGCCGACCAATCACAACAGAGCCAGCAGATATCACCGACATAGGTCAAAGTGCACTGTCAAGCAACAACATGATCACGCGATATGTTCTGCCGGCCCCATACAATTTGTTCAGTGTTGTATGCAATGATCCGGGTGAATTTTTGGTTTCAAGGCCGGTCGTTTCGTTGTTCAAAGGTACGAAAGCACGTATGTCATGATATGACATCCCTGTATTACTGGCCCTTTAATCGGTGTGTTCTAAGATAACTGTCGACCCTGAAACATGAATGCCTTTGAGTTTTCTCTAATGAATCTGTGCTTTCCGTTGAAATTCCCATTGCTTTGTGCGTTGTGTGGCGCCATTTTGACGATAGCGTGTGAGCCATAGCAACAATATCCACGGGGGCGGGGCTAACTAGGCAAACTCGGAACTATGCATTACCTGATTACTTGAGCATGTTGAGCGGGAATCTGTTCCTAGGCTAAGGTTAGATAACTTAAAGTTTGTTATTTTTAAAACTGTTGACGTCCGAGTAGTAAATCCATCCCTGTACTGTACAAACTAAAGTATTTTGTTTGTATACATTGAACAAAGATTTAAAGGAAATTACCTCCTAGAATCAACAGATAATATAATTTTAAGATACTTCCCATTTGCACTTTTATCTCCGACAGGTGGGAAATATGTTTTAGAATTGGATGATCTGTTGATTCAGGTAATTTCCTTCAAATCTTTGTTCACAGCAACGTGGGGTATTTTCGATCAGGGGGAGAATTCCATCAGCTAAAAGATGTCACTTAATAAAAAGTAGAAAAATAGGCCTACGAAAAAAAAAAAAAAAAAAATGTGTTCAATCTGAACGAAAAAAATACCTGTATATTCCCCATAGGACCAGGGGTAGCGATGGGGCAAAGTGGAGGCGCTGTGCAAGGTGGAAATAGGTGTGGCGGAGCGAAGTAGTATGGGGGCGAACTTAACTTAACTTGGGGCGAAATGCAATGGCGAACTTCGCGAAGTGACCGTTGTTGGTTACCCAAAAGGCGTCCTAATTGGAAACAAGGCAAAATGAACTTCCTTACTGTAATTTGTAAAGTGTGGCGAAAACATTGTTCCTTCCTCTGGCACACCCTTTATTTTTGACCATGATGGAAAAAATTGGAAGTAGGAAAAAGGGAAGTTTCTCACCTTGACCGCCCCGGTCCCGTAAACGTCACGAACGTTCGCCGCAAATAGCGCCCTCTATATGTCCATATGCAAAAACTACGGAAGCTTATTCAGGACACGGGTACTTTTTCCCCTTTAAAGGGCCTGTGACATGCTAAACAACTTTGTGCCTAAATCAATAAAAGGTGGCCTTTTTCAACTTTGAAGATTTAACTGCAATAAATCACAGACAGAGGGCGCTGTTTTGAGTGCATCACATAAGGAAGACAGAATGGAAAAGTTAAGAAAAAACATAAGACTTCAAGTTGGACTTGTGGCAAATTGCTGCAGTTTCTACCCCCAGTTTTGTCATGGCTTACAGCAGGCAAAATGTAAAACAAACTCGAACAGCCATGGATTACAAAAGTTTCAGGAAAATTGAGAAAAAAGTGGAATCTTTTGTGCACAGTTGAATGTGATTTTCCTGTGTTTGCCTCTTGTGACATAGTGACCTTGGTCATGAATATGCATATTTTCATTAGCATAAAAACTAAAAACCTTTGTTTTAACCCCCAAAGCAAGCTCCAAATAGGATTTTTATGACTTTAACCGAGTAGAGTGGTTTTAAAACATAGATTTCATTGATAAAAATCCTAAGTAAGGGGCCCTTTAAAGGGCTGAAATAGTGTTTTTATCAATGAAATCTGTGCTATAATGGAACTAGTCCATTAATTTACAATCATAAAAACCCTACTTGGAGTTTGTTTGGGGGGGGGGGGGGTTAAAATCAAGGTTTTTTATTTTTATGCTAATGAAAATTTACATATGCATGAGCAAAGTGGTGATGTCACATTAGGAAAACACAGGAAAATCTCATTTAACTGTGTACAAATGTTTCCACAATTTTCTCCAACTTGCTGAAACCTTTGTAACCCATGACGGTTTAGGTTTGTTTTACATGTTGCCTATTGCAAACCATGAAAAAACTAATGCTGGAAACAGCAGCTATTTTTTCACAATTTCGGTTTGAATTCTTATGTTTTTTCTTTGCTTTTCTGCTGCGTGTTCCTAAAGTGACATGCCCCAAACAGCGCCTTCTTTCTGTGAGTTTATGTGAAGAAATTTTCAAAGTTGAAAAATGCCACTTTTTATTCATGGGGCATCAAAATGAACAGTAGTATTGCCTTTCTACACAAGTAATCCTTCATATGCAGCAAAAACTTTGCATAAAGTTATTGAGCATTTCAGGAGCCCTTTAATATTTTGGCTTATGAGGACCTGCGTCTTTTGTAAAACTTGTCTTTTAAAGGTACAGGCTCGTCAGCAATGCGCGCGCGCCAAATTCGTGCCACGAAATACGCAGCTCCATTCCTTTGCTCTGGAGCTGCGTATTTCGTCGCACGAATTTGGCGCGCGCGCATTGCTGACGAGCCTGTGCCTTTAAGAGACAAGTAAAAACAAAAATCCTCCTTCAGTATCAGCTGGGGAAAAATATAGACTACTAAAGCGCGACGTCATTTACCAGGGTAACTGGATCTGAACAAGTGCTCGCTAGTAACCTGCAACGTCTATTGCGAAAGTGCAGGGAAGCAGTTCGCTGGCTTAAATTTCAACACACAAAGGGTGACGTTTTCACTTTATACTCTGCAGTGCACGTAATTCGCACAGGCAAATTAAAGCACGATTCTGTCCCTTTCCATTCGGGTATAGTTAGAGTATTTCACCATAACCGCCTGTCCGCATAGGTCGAGTTCGGGCGGTCTGTTCTTGACATGCGAACGATGTTCTCGCGCCCGAACGACGCGAACACGACTACCTAGCACTCGGGACAGGATCACACACCACCTATCCATCGATAAATCGTTACCCGTGTCAAGAACAGACCGCCCGAACTCAACCATAGACCATGGCTAGGTCTTGAAATTACACATGAGTCAATGATATATTATAGGCAGACGTCTTGATCACTTTCCAATAGTTCCCATAGACTCGTGCGTACTTTCAATGGCAGTGTACTAAGATTCTACGTTGTAGGCCCCCGCCAATGTAGCACAAAACAATGCAATATTTTAGAAAAATCTTTTTGTCCGGTATAGGCCTAGTTGTTCGGCAACTCAACTGAAAGCAAACGTTACTTTTTAAAAATGGTTACAGAACGCCCTTTCTTTTCACACAAGTTCGTTTATCGAAATCAAAGACCAATGCACAAATCTGGGTGTCTTGTTATTAAACTGGGCCCAATTTCATAGAGCCGTTTAACAGCCCATTTTCCGTTAACCGAGCGTCAGGCTAGTTTATAGACATCGTTAACGGTAAGCAACTGAAAACATGTCTTGACCGCAGAGCCAAATTTTGCTTAAGATAGTGACGCAGTTTCCAAGCGCGCACATGCTTAAGCACGCCGCGGCCGTGAAATAGCATTAACGTTAGCACAACTTTTCTGATACAGTATAGTAAGCATACATTTTCAGCTAGCGCTTAAGCAGCTCTATGAAATTGGGCCCTGGTCAAGCTTGATTAAACACATCCAGCAAAAACAATATATATATATTTAAATATATTCATAAGTCACATTTAGATTGATTAGCTGAAACAGTGCAGTATATATCAGAACACAACAGAGTCCACAGCATCGATATCGTCGCGCACACAAGTTCAACGACTGACTGAAAACTGACTGAACAGTCTTACGAAGTAAAATTACGAGATAAAACGACGTTCACTGAAAGAAAATAAATATGTACACACTTTAACTAACTATATTGACGGTAATTGACCTTTAAAAGGTTTTACTTAAAGTCACAGGCTCGTCAGCAATGCGCGCGCGCCAAATTCGTGCCACGAAATAAGCAGCTCTATGCCTTTGCTATGGAGCTGCGTATTTCGTAGCACGAATTTGGCGGGCGAGCATTGCTGACGAGCCTGTGCCTTTAACAAATATACTGGTTACAGAACGTCCTTCCTTTTCACACAAGTTTGTTTATCAAAATATAAAACCAATGCGCAAATCCGGGGGTCTTATTAATTGGTCAAGCTTGATTAAACACATTCAGCGAATTGTTTTTAAAATGTATCCAAGTCACATTTAGTTTGAACGTCGTAGCTGAAACGGTGCAGTACGAAACTCTAAAAAGTTCTACGAAGTGAAATTACGAGATAAAACGACGTCCACTGAAAGGAAATAAATATGTACACACTTGCAACTAACTATATTGACGGTAATTGACCTTTAAAAGGTTTTACTTAAAGGCACAGGCTCGTCAGCAATGCGCGCGCGCCAAATTCGTGCCACGAAATACGCAGCTCCATAGCAAAGGCATGGAGCTGCGTATATCGTGGCACAAATTTGGCACGCGCGCATTGCTGACGAGCCTGTGCCTTTAATGCACCTGTACGCCTCCCCGGTAAAGGGGGTGGGGAGACAATTGGGGAGACAGGTGCATAACAACTGTACAACAATCATGCGAAAATGTCACGAAAGGTATGTAATTTTGAAATGTTGAGCTTGAAATTGGTCAAAGTGTCAGAGCATGACATACACTTTTATGTGGCAGAAATAGAGTCCCTCGGTCAAAGTTAAGTTTTTAAAGTAATTTTGTTCACTAAATTTCGCGTTTTAGTGTAGCTTTTTTCAAATGCCCTCTCCGTGCGAGTCATAATCAGTCTTAATTCCACATACCGATGATTAATTTTTTAAACGCAGTTCCACTAATGCGGATTTTTGTCAACTTAAAGCACAAAGAAAAGACAGTTCGGGCCCAGCTCGTCCTCTTTAAAAATAAGATCATTGTGGGTAGCATTGATCAGCTGACACGTCGTACGTTTTCCGCCTTGCTGCAGAAGATTGAAGGAGCAACATCGTGGGTCGAATCGGCAGGCTTTCCCGCAGGACACCACGCCAGTGGCCGGTAGCTCCTTGATGACCTGTCCGGAAACTGGGCAGCGGGACGCGATACGACCATTTGAACCCACCTGAAGGCAGTATGCCGGACTGGGGTTGGCGACGTTGTTGACTGCACGTTCGCATGCAGCGTATTTCAAACGGTGACACAGTTGGTTAGACCACCTTCCGTTCTCCGGGTAATGCATGGCGACACAGTTGGCGATAGGATTATCAGGTTCGTCGCCTCGCCAATTCTCGTACCCCTTGCCGTCACCTCTCAGGGGGCAATACTTCCACTCTCCATCTATGTCGTTACAGCCGATCCAGAGACCACGAGGCAATTGGCCGTCGAATTCTTTCTTGTAAGTCTGCCAAATGAAAGTCTGTTCTTCATGCGAGTTGGGAACAGCCAGCTCGGCGCCCTTTTTAAAGCAGGTGCGATTTGCTTCATGCCAGGTAATCGTTTTATTTGTGATGAAATGATAGCAGGATTCGCCAAATTGCTTCCAATCGCACGGGCAAATGGCAGCCAAAGCCACCTTAAGAACTGCAAGAAAAATAGAAGCTTGGGCTAAATTCATCGTGCGTACGTGCATGTCTATTCGCGTTGGGTATAAAGCTTTATCAGAACCACTGACGGTTTCGCTTGTGAGCACTTCGCTCGTTGTGGCAGAATTTTGTGATATCTAACTTCATCTGATTGGCTATTGTCGTCGACTCCGAGAGCCAATGCATAGTTCCGAGATTGCCCAATTAACCCCGCCCACTTAGTTACTGTTGCTATGCCTTATAAGCCATGATCGCAAAAATGGCGACACACATTGAGGGAGCGTGTTAAGATTTTTCCAGAAAATGGATTTCGTTCTAACCTAAAAATCACCAAAATCACCAAAATACTATCCATGGGGGAGGGGCAGGTGGGGGGGGGGGGGGGGGGGGGGGGGGGTTTACAGGAAATTGCAATCCCTTTATTTAGATGTAGAAGCAAAAAGGTTGGTGTAATTACTGTAGGCTGCTTTATGTAACCGGATACATTAGTTTACTATAAACGTCTTTAAATTATGGCGATATCCCTGGAAATACGGATCGAGGGCATGAAATTTTTAGAAAGGTAATCTACACGAGAACAAAGGAATGTCCACAGTTGGTATGGATGTATATAGTTGGTATAGACCTTTATCACGGTGCGGCCATCTTCCCTTTTCCCCTATTACCAAAGCGAGGCTTAATTGCCGAAATAAAATTATTTATTATTGTATACAGCCCATGTTACATTATTCATCCATGCGTTGTTGTGCTGCAAATGTATGTTTGCCACCCCCCGCCCCGCCCCCTTCCGCCCCTCCCCCTTCCGGCCCTTCCCCTGCACCCCCCCCCCCACCCCCCCCCCCCCCCCTCCCTCCCAATTTAATGTTGTTTGGAGTTGCGCCCGCCGCAGCGAGTCCCAACATTGAAACGGGGGTTGGGGGGCTTCGAGATTGGCTCATTTTATGATCACACATTTTATGAAACTTTGCGCCAAAGCAGAAGTTGCACTTTTGTCAATAATTATGTTCACTTTTACACTTTTAATGTTTTCGGATTACCGACCAGGGCCCAATTTCATAGAGCTGTTTAACAGCCCATTTTCCGTTAACCGAGCACCAGGCTATTTCATAGACATCGTTAACGGTAAGCAACTGAAAACTTGCCTTAACCGCAGAGCCAAATTTTGCTTAAGATAGTGACGCAACAATGGCGGTTTCCAAGCGCGCGCATGCTTAAGCACGCCGCGGCCGTGAAATAGCCTTAACGTTAGCACAACTTTTCTGCTACAGTAAGCACACGTTTTCAGCTAGCGCTTAAGCAGCTCTATGAAATTGGGGCCTGGGGCCAATTTCATGGCGCTGCTTGAGCGCTAGCTGAAAACGTGTGCTTACTGTAGCATAAAAGGTGTGCTAACTTTAAGGGGGAGAGGCTATAAGCCAGGCACTCGGTGCATGACATAAGCTTTCCCGTGTACAGCCCGTGTACAAACCATCATGGTATGGAAGGAAATGTACCCAATTTATTGATTTTTACGTCATGCTTATACTTATAGCCTCTCCCAACTAAAGGCTATTTCACGGCCGCGGCGTGCTTAAGCATGCGCGTGCTTGGAAACGGGCATTGTTGCGTCACGAGTGTTTAGCAAATTTGCCTCTGAAGCTAGCAAACGTTTGCCAGTGCTTAAGGTTACGGTCTCCATGAAATAACCGGAGCCTCCGTTAGCACAAAATCGGCTGCTAAACAGCTCCATGAAATTGGCCCCTGTTCTCCTTCGCCCAGACATTGGACTCAACAAAAACTCGCTGCATTCCCATGTAGATCTGAATGTTCTGTTTAAGAAAATGCAGGTTTTTTCCCACCAACATTTGTATCGACATGTTAATTTCCGAGGCGTCCTTGGCTACTGGGCCCAATTCATAGAACTGCTTAAACGCTAGCTGAAAACGTGTGCTTACTGTAGCAGAAAAGTTGTGCTAACGTTAAGGCTATTTCGCGGCCGTGGCGTGCTTAAGCATGCGAGCGCTTGGAAACCGCCATTGTTGCGTCACTATCTTAAGCAAAATTTGGCTCTGCGGTGGTTTTCAGGGCCCAATTTCATAGAGCTGCTTAAGCACTAGCTGAAAACGTGTGCTTACTGTAGCAGAAAAGTTGTACTAACTTTAAGGCTATTTCACGGCCGCGGCGTGCTTAAGCATGCGCGCGCTTGGAAACCGCCATTGTTGCGTCACTATCTTAAGCAAAATTTGGCTCTGCGGTTAAGGCAAGTTTTCAGTTGCTTACCGTTAACGATGTCTATGAAATAGCCTGACACTCGGTTAACGGAAAATGGGCCGTTAAACAGCTCCATGAAATTGGGCCCTGTTGCTTACCGTTAACGATGTCTATGAAATAGCCTGACGCTCGGTTAACGGAAAATGGGCTGTTAAACAGCTCTATGAAATTGGGCCCTGGATACTTGGTCCGGCGTCCAAACAGGCTATGCCATGCATTAAAGAAAGTGGCGCAAATCCATAACTAGACCCTTGCATAACACTGGTCACTGCTCAGTCAACTGGAAACATAATGACATGATCAGGGTATCATTTTGAAGAGGAGATTCCACCCTAACAGATGATATCTCCCGTTCATTCGTACGTGCCCTACTTCAGTTACAATTAGCAATAATATCTCGGTTTCGTTTTTTTGTATCCACCCTGTATATTGGTCATGTACATGTACATTGTGTCCAACATTTATATACCCACTTTGAAAAAAATGCGTGCATTTGGAAGAATGTGGCTTTATCAAACCGTACACGTATACGTCAGTGCAAATGTTGATGGATATATCATTTATAATGATATATATCATTAAAAAAGCGTAATGCAGATATTTACGGTTTCACGGCCTGAACTGTGTAGTAAAATATTAATTGAAACAAGAATGAGTTATCTTTATTTATTTATTTGTATTTATTACCTCTGGGTTAAAGGAAGCAGATTATAGCAAAGGACATAAACTGTGGCGCTGTCTTGATTCGAACCCACAACCTGTAAAATCAAACGGGTCTTGAGTACATGAAGCACAGACCGGTCAGCCACCGTATACTACTGTGTTAATGTACTAAATTGCTTATTTTGCTCAATGTTGAATTTCTGGTCAGGAGTTAATATTAAAGGTATTTACACGGGGTTTGTTTTAAAAACATTCCTGATATGTCATCTACCAAAAACAACGAATAAACCATTGTATATATGTTTTGCAACTTTTTGGACTTGCCATTTTTTTCTAAAGGTCAAGGATTCTAAGCATGTCCCTTTATGACGTCATATTTTGACCCACAGCGACCCACATGATCAACTAATCAAAATATAATTACCTTCATTTTGAGTGGTCACACGTAAAGAAACGTCAAATATTTACAGCTACACATCAAATTTAATTTCCCCTACCCCTAATTTTTGGCGAATTTTCAACAACTGAACCTTTCATAAAAATCATGATTTTCTCACTTATTGTTGGGTTTCAGAATGTCTACCCTCGCTAATATGATGGCCCAAGTGGTCCTCTCACCAAAACTGCAGGGTGATTTTGGGACCCTTTTTTGCACACAAAACTCCCCCCGCTCCAGGACTAATGCCTAATATACAGAAACGGCGCTCTCCGATTAAAGGCAGAGGCTCGTGAGCAATGCGCGCGCGCCATATTATTAGTCTTTGTGAAAGACTGCCTTACGTTGCTTGGTTTGTGTACTGCGCGGTCGACATTGCACCGTGTGGACAGGGTACTAGTTTATGCGCTATCGGGGTTCTGTCTGGTCCATAGAGTTGTATAAGCCGTAAGGCGGCTTATACAACTCTATGGTCTGGTCTAACAAACCAGCACCCATAAACTAGTTCCCTGTCCACACAGTGCAATATCGACCGCACGTACGGCGCATAAACTAGTTCCCTGTCCACACGAACCAAGCAACGTTAGACCGTCTTTCACAAAGACTACATATTATTGGCACGAAATACGCAGCTCCGTGCCTTTGCTATGGAGCTGCGTAATTCGTGGCACGAATTTGGCGCGCGCGCATTGCTGACGAGCCTTTGCCTTTAAGGGACCAGACATAACGCGAACAACTTCCAGAGCTATATGGTATATGCATGGCTCAGACTTTTTAAAAATGTTTCTATAAAGATAGAGACATGTGGGCGGGCTAGATCGCTGATATTATTGTTATGTTTTCGTGTTTGTTTTGTTTTTTTATTCAACATCGCAGGCAATTTTTAAAAAAATCGATTCCATATTTTCATTTTTATAAACTCTGTGCGGAGACTGTGCCGCAAAGCGTGGTACAAATATTAATTTCCCGCACGCTATAAGATACAAGGACACACGCTTCACTCGGGCCGTCCACACACGCGCGCCAGAGCAACAATAGAAAAACCAGAGCATGTTGAATATGCTGCAAAATACTGCCCTGTTTTCAGCACAAACACTCCTATCCAACCGTTCTTAATTTGATCATGGAGGAAGTTTTTTTTCCTTTCTCCATGACTTGAGCAAGTTTCTACGTGTAGTTACTCGGCTCGTTTCCATTGTTAAAGTCATGCACATATCAATTGTTTTTCTGGTCGTTGTAAACAAAAATCATTAAAATGTCACGTAATTAACTTTAAAAAAAGCTCAAAGTTATAACAAAAGAAGTCAAAAGTCGGGTTATACGTTTTTACCAGCCGTTGCAACTATTACGCGAGCCTCACGATTCGCCCTTCTCCCGGCAGTTTTTACTTCGGACTTCTCGGGGTTTTATAATAATAATGTTGTTGTTGTTGTTGTATATTTTATGGCAACTATGGCCCTTTATGCCATCAACTATACGGTTTTAGCTTTAACTATACTATATTATCAACTTGAGATGACGAAGAAGGAGTTGCAGTTTTAGAAGTGGGAGGAAAACCCCCAGAGAAATGCCCCAGGGGAAAACCCACGCGGTCAAGTAGGGACTGCAAACCCAATCCACATACACGCCCCGGATTCGAACCCGGGACCCCAGAGGTGAAAGGCGAGGAAAGAACCCGTACGCCAACCCGACCGCCTAATAATAATAATAATAGCAAGTTCTTATATAGCGCATTTCAGATCCACTGGATCTCTAAATGCGCTTATACCTAAGTCACAATTCAAGCGGAGGCCGGGCGGCGTGTGCGATTTATAGGCATCGGCCGGCGTGTAGAGGTCGGCGAAAGATCGCGCGATAGGGCGGTCACAGTCACAATTAAAAGTGCCCCGCACGCTGCCATGACGGGGCCCGGGGTGTCGCCGGCCGGCGATCGGCCGACTTTCCTGGAAATGGGGTCGAATTCTTAACCCGTTTATCGGCCGGTGTCCGGCAGGCACTCGTTCGATGTCCTGCCTTTGTCCCTGCGATACCCCTGCGGTATTCGGCAGGGTGCCGGCCAATTCTTACAGGCCGTACGGCGGCCGGACGGGCATCTGTAGTGTGCCTGTCGAGTGGCCAGCGATCAACGGCCGCGATCTGGCGGCCGTTTGTCAATTTGGGGGTGAGGTATATATAGCGGCGCTCCTCTGACCTTCTTTATTCACTTCGACCTTTCTCTAGGAGCACTCTACGAGACAAAGAAACAAGAAGACAAAGAAGAAAATGCCGTTAATACCTCCATAGCGCTTGCGGCCACATCCACAGCACTTTTGGGCACCTGCGAGCTACAGTGGCTGATCGGCCAGACGCCGGCCGGGCGCCGCCAAGTCGGCCGGACGCCGGGAGGGGCCCGGCCGGCGTCTGAGCGTCGTCTGGGCGGCGCCTGGCCGATATATGGATTGTCTGGGTTGTCCAAATATTGACCCGGCGCCCGCACCAGGTTTACAATCCGATTTAAAAGTAACTCGATGCCCGCCCGATGCCCAAAAATGATCTGGGAATTAATGGATGTGCATGGGCGCCTGCAACTTCCTTGGACCCTATACTACGAAAATTAAGCTCGACAAGACGCTGGTGCAGCCATTACTATATACTGTATGGGTGCGAAACCTGGAAAATATAGGTTTTCCCGGACAATTTTGGAAAAAGTGTACATTTGTTAGTAAAAGAAGCATTCGTTTTCGTGCGAAATAGAATGAACGTTTAAAATCCCTGTTTCTATTTAACAAATGATAATTCTATTTCCATAAAGGTACATTCGGTCGTAAAAAATCAGCACACGATTTCCCGAATGTGCGTGAATTTAGCCTAATGGCATTTAATTTTAGCTCGAAATCGAAGGCACATCCGCATTCCTGTATTCCATTTAATTTATCATCGATCTATTTCGCTAATAAGCAGCCGATTTCGCGCGCAGTGTTATTTAACGTATGCATTGCACAACCATTCTCAGACATATGTATGCCTTGGTATTGAGGCAAGGCATTCTGAGGATAACCGTTGGTTAACAACTGGACAAAATATCTCCCACACTATGAACAACATTTGTTGCCGTGGTAACTAAAATGCTATGTCAAAATGATCTATTGAGATGCCAATGTTCTATTGTCGGAAAACATCCATTTACACACACTTTACGTATATAAACATCTTGAATACAGCAGTGCTGGTATAAGTACAGCGATTATTTAAAAAGGTTTTTTTCGAAGTCAAACTTGCAAAAACTTGATTTCGATTTTTATTGTAAACATTTAAAGAATGTTCCAGTTAGAGGTATAGCGAAATAGGTAAATCGGGGTTATTTCGGGAAAGTAAAAACGCTTCCTCGGTGTTGGATGTTTGGGACTACCCCTCTTAGTTTTACCGAAGGATTCTTCCAAAATCCTTTGACTTGTCCTCAAACCATGTTGTATTTTATATAGAGGAGTATGCATATGTACGAATGTGTATATTTGCACATACAGTACATGTAGTCGCAGATCAGTGCAACCAGTCACCGGCTGCAAAACAGTGATGCACCCTTTACAAATCCCCAAACTTACTCTTCAAAACGTTATCACTGCCAGGGGCGGATCCAGGATTTTGAAAAGGGGGGAGCGTGAAATTTTTAAGCATTAAATGCTGATGACAATGAAATAGCGAGCGCGTAGCGCGAAGCCCTAACAGCTTCTAGATGGATTCTAGATGCTCTGTGGTGCGATCTGGGGCAATATTTAACCACTTTAAGCAGGAAAAGTGTGCACAAAAAGTTGATTTTTTTTTTAATTTGAAAAGGGATGGGCGTGGCCTTAACAAAAATGCAAAGCCAATATATCCAATGTTCAGCAACTCACCTATTATTCCCCCAAGGCATGGTTAAATTTACCCAGAACAATATCCACCCATTTCTTGGTGAATATGTGCTCAAGTTTCGTGGCTACAAATTTAACACGAGCAACATTTTGGATTTACTCACTATCCAACAACTAAGTTGACTAGAAAAATAAAGACTAACAAAATGAGGAAATCCGTTTACCCAACGATTCATTTGCTCAATATTTGTTTACAGTGCGTGATATTTTTTTCCTTGACAAGATTATTTTGATTCATTTTATGAATATAAGAACAAACGCATATTGATGCTCAATTATGTCCACAATACATTGGTTATTTAAAGGCACAGGCTCGTCAGCAATGCGCGCCCGCCAAATGTGTGCCACGCAATACGCAGCTCCATAGCAAAGGCATGGAGCTGCGTGTTTCGAGCACGAATTTCGCGGGCGCGCATTGCTGACGAGCCTGTGCCTTTAATCAATCAAAGTTGTACATGTATCATGATATGTACATAGGCCTGTATACTTTATTTAAATTGAATGCATAATATGCGAATTTAATTCATAACAAAGGAAAAGGAATATTCAAATCAGCCCGTGTCGCAATAAAAACTTATTTTTCTGCGAATTGGACATTCGTAATAATTAGCAACGTATACTGAAACCGAAAGTCTAATAACGTATTTGTAATCCTTTAAATGAAACGTTATGCACATTCATTTATTTTGAATGACGCAAAATGAAATCAAATGCTAGTTTTTGCGAAAATGAAACTGGGATATGCGTCATCCTCCAAATCGGCGCGAAATTGGATTTATGTTTTACAAATTTAAATGCGCATTTTCCAAAATTGTCCGGGAAAACCTATAATAAAAACAGAAGAGACGAGATTGGATCCTAGGAATACGGTGGCCACAACTCGTCCGAAATGAGACCATATATCTGAAAGATCAGTGATGAGATTCGAAGGAGGAGATGGAATTGGATAGGACATGCATCGGAAAGGAGAGAAATAATTATTACATGGTGGCAATGGAGTGGCAGCCTGAAGGGAAAAGGAAAGTTGGACGTCCAAAGATCACATGGAGGACAGTGGAAAAGGAGCTCAGTATGGAGGGGTGGTCGGGCTGGGCCGAAGCCAGGGGCACGGCACAAGACAGAGCTGGTTGGAGAACGAGAGTTGCAGCCTTATGCGCCTCATGACGCGGAGAGAACTAAGTACTAAGTAAGCACATGTATATATCGCATACGTTCCGATAAAAAAAAAAGCGATACTGTATATAGAGTCCAAGTTACTCGGAATAAGCAAAAACAATGTTGTACTTTTAAAGGCATGCAGTATACATCATTGGTATCTCGAAAATCATAAATGTTCACAGATTTACGCCCAACTTACACAATATAAACATGATGACCGTAGAAAACTTCCCCTGAAATGGTTTTGTCTGAAGTGCTATAGTCTTTGAGAAATGAGTAAAACCATTATTTTTCGTCTCATGAGACGAAAATTCAATTTGCCCCAAAACCATTTCGCCCAAGTGCCATTTCGCCCCCGGAAACCACTTCGCCCGAGTGCCATTTCGCCCCAATTTACTTCGTCCATACACTACATCGCCCAAATGCCACTTCGCCCCAAAACCACTTCGTGCACAGGCCGTGGTTCAGGGCGAAATGGTTCAGAGCGAAGTGGTTTTGGGGCGAAATGACTGCAAATCCTTTTTTGACTGTTTTCTCAAAAGTTAGACGAAATACGGAGCTAGTTTTTGCTCAGGTTGGTTTTAATCACGAATATCTTCAATCACACAGGGGGATAAAACTATTTGTAACAGTTTACCAATCATGTATACTATCTAAGGGGCTATGTCACGGTTTGCGCATGCGCAGCAAAACTTGAAAAAGTGTGGCTAACGTTTTAAAGTTTTGTCGCCAGGTTTTGCATATCCTATTCAATCTTTGCCATCCCTTATAATTCTTTAGTAATTTTGGCAGTGGTGTACTTGTCAACGTCCAGGATGTCCGGCCTGATGCATTACTTTTTACTTGGAATATTCGCACTGTTTGCCGTATTTTTAAGCCGCCAAACATCGACATCACCGTGTGTGCGGCCGTCGTTAAAAAGAGAGTTTTTCATCCCATAAAAAAACTCGACAAAACACGGAAACGGCATCGAATGATATGAATGACATGGTTGGATACAGCAATTTACTTAACATTGTTTTCCATCAAAACTGACATGCTTATTTGGTCCTGACGGCAATTTTACAGCATACCTTCTGTCCTTGGAAAGACACAGTGGCCGCCACATATCATACCGCTGTACGATTTTGTTTTTCCATACATTGATCGCGCAATCGCGCGCGCGCGATGCCAAATCGAACAAATACGAGCACACGTTGCACAATGTATATAGTTGAATTCTGCGTATTGTAAACACTCGTGAACGAACCGACACACTGCCCACTATGCGGCACGTGCTAAGTAGGCCTACACGATGTACACAACTATAGCACACGCACCAAGGGCGTTGTGTAACGAAATTGCACTATCTGAGCCCGCACGTATGTCAAAATATGAAAGGATCTGGCGCATGCGCAAACCGTGACATAGCCGTTTAATTAAGGGCGTGTTTGTTTCATGACAGATCCGAATCCAGATTCCGATCTGTTTTACCGCGCAGAAACAAACGAAACTGCTCTCAACTCGGATCTCAAATCACGTGAATTGCAATTTATTTACCAAATTTGTCAAATTTCTGTTCCAAATTTCTCCTACGACATTCGTCGTAAATAAAGAAGCTTTCTAAATTTGTTTGTATCGTGTGTTGCCTCTGAAAACTGAAACGACACGGTTTTACTCACACAAAATCTTCACGATGTTTACGTCGCCATTTTGGATCTAGCGCTGAACCATCTCTCCAGAAGGATTCCACAGATCACAGATCTCGATCAGGGGTGGATTGCAATATAACCGTCTTTAGTCTGAGACACATCATGTGTCCTAACTGAGTTTATGACATCTTAGCTACGACACATTGAAAAATGCCTTGCAATATCCAAAAGTTAGTACGTCTTAGCTAAGACATAAAAGCTTGTATGTCTTTACCGCGTTTCAATCGTGCGTTTGCATACCATCGCGCATGTGCACTACATTACTTGCCGGTTGTTGCTGCCGTACGTACGCGTGACAGTGGCGTGAAAAACATCGTGAAAACTTTCAGAATTAACATAGGTCCAGCTTAAATCGTAATTTCCTTTCAGTGGAAACTGAGTTTAAGAAAGATAAACTATCAAAAAATAAACTTTTGATCCTAGTCACAATGCTCCTTTTGTCTAAATTTAGCAGGAAATTTAGAAATTTTTTCCAAAGACATAACTTAGGACACATATTAGGTGTCTTAAATTTTATGTGTCCTAGGACACAAGTTAGGATACATAAATGTTTATTGCAAGGCAAAATAATCTATGATGTCTTAGTGATGTCAGACTTAGGACGTCCTAGGGGTTAGGACGTCCTAACTGTCTTTATTGCAATCCACCCCAGGATGTGCGCGAAGTGAACGAGTTCACCTTGGTAATGCGCCAATCTGGATCCGTCCGAAACAAACACGCCCTACGTCACATTTATAACACCTCGCCCACAGATTCTGTATCGTGGTTGGTCGAGAGCTCGTCACGTGACGTTGTTATTTTTTGCTATCTTTGTACAAGTGCTCCAAAAAGACTATACCATGCATTCCGAAATGTACTATTGACCCCTTTCGAACATGTGCGATTACGCCATTTTGGGAGTCAAATAATGCTGAGTCATTGTGGAAGCGATGTGCGTGCGCGTTGTGTGCGTCTCTGGTGGGCATAACGCGTTTTAATTCACCAATGGGAGCCTTAGTATAGCGCCTTACGCGTGCTATGGACACACAGAACGCGCACGCACATTGCTTCCACAATGACGCGGCATTATTTGACTCCAAAAATGACGTCATTGGAAAGGGGTCAATACCCCTATAGCAACTCCCGCGCGCGGATCTCGGTCGTGTGTGTGTGGGCGCAACACGCCTGCATTACGCGTAACGCGCGCGATCGAACAAAAACCACTTCACGCACAGCTAGCAGTTGTACGAACGCAGTGGACACTGTAGGAAAGTGAATGCAAAAATAATTGATGAAACTGATTTCATTTTTATTTCAGCCAAAATTAAGCAGAATCTGTGGGAGAGGTGTTATAAAACAAATATTGACTGCTTTATCTCGTGGTATAGTAAAACTAGCCTCCCGAGGTGACCCACGGAGCATTCTATTTTGCCGAGGCGAAGCCGAGGGAAAATAAAATGCTCCGTGGGTCACCTCGGGAGGCTAGTTTTACTATACCACTCGAAGCAGTCAATATTTGTATATTAGCTTGAACGTCGTAGCTTAAACAGTGCATGCAGTATACACTATGAACATCTAACAATGGAAATTGAGCACACACCATTGTTACTAACAATGGGGTCACAATGAACATGTACATGTTTTTGCTCATAGTGATAACACAGAACCCAACAGAGTCCACAGCATCGATATCGTCGCGCACACAAGTTCAACGACTGACTGGAAACTGACTGAACAGTCCTACGAAGTGAAATTACGAGATAAAACGACGTTCACTGAAAGAAAATAAATATGTACACACTTGCAACTAACTATATTGACGAAGAACAAGGAGGAACAAGGCTATGATACAGCCTCGCCCGAGAAGTCAGGATTCAGACCAAGATATTTTTGTAACCAGACTATTTTGCAGTTGGCTACAATTCACCGCGCGATGGCGCACTTTCGCTGCATAGCGTACAGGCAAATTCTTCACGGATCACACAATTTCATAGCCTTGGACAAGGCTATATCGCCGCAAATCCGTGAAAATCTGAGAGATTGATTCTCTCGTCCATATCAACACCCAGTAACACTTCTAATGAAACCTGCTGGCAGATTTGTCTACGAATTGGAAAATACAGTATGTAAATAGTGTTCGTAGGGCATTATTTTCCATCAAGAAGAGAAACCAACCGCGAATGACAAAAGCAACTCGCACTTCACGCTGGTTTCTACGGCTGGAAATAAAACTAACTCCAAGACCACGTGATTTTCAGAAAATCACGTGACCTTGGTTTCTTTGACAAAATTAATGCTCAAAAACGGCCAAATTTGATGGTTTCTTTTCAGGATCTATTTTGTTTATTTCAGAAAGACTTTCAGAATCATGTGTGGGTCCATTTCGAGCCCAAAATAGCCCAACAAAGCCGGTGTGTCTCTTTAAGCTTTATCGGTCAAAGTGACATGTACATACAGAGCATAAGTGATACACGTTTTTATGTGAGTGAAATAGAGTCCCTTAAAGGCACAGCTCGTCAGCAATGCGCGCGCGCCAAATTCGTGCCACGAAATACGCAGCTTCATGTATTGCCTTTTAATCACATTTTTTCCCCAATTTTTCCCCCCACTAAATTCCACGTTTTAGTATAAAGCTTTTCCAAATGCCCTCTCGATCCGTGCGAGTCTTAATCAGTGTGTTTATTCCACCTATTTTTTAACTCGGCTTCTCTATTGCGGTTTTTTATAAACTTTAAAGCGCAAAGAAAAGACGGGCTAAGCTCGTCCTCCTCTTTAAAAAAAAATAACATCACTGCGATAAAACAAACACTCCTAAATGAACGTAACCAATAAAAGTTAACCGTACGTAAGGAGTGCGCCCTCTATTGAACATCTCGCACAACACAATGTGACAAAAACGGGGCACGTGCGGCGTTCTTCGCGCTCGGTTCTGTGACTTAAAAAAACAACGTGAGTATTAAGTATAGGCTTATTTAGGGAGGTTTCGGTCGCATACAGTTAGGCAAAACATGGAGGTAGGAAAAGGCAAAACGACGACTATTAGTGAATTTTAGTGAATCGATTTGTGCGTACTTGTGGCGTTTACTGACAGCGTTCGCCATTAACTTTTTCCCAACTGGCCAACAGGGCCAGTTGTATTAAATCTTCACTGGCCCGATGGCATTTCAAGTGGCCCGGTTTAATACCGTTAAATTTTCTAGTTCTTTTTAAAGTGTGAGTGTACTCTTGGGGGCAGTTATACAGAATTAGCCCATAGTACTACCTGGGCAGAGCTGGTCTTTTTCAACCTATTGGCTTGGGGTCAAGTCAGTTTTTGGTATGTGACTTGACTCTGGAGAAAATAACTTTTGACTGGACTTGGGAAATGAGATTGATTTACGACTTAAATAAAAACTAGTCATCAAGTCTCCAGCCCCAGAGACATATATGTATACTGCAAGTGCAGTCTCTCACTCCAGGGGAATAAATTGGAACGGGCTGTGGGAGTCTGAAGAAAGATCAAAGTTATTTCATCAATCCTTTAAATTTAGTACTGTTTTATTTCAACTGGACAGCCGGACCATTTGGGAAGGCTTTCCAGCTGGCCCGAGACCATTTCAACTGTCATTTGGCCAACGGACCAGTGCTAATTCGAACGCTGTTACACAAATATCCTAGTACTAGTTTTGTTGTTCACCTCCATGTTCACACTGTGATAGCAACGCCTCGGGGGTCAGACAAGTCGACCGTTGAGACAACTCGACTTGAGACAAGTCGACCGTTGAGACAACTCGACCGTTGAGACAACTCGACCGTATGTGCGATAAATGGAAAGACAAGTCGACCGTTGAGACAAGTCGACCGTTGAGACAAGTCGACCGTTGAGACAAGTAAAAGGGGGGAGGTGATGGTGCTTACCCATTCAGTGACACGGCCGTTCTGGTCGACATGTTTTTATTGTTTGAAAATAAAATATGTTATTTTAATTTCAAAATTTAAGTGTGTCCGCTGAGTTGTCTCAGCGGTCGACTTGTCTCGAGTCGAGTTGTCTCAACGGTCGAGATGTCTCAACGGTCGAGTTGTCTCAACGGTCGACTTGTCTCAAGTCGAGTTGTCTCAACGGTCGACTTGTCTGACATCCCAACGCCTCTACACCTTAGTACATGTAGTAAAAAACGGACGGCGAAAGGTAACGATTTTGAGGTTTGGCTAATCATGGAGCTCCATGGGCTAATCCATGGAGGAAGGATGGCTAATCGTAGTCGTAATCACTAACCGTGCACACCGAAACCTCACTAGAATTGGTATTAGGAAAAAGCAGCGATTTTTCATAAACATGATCAATTTGGAAAGATTTGAGCGTGCAGCTTTGGCCATCAAGATGACGTCTGGGTGTTGCATAGCCATAGTTTACAGGCGCGGATCCAGAGGGGGGGGTTTTGGGGGTCAAAACCGCCCCCCTGCTCCGACACCAAAAAATATAATGTAATGCATTTTTTGCGTGTCCGTCTGTCCGAAACAAGCAGACATAAAAATCTGATGGGCAAAACCCCTCCCTGGTGGCAAAACCCCCTCCTGGAAAAATTCCTGGATCCGCCCCTGGTTTAGGTTGCATTACGACTGTTGTACCAACGTTACCAACTCGACTGATGTACCAACTCGACCGTTGTGCATTCACGGGGAATATTCAATGGGAAACGTTTGTGGCAGGCAGTTTGCAAAAGGGGAAAAAATACCGTACACGTTGACGTTCGCCAATTTTTTGCAACTTTTTTTAAAAAGCCCAACGATGTCTACTCTCTTTCTTTGTGAGTCTGTCTTTCCACCGCATCACCTCTGACACCATCTCTTTTCTCTCTGTCTACGTTTCAATCAGCTCTGTTGGGAGGAATTACAATCATTAGTACAACCATGGAGCTATATAGCTCCATGGTACAATCACACATTTTTATATCACGCATTCCCATGACTGAGGTTCGAACCTACTTTAATACCTTCGATCACAAGTCTGTCGTCCTAACCAAATTGAATATTCATGTAGGCCTAGTGATAGTATTAATGTTTTATTCATAAGCCGCAACCTGGTGGACTCGCCCTAATTAAGAAAGGGGTATTTGTGCAAATGATTGGATATTATCCCAACACTGAACCGCGGCCACGTATTTCGGCCCACCCATTACTGAAATGGAATGACCCTGTGTCAAATTTAGCTGTTTACTATTCATCTTTTGTAATGCGCATGTCATACATGTATGCGACCTGCTTTTGGTTCCCTTCTTGACGTGATCACGTAAAAGAAGTGCTCAAAATCTTCCTAAATATATCATCAAAGCTGATAGACTTGACTTCTGCCAAAGCACAAGTGTCTTGTAGGTAGGTACATTATTAATTTATGTGTGAATGAAGGCATTATACCTTGGAAAACGTGGCGAACGTGTACGGTATTTTTTCCATGCAGTTTATAGCCAGTGGTCAATTTTGGACTTTGTTTGAACCACTGCTAAAACATCGGGGAAAATCATCAAAAATATCTGCGAGTGGTAGAAAAATATTAAACCAAAAATAGGCCCTATTATTACTATTAGTAATAAGTATCACTATAAACACACGAAAAACACATCCTTAAAGAAAGGGCCCCTTATTTAGGATTTTTATCAATGAAATCTATGCTTTAAAACCACTTTACTCAGTTAAAGTCATAAAAATCCTATTTGAACTTGCTTTGGGGGTTAAAACAAAGGTTTTTAGTTTTTATGCTAATGCAAATATGCATATTCATGACCAAGGTCACGATGTCACAAGAGGCAAACACAGGAAATTCACATTCAACTGTGCACAAAAGATTCCACTTTTTTCTCAATTTTCCTGAAACTTTTGTAATCCATGGCTGTTTGAGTTTGTTTTACATGTTGCCTGCTGTAAGCCATGACAAAACTGGGGGTAGAAACTGCAGCAATTTGCCACAAGTCCAACTTGAAGTCTTATGTTTTTTCCTAACTTTTCCCTTCTGTCTTCCTTATGTGATGCACTCAAAACAGCGCCCTCTGTCTGTGATTTATTGCAATAAAATCTTCAAAGTTGAAAAATGCCACCTTTTATTGATTTTACATCCAAAGGAACAATAGTAATGTCTTGCTGAACAAGTAATCCATCATATAAAGCAAAGATTAGGCAAAAAGTTGTTTAGGATGTCACAGGCCCTTTAACAACCAAACGGCAAAACTTGCAAGATGGGCACGCACCAAAATGAAAGGACACAAACAAATAAAACACAAAAAACAAAATCCCACTCGAATTATCCGCCACATAAACCCGAACAAATTCAAAAGAGCAGTCATTCAACAAACACTATTCATCCTGCTCTCACTGCAAGAAAAACAAGAAACAAACATAAAAGCTGGATCCACAAAAGATTTACCAAAATAACCCATTGCGAGTTAGGCCTACTATATGATTTCCCTCCGCAAACGGGTGTTCCTTTACTTCCTACATTGTACACATGATCTAAAACCTGGGGAACTCTCCCATAGCACTAAGCCACCCAAAAACCAAAAAAAGTGGACAAAAGTTTTCAAATAAATTCGATTTTATTTCGGTATTTTTTACTTATACATTGAACAAAGATTTGAAGGAAATTACCTCCTGGAATCAACAGAGCATCCAAATTTAAGATATACTTCCCACTTGCACTTTTGTCACAAATGTTGCATTTCTGAGATAAATAAATGATAAAATTACTGCATAAAGTAATGCACAAAATTACGTCGCGAGCGGTCCGTGCGTAAGCGCGACAACAGGGGGCGCTGCGCGCGCGCGGGAATGGTTATCTTGTGCACTAACTAAATGCAATTTTTGAAGGAGAAAAAGTGATTTTTCAACAGAAAAGCAACATTTGCGACAAAAGTGCAAGTGGGAAGTATATCTTAAAATTAGATTATCTGTTGATTCCAGGAGGTAATTTTCTTCAAATCTTTGTTCAATGTATACGGAAAAAATACCTTTATTTCACACATCTAAACAAGTCCAACGGAATGCAGGCATGCAACTTTTCAGCTGATCAGCTGATTTTCTCTTTTTTTTCTCTTCTCATCTGTCCCATTAAAAATAAAAAACACTGTACAAAATTAGAGATTTTTGGCATTTTCCTCTTTTTTTGAAATGACACAGTTGCAGGCCTGGAAATGGAAGTGTCACTGAATGGGAAAGCACCCTTACCATTGATCACTTCTCTTTTTTAATACTGAATAGCGCTATGCCTCCCCTGCAGGTCTTCCATAAACTCGTTTTAATTAGGACGAGGCCCACCAATATTACACAAAAATTTGCTTAATTTTATTAATAATTTGAATAATTGGTTTCTTGAACATAAAATATATTTTGCACCTTGAACTCCTTTTTTTGTTTTTAAAATCTTTTTCTTTAAAATGACTCATCAAGCATCGTTAAGTGAAGTGCAGATGGAAAAACCTAAATTTTGGAGTGAGAAAATTTGAAGATTTTGTGAGGAATGTCTCATATGGTTTGAACACAAGGTCTGAAGCCATGTTCAACTTCTCAATTCTTTCCGTTTACATGTATTTGAAAAACCCATTGTCGGAGTTGTTCGCGAAAGGTCTATCTATCTACCCCTTCCACATCCAAATTGGAGATTGCAAATTTCCTGTTTTCTTCCCATGGATAGTCTTTTGGGGAGGTATTTTATATGATTGTTAGGTTAGAACGATATCCATTTTCTGGAAAAATCTGAACATGCTCCTTTAAAGGCCCTATGTATCGTGCAAGATAAAACCTTTTACAGATTCATGGAATAAGAGTGTAACATATCTAAGGAAGAATGTTAGTAAACTAGCCTGAAGAAATTTTAGCTACATAGATGCATCAATGCTTTAGAAAACCTTGAAAATCTATATATGGATTTTGTGTACAAGTGAATGGTAAAAAAGTCCTGTGCACGTGACTTTTTTAGAAAACCAACTTCGGTTGTCAATTTCCAGTATGAAATACCATTTTGGACGTAAATAAATTCATGTGGTATTTGAGTAAGGTTTTTCTTGTCAACTCATGAAAAACAAAATTGGGTCATTGCAAATGATAAAATGGGACTAAGTAGAAATGGAATGAAAGTATGCAACTGGAATCCCCTTTGTGACTTTTGCTTTTACTTAACTTTTGTTATTGTTTTCTAATGCCCAGAAATCACATGGTGAAACCGTGATAACCTCATTGACCAAGCAAGCAAGTTAATAAGAAACATCGACCAACAGTACTTGATTTCAAAGACGAACAAATAACAACCATGTGACGATGTTGGACTCTGATTCAGATGCGACTTACATAGAGGAGGAAGAAGAAGTTGATCTTGGCAATAAGCCAAGTCTCTCGGAAGCTACAGCCAATCAGAAGACTGCCTCGTATCAACGATCGGTCTCGGTTCACGATATTTCTGATTCGAACTCGGAGGACAGCAATTGTGGGAAAGCTTCCCAGTCGTTGCTGGGGAAATCAAAAGAGCAACGCACAGGTACATAATTAGAACAATAAATCTGAGCGTGGATTATTATTATTACATTTATATAGCGTATATTCCATATAGTTCACATGGGGTTCACATTATAATGGGTTTTTATGAAGCTAAAGCTCGACCTAAACATCGAGATACATACTGTAGGTGGGTGTTTTTCAACGTCGGCAACCCAGTTAATTTTGATGATAAACTCTGCAACTATTGATTGCTTTCCGGTGACGTCACCCCTTCCATCCACCATTTTGGTGGGCATTTTTCATGACCCACGTGGCTCGAGTAATAACCGTCAAAAAGAGCAAGAAAAGCGCATTGGTTGCACTTACCTCTGTTGCTTGACCTTGCTTTATGTTGTTGCGCTATGGCTGTTGTGTCGAGAAAGATAAAAACGCATTTCTTCAGGCTAAAAATCGCGATCAACTAAAAGCACTTTCGTTTTTACTTATCACAACGCCCGCGTGCGGCATCTTCGAATGAAAATACGCTGGTGAGTATTTTTTACGCGTGTTCATTTGCGTCTATTGGCGCGCGCGTGTACGCACGTGACTGTTGCCCACCACACATTCCCGGATGTTCTACGTCATCGAAAGCAATCAATATGCTGCGCTATATTTGAAATTTTGAAAGGGATGATGGCGTCAACCATGCAATGATTGCATGGATGACATCAAGATGCCTTGTTTCCCGACTCCCATACGCCGTGAAGTATGTAAAAATCTGTTGTCCTGACTCACGCCCTCTCAGGTCCGAGTGCCGAACAGCAAAAGATGGCAACTTACACGAATCGTACGGAGTTAGGCAACCCAGCAGATTAAAGGTTAAGCATAAAAGTAAGAATTACATATATATATTTGCCAACTTTTAACAGCGAATTCATCTCAAACATCCGCATCATCCTCCAAGACTTACAGGATTCCAAAACGGAAGAGTTCATCGACATCTGAGACAGGACAATCTTCTCAAGATAGCAAAAGCAAGCCAAAATGCCAGTTTGGGGAAAAATGCTACCGGAAAAATGTTAGCCACATGAAGGAATTTAGGCATTCGGGTAATAAGAAACTTTCCCGCCTTTCCTAATATCTTTCAATTCTTGCAAATCCTAACTCTTTTTAATTCCTGCAAATCCCAACTCCTATGGGCGTGTTTGTTTCGGACGGATTCCGATCCAGATCTGCGCAGATGTAAGGTGAATTCGTTCACTTCGTGCAGATCCTGATCGAGATCTGTGATCTCTGGGATCCTTCCTGCGAGGTAATTCAGCGGGAGATCCGAGAATTTTCGGGTGAGTTAATATTGTCGTTTACATTCTCGGTGACAACACACAATACAAACAAATTGTTAAGTAAGGTTGTTTTTGCCCTTACCCGACGTAATTATTAACACTGTATACTCGGTGCTTTCCCAAGACACTATGAAAAACTTCATAGCATGCTCGGGTGGGACTCGAATCCACTGAGCTATCCGGTGTTGAATGGCTGGTTCGAATAATTTTGCAACGGGGATCGCAATTAGTCAGAAATTGATTTAGACAAACAAACTGACCGAGGCTCTTTGTTTATTTAAGATGAAAGTCATGGGTAACATTTGGTTATGAAATTGGGGAAATTGGGTAAATAAATTGCTATTCACATGACTTAAGATCCTCATTGAGACCAGTTTAATTTGTTTCCACGCAGTAACCATCTCGGATTCGGATCCGTGTTGAAACATACACGCCCTATAATTCCTTAAAATCCTAGCTCCTTTATTTTCTGCAATCAATTAAAGCCCATACACTGGATTTGCAATTTCTCAAAATGTTTCTCAACTGTTCGAAGAACTTCCCGAGATGATATATTTTTTCAAGGTGCCTTTTTTCAACGTCCCTGACTATTACGGTATTGTGGCTTCATTTTTAATGCAGTAAAGCCAGGGAACCAGCCTAAATAGGATGGAGGCTTTGCACAATTTGTTCAAAGCACGGACGCAGTTTTTCATTTTCTCAGAACGTAGATGCGGTACACAGGTTGGTTATTATCATACACATCCTCAATCACACATGGAGATATTGCTGTTTGTAACAGTTTTCCCCAATCCTTTAATCATTTTTTAAGATGACGAGGATGAGATGCCCCCCACCAAGAGGGTAAAGAGGGATGACTCTGCCTCTTCATCTTCTGCGTCTTGTTCCAAATCATTATCATCATCATCAAGGAAGAGGAATTGCATGGAGATTGTTCGAGAGTCTTCCCCACTTTGCTTCCTTCTCACCAAAGTCACCGGGATACCAGACAAATATAACAACTCACTAGCTGTACACATATCAGGTATATTATGTGTAAGTTGGTTTAAACCTTATAGTACCTCATGTATACCCCTTCAAAAAAAAGTAGCGCAATTTTCTTTAAACATCAACTAAAGGAGCTTGTTCAGATATTTCCAGAAAATGGATTTCATTCTAACGCAACCATCATATAAAATGCCTCCCTAAAATACTATCTATGGGGAGAAAACAGGAAATTTGCAATCTCCAAAAATATTGGTGTAAACACTGCACTGTTTTATGTACATGTAACCGGATAAATATCGGGGTTTTTTTGGCGATATCCTTGGCAATATGTGGATTGGGAAGGCGAAATTTCAAAATGGTAATGAGGAAAATATGACAAATGATATGGTATCTCAACACCCATGGGGAAAATGGGAGTGCTAAAAAATGTGATTACACACTTTTTAAATTCTTAATAAGAACAGAGGTTTTTAATGCAGTACGATCAATCTAGCAATGCAAAATTAAGTCCACTGCATACATTTGAAGCATTACTGTTACAGCAACTTGGAGAAAATACCACTCTTGTAAAAAAAAAAAATACATTTCTCATCTCTCCAAATTTACTGATCAACTCATTACTCATCTACCTATTCAAATACAAAAATCATTATTCGAATATTTGGTTATTAGTCAAAAAACTATGAATTGTAGGATAGGGCGACAAATCGTGTGTAAAAAAGGTATATTAGGGCGACGTGCTCAATAGGGCGACATTTTGGTGTCGCCCTAATATTTTTGAGTTTAAAAATCATTTTTTTAGGTCAAAAACCATTTTTTAAAAATCGAGAACCATTTTTATTAGGTCTAGAACTGTTTCTCTTAGGTCTGTGACCATCTCCGGAAGCTTTGGGTAAAAAAATAAGGTGTCATTTTGAGTGATTCTTGCCGAAATTTCGGTGGTCCCCGGTGAGAGTCTTGCCGAAATGTCGCCCTATTGCGGCATTCAGCGTTCTTTAAATATTTGAATGCATGTATTTGAATAATTGGCACAGTCCTAGACATGACTTATGTTTACATGAACAAACTTTTGATTCGTATGTGGCAGTGGTAGTTTTACATCTACCGGTATTCACATGACTTAACTCCCTTTCTGCTTGTTTTTTTGACAGTATATTATAGCCCCTTTACACGGCAGCCATTTTAGGGGGCAATAACATTGTCACATTGCACCATGTATTGTTACATTGCGTCATGCTGTTGCATGAGTAGGTGCTTTGTGTATCTATTGTCACATGTATCATTTAAGAAAACCGTCCCCCTATCACGGCTGTTAGTGCAAAGAGTCTATTGGCCTTTTGTTTTACTCAGATATCTTGTCTCCGTGCATGGGTGAGCTAGTTGCCTCAGTCCAATTCAACTACATGTTTGACATACCGTGGCTTGTACAGCAGTATCCAAGACAGTTTCGGTGAGTTCGGACTTTCTCTGTTGCCTCACAGAAATGAAAGTATACTCAACAAAAAGATATGTACATTTTTGAAACTGCCAGTATTGTAATTTTGATCTGCACCAATGCATAGTTCCGACCTGTCAATCAAGCCGAACCCGCCGACCAATCACAACAGAGCTAGCAGACAGTGCCCACATAGGTCAAAGTGCATTGCCTCACGCGATTTTCTGCCCCATACCGTTTGTACAGTGTTGTATGCGGCCTCCGGGTGAATTTTGGTTCCAATGTCGGGCGATTCGCTGTTCAAAGGTAGGAAAGCGCATTTTTATGAATATATAGCATCCCTGCATTATTAGCCCTTTGCTCAGTGTGTGCTACTGTAACTGTCGACCCTAAAACATAAATACCTTTGAGTTTTCTCCAATGAATCTGTGCTTTCCATGTCGAGTCCCGTTGCTTTGTACGTTGTGTGTCGCAATTTTTTTGCGATAGCTTGTGAGCACAGAGCAACAGTATCTAAGGGGCGGGGTTAACTGGGCAATCTCGGAACTATGCATTGTCTAGGCTTGTGACCTGTGTTACATATACGAATATTTCATAAAATTTGTAGCCTCACTAGTAACAACGTTTTTGTGCTCATGGGCAAGACAATTGCCTTGTCAACTCAAGCAGAATTTAGGGAGCTGTTATGGGCGTACCGCAATCAAAGTGCTGATATGGTTGTGTGCCTTGGCTGGCAGACACTTGGGCTGCTTTCTAGTGCTCATCCTTGGGGCGCTCAGGCGTTGGGAACATAACGTCACATAGTATACGTACATGCGATCTCTGTCATTAGAAATGCATTGCTTCAAATGTGGGGTTTAAATAGGGCTTGGTTGTTACGTTATAAAATGTTATGTCCAAAGTGGGTGCCCCGTGGCAATTTACTATTTTTCAAATTGCAATGTTGCAAACATTTATTCTTGGTATCCATTTTAGTTCCAAACCACTCCTTATTGTGCATGGGGAGCAGCGACAGAGCAAAGCGGCCCTACACAAGGCAGCTCATCCCTACCCTAACATCAAACTCTGCCAAGCCACGCTTGATAACCTCAATCATCATCTCTTATTCTTGGTATCCATTTTAGTTCCAAACCACTCCTTATTGTGCATGGGGAGCAGCGACAGAGCAAAGCGGCCCTACACAAGGCAGCTCATCCCTACCCTAACATCAAACTCTGCCAGGCCAAGCTTGATAACCTCAATCATCATCTCTTATTCTTGGTATCCATTTTAGTTCCAAACCACTCCTTATTGTGCATGGGGAGCAGCGACAGAGCAAAGCGGCCCTACACAAGGCAGCTCATCCCTACCCTAACATCAAACTCTGCCAGGCCACGCTTGATAACCTCAATCATCATCTCTTATTCTTGGTATCCATTTTAGTTCCAAACCACTCCTTTTTGTGCACGGGGAACAGCGACAGAGCAAAGCAGCCCTACACGAGGCAGCTCATCCCTACCCTAACATCAAACTCTGCCAGACCAAACTTGAAAACCTCACCCTTCTTTTCTTAATCTTGTCGTCCATTTTAGTTCCAAACCACTCCTTATTGTGCACGGGGAGCAGCGACAGAGCAAAGCGGCCCTACACGAGGCAGCTCATCCCTACCCTAACATCAAACTCTGCCAGGCCAAGCTTGATATCATGTATGGAACACACCACAGGTAAGATACTGGTTGGCTACATGCTTTTGCCCAGGTCCTGATATTAAATTTATACCTAAACATCAAATAATACTGGAATTTCACGGTTCCCCAGCAACAGCTTTGAGGTATTATAGACATTGAATAAATATTTTACTGTGTGTGCCGCATTGGTGACCACCAGCAGCAAGTGCAAATATATACACAAGGCCCACGCCGGCCTGCCTTTGATCATATGGCATGCTCATGTGGTCGCCGCGGCTCACACGCACGGTGAGCTAAGCGATGCGATAAACGGCAGAATTAAACACGTAATTGTTTAATTACCAGGAAAGTTACATCCAACATCTTACCTATTTTGTGGTCCATGATTTATGCTGTACATTATTGTGAGAGATCTGTGGAAAGACAGTATTTTGTCCCGATCATAGCGCGAATTATTCGTGCAACACATACACAACAGTGATAATCAGCAGTGGGTTATTTTTTTGTGTTTTTTTTCGTTCGTGCCTCGTTTTGCGCATGATTGTGCAATACGTTAATAGAGTCTACTGTAAAAGCCAATATTTTCGCGTACAGATATTTTCGCGCATTTCAACATCACTGACATTTTTGCGAGTTGTTATTTTCGCAAATGGAAATTATGTTACCTTAACATTCACAGAATTGCCTCATTAAAATTACATTTAGTAAGAAAAACACTTTCAAGAATGCAGGCCTACCATCGATTAATAAATAATACAGCGCGTCAATCGTACGTAAGTTACCAAGCACAGTAGCGGTCACACAGTGTGAGACCGTGACCTAGTTTAATAGGCAAGCCTAAACACGCATGATGAGGTGACTGCCCTGGGTGATTGCACGTTGCGGTCTAGCGAGGTGTGCACTGTGTGCAGCTATAGGCGCGTGAAGTGTACACAGCTATAGGCGCGCTAGGGGCATGCAACACGTGTCAAGTACTAGTACAGTACAACAAGGTCATGACCTGATTAGTATTGTATCGGGTTGCCGACCTTTTGTTTCAGGGATCGCCACAAGTGTTGCAAACAATATTTTCGCGGGTTGTTATTTTCGCGGGCTTTGTCTGGTGCGCGAAAGGCGCGAAATAAAAGCCACCGCGAATATTTCAGCTTTTACAGTATTGTAATATTAAGAGTATATGTTTAAATTCAATCTGTGCTGACTGTATTTTCTTGATTACAGCAAGATGATGTTACTGCTGTACACCAATGGCATGCGTGTCGTCATTCACACTGCAAACATAATTGATCGAGACTGGTACCAGAAAACACAAGGGTAACCTTCCACACCTTGACTTCTCAAGCCGAACGTTTTCAAAAATGTTGTGAAGTTAGTCAATATCAGTGTAAAACATGTATTTAGTATAATATTTTTAATCTATCTATCGGAGAGATATTTACAATGACTTGCGAACGAAAGTTTAAACACTTTGTGAATAATTTTCCTTGGCATTTGCCTTGCGCAGTTAATCATGTCCAGAAACCTAGCCGGTTTTAAATATATAAACTCCTTACAAAATTCGGAAACTCAAGTTTGACTGACAATTTCTCTCTTGTTACCAAGTCATTTTCTTTGAATTTGGTATCATTGGAAAGTCTTATTATTCCTGTTTACAATAATGTGTCATTTGTTGTGATTATAAGCAATTGGGGGATGTGCAGCACAGCTGAATATGGGGACGGGTGTAAAGTGAAATGTCACAAAATATGCTGATGTTGTCGTACAGTGCATTCCCCTTTTTCTTGGGGGATGAAATGTGTCAATACACTTTTTGACATTAGCAATGCATTTTGTGACATTTCACTTTACACCCGCCCCCGTATTCAGCGGTGCTGCACATCTACCAATTGCTTTATCACAACAAATGATTCATCAACAGGGCTTTCCAGTGATACCAAATTCAAGGAAAATGGCTTGGTAACAAGAGAGAAATTGCCAGTCAAACCTTTTTTGAGGAGTTTAGTTAAAAACCAGCCAGCCACACATTTATTCCCTTTAACCCTCAGCTTGCTGCAATTCATATCCATTTGCGTTGCGACCCGAGTCGCCAATACATATAGCATGCTAGGGTTAAACATCAACTTGGTACTTTTATGTTGCAAGATCTTATAATATGTGTAAGTAAATCTCAATTATATTGTCCGACTGGCCCAGATATTTTGCAAGCTATGCATGTCTCTTCTTAAGTTAAATTAAAAGAAAGTGTCGTATTGACTTGGGACTCGAGTTGGACTTGAACTGACTCAAGTCTGCAACCTCAAATGACTTTCAAGACTTAGACTGGAATCAGCGCTGCAAATTACTTGGACATGGGTCACTAACAAAAATGACTTGATTTGACTGGGCAGTTTGACTTGACTTGGGACTCGAAGGCAGTTTGACTTGACTTGGGACTCGAAGGCAGTTTGACTTGACTTGGGACTCGACGGCAGTTTGACTTGACTTGGGACCCGAAGGCAGTTTTACTTGACTTGGGACCCGAAGGCAGTTTTACTTGACTTGGGACCCGAAGGCAGTTTGACTTGACTTGGGACCCGAAGGCAGTTTGACTTGACTTGGGACCCGAAGGCAGTTTGACTTTACTTGGGACTCGAAGGCAGTTTGACTTGACTTGGGACTCGAAGGCAGTTTGACTTGACTTGGGACCCGAAGGCAGTTTGACTTGACTTGGGACTCGAAGGCAGTTTGACTTGACTTGGGACCCGAAGGCAGTTTGACTTGACTTGGGACCCGAAGGCAGTTTGACTTGACTTGGGACCCGAAGGCAGTTTGACTTGACTTGGGACCCGAAGGCAGTTTGACTTGACTTGGGACCCGAAGGCAGTTTGACTTGACTTTGGACCCGAAGGCAGTTTGACTTGACTTGGGACTCGAAGGCAGTTTGACTTGACTTGGGACTCGAAGGCAGTTTGACTTGACTTGGGACTCGAAGGCAGTTTGACTTGACTTGGGACCCGAAGGCAGTTTGACTTGACTTGGGACCCGAAGGCAGTTTGACTTGACTTGGGACCCGAAGGCAGTTTGACTTGACTTGGGACCCGAAGGCAGTTTGACTTTACTTGGGACCCGAAGGCAGTTTGACTTGACTTGGGACCCGAAGGCAGTTTGACTTGACTTGGGACCCGAAGGCAGTTTGACTTGACTTGGGACTAGAAGGCAGGTTGGCTTGACTTGGGACTAGAAGGCAGTTTGACTTAACTTGGGGCTCGAAGGCCGTTTGAATTGACTTGGGACTCGAAGGCAGTTTGACTTGTCTTAATACTACAGCAGAGGAAGACTTGTCCCAACGCTGAAAGGAAAAGTACTTTTTAATTTATAGCCCATAAATCACACCTGCTATGTGTGACATTCTCTTTTCCTTGCCTCTTTCCTGCAGTGTATGGATCAGCCCTCTATTCCCCAAGGCAGACACATCTTCAATCCAAGACTCCCCTACCTCCTTCCAGCATGACTTGGTGGAGTATCTGACTGCCTACCGCTCCCCTTCACTCCAAGAGTGGATTGCCCACATCAAGAAGCATGATATGTCTCAGGCAAAGTAGGTGGACAGTTTGGTAGTTTGTGGACAGTTTGGTAGCAGAAAATACAGCAGTGTCCATATAGCAATGCTATTTAGTTGTTTATTGTGCTGATGATATGGTGAGGCAAACTTAATTGCAGGATACTTAAATAATTTTAGACCAAAACATTGAACTGATAAAGTTACCTGCATTTTCCACGTATTGTTTAATTAGACAAAATAAAATACAGTTTTGTACACAGAAATCGATCTTTTCATTAACCATGGGCTATTGAGGTCAACTATACAAAGAACAAAAGTTTTGGAAAATTCACATTGATGATATGACTTTATTCCATTAAAAAAAAAATTATAACATTCCGTTAACTTATTCACCCGTATGCTGTTTTGTGTCACAAGCAACAGTTGGAAAAAGGCATAACATGAACTTTGCATATGTGGTGTTTCAAAATAAAGTGAAATATCTGTCAACTCGAATTTTAAGTGATTTTAAATAACCATATCTCATTTTTTTTAGATAATAGATATCAAAGTGACAAATCAGCAAAATTGGTGTTATGCATGGGACATTCTCTGGCTGACGCGAAAAGTGTTAAGCATGGGACACACATGTACATTTGTTTCCAAAACTAAATTTGTGGGTGCACATAAGCTTGGCAAAGCCCAACATATAAAATATTAAAAAAAAAAAAAAACTGGAGAAATAACGGACAGTTATTGCTGAACAGCCTGTTAAAGGGCATGAAATTGAAATTTCACTTTATTTTGAAATACCCCACATTTGGTCATTTTACAGACACCAATAATCTGATTGGAAATTGTTATTATACACTGATCTAAAACATACTGTAAAAACCTGTGTGTAAGGCACATTTTTTTCACTGCGGCAAAAATCAAACGTTGGGGTGCATCTTAAACACGGGTGTGCCTTATACGCAAGATTTTCATAACTACTTGTGTATAAGGTGCACTTTTTCTCTACTGTGGCAGCCATCAACAGTTTTAAGCCTATAATTTTAGGCCTAGCGTACATCGACCTTTCAACTGGAAGGAACTCGACTGATCAGTTGCTGCCGATGGGTGCGTAGCACTTATCGACAGTTGCGCAACTAGCAGTAACTGGGAGCATCCAGCCAGGTATACATTTCCAGAGCGTGCACATCGACACAGCAACTCGGGTACACGACCTTGCAACTGGAAGCAACTAGTTGCTGTCAATGTGCGCCTCATAAATTCAGATGCACTCGTGCAACTGACAGCAACTAGTTGCAAGTAGTTACAAGTATGCGTACATTGACAAAACTGCACGCAACTGGGTACAACTAGTTGCCAGAAAGTAGAACATGAGCAACTCGCGGCAACTGGGATTTTTCCAGTTGCCAGTAGTTGCAAGTGCGCGTACATCGACCTTTTTAAGCAACTGATCGGTTGCGCGAGTTGCTTCTAGTTGCCGGAAACATCAGTTGCCACTAGTTGCTTCCAATTGCAATGTCGATGGTTTGTGTCTTTGTCAGGGTGTACATCATTGGCTCTGTACCAGGGAGACATCTTGGGAGTGCAATCAACAAATGGGGCCACTTTAAACTTCGACAGGTGAGGAATAAGAAACTGTGCCTAATAACCAAAGAAATATAAATATGAAATCAAGTGGTCCTCATCAGGATTTGAACCTAAGACGTCAGATACTTTACCGACTAAGCTGTGAAATATAACAAGCTGCTTTATCAGAGGACCAAGTTCTGGGGCCAATTTCATGGCTCTGTTTAGCCGCCAATTTTGTGCTAACGGAGGCTCCGGCTATTTCATGGAGACCGTCACCTTAAAGAAAGTATACATGATTGGTAAACTGTTACAAATAGTTTTACCCCCTGTGTGATTGAAGATATGCATTATTAAAACCAACCTGAGCAAAAACCAGCTCCGTACTTCGTCTAACTTTTGAGAAAACAGTCAAACAAGTTTTTGCAGTAATTTCGCCCCAAAACCACTTTTCCCTGAACCATTTCGCCCTGAACCACAGCCTGTGCACGAAGTGGTTTTGGGGCGAAGTGGCATTTGGGCGATGTAGTGTTTGGACGAAGTAATTTAGGGCGAAATGGCACTCGGGCGAAGTGGTTTAGGGCGAAATGACACTTGAGCGAAATGGTTTTGGGGCGAATTGAATTTTCGTCTCATGAGATAAAAACTAATTGTTTTACTCATTTCTCAAAGACTATAACACTTAAGACAAAACCATTTCAGGGGAAGTTTTCTACGGTCATCATGTTTATATTGTGTAAGTTAGGCGTAAATCTGTGAACATTTCTGATTTTCGAAATTACCAATGATGTATACTGCCTTTAAGGCTAAAAATCCATGTATGTATATTGCACTGTGCGGGAGAAGTGCAGGAGCTTAGGAGGCACTTAGACAGAGTGGTGCACACTGCCTCAGTGGCTCTTATGGAGGCTATCCACAAGTTGTGTTCATGCTGATAAAAACATGTTGCATCTCTCAACCTTGATCTTTTTTTCTTTTCTTTTTTTCCCACCAAATACTGTGGATTGTAGATTCGGTCGCTAGCTGCTGCCCTCACAGATTTGTAAAAAACGAGAGCGGTCACACGGAAATCTATCATGATAGTATAACAACAGAAAACAACTCGATGATGAGAATTCTTGTCGTTCACCTACATGTATCATGATACTATCATGATAGATTTGGGGTCACATGGACAAAATCTCGTAATGCTACTATAGTAATACTATGATAGAGTGGAATCTCGTAATTCGTGTGACCCTGGCCTAAAAGTGTTATCAACAATGGTATCAAGATGGTTTTCTAAAAAGGTCTTTTGCAAAAAACTTTTTTACCATTCAACTCAACACAAAAACCACTGCATGTGGCTGAAATTTCTACAGGGCAGTTTTATCAACATGGGCTTCTAATCATAACGCCCCTTTTAAAGGCCTGAAGATGATCTGTTTTTGAGCGATTCTGCGAATAAAACCATTATAAATCAAAAGAAGGACATCAACAAACTCATCCGAAGAAATTTCAGCTTTGTCAAATGTATCACGTTTTTAAAAAAACATGAAAATCCATATGCGTTTTCCTTGTCTTGGCGGGGTGTTTCAAATATTCGTTCTCAGTTGATCGGGTACTATGTGGCTTGTGTCATGCACTCTGTGGCGCACATCATATACTGCGTGTGCGTGCGACCCATACAAATGCATCGCGTTGGAACACGCACACGCAGTACACAGTGCCCATGCATTTTGGACCGCGTAGATGCGAACCAAAAATAAGTAAATTGTTTGCAAACGATCTAAATAATTTCATCTTTACGGATTATTTACTGGTAAAATTATATAATTTTGAGCGGAAACCTTTCATTGGGTAGTTGCTATTAATTCAATCTTTACTTTCAGAACTTTTTCCCTGTAAACTCGTCAATTACTTTTTGGGGTCATTGCAAATGATACACTGGGCCTTTAACAGTTTACCAATCATGTACTACCCTACCAACAGGTGCTGAAAGAAGATGGACCCACGGAAGCAGACGTCCGAGGGTGGAACGTGATTGGTCAGTTCTCCAGCGTGGGTTCCCTGGGTCCCGACAAGGACAAATGGCTGTGCTCTGAATGGCTGCAAAGCATGGCACAGTGCAGGGGTGCTGGAGGGAAGCTGAAGGGGGAGTCTGGGTACAAGACTTTGAAATTGGTAAGGAGACTGAAGCTGTGTCCAAATTCATTGGCTATGTTTTAAAGTTTCTTGTTCGTGGATGCCAAAAAGAAGTTTTAAAAATAAAAAACGCCGTTTGTTTAGTCACAATACAACCTTTGGGCAGCACAATTTGATATTAAATAAGCAAGTTCCGGAATGTTGATTTTACTTTCTGCACATTGCTTTGTGCACACTTTGAATTTGAACATAATTTAATTGGGTCTTTCCACAGTAAAGGGGGCATTTGGCAACACGGACCATATTTTCGAGGAAATACCTTTGTCTGGTCTCAAAATAAAAGTAATAAGTTTCAGTTGATCTGAAGTGATAACTTAGGCCCAAAAAGGTTACAAATAGTGTGACAACATGCCTTTCTAAAAATCCTGTGTACAAATTTCCAATATACACTTGTAACCGGGACGGACACTTGTGGTACATTTTAGGCCGTCCCGGTTACGAGTGTATATTGGAAATTTGTACACAGGGTTTTTAGAAAGGCATGTTGTCACACTATTTGTAACACTTTTTGGGCCTACGATATCTCTTTAGAACAACTGAAACTTATTTCTTTTATTTTGAGACAAGACGAAGGTATTTTCTGGAAAATATGGTCTGTGTTGCCAAAATGCCCCCTTTACTGTGGAAAGACTCGTTTCTTTTTGTTTGATGAAGAATAGCTTCATTCGACAGAGAGAATGCTTAATTACACAAAGAAAATTTGCAATGTGGATGTTCCCATTGTTTGATGAAGTGACTTGGCAGGCCTGGGCACACATGTAAATTGAGTGTGTGGCTAGCATTTGTTTTTTGATGCGCTGCTCATGGCGTAATTGAAAACCACACAGATCTGAGCACTCAGAGTGTCAGATGCTCGACGATTGACACTTGATGATAACATGCAAGTGCGACCAGGCAACCACGTCATCGCACAGCTTAATTCAACCTGCATAATTCAACGCTCTGTTCATTAAGTGATATGTGTATGTAGGATAGCGATGATTAACTAATCTTTGTTGATCGAACCAATTTCCGTAATGTGAACAAGGTCTTAATTATTTTGCCTTTTTTCCTCATTCAGATCTTTCCCTCTAAAGACAATGTCAGGACGAGTCTGGAGGGCTACCCAGCCGGTGGTTCCATACCCTACAGTATTAATACTGCCAAGAAACAAGTCTACTTCAATTCCTTCTTGCAGTAAGTTTCATTGTCCTACCCGCCCCCATCCCCTCCCCTCCGACGTCCCCATCCCCTCCTCTGCCCCCATCCCCTCCTCTGCCCCCATCCCCTCCCCCGCCCCCATCCCCTCCCCCGCCCCCATCCCCTCCCCCGCCCCCATCCCATTCCCTCCCCCGCCCCCATCCCATTCCCGCCCCCATCCCATTCCCTCCCCCGCCCCCAATCCCATTCCCTCCCCCGCCCCCATCCCATTCCCTCCCCCGCCCCCATCCCCTCCCCTGCCCCCTCCCCCAGTCCTCCCCCCCCCAGTCCTCCCCTCTAAAGACAATGTCAGGACAAGTCTGGAGGGCTTCCCAGCAAATGGCTCCATAGACCTTATCAAATAGCTGCCATCTTGTAGGGCAACCTTTTTTGTTTAAATTGGTCAACAATAGACTAATAAAGTGTGCCGTCATTGCCATGGTCTAAGAGTCTCTAAATATTAGCTGGTAATCTGAAACGCCCATTGGTAATTAAAGCATAGGGAAAATTCGTCACTGAAAGGTCACTGCCATTTCTGTTTTTGGAGTCGTCTGTTGGAGTTTAAAAAGGGCACTTCCATTGGAAAATGCAAAAGGGCACCAAGGGAAGATTGCAAAAGGGCACCAAGGCCAAGAGCAGGGGCAACAGAGGCAATGGCCACCGTGGCCTCCTTGAATTTCCAGACCCGGTAACCTTGGTAACACACAAAGAGTACACGTTTTCACTTTAGTGGTCTATGTAAGCACAATGTACAACCACGCATGTCCTCATGGAACAAAGAAACTGCCCTACAAGACCCTGTTCTCACTAAAGAAATTGCTTCGTTCGACGAAGATTAGTCAATCATCGTTAGTTAATGAAGCGTGCGTTCACATCTCACTTAACGAAGATTGAAGATCGAATGAAGAGGTACCGTTCACATTAGGCAACCGCTAACGAAGATCAAATGAAGCTGCGCGACACCCCCGTCTCTTTACGTGTCAAATCGCTTTGTCAAACAAAGAAAGCGTTCACATAACAAATTTGCCTTATCGAATGAAGCGATCTCTAACTAACTTCCCTACTAACTTCCCTACTTGCTACTAACTTCCCTACTTGCTACTAACTTGGCCTACAATGTTAATTTTGTGGAAAGAGGCAGGGCTTTAATTTGAGGAAATTTGTGGAGTAAGAACAGCAACTACTAGTAAAGTTCAACTAAATAAATATGGCATTGTAAGCTCAGTATTGAAAGTAATCTGTGTCTTTCTATAAATTAGGGGTCCAAAAGTGTGACATTTAGTGTCCCCCGTACACCTGATATGTGTTATCTTTTGTACAAAAATCATTAAAATGGCCTTTAAACTATGTTGTATGAATTGTACTTCATGTACTCACTCTTTGAGATGGAAAGTATTTAAAGAATGTGTCCTGAATTTACAAAAACAAGATGTAAAATGTAACGGGGGACACCAACACTGGACCCCTAATTTATAGAAAGACCCATCTAGCCATTCTTGATTGGCTAAAAAACAAATCAGGTTTATGTCCTTGCGTTTCATTGGTCAATAGGTGTTTTCACAGTAGCAGGAAAAAAGTCAAATGTGAGCAAGCTTAGCGATGAACAGTTAATTTTTTTAATTATTATTATTTCTTTTTTTCATTATCGGCCCAAAGTAGAACTATATTGCAGGAATAAACAAGATTGTCATGTAGTTGTCACAACTGTGACCCTACTACTAAAGTCAATTTTACTCGTTTAAAAATAGTTTACAAAAAGAGGCAGTGCCCTCCCCCACCACGTAAAAAGTCTCTCACACCGCATCTAAGAAGACCACATTGTACAATTTTACTCTCCAAGGAAGTTCCGTCGCATCCAAATTTATAATGCCTACCTTTCATTTTCTCAGGCAGTGGATTTCCAGCACAAGAGGGCGCTCTAGGGCCAGTCCACACATCAAGACCTACTGCAGGCTTTCTCCTGACAGCCAATCAATCGCCTGGTTTCTGGTCACAAGGTACATACTTAATATCATCATAGAGCACAACTTGAAGCAGGGTAGCATACCGTTGGTCCTCAGAAAATTGTAGTCTTTTTTTTTATTTTGCTTTCACACTGGCATGTTTAGTCACAGCTCGGATGATTGAGAAATCTTCCTTCTTACACTTGAAACTCGTGTACAGAATTTGAAGTGTCCCAAAATTTTAATCAATCTTTGATCGGAAAAACCTTACTCATAACGGAAGATAGAAGTGGTTCCAATTGTGCAATGCAATGATTCCCCCGAGATGACCAACATTTTGTAAAAAAATGATACCCGAAAAATTTACACAAATGCGTGGGCAACACAAATTAGGTCTCGCAAAGCTAGGCCCCTGACTACCATGGTAGTATGGCTCCGTTCTCTGTGCAGTGTAGCTAGGGAACCAGCCTATATAGGACAGTGGCTTCGTACAATTTCTTGAAAACACGGACACAGTTTTTCATTGTTTTCTCTGAAGGGCAATTCCATAAATTAAGATTTGCATTTCAGAGACTTTGAGGGCTTGTAATGCTTCACACTTCCATCAAGGATGCTTGAAGAACATGTGTTTAAAATTGAACAACTTGAATACGTGAAGCATTACAAGCTCTCAAAGTCTCTGAGATGCAAATCTGAATTTATGGAATTGCCCTGAACGTAGATGAGGTACCCCTCTACTGAGCTAATATACACAGGGTGGTTTTTATCACACATCCAGAAAATGGATTTCGTTCTAACCTAACAGTGTGGTCACTTCATTGCTTTATAGAACGGATAAATTAGTTTACAAAACATCAGTGTATTTTTTGACGATATCCTTCAAAATATATGGATTGAGAGCGCAAAGGTTCAGAATGGTAATGAGAAAAATATGTGAAATGATATCTGGACACGCTCCTTTTAAAGGCCCACTGTATAATTTGCAATGACCCAAAATGTTAATGAATGAGTTGACTAGGAAAACATTCCTCAACGTAAAGATTGAAGTGGTAGCAACTATATATCCAATAAAATGTTTCCGCCCGAGATGATATAATTTTACCAGAAAACAATCCATGAAGACGAAATTATTTAGATCGTCTGCAAACGATTTACTTAGTTGGTTCGCATCTGGGTGGTCCCACATGGGAGCTGTGTACAGGCTGCACGATTCAGCTTTGCACACTTTCCGTAGACAGTTAGGCTGTGCATGTGCACTGGACTGGTCGCGCACACATTACCAGTATGAAGCGAGCCACAGAGTGACGTACGCAACCGACTGAGAACAAAGAGACAAATTTAGAATAAGTCATTTTGAAACTCCTCGTTAAGAGCGGCCAAACGCACATGGATTTTTTACATTTTTGGAATACGTGGTACATTTGACGGAGCTGAAATATCATCAGATGTGTTTTTTATGTCCTCCTTTTGATTGATAATGGTTTTGTTTACAGAATCGCTCAAAAACAGATCATCTATAGGGCCTTTAATGCCAAATCTTTCCATTGTGATTACAGTGCCAATATGTCCAAAGCTGCCTGGGGAGCCCTGGAGAAAAAAGGCCAACAACTCATGATCCGATCCTATGAAATTGGAGTTCTCTTCCTTCCAAAGCATTTCGTAAGTTATCAGTTCATTTGCAGTTTTTACATATTGCAATTTATACATTATAGACAGTATCGAATAGCCGCCATTTCGTGGGGCAGTTTCTTTGTTCCATAAGGAATGGTTGCACATATTGTGCTGCCATTGTTGAACGGTTTTAGTAACAAAAGGTGCCCCTCGAAATGGCGGCTATTCGATACGGTCTATTGGAAAACAATATATCATCAATGACACCACTAACTGACGCATTAGTGGCACTTGTGTGCGCGCCTCGGGTAGAAAATGACGTCAGCATGTAATTTTCGTTTTCACAGAGTGACACGTATCTTAAATTAACAAATTAGAGTGTGTTTTTGTTACATTTTTATTATATCTCATAAGTAAATCGAGTGAGTTTTCCATGTTTTTGTTTAAAAAATCTACCAAAATCTTGTATTTCGAGTCAGTGTGCAAAGTGTACACACACACACACACTTAGTTTTTTTGGTGACTGCTCAAATTGCGGACCCCCTTGGCTAGTCCTCACCTGTACCCGCGACGTAAACAGGCAGCACCAGACTCACTCTGGCTGTTAATGAATGCATGACGTAGGGGCATGATGTGTACAACGGGCAGAGTGAGTCTGCAGCGAGTGGCTAAACAGACTTGTACAACTGTAATCCCTCAGCAAGCGCCATCTTTGCCTGCATCGCAAACCGGCAGCGGCCGTGTGTGGTGTGTGATGCGTGTCAGTTTGTGGTTTCGGCGACACTCCTTTTATGATGTTGTGACACGTGGGAAAATCTGTGTGTCATAGACACGTGCACGCACAAAAAGGTGCGAATCCACATACAATCGCGGACGTCCCTTTGTTCCTCTTTTGTTTGGACATAGTCTATTTTTCCTTACTCTCGTTGGTTTTGTACAGGAGCGAATCGCGGACATTCGCTTGCCAATCGCAGACGATATTGTTCTCTTTGTTAGACCTCCCTAAAACGTCCACGATTGTTTGGTAGAACAAGCGCGTGTGCGCTGGTTGATTCTTTACACACATGGACATACACTCGACCAAAAAAGTTCTCTCCCCAGTAAGACATTTATAGATATTTATTATTAAATTGGATTTAATGTAGGAAAATAATATAACAAATTTTAGCTGAACATATCACTCAAAGGAATAGAGCTCAAGAGAGATCATGATGGCAAGCTTCACTGAACAAAAATGCAACAAAGGAGTGTGGGGTCAGAATGAAAAACACCAAAGAACAATGCAACTTGTGATTTGGGCAATGTGTGTGTAGACAATTAGGAAATTTTTAAGTGAGTTTGGATTTATCAATGTCTTGTCAAAAACATCCAAATCAAAACAATTAAATTGTCCAATCTGAATCGTGCCATTGCATTAGGTATGGTGGCAGCAAAATACTGAACTGTAACTCCCCTTGCTTGAGTGCAATAAAGTTGACATCGTTGTTTTTTGGTGTTTTTCATTCTGACCCCACACTCCTTTGTTGCATTCCTGTTCCGTGAAGCTTGCCATCATGGACTCTGTTGAGCTCTATTCCTTTGAGTGATATGTTCAGCTAAAATTTGATATATTATTTTCCTACATTAAACCCAATTTCATAATAAATATCTACAAATGTCTTACTGGTGACAGAACTTTTTTGGTCGAGTGTACATAAAAAGAAACCCATGTCTGCCTGTTTTTGCTAAAAAATGTGTGCAAAAAAAGTGGCAACAACCAAGAGCAAGGAAAGTAAGAGAGATGATGTGTGGGGTGTTATGGCCGAGCGGTCTAGTGCGTCGAACTTAAGTTTCTGTGCTAGTACTAGAATGTAGGTTCGATTCCTGGCCGCGACGGGTTGTGGCACCTGTGCCCTTGAGCAAGGCACTCAACCACACTTGCTCCCATTCCTGTAATTGGCGGTCCCTCCGCTGTTGGATGTGGTGAATAAATAAGTAAAAAATAAAAAATAAATAAATCGCTTGGTCAGATTACGTAATCTCTTCATCCAATTAAGTTGTTTTGCTTCGTCGAACGAAGCGATTTATCTAGTGAGAAAGGCGTCTAGATCTGACTGTGTAGGCTCTCACATAATCACAATCAGTTTGATTTTGCTGCTCATCTGATTTTGCTCCTATTTTTCATAACTTTTTTGTAAGAAGCAATGGCAAAATAAAATGCTGTTTTAATGTTGTTTTCTTTTATTTGATATATGGATATATTTTTACGGACCTAGTCAAAAACAAATTTGACGGGCGATAACATTTTAGTAGGGCACTTTGGGTATTACATGCAATATTCGGGCAACAATTGCAAAAAAAATGGTAAATTCCACTTTTCTTGAATATGACAGCACAACATTACATGCACTGATTTCGAGCGCTCAAAATAAACGCTGGACCAAGCCCAGTTATTTTAATGTTAGTCTATTGCTTTCTGTGCTGCACCAGAACAGTGGTCTAGTGATTTTTATAATTTTTCATCCTCAGTGAGGAACAACTGCAATAGACTTTTATCACGGTGCGGCCATCCTCCCTTTTCCCCTATTAAAATTAACGTAACCAAAGCGAGGCCTAGTGTTGGAAATGTTCTTTGTGTGCATCACAATAACATGCGCGCGGTGCGATCAAGAAAACGCGCAGCGCGGACAGTCATTCTCTCAAAACAACAACGGAAAACTGCACGCGCGCGCTATCGCGCAGACACGCACTGATCATGCCCGACACGTACGTACACGTACTATGCAGTGAGGAACAAGACAAAGATGGACGCACCGTGATAAAGGTCTATACCGTGTTTCGAAACCACCAGTTAGCCTGTGTGATTAATCAATATTAATCCATGGCTGGTGTGCATTACTACAGGTAATCGCAGGATTTTTGAATAATCGATTAATCGGCCTTTCACGATTATTTCAAACTAACCGCAATTATTGGCTCCATCAAGCACGCAGCGCAGCGCGATTTAAATTCAGCGAATATACTCGATCTGTAGTGTACATGTACTGTACTTGGTGGGCTAGTACTGTGCGTGATAGCTGTGTACATGTACAAACAATGACGTTTATAATCGATGCATGTGAATCATGGCAGGCTAGACGATTATTCACCGCGATTAGTGGTATAATAGTGATGGTACTCACTGGCGAGTGGCGATTCATTCAGGGCAGTTCGACATCCACATGTACTGTACAAATTACATAGGCTGGGTACTGTTGTGAAAAAATTGGTGCCCTGTGATGCCGGCTGGCCGTGTGTGTTTTAGAAATCATGGACATGTTGTGGCGATGTACTCCCCAGCGAATTGTTGGGATGATGAATATGCTAAGGGAAATGCATTCTGCTCTGACTGTTATCTTTAATGTCAAAAAAATACAATGGTTTTTTGTGATATTGGTGTTTTGAGCACAGTTGAACGTTCAAAATGATGTTGACAAATTTTCAGCCTAATTTTGCTCCCGATTAATCGATTATTACATTTTGATAATCACCCAGGCTTGGGCTTCATAGCATAGCTCAATGCATAGTTCCGACCTGTCAATCAACCGAACCCGCTGACCAATCACAACAGAGCTAGCAGAGATCACCCTAATAGGTCAAAGTGCATTGTTTGCAACAACATCACGTGATGTTCTGCCCCATACAATTTGTACAGTGTTGTATGCGATGTTCCGGGTGAATTTTTGGTTTCAAGGCCGGTCGTTTCGTTGTTCAAAGGTACAGGTACGAAAGCACGTCCCTGTATTACTGGCCCTTTACTCGGTGTGTTCTAAGATAACTGTCGACCCTGAAACGTGAATACCTTTGAGTTTTCTCCACTGAATCTGTGCTTTCCGTTGAAAGTCCCATTGCTTTGTGCGTCGCCATTTTGACGATAGCGTGTGAGCCATAGCAACAATATCCAAGGGGGCGGGGTTAACTGGGCAAATTCGGAACTATGCATTGGTAGGGCATCTGCACGTTAAGCAGAAGGTCGTACTCTGCAAAATGAAAGTTCAGTGTTACTTTTGTGCAACTTTACAAAGTAACATAGTCTTAAAAATATGTCATTGAACTACATAGTATTGATCATCTAATGGACACCATTTTTTTTGTCTAACAAACATTTCCAAAAGAGCCTGACATGAATTCACAAAAACAAATTGTGTCCTTCACTCATCAAATAAAGTGCAAAATTTATAGCGATTCTGTGCCACAAACTGATGATCTGTCTACTTCCTGCGTAGTCCCATGTTATTTCTTTGCAATCATTAAATCAAACCTAAATTTAGCTTCAATTTCCATGCAAAAAGAGTGCATGTCCTCTTAATTTGTCCGTAAAAACAACCAACAAGTGACTAGAATACAATTTAAGAAAATTCATTTCTACTCAAGAGACCCTCATCAAACAAATTTGCACTCGATACACCTAGCTAACCTGAAATTTATATGCCAATCGATTTGATTTTTTGAAACTTTTACAGTAATTTCTGCCGCTTGCCCCTCTTTAACCCTTAAAACTCATCAGACAAATTGAGGTGTTGGGTAATAATTATCTTTTTTATTCAGTAATTCCTCCAAAAGAGTTACTTCTGGTGGATAACCGTGGCAACCTTAATTTTTCCTCCAATCCAGATATTGATTGCAATTTTTTGTTACGCTCTCATTTCCCGTTTCTAAATTAAGTCTCCACATACAAGAGCTAAAGTCATTTCGTGCACATCTACTTTATCAAATTACTTGCACCGGCATATAATGAGGCCATCAACCCATTTTGCTTGCCCCGATACAATCTTTTCCCCTCCGGATAATAATTGGAAAATGCTGCAGTGGATGAAGCAATTGCCGGATACTAAACACACAGTGAGTGGGCTGTTAATGTGTCATCGACTACCGGAGCCAGGCCCCAAAACCCAGTGAACTATTTCCCTAACAATCATCAATCACGACGTCAACGAGTTCAAGAAGCACTCATAGCTATATAGTCTATTATTTGTTGGGGGATATTGACAGGATTTAATATGCATTTGACTTGTCAACGATTAAAGGGGAAAAAATAAGGCCACTATGAAAAGCCAATGAAATTGAAGACAATAATTCTGGGGTTAATGACACTAGTAGCACCTACAAACCATGTTTTCTTTTCTTTCTTTTTTTCTTCATGGGAATTATTTGAACGAGAAATGTTTAGAAAATATTGAAGTGATTAAGAAATTTATTTAGCTTGTTCTTCAAACATTTGGGGAGTGTGTGGAATACTGCATCTATACATTGGAATATTTTTGTAAGAGTAAATTGTGCCGCTTTATGCTAACTAGTTCTCGATAACAACACATGATACAAACACATTGAGGCTGTTTATTTATTTACGAATGTTATGGGTGAAATTTGGTTCAGAAATTTGACAAATTGTGTGAATAAATTGCTATTCACATTAGGTATGGGAATTTACAGTTAATTCAGAAACCAGTTTGCAATTCTTTCAAGTGTCAGTTAACCGGTTAACCGTTCGGCCGACACTAAAGAGTGTTGCTGGTGTTTATAGTAAAAAACGAAGATGCATGTGCAATGTACACAATACCCTTAGGCCCCCAAAATAATCGTTGAACCTTTATCTGGTCAAAATTGTACTATGACCTCATATAAATTTATTTCATGAAAATGTATTTCATGAAGTCATTACAAATAACCCTCTGAAAACTATTGTAAATTCTTCAAAATTGGGTATCGTTTAAACGTTCGGCAAAACCGGTTTTTCATTTTGTTTTTGGTTAACCGGTTAAACGTCCCATACTAAATTCACATGACTTGAGATCCTCATTGAGAGCAGAACTTTTCGTTTTTCTGTACGTTGACACGTCTTGGAATCTATATTCAGATCTGCAACGAAACAAACATGCTTATAAAAGTACTTTGTCAAATTCAAGACGCTATTGTTATGGAAAGTATGAAGATGGAATATGAAGGATGTCAATAAAAACATTGAAAATGTTAATTTCTTCAAAAATTATTAATTATTAATAAATCATTGGCCGGATCGATCATTGTTCGAGGGTGTTCAGTTTTTACAAATGGGGATTTTGTAATGTATGCAAATTCAATGCCTACTTTAATAACAAAAGGTTGCTCTTAGCGACCACAAAGCTTGTATGGGGCTTGTCCTACCTACCAACAACTAATGCATGCAAAATGAATTCCAACCATAGAAATAGAATTTAAAGTAACTGGTGAATGAAATAGCTTATCACTAGGTAATGTCACAAGAAATATTGGTTAGCCTATTGATCACTCTCAAATGACGTCACTTCCTACAAATTGTCACGTGCATCTTTAGCGTAAATTTTCATGACGCGCATAGGCTGCGCCATATTCGAACAATTTCCCACGGTGTGCGTGTGCATACTTGATGGCGTTTAATACGCAGTAGCATTTTTCCTACGAAGGTGGCGCCTGTGAGAGTGGTCAATTGGGTAGCCATGTTCAGTTTGTTTGGCCAATCAGATTGTGTCTAAACTATAAAATTCTGACCTGAATACTTCTAGCCATTTAGAGTGCAGCTTTTATTCGCCGGCAGAGTCGTGACGTCACATTGTGGGCGCTGGACCGTAACTATGGTTACTGGTTCACGCTCTTGTTTTACATCCATTGTGTTTGCGCAGTGTATTTTACTATCATTCTTTTGATAGAAAATATTGAAAAATAAGGACCATAATGACTTGCAATGGTTTGCTCATACCTACTCTCATAGCGATACGCTACCACAGGCGCGGATCCAGAGGGGGAGTTTTGGGGGTCACCGACACCAAAAAATATAATGTAATGCATTTTTTTTGTCCGCCTGTCCGAAACAAGTGGACATAAAAATCTGACGGGCAAAACCCCTCCCTGGTGGCAAAACCCCCTCCTAGAAAAATCCCTGGATCCGCCCCTGTACCATACCGCCTTATTTTGTGATGTTTGTAACAGAAAAACTCAACAGAAAATGTTCCCTTTGTGGCTCCTGTGCAAAATGAATGGGGAAACGCGTTGCCATGCAAGTAGCATGAACTGTTGTTAAAGAAGTTCCGCGTCCGCGCGGAAATTGACGTCGCACTCTGCCAGCGAACTGGCATTGCTACATTAATCAGCTGCTGATTTTATGACCCAATCAGAATCCAGCTTGCATTTGCCAGTGCCAGTCCCTTAGTACATTGTACAAGTCTACATACCAAATGACTATTTTGCATTGTCATGATGTTGTAGGTTGCAGACAGCACAACGTTTGCCGTTTCCGAGTCAACTTCTTCAAGCAGCAGTAAGGAGTTGTTCTTTCCACTTCCTTGGGACGTGCCTCCAGTGCCTTACACCAAAGATGGTAAAAATAAAAATCTTTGTCCCCTTTCCCCATTTTCCATACACAACATTGATTTTATTCAAAATTGAAACAATTGATATATATTCACAATTAGGCTTGGGCGACTCGAGCATTTTCGGAGTCGATCCTTGCAAGGGGGAAAATATTGGTCTACTTTTTTGGCAAAGAACACCCTTCCCAAATCACTGCCCCTCCCCATCATCTTGCTATCACCTAAATTCATCAGAGAGCAAAAGAACAAAATAGTTCTTGAAACTGGTAGACTTCGGAGCTGTAGCCCCCTACTGCGAGTGGCTCTTTGCCTTGTTTGGGGCGAAATGCATATGGGTCATTCTATAAATTTGGGGTCCAACGTGTGACATTTTCCTGTCCCTGTTACACCTGACATACTGCCATTTGCCAAACAAGTATTATTAAAAATGCCTTCAAAACATATTTTTATGAATTGTACTTTATGTAATCACTCCTTGAAATAGAAGGCATTTAAAGAATATGTCCTGAATTTACAAACTACAACATTTTACAAGATGTCAGACGTAACAGGGGACAGAAAAATTGGACCCCAAATTTATAGAATGACCCATAAACAAAATGAAATGTCAGGGGTGTCGGGTGTAAATTCTGTTGAGGACATTGATTTTTTGTAATCCTCATTTCTGTAGTATAATAGGCAATATTGATTCTAAAACCTATACTAGGAAATCAATAGTATAAGAGAGAACAGCACTTGGAGATCCCAATTGCAAGGTTACCCTAAAAAAGTTGGTTGTCATGATGCTGTTTGCATTCAGTGAATTTTGAGACGTTCCCCTCCCAGCTGCCAGCACATTAAAATAAAAATATCTCAGGTTGTTTTTATTTGTGTTGGGAGTCACAAGATCAGTCATTTTCCGGGAATTCTGTTGCAAAATGCGGGAGGGTTGACAGTTCTCATTCCTAGATTCTGCTAAATTTTCCATTTCTCATGAAAAGAGGTCGGGAGTAGAAGTCATTCTGCTGTATACTAGAAAGTAAGGGCAGTACGCCAAATGAAAACCCTGTGTTCCAGTAATAACCAAATGTTGGATGAGAGAAAAATCAAATGTTTCTTATCGGGATTCAAACCTAAGACCTCTGACACACCGGGCAGATGCTCCAACAGCTGAACTATAAGGCTCAATATTCATGTAGTCCTCAATCACCACAGGAACAAATTGACCAATATGTTTGATTTTTATCCCATATTTGGCTACCACTGCATACGCTGTATGTTTCCTTTTTGCTAATTCACAGATCGGCCATGGCTGTGGGACATACCCTACACCGACCTCCCAGATTCGCATGGCAACTGTTGGGTGCCTCCCTCCTGAAATGTCACGTTACAAGAGCATGTTTATTTGTACTGCGGGCACCGGCATTAAACAGTTTTTATCGATGCATTGCGCAGTGGCTTTTAACCGTTTGGGCAAGTTCGATTGAGTACTAGACTTGACCACTGGTTACACGTCATCTTGACAATACACATGTGTGCACACATATGTTAAAGTGCGAACACCTTTGGTTAGTCAATCGGTTCTGTGCAAAATGCATCAACTCAATACCTGATGGGTACCAGTGACCAACGCGACCGTGCCCTGTGGGCTGGTTCCAAATGGTCGACCAGACACAACTAACCACTGTTGACTACAGTGTGTTTGGATGGAAATAGTCAAACTATAGTTAACTATAGTCGTGAATCAAACTTGCCTTTTGCTGTTTGTACTCAAGACAAAATACTGTTATTTAGCACACTACACACGGCAGTTGACGGGTTGTTGGTGGTCGGCCTGTTTACACTTGATCTCGAGCTCGGGGTCGAACACCAAGCTCTGGATGAGCTCCGGATCACAAACTGAGTGTAAAACGCTCTCGGGACCAAATTGGCCCTGGATCAGACCCCAAGATTTCGGTCTCGCGTCGGCAGAGGGTCGAATCCCGAGCTCGGGATCAGTTTGCGGTTAGATAAGCAATTAATCTTACCGCATCCGCTCCACAGCCGTTGCAGGGAAAAAGCCCGCAAAATTTAAGCGGCCTTGTACACTGTACATGACCACACTGTACATGGCTAATAATTCAAGGCATAGACCTGCCCAAGTCTGTCCTGTGTCTGGTCTGCAGCGCACAGCATGCCCTCCGTACCGGTGGCCTGTCTAATATGTTTTCTTCTGTCTCAGAAAGTCTTCCGAGACGGAAGCAAAGAGATTTGACAGGCCACTAGTCCAGAGGGCGCGCAGCACGTCGTGGATAACAGACCAAATACCAAGTCAGACCTAAGCAAGTCTATAGTAGACAAGGCGCAAAAATGGTCCTACAAAACGGCATTTTTCACAGGGTTGCCGATGTCTAAAGTTCAAAGTACATGTAGGGGGTGGTATGTTTTTTCCCCGTTAAAATAAAGTAAATGCTTTAAAACTTCCTTTTGCGAAAAAAAAAATTTGAAATTGAGAACCACAGACTGTATATCTTTAAGATGAGAACCAGGTTTCTGGTTCAAATTCAAGTTCAGTTTTTTATTTATTTGAGTGGTTAAGACATGAACCCTAAAACATAAGGTATTCGCCACTTGCACGGTTTCGCCATATTGGCAAAACAGCGAGGCTTTCCTTGCATAAACAATGACTCCCTCGCATTGTTACCATGTCGGTTGCTGTGACGTTGACTTTCGTCTATTGTAAAATATGACGTGTGCCAGGAAAGCCTCGATTTGAGTGCAACCGTGCAAGTGGCGAATTGGGTTCGAACCCAACCACAGTGTTATAAATTGTTTTATCGTAGCGTCTGAGTGAGTGTTGTTTTCAAGTCCATCACAAGTCATTTTTCGTTCCATTATTTATAGGAAGATTCACCAAAATGTTAAAGTACTCTAATAACATGATTTTTATTTCAAGTAAAAGGCTTGAAGAACTCTTTAAAACAATGGGTCGCTAATTACCAGTTTTTATAAGTAAAGTTAATTTAGATTCTCTTCACATCAAGTTAGATTTGACCTTTTTTGGTGCAAAATGAGGCAAATTCTTGTGAACATTCAACCTTTTGCGGGCCTCTTAAACAACACCACTTGGCTTGCTCTTACAGTGATGGTATTAAGTTGTTTGAATTTGTATTAGGCCCATATCACTATGAGCAACTAACAATGGAAATTGGGCATAAACCATTGTAATATCATGGGGGAAGGATTAACAATGGTTTGTGCCCAATTTCCATTGTTAGTTGCCCATAGTGTATGATGTATATCTTTTAGAGGATTTGGTAACACCATACATTCGTTGATACTGCTTGTCTGCTAAAACAAAACAAAAATGACACCTGTTTAATATATTTATTGGGGCCAATAAACGGCCAAAGTGTGGCATGTTATTGAGGGTAAAACTCTTTTTTTTTTGTGGGTGATCTGTGCGTAGGTCACGTCTGAAACGGTATATGACAAGGGTTGGACGAAACCAAACACTTGGTGGCACCAGACACATTGGTCCGTACGGTGTTGGAGCTACGCGCCGAAGACGGGGTAACCGTTAAATCTGGTCGATTCTTTGGACGGTTTACCCCACCCAACCCCCTCCCAAGGCCCACTGTATCATTTGTAATCACCTAAAATATTACTTCATGATTTGACGAGAACAAACTTTTCAAAGTGTAGGCCTAAAGGATTTTTAAAGGTTTTCCGAAGCATGTACACTGTATTAATTACCGACATTCTTCCTTAGATATGTTATTATACTCCAGGAATTTGTAAGAAATTTTATCTTGCAAATATATTGGATCTTTAAAAACACCTAAAGTTGTAACTTTTTTTCATTTCAGGAGAAAGTATTATTCTAGTGTTTTGGGCAGAAATAAATTGGTGTTTGTCACCATTGCTCTATCAACACATTGGATGCGATGTTTCTTATCAACCAATGACGTAAAATTTGGGTCATTGCAAATTATACAATCGTGACGTTGGCTTTTAAAATGTTTTATCAATTGTATATGACATAATGACAGTTTTGTTTTGAACGCAACCGTGAAAGGAGCTCATTGAACACGGCTGTCTATTACCTTCATTTAGCTCGGGATTTCCCAGCACGTGCGCAGGGTCTTTAGCAAGATTTCCCCGGGTGGGTCTTCAAATTAGGTGACGCGGTCTGCGGTTTCCGTTTAGAACACGGTATTAAGCTGTCGAATGTCGGTGCCGCTCAGCTTATTAACTACCCAGTAATTGGTTCAAATGCATACCTGTAATTGTGCTTATTAAGACAGACCAGGTGTCGGAATTTCACCCCCTAACTTCACCCCCTACCGCAACAAATAAGAGCGTCTGGTACTGCCGACCATACCGGACACCGGACGCCTTTGAACCTTACCGGCCGCGCAGTAAGGGATTCCCCGTAACACCTGGGCCGTGGTGCGGTATCTGAGGGTGCCGACACAGACCCAATGTCTGGACCTCATTATACAGGTTTAATAAAGCTAGAAGCCCACCAGTCGGGTCGTCGTGTTTTTGGTTGAGGTTTTTGCCCTCTCGTTTTTGGGTCCCATCTTTTAAGCCGTTTTCAGGGTTCTATAAACATTAGAGACAAAGGGGCTCGCTTGGAGATCATGTTGGTCGGCATTCCGCTCGGTCGGTGCACCTGGGCGGGGTGGGGAGGGGGCGGGAGAGGAGGAGAATTTCAGGTTTTCGTAATTGAATAAGCGTCGAGAATGGCCGCAGGCCAGACTTGTCAAGACCGTTGACACGGCATACGTGTTGCAGCAGCCATTTTATGCAATATGAAAATTGGATCTTGTGATTGGAAAACTGTTACAGCCACACGTGTGGTTAAGGATGTTTGCTAAATACAAATTTGTGTATAAGTCTGCTTGTGCCTCATCTACGTTTAGAGAAATTAGTATAGGCCTTTTCGTCTCTGTCAAGTTGATTGCATCAGCTTTCCTTAATAATAGTCTAAAAACATTGAATAAGACCACATTTGGATATACCCAGCACGATATGCTGTGGGAAAAGGGACGCCCCTATACCTCAACACATTCTGCCTTTTGTTAATGCAACAACCACCTCCTCGCTCACCTCCCCCTAAAAACTGAAAGGAATTCCTTGGAAATTCCTTGGATGTTTGAGACACAATGGGGGAACAATGGTAGGGGAATGCCCTCTGCCACATATCGTGCTGCATTTTGCATTTGGAATGCTTAAAGGGCCCCTTATTTAGGATTTTTATCAATGAAATCTATGCTTTAAAACCACTTTACTCAGTTAAAGTCATAAAAATCCTATTTGGAGCTTGCTTTGGGGGTTAAAACAAAGGTTTTTAGTTTTTATGCTAATGAAAATATGCATATTCATGACCAAGGTCACGACGTCACAAGAGGCAAACACAGGAAAATCACATTGACCTGTGCACAAAAGATTCCACTTTTTTCTCAATTTTCCTGAAACTTTTGTAATCCATGGCTGTTTGAGTTTGTTTTACATGTTGCCTGCTGTAAGCCATGACAAAACTGGGGGTAGAAACTGCAGCAATTTGCCACAAGTCCAACTTGAAGTCTTATGTTTTTTCTTAACTTTTCCCTTCTGTCTTCCTTATGTGATGCACTCAAAACAGCGCCCTCTGTCTGTGATTTATTGCAATGAAATCTTCAAAGTTGAAAAATGCCACCTTTTATTGATTTTACATCCAAACGAACAATAGTATGTCTTGCAGAACAAGTAATCCGTCATTATGAAGCAAAGCTTAGGCATAAAGTTGTTTAGGACGTCACAGGCCCTTTAAGGTTTTATGCACACATCTTGGAATAATCGCATAACATAATCATAGGAATGTCAAAAGCATGTGCATTGTCACAAACATTGACCTCAAATCTGAGACTTGGTATGGGGTATGAATAATGCTGGACAGGCATAAAAAATAACATTTCTATTGTTATGCTAATAATGTTGAGCCAAAATATATGTGGATTTGTACATGCCAACTAAATGAAATGGTAAAGTGAAAGTTCCACCACGCCAACATGTGTCTACACAATGGTAACAAACACCACATGATTGTTCCCCGTGTAACATGGCACCTCTGTGGGAAAATTGCCAACTATAAAAGATGCCTTTAAAAATTGTTTGCAAACGATTGTTTACCATTCATTTAACACAAAAACCATGCATGGTATTACATGTACTGCACCTTTGTGGCTAAAATTTCTACAAGGCAGTTTATCAACATTTTAAATCTTTTAATATAGTTGTGATGCTATTATTCCATTTTTAAAACGTTTTCCAATCATGTAATTTGTCTTTAAAAATGTGTTGTCCGTGCAATTTCGGTGTGGCACCTCGAAAAATAATTGTATTTAATTGTTTTTAGAAACAAAGGTTATTCGCTTTAAATAGAAGTAATTTTTGCCGGCGTTTTCACAGGGTTGCCGAATAGGCCTATGTCTAAAATACAAAGTAGGCCTATGATTTTTTGTTCGTTACAAAAAAAAGTCGTTCGGAGAAAAAAAAAAAAATCGAATTTGCTGAGAACCATGCACGGACAATATCTAACTTTAAAGGTATAGGCCTAATACATGATTGGTATCTTGAGGAATCAGAAATGTTCACAGATATAATTTACACATAACTTTAACAATATAAACATGATGACAGTATACTTCCCCTGAAATGGTTTTGTTTGAAGTGCTATAATCTTTGAGAAATGAGCAAAACAATTTTTTTTCGACTTGCGAGACGTAAATCACCTCGCCCTGGACCACTTCGCCCTGAAGCACTTCACCCAAAGGCCATTTCGCCCCCAAATGCCACTTCGCCCCAAAACAACTTCGTGCACAGGCCGTGGTTTTGGGCGAAGTGGTTTTGGGGCGAAGTGACTGTAAATTGACTGTTTTTTCAAAAGTTAGACGAAGTACGGAGCTGATTTTTTCTCAGGTTGGTTTTAACATTTCCTTCCTCCGTAGTTTTAATCATTCATTCCACAGGGAGATGAAACTGTTTGTAACGGTTTACCAAACATTATCTTTAAATCTGTCAATCTGTGTGACCTTTATCAAAATTGTTACAACTTCTAAATTACCCTAGACCTGTTGTGGTCCACGTCCATCACAAGTCCGTTACAGATTGTCTTCGTTGTTTGTCATTTAAATTGACGACGTATGAGGCTGAATGTTTGGGAAAACCGTCTCTGAAATGCCACGAATTCGGAGACAAACTGCATCTGTGACACCTTCCACATTGATGAGTGCTGACCGCAACACCAAACTGCCCAACACGATAAACACGAAGTGACACCTTGCACAGATCTGACGTTAACTGCCACATTTGACTGACAGCTCTGACGCGCGCGCACCCTGTCAGTAAATTAAGTTATAAAAACAAATAGCCAGGATGCTGGGGACCCCGCCTCTGCAATTAGCCCAAAGCTTTAAACAACGGAGGGCCACTCAGAGCCTTGTTGTGTCTTTCTTCGTCTTGTCTTCCGTTATGAGGAGTCTCGTTGGCCAACTTGGGGTGAAGTTGTCGCCCGCAAATTGGTGTCCCCGCTGGGTGTGTTTACTTAGATGGCATCGGATCGACGCCGGTCAAGAGCCTTGGTCCGCGGGAAGCCGACCCGTTCATGTGTAGTGGGTCTAGGCTTGGGGCTTGCTCCGGTCATGAAGATAGACCAGACGAAAGGAAACTACACTCTTGCAATTAACACATTTCAAATCAGCACTAACAGCCTCGTCTTGGATGCTGAGCTATTGTATTACGTCACGTGTCTTTTCAGTTGCGCGGCTGGTATAGACCGTATCGAATAGCCGCCATTTCGTGGGGCAGTTGCTTTGTTCCTTGAGGACATGCATGGTTGAACCATGGAGGTAGGAAACCTCCATGGTTGAACATATTGTGCTTACATATTTTAGTTGCTTGCGGACGGGATCACCCGTCAGCCAGCCTGCTTGATGAACTACATCGGTTACCTGTGAAACAACACATTGTATTCAAGATTCTCAGTCTCATCTATATAAATGCCTGCATGATCAGTCTCCATCATATTTGGTTAATCTTATACATTTGCGGAATACCAATGGTTCCAATAGACCTATGACATAATGACGTCACGCAATGTTTACCGCGGTGCATTATGGGTGAAAAGTGGGACGAAATCTCTGCATCTCTAGTTTGCGTGCGTTGTATGCATTGCGCCTAGCGTATTATAGTCTAGTCAATTTACGATTTGACCTAGAACTTATTGCAATAAAAACCATTCTAAAATGAATCTATGCCGCAACATTCAAATAAACAACATATTAAAAATCTAATTGTTTCTTTTGAGTGGAAAGGTGTTTTTGAAGCAGTTTTTGAAGACAAACATTAATAATTAAAAATTAGTCTGGTAACGTTCCTCAGTCTGTATGTTTCGTCATAGTGGATGCGTAGTAATACGACCACTTGCGAGCAGACGACGACGTCTAAGAAACTAGTCTGGTAACGTACTTCAACCTACATGTTTCGCGATGGTAGGTGCATGGTAATCACGACCACTTAAGCGAGCACCTGATTTGGACACTGCCGTCTGCTCGCAAGTGGTCGTGATTACCCCTAAAAACTGAAAGGAATTCCTTTGGAATTCCGGATGTTTAATGGAGGAACAATGTGCAGGGGCGGGAAGCGATACCCTCTGCCACATATCGTGCTGCATAATATTATGGATCAACCAATCACTTTGGAATCGCTGTTCGGCTTCAGAGATTTCCTCCAGCAGCCGATTTCACGAAAAATGTCGCGTAGCTTGCGCAACTTTTGAAAATGGCATAAGCCCCATAGGCTTGCGTGTAATTATCAAGCGGGCTTACGCAGTGCGTAAGGATTCGTGAAATCAGCTGCCGGTCCAAGTGAACCTGTTTGAACAAAGTGATTCCCACAGCAATATGGCATTTCTTGTTTCTAGGAGAATCCTGTAGATAAGGACTCTCAAAAAATACATTTTGTTGGGTTTCAAGTCTCAACATGACTAAAGTACTATAAACCTACGTGGAGCCGGAGCCGACCTCTAAAAACAGGAGCTCGGACAGCCACTTCAGACAGAGTGGCGTACCCTGCCTCGGCAGTTTGTATGGAGGCTGGTGCAGTCAGCCTTGCCACAAGAGGTATTTATAAATGTTACAATGATGTAACATCTCTCAGCCTCCTCGATCTTTTGGCCAAAGTATAATTTGCATTTCTGTTTTTAAACCATACGGTAGCTAAGAAACTGATACTGCGTCCGAAATACATTATATGGCCACGTTTTAAAAAAATTACGAACGAGCCAATGCCATGGTAGACGCTATAGGTGCACGGATTGATCACGAGACCACATTTTCGCGATATCAGCGTCTGATATATATACCATGGAGCTATAAAATGAAGGGTGCACGCGGCAAGTGTGAAGTATACAGAATGAATACCGTGTTAACAGTAGGGTAGAATGGTATAAAGCAACCAGACTGTTCATTGCTAGGCAAGGACGTGCACCGCGTAGCAACAATAGCATAGTATGTGGACTTTCTAGACAGTTAGTACCTCGATTTGAAAGTGACAAATTCGTGGCGCCAGCCAAAGTGCAATTCTTACACGCAAATGGCTAATTCGGACACGGCCTGAATGCTGCTTTGGAGTTTGTCTGACCTGGTGGAATTTCGAGTATGGGTGCATACAGCAGTTCAAAAACACGATCAAGGATACGAACTACACCTGGCGTACGGTGTGACCTCCCTCGGCCGTTGCGCTCGGCGCGGAGAGGTCGACCATTTCGGTTGACCTCAAGTAGCTCTCGGAAGACTGGAAGTTTGTAACCGATTACAGTTATTAAAATTCTGCGCAAAGTAGGATTCCAAAAGGAATTTTACTTGGCAATGCGAGTCAGATGTCTGTTATTGACTGCACATGGGGTGATCGTACTTAATTGCCAGGTACTGGTTTAAATCTCACAGTCACACAATGAGTGTCCATCAAAAAGTCTGTCTAAGTGGTAAAATCCTATCAGCAACACGTGCTTTTGAAGCAAAAAGCCTTCGGCAAGTTAACCGTTATTGGTTTTTAATCACTTCTAATAGCGAAAATGTAAAACTTGATTTTAAACAGCCAAGATTGTAAACAAAATCAGGTTTTCAATGAGCAACTTATATTGAATTGTCAATATTACCTTTAAATGCCAACTTCTGTTTCAGAAAGCAAATGTTTTAATATAACAGTCTTGTCCTATGGCCGAGATTAAATTGCTAATTGCTCGATTAATTACTGAAAAATTTGGAGAACGGCAAGTGCCATACATTTTATCACCGTGTCCTCTTTCTTATGACATCGAGAAATCCAGAATGACTGAGCACCGATGGTTTAAAGCGACCCTGCATGATAGCTTTGTATATAGGCCTACCAGGTTACATCCTGAGATATCAGGGAATTTCCACTCTGCAAAGCGACGTAACAATACCCTGAGGAAATACACGCAAATCTGTGGAGTGAGCCGGCTGTTGTCTTGAGCCAACTCACGCCCGAGTAATATTGATGTAATTTAATCAATTCGGTCATGTTATGCCGAAAAGAAACGATTTCTATACTTTCCAGCAATTGTATTGGGTTCCGTTCCTCATGACTGTCCCATTCCTACCAAACTTTCAAACGACGATCTTAATTTACTCCGCAGTTTTTCAAATTAATAACAGGGATGCATGCTGACGAATGTAATGGAACGGATTCCCCAGTATTCTTTAAATAGCAGCCAATCGCCGACGCGGACAACGGCCAGCATTACCGAGTATTGTATCACATGCATGCACGGTGTTTACAATCTGCGCGCGTTACATTTGAATGCCTGCAATCGTGCTGCATAATGCACTGCAAGCGTCCTGATTGGTCCAGCAGAGGCGACAAGATTTCTGTCGCTTGTCCCACCGCCAAATGGGGCCTTTTTCAACAGGGCCACTGTACGCAGGAGTTAGGGAGTGCGTTAAAGGGGCACTGTTGCAAGAGGATGACCAGGTTATGAATAGATTTATCTGATAAAAAGGATAACCGGGATAAATGACAAAAAATCACTTTAAAATTATTCACTCAAAAATAATATTCATGCTTGCAATTAGAGCACTAGGGCCTACCTAAAAAATAAAGTGACTATTTGTCATTTTTCTTATCGGCAGTTTGAACATATTCTTTATCTGGCACAAAACCATTTCTGACATATATATAACTTTGAACCGTCGGTGCTCAGTCATCCATGAAGGTATTCTGGATTTCCTGGAGTCATAAGAATAAGGAAACGGTAATAAAACGGATGGTACTCACCGTTTTCCAAAATTATCGGTAATTATTGAGTAATTATAGCACTTCAATCTTGGTTTCCTTTTTTAGGACGCCCTGTAATCATTCGTGTATGGCCTACGTCAGGACCAGTGACGTAGCCTATAGCTATACATCTACTGTCCTTGACCGCATGAAAATACTAATTTGACATTGTTCAGTTTTATGTTCACTGGAAAACGTAGAGTGAATACATCTCCATCACGATGTTAACTATTTTTCGTTTTCATGACGAGTGCTTTCTTGATCTTCTGCCCAACGCATTTGTCTCATGGACTCGGTGAAAAACACGTATACGTCAAGATTAAAGATAGTAGGCATATACATGATTGGTAAACTGTTACAAATAGTTTAATCCCCCTGTGTGATTGAAGATGTTCATGATAAAAACCAACCTGAGCAAAAACCAGCTGAAATGGTTTTGGGGCGAATTGAATTTACGTCTCGCGAGACGAAAAATAATTGTTTTGCTCATTTCTCAAAGACTATAGCACTTCAGACAAAACCATTTCAGGTGAAGTTTTCTGCCGTCATCATGTTTATACCGTTAAAGTTATGTGTAAATATGTGAACATTTCTGATTCGTCAAGATACCAATCATGTTTACTGCATGCCTTTAAGTGATATCTTGATCAATGTGAATAATGAAGCCCATACGCAGGGTTTTCAATATCCCAAAATTTTAATCAACAATTTGACCGGATTACTCAAATTGAATAAAATGGTTCCAACTGTCCAATGCAATGATCCCACCGAGAATGAGGTGATATCTTTTTAGGAAAACGATTATTGAAGATGACATTCGTGTGCACACACACTTCTTTTTACAAGGACGCCCTTGAGTGTGGTTGAGTAAGTGAATGATAAAATCAACCTGCTTTATAAGTCAGTTTAGTAACTCATCTACGTTTAGAGAAAACTAGATAAAAACTGTGTCCATGTTTTCAAGAAATTGTGCGAAGCCATCGTCCTATTTAGGCTGGTTCCCTGCTATACCGCACGGAAAACGGAGCCACAATACCACGATGTTAGTTTCGTTCACGTGGGGGCGCCATTGTAAATTAAAACGTGAGCACATGCTTTTAAATATAAATATTCATCTACAATTATCGTGTTCTCATAAAAACATATCTCGAGCGGACTCATTGCATTGCATAGCCTATGTATTGGAACCACTTCTATCTTCCGTTTTAGTAAGGTTTTCCAGTCAAATTAATTGAAAATTTGGGATATTGCAAATTCTGTATACAGGCTTTAATATTCCGTGAAATACAACAAAAAGCTTGTGTATTCTTGGGTTTCACTTGGCTTGACAACGGTTGCTATTCGCCATTACTGTGCCCATACTATGGCGCGCCAAAGCGAAAAATAATTTAACACTGATAATTTTATGTTGACCCATATTTTCGCAAATGTTGCGCAAGAAAAAGAAAAAGGTTGACATGACTAACATTTTAAATGTTGATAGACTGTTTGAAACTGGCATACGGTGCTTTTGTTGGCAAGTTTTTAAAAATGTTCAGACTTGTTTTTCAGAGTTGATGGCAACATTATCAGTGTTGAATTATTTCCGCTTTGGCGTGCCATAGTATGGACACAGTAATGGCGGATAGCAACCGTTGTCAAGCCAAGTGAAACCCAAGAATAACTGTTAATTTTCTTTTTATACCTCTGCTTCTCCGCGTGGTTGCGAAACGTTTTGCGACATGTTCGACGTTTCCTAGTCAAAGATTATGTTTACTACATGCGTGGTAAGCTTTCTTTCATTAATTGTTACACTCGCTGTTTCGTCGCCAAGCCCAAAAAGGCACATCGAGAATTATGAATACATGTACATATTAACTTTAATTAAACGATTAACTTGAAGCCTTACCACTGCCCATCCATAAGCCGTAATAAGCCGTATTGGGTGTCCTTGCCAGCGGTCAGTCGCCCGTAATTACCGGTAGGGCGACCACACAGTGCGCGGCGATGTTACTGTCACTTTACGGTGTGAATTCCGGGACATGTCCGGTCGGTATAAAGGAAACAATTTGGCCCCTGTCATCTGAAGGGGTGATGGGTTACTTGATGGACAGGTCTTGGGTGGACCATGGGGTGGACCATGGAGGAAGAAAACACGGCCATGTGTTTCTGCCTCTGTACGGTAGAGCCTTGGGGGTGGAAAACACCTTGAGTTTCGAGGCCTGTCTGTCTGGCTGCTATAAAGACAGGGGTTGGTCTAAAGTAAAGGGCCCCTGAAATGCTAAATAACTTTATTGTCAGTCTTTGCTGCAAATGAGGGATTATTTGTTTAGGAAACACTACTGCAGCCGATTTCACGAAAAATTGCGTAGCTTCAAGGCGTAACTGTTGAAAATGACATAAGACCCATAGGCTTGCGTGTAATTATCACAGGAATGTGATAATTCGCAAGCGGGCTATATACGCGCGCAGTGCGCAAGGATTCGTGAAATCGGCTGCTGTTCATTGTGGGCAGGTATAGAATGAATACAATTTTCTTCACATAAACTCACAGAGAGAGGGCGCTGTTTGGGCACGTCAAGGGCCATGATTAGGGATTTTTATCAATGAAAACTACAGTTGTAGTCAGAAGTTTACATACAACCGTGTTAAAACTGGTGTGCTTAAACTTGCGTTGTCACCATTTTTGTAACAGTCTTTGCTAAAGTCGTGATTTTGTGGAATTCCTCACGTGCTTGCAGTACTTAAAACATAGATTGCACACCTTGCAATGGTTCGGATAGTCCTGTTTACCTTTTTGGGTGATGATGGTAGTGGTGTACATGCCTGTATAGGTAAACCTCTGACTTCCACTGTATATGCTATGAAATTACTCTAATCAGTTATCCTATTTGGAGCTTGTTTTGGGAGTTAAAACAAAGGTTTTTAGCTTTTATGCAAGAGCAATTTTGTGATGTCACAAGAGGCAAATACAGGAAAATCACAATCATTCAACTGTCACAAAAGATTCCACTTTTTTTCTCAAACTTGCTGAATTTCTATAGATACATATATTTTACATTGTAAGCCATGACAAACTGGGGGTGGAAACTGCAGCAATTTTCCATAACTCCAGATTGAAGTCTTATGTGTTTTCTTTACTCTTTCCCTTACATGTGTCTTCCTGAAGTTATGACTCCGAGCAGCGCTCTCTTTCTGTGATTTACTGCAATAAAATTTTCAAAGTTGAAAAGGCTACCATTGATTGATTCTACATCAAAACGAACAATGGTCTTGCAAAACAAGTAATTCATCATATGCAGCAAAGACTAGGCGTAAAGTTGTTTAGCATGTCACAGCACAGGCTCGTCAGAAATGCGCGCGCGCCAAATTCGTACTACGAAATACGCAGCTCCATGGCAAAGGCATGGGGCGAGTTTGTTTCGGACGGATCCAGATTCAGATCTGCGCAGATCCAATTCACGTGACTTGAATTCCTAGTCGAGAGCAGTTACGTTTGTTTCTGCGCATAAAATAACTCGGGATCTGGATTCGGATCTTTCGTGAAACAAACACGCCCATGGAGCTGCGTATATTTCGTGGCACGAATTTTGCGCGCGCGCATTGCTGACGAGCCTATGCCTTTAAATAACACACAAGAGCAAATTAAAGGAAAAACATAAGAATTCAAACTGGAATTGTAGCAAACTGCTGCAGTTTCCACCCCCAGTTTGTTCATATGGCTTGAAACATGAAGCTATTTTATAGCTTCATGCTTGAAACAAGCAACATGAAAAACAAAAACAAACAGCCAAGGGTTACAAAAGTTTCATCAAGTTGGAGAAAATAGCAGTTGAGTGTTTTGTGACTTGTTAGTTTATTTAATTTTTTTTTTTTTTGCCAGTTCATTTTTGGTCCTTTTCAATGAATGTCCATGACACAAGATAATTCCAAAATATCTCGCAAATTCTGCCCTTATACTTGCAGGAACATGCTTGGTACGACAGCGGGCTTACTCTATCGTTGTCAGATTATTTTAATTTGCAAAGTGTGTCTTACAGTGTCTTACAGAAACAATTAACTGTTTTTCCTAATAGCACGCGCGCGTCTGTTACATTGTCTATTATCATTATTGTACGAATCAGTTCCTCATGCACTATAGGCCTACTGTGACTAACAATTTAAATAAAATATATAATTTAAATAAAATATAGGCCTACAGCCTCGCGGCAATCGAGCACGCACATCTCCCCGTAATTATTCGGTAATTATCGGGATGAAATTTTAATCCACGCAAAGCCGCTTGACTTCATTGCAAGTGCACTTTCTGAACATTCAGCGAACAAGCAAAATCCGATTTCGCCCCGTATTGCTTCAGCGGACTCGCTGCGGTAAGTCCAACGGGACCACTGTGCAATATAGGCGGTATGGTTGGGTCGCCGCGGCGCGCTGCAAAATCGAGTTAATCTCCTTATACGGCAAATGTACATGATGAAAGTCGAGTTAAAACCCCGTTACAAAAACACGCCTTATGGGTTTAATTGTGTTCGGCCACGGTCCTGTTGACAACTTAAAGAACGCCGCAAACCACAGTCCCCAGTCGACGGTACTTTGCTTAATGAACGAACTGTGGGTGGCATTAATTTTAAACCGATGTCGACGTAATTTCCTTTTAATTAATTTAACCCTATTTGCCAAAAATTCATACAATCTACATCACACGCTTGAAACATAAAGTGTTCATGAATCCCCGTGCCATTTTATTATAGAGGTATGAGAGCTAACTATTTTTAAATAATTATGAATAATGTGATTTCTTTGGGGGATAGGGCCTAATGACTTTTTTAATCTGCGGAATTCTCGGAAATTCTTCACTTAATTCTGTTATACTGCTCTTTTGTTGTTAATGTTATGGCATCTTCAGCAACTATAAGGCCCTTTACGCCATCAACACTTACTATAAGCCTATATACGGTTTTAGCTTTAACTATACTTTATTATCAACTTGAGATGACGAAGAAGGAGTTGCAGTTTTAGGTAGGAGGAAAACCCCAGAGAGATCCCCGGGGGAACCCCACGCGGTCAAGTAGGGACTGCAAACCCAATCCATATATTGTTATAATGCACGCCCCGGTTTTGAACCCGGGACGCCAGAGGTGAAAGTCGAGAAAGGAACCACTACGCCAATCCAGGATTTTTCAAACAGGGGGTGGGGAGGGGGGGGGGGGGGGCGTAAAATGCCCAAAGGCAGAGGCTCGTCAACAATGGGAGTGTTATTAATAATAATAATAATAATGCGCGCGTGAGGTCAAATTCGTGTCACGAAATACGCAGCTCCATAGCAAAGACATGAAATAGTGATGATAATCAAATTGGCGAGCGCGTATAGCGCGAAGCGCGAAGCCTTATAACGGCGTGGGGTCCGGGACCTACTTAAGGGCCTCTGAATTTTGAATTCTATAGATGCTCTGTGATGCGATCTCAGGCAATATTTAACCAGATACCTCAACGTTTGCGAAAGTTATCGACAGTTTAAAATGATAGTTTTTTTTGTGTTTTTTTTAAGAAAAAGAAGGGGGCGTGCGCCCCCCACGTCCCCCCACCCCGATCCGCCCCTGAAATTGGCATTTTATATTGCAACTAAGCACTACACGTAATGGTAAATTCCAATAATTAAATTGTTTTTAAAAGGATATAACACAGTTTGCTAATAATCTATTTGATGAATGTGTAGGACCACCAATCAATAATTTACTGGCACATTCTCCAAATGGCGTTTACAGCGTTTGCAATGAAACTCTTTTATGGTGTACAGAGCAAAATGAGCAAAGATAAAGGGTCCAGTATATCATTTCCAAATTAAATGTTTTGACGAATTCCAGGAACAACAGCATTACATAGCCTAAGAATAGTGTTGATAAACTGCCTTGTAGAAATTTAAGCCACATAATACATGCAGTTCAGAAAACCTTAAATATCCGATGCATTTGTGTTGAATGACGATGGTAAATAAAATTGCAAACGATTTTTTAAAAAGCAAATTAAGTTGGCAATTTCGCCGATCCCGCAGAGATACCATAATACACGGGAGAAAAATAATTGTTTTCCTTCAATAACGTGTGTTGGAATTTATTACGAAACTATTGCATGCAGGGTTACCTTTTGTCATATAGGCCTACTCACTGAGCGCAAACTTCAAAAGAAATAAATTATTTTAACAAAAATATGGCATTTCAATTTTGTTTTATTTCAAAGTTGCATGCCTTTATAGAACTAAATTGGTCCGCGGCGCGTGGCATAAAGAATGGCGCCGTGCCTTTTGTGGCGGCGCTATAGTCTACGGGCGGACGCATGTAACTTTTAAGCCTTCACAAAACATAAGCTTTCCATCGCAGTTACCATTGGTAAATTAGATTTCGTGCATGTGTAGGCCATTACGAACCAGTTTCGATGTCTCCTCCTTTTCGCCACACTGATTCAAACTAATTTTGCAATCTTTCATTTTCCTTCCAGCATTCGTCTGTTGTATAGAATTGCGGCTTCTGAGCTGAAGCGCAGGAACGGTGAAAACGCCGAGTAGTGCGCACCCCATCAAATGAATTTTAGTTTCCGCAAGGCACGTCCGTATTTTGATAGTCAATTTACTGAAATTGACTAACGTCCTTTATTCAGTCCCTCATTTTAGCTTCTCTATTCATTCTTCCGCGCTATTCTTATAAATCGACTGTTTCTTTTTTTCCCTTTGTCGAATAAAAACCCTTCTCGGCATGCGGGCATTGTTCTCAAAACAAATTTCGGTAAATTGCACACAATGGCCTTCCCAATCATCTCTGTATGGAAGCAAGGACTGACAAATGCATCGGTTCTGATTAACAACGGTTAATAAAATCGACCTTCGCTTGGCCCAACAACAGACTGATTAAAGCTGGCGTTTACACAAACATTACTTTACACAGATTTTTATACAGATTTTAAACTTGGTTTGGTTCCTCCCAAACTTCACATTCAGCTTCACAACACGGAATAATCACGACCAATCACAGCCAGCATAACTCGATTTCTGGTTTATTTTTATTCGGTGTGGTTTACTTGTGTTGACCAAAGTGAGGCAGATAACGCAATAATGAGTGGGCATGAGGGAAAATAATGAGGCACGAACATGCTAGCTATAACAAACAAAATGCCAGCGTTTTTTTAAATTTTTTTATCATAAAGTGAATTTGGACGATGGATGACAAAGACAGTTTTGCTTGAATTCTCTTACTTGGCCATGTGCATGTCATGATTTTTCAACTATACAATGGATGCGGTTTAGCATATACTTCTGGCATTTTGTATACAACGTTTTAAACGAGCATGCATGTGCTATGTTTAAAAGAGACGTAAGCCCAAGAAACAAAAGACATCGTGCTAAATTAAGTGCAACAACTTGAAGGTGAAAGCGGATAAAAACATTTTGTCCGAAAACTGAGCTATAAGAATGACATTTCTGCGTACAAGTCCTCTGTGCATTCCTATGGCAATACACGAAAATAAATGTACGCAAAAAGTCACCCTTCGCCCAATTTTCGAACAAAATGGCAGTGCTCATATATATTACAAAGCGTCGCTGGAATTGTTATTCTTTACGGAGTTTGCACCTGCTTTTCAGTGGGTAATTTTGACAGCCCTATTTTCCCCATATAGGCCTATATAGAGAGTTTGTCATATTTTTCAAAAATCAATCGAAGTTTAGTAAACTAAGTGATTACAGCAACCTTATTGCTTCCACATCCAAATTGGAGATTGCAAATTTCCTGTTTTCTTCTCATGGATATTATTTTGGGGAGGTATTTTATACGATTGCTAGAACGTAATCCATTTTTTAAAAACAATCTGGTCACGCTCCTTTAATAGTCTATACAACCGTTTCATCAAGGAATCGACTATGGTATGCACAATTCTGTAACCAATTACGCTGGAGACTCTGGTGCGACGATACTGCCTGTTTAATCTTAACATCTGAAAACATGGATGAGTTTTTTTTTTTTTTTAAATGTCTTAAGGCTCGTCTACACGTGGGCCAACAAGGACCAGCATCTTGTCTCACGATGTCGGCCGACCGAAAGTTGGATGGTTATGGACGCAACTCCAGACAACGTCCAACATCATCCGACAAGTTGCGCCATGTATATAGCTATCGCCAAACTTTATGTTGGAGCTTGTTGGATAAAATGGACCAACAGCAGAGTAGAACGCGTGTCACGTGAAGACAGCAGCCAATCGCAGTCAAGATGTTTTGGATGATGTTGGCTCATGTCAACAAGCGCATCCATATAACGCCCAACAAGTTCCAACTTCACGTTGGTCCTTAAAATTATTGTTGGCCGACAAATGTTGGCTGATGTAGACGGGTATTAAAGCTAGTATACATGATTGGTAAACTGTTACAAATAGTTGTAATCGAAGATATGCATGATTAAAACCAACCCGAGCGAAAACCAGCTCCATACTTCGTCTAACTTTTGAGAAAACAGTCAAAAAAGGGTTTGCAGTCATTTCGCCTCAAAACCACTTCGCCCTGAACCATTTCGCCCTGAACCACGGCCTGTGCACGAAGTGGTTTTGGGGCGAAGTGGCACCCGGACGAAGTAGTTTGGGGCGAAATGGCACTTGGGCGAAATGGTTTTGGGGCGAATTGAATTTTCGTCTCATGAGACGAAAACTAATTGTTTTATTTATTCCTCAAAGACTACAGCACTTCAGACAAAACCATTTCAGGGGAAGTTTTCTACGGTCATCATGTTTATATTGTGTTATATAGTTAGGCGTAAATCTGTGAACATTTCTGATTTTCGAGATTACCAATGACCTATACTGCCTTTAAACACTGCATGCAGCCTAAACCCAACAATAACTCAAACTTTTACAGAAAGGCTTCATTTTACCTGTAAGGATCGAGATGGCCCATAACTCATGAGTTATAATCTTAACAAATTAAATGGTGCGTTAAATCATCGCAATTTACATATTATATTAATTTCTAGATACATATATTTTACAGTTACAAAATTCAATGTTTCAAACCCTGAAGTGCCATAGGGCGTGTTCACAGTGTATTTTTTATATACAAACATATCAATATGTGGCTGATTAAATTGTGCCGGCAAATATTAACAAACATATCATACTATAAACAGCGTAACAAATTATATGATTTTAAAAAATCCCTAAAAGTTAAACTTCGAAACATTTTTACTGAGTTTTAAAAAAGCAATCACTATATAGCGATTTTGTGGTTTTTTTTAATGAATGCTTTCATTATTTTGACTTGGGTGCTTTTTACAAAATGATTGTTGTCGATTTAATAACTAACAGGAAATTAATACAAATTAATGACAGTGTTTCTATATTGGAGTGTAATTTGTCCTGTGTATTTTGAAAATCAATACGATATTTACTTTAACAAGCGCCTGAACGCTTTATAAACAGCTTTACAAGCCAAGATGTCGAACAATACAACACAAAAGTATGCATTTAGTAAATTGTGCAATAGACATTCATGTATACAATGCTCGTGCACAAGAAAATAATTAGACTCGGACAATATTTTCCCAAAACTCCCAAATTGTTCGGTCTTTTTCGTGTTTTCTATATACAGTAATTGATATATTATGCATATCTAATGAGTTTATGTTATCACTTATTCAGATATGCCTTATTGTATCAAATTTTACTGTATAGAAAGAAAATAATATTCAGGGTTTTTTCAAATTTTTGTTTTTAACTTCGAAATTTTAGGGAAAATTCGCTTGAGTCTTTTTTTGTTTGTGAGTAGCCTATATATATACTGTAAAAGCGTGTAAATTGTTCCTGTTTAGAGCCTAGAGGCCGTCCAAAGTAGTCAACATTTTCACAGAGTTGTAGGCTATTTTCAAGACCCCCTTCCTCCCCCGAAATAGGACCTATACTACTTATCAACATTTCTTGTCAATACCATAAAAATCATACGCGGCCTTCGACCCTTTGTAGAACCGTGAAAATGTTCACAACTTTGGACGGCTCCTTAATAAAATCAATTTGTGCTTATTCCAAGACAAATTTCTGTCAGTGAGTCGAATAGATTTGCGAAGTTCTCTCCAGCCCGGGCGATGACACGACGCCCGGATAATGCGTGAGTTGTCGGCGTTCGTGATCCGGCGACACCCGCTCCACGTCTACTCCTTGTGCAGCGTCCATTTCGCACGGTGAATCTCTAGCGGGCTCCTCGTCCCCGCTGCGCCGAGAGATCGCGTCTTTCTCCCCAAGGGATACCGGTGAGAGCCCGGTGGTTTGCTGGCCGCCCGTGTGACCCTGTAGGATCTTCGAGGTGTGTTCTATGGCCTTGGCCCGCAGGGATGCGATGCTGTTAGACCGGATTTGGTCCTTGTTCTCGTGGGACTGATTGTCCTGGGGTGAGGAGGGCATTTTGTCGTCCTCGTCCGATGCGCTTGGGTCCTTCTTTCTCATCTTTTCGGCAACTTCCAGTGATTTCTTATGCATGCCTGCAAATTGGAACAGAGAAGAAACTCAATCAACCCTCTGTAGTCACGTGCTTAGTTTTAGAGGTGGGAGAACCACACACACGATCACGCAAAAAAACAAAAACCCACGGAATCAAGCAGGGACTAAATACCCAAGCCATGCACATACGGACAGGATTCGAACCAGAGCAGGGTAAAGGCGAGGAAAGAACCGCTACGACCAGTGACTCTATATATCCAGAATTGTAATTAACATTTTGACCGGGAGAAACCTACTCAAAATGGAAGAGAAAAGTGGGTCCAACTTTATGAAATGCAACGATTCCGCACGAGATGTGAGATTATAAGAAAATTATATAAATAAAGATGAATTTATGTAAATGCGTGTGCACACGAATTTTTACAGGGGCGCCCTCATGAACCAGACCTCTGACTATATTATACGGTTCCGTTTTCCATGCAGTGTAGTCATTGAACCAGCTTTGCACAATTTCTTGAAAGCGTGGATATATACAAACAGTTTTTAATTGTTTTCTCGAAACGTAGATGAGGTACTGAGCTTAAGTTATATGGTTGTTTTTTATCATACACATCCTCAATCACACATTGAGATAACGCCGTTTGGAACAGTTTTCCAATCCTGTAATCTAACATTTGCATGAAAATGTTTACTTATAAGTTATAGTGATAGATGTTGATAGCAATGGTAACAAACACCACATTATTTTTCTAGTGTAAAATGGTACCTTCGTGGGAAAAATTGCCAACTGTTCTTTAAACATTGTCTGCAGACAACTTTTTTACCATTTATTGAACACAAAAACCATGCAGGTTCTGAGGTTACTACTGCATCTATGAAGGGGGCAGCGTAAGAAAAGATTATTGATATCAGGTACGGGGGGGGGGGGGGGGAAGGTTGTGCCATTTTACACTTATTTCAAGTCTGATATTGCGTATCACCAATTTATGTATACTTCTCATAAATTTGTGAAGTATACGCGATCTCAGACTTGAAATAAGTCTAAAATGGTACAATCTTCCCCCACCCCCAGCCCCCTACCTGATATCAAGAATACTTTCTTACGCTGCCCCCTGATCTATGTGGATGAAATTTCTACAAGGCAGATCATCAACATTATTCTTTAGTTATGTGATGCTGTTTTCCAATCGATCATCTCACCTAGCAGCCACGGGGCACAGCACTCCTCTTCCCCGTCCTTGGATGATTTTAAGATACTCTCCGGTAGTGGTAGAGAGTGTCGCACCATGGCCCCGTACAACCCGTACTCGGCCATCACGCTGCTGCGGCCCCAGCACTTCTCCCGCTTTCGCCACTTGGCACGGCGGTTCTGGAACCAAACCTGATCATGGGAGACATCAATAAGAGAGCATAACATTTGTTACTTAAGATCAAGCATTTTTTTGTTATTTCATTTCCATGGCAATTAGGCATACCGTCATGGTGAAAAACACCATAGCAAGCTTGGTCATAGACGTATGCTGGTTTTGTCCCGGGGGGGGGGTGGGGGAGGGGGGGGGGGAGGAGATGGTGCCCTCTTACATCCCTCCTTAGATTTATTTCCTGAAATTTGGCACATATTTAATGTAATGTAATGGTGGACACTTGTATAGCGCACATGTCTACCCTATATAGGTACTCCTTGCGCTGTTGCCATTACCATAATATCGCTGCCATCAGGAAATCGCTCAGGTGGCTATACCTGGCCAAGGCGCACAACCCTATCAGCAGTTAGATTGTGGCATTCCCCCTAACAGCTCCCCAAATATCGCTTGAGTTGACGAGGCAATTGAGTTAAGTGTCTTGCCCACGGACACAAACACGTTGACACAAGTGGGGCTCGAACCCGTAGTCCTTCGATCACGAGCAGGGCTGGATACACACTAGACCACACGTGCTCTCATTTTCAATCAGATATCGGACGATCGTGTTTATAAACTCCTCAAATAAAGTTCGGAAATTCAAGTTTGAATGACGATATCTCTCTTGTTACTAAATCATTTCCCTTGAATTTGGTATCACTGGAAAGCCCTGTTATTCCTCTTTACAGTGATGTGTCATTTGTTATGATTAATCAATTGGGGGATGTGCAGTATAGCGGAATACAGGGGTGGATGGAAAGTGAAATGTCACAGAATTCACTGCTATTGTCATGCAGTGCATTCCCCTTTTGCTTGGAGGATGGGAATGTGTGGGGTGGGGTGGGTAGTGGGGGGAGGGGCGTGCCAAAAGGTCGGGACCTTATTGTCGCAACTCTCTCTGCGGCTCTGATTGATAGACTCCAACAGCGCCCTCGTTTAGAATTTGTTTATATACACAATGTACGTGCAAAAAATTAGGTCATGTGTCTTAAAATCACACGCGAGTCAATGGCAGATGCGAGGTAGGCGGCTTGATCACTCGTGTGTATAATTTTAAGACGTAGCCAGTTAATTCGGATATGGCCTTTATATGTCATGGTGGAATTCTGATGCTGACATTTTCACATTTTCTATCCTTGTGGTGGAAGATTTGACATACAGAAGAATCCATAGAAATTATAGGCTAAAATACCATTATAAATTAAAACCTAACATGAATAAAATTTCAAAATGCTTTTAGTAAAAAAATATTTTACAAAAGAAATCTACTTGCATGCATATTTCCTTTTAAAAAATAATTTCTTTCATTGAAATAATCCGATCTATCGTTGATTGGGTTGTGTGCCAAGTCCCAAAATTAAGCCAGTGACATGTATGAGATTCCGGCAATGCTCTTGATCAGTAGAAACTGTTTTATTTTCATATTTTCTTCCCTTTCTCTGTCACCCGCCCCCGGGCTTATAGCCCAGGGAAAATCTTACCGTTCCCCTATATATATATATACATGGCAAGTCATCAGCCTTTTCTTTATACATAATCGAAGGTTCGTTCAACTTGTGTTTATTCCTCTCAAGTGCTATGAAAAAAAATGTCCCATTATGCCCTCGTTTTATCACCGATAAAAAAATCAATTCAACGCCCGTTCCTCGGGGAGTGCTCGTGGAGTAACACTTGACCGGTAATTTCGTGCAAATTGTGCGGAAACAACAACGCGGATTTCTTGTGATAATTTTGGCTTTCTGGATAATTTTAATAGTTATTTTAATGCATTTTATAAACGCAATCATCAGCGACGAGGGATTAAGTATAGACCCGTATTGTGAGATACTAACTTGAGAGGGGATGATTTCCCAGGGTAGGCCTAGTCATATCGATTTGCATGATATTGCACACATTCTGAACGGACGGACAGTGACATGAGTGTTTGGTGAATTTTCTTTTGTCATTTAGTGCGAATTTTTTAAGCTCTAAACAACCAAAGTTGCCGACTCGGCAATTCCCGAGTGGACGTTCGTGTGTGTGTTCGGAATATAAATAAGTGACTTTAGAGTTTTTATTTTGCTTTCTGCGCATGCATCACTAAGCGCACGCTCTTTTGCGCGTTTCGCATGTCGAATAGCGTATAGTGTACTGATGTGGCTTCCTTTCACATGCATGCACTCTTAGTATCCACTTGACCAGACTAAATATCTGTTGCTATGTGGTGCACGCGGCAGGTGTGAAGTACAGAATCAATTATAATACCGTGTTCACCGTAGAACAGAATGACATATAGCAGCCAGACTGTTAATTGCTAGGCAATGGCGTGCACCACGTAGCAACAATAGCATAGTATGTGACTTTCTAAACTGCACCTCCGTTTGAGAGTAAAGTGTTCGGGGCACCATGCAGCTGTTATGCAAACTTTACACGCAAAAAGCTAATTGAAGCAACGTGTCGGCCATGATACTCCAGGCAAGACAATGCTTTGCCTAGACTGCTCCCCGGTCCATACGATCGCTTGCATTCCACTTAGGCTAATACATGTACTCTCGTGAATGTAGCATAACCAGTCTAGGCAAGGCGTTGTCTTCTGTATAAGATGGCCCCGGACGATTGCTTCATTTAGGGAGTCGTTATACAGTCCATTGTATATAGGTCGGTGGTTATTATTAGGGGAAAATGTTTCGCATTGAAAATGGTTTCCTGGACCACACGAGAGCTATTATGAAAACATAATGGCAGTGGTTGAAAGAAAATGGCGACGTTGTAAGAAAGTAAGAACTAGTACTCCTGCGTGAATGAATGAGTGTAATTTGCCTTCTGCATAATAACATTATATTTTTACGAATGACAAACAAGTGAAATGGACTTTGAATTGGCCAAAAAACAAGCAAAATCACGAAGATGGGCAGAAACAAACAAAAAACAGAGGACGACAGAGGAAGATTCAGTACAGTTAGCGGGGTAGTTTGTGGGGAGAATAATTCGCAAATGCGGCCGAAACTCACGCACTCGTGAAAGAACACAAGGCATGCGTGACCGCCGCGTCGAGGTTTTCGCTTTATCCGTGCGTCACGCAGACGATATACCGTTGCAACGGAGACCGCGTATTCGGTGAATGCTCGGCCGGCCCTGCGCGTCTGTCGCCCGTCGGTCAATTTACAATCGCAGGCAGCGATAAACCCTTCCCAATTAATTCATTGCAAGATTGATAACAGCACAATTGTTGATGCTGGCGAGTCAACCAACACCGCCACGCCTCCGGCTAAAAACTCGACTCAAATCTCGTACAATTTTTAAGCCTTAATAAATTAGTAACTAATTCGGCACGAACCTTTTTTTCTCTCATCCTTACACGAACAGATGTAGCGCAGTTTAATCACAGAGGATGGGTAATCTGCAGTGTACACAGTTTAAGCTTGTTATTTCTAATCAGCATCTTGTTTGTAGTAACAACAGTGTTTCTGAATGAAATGTTCCTGTTAATTTGTCCCAATTTGTGGCAGTGTTTTAGAATCAGATAACTAATCATTTTGAAGTTCAAACGCGGTTGACCAATTATCTCACCATGCAATGTTTTTAGCATTTCTTTGTGGAAAATTGTTGAGCAATTGGATTATTTTGTACAAAATTATTGTTCCTTTTCCTATTTTCTTCCTTGCCCAAATTGCCATTTGCAGACATTTCGACTGGAAAATAAAACAATGTTTGATTTTTGTTACTTTTGGTAATGTTAATTATTATGAAGATTTATTCTCATATTATAATATTTATGTAGAGAGGCGATTGGGGAAGTTTAAGTTATAGGGGATAAATGTGTTTTAAACTGTACGTTTAACTGGATAGAGAGCTGGGCGTAAGTAATTGTCGGAGGCGAAGCCGAGGGCGATGTAATTAATTTTGCGCGTGGTGTGCGTCATACACCAACGCAGAAAGATGCCACGTAAAAATCATATACGCCACGTCCAAGTTGCGTTCGGGCGCACTAGTCTTGTTCCATCTGCGATAAAACTGCTGTCACTTTTCGTAATTTTTTTTTTAAGAGACCGAACCAGACTAGAAAGTGTTTAAAACCAGTCGGGCATTTACCATGCTGTTAGAACCACCCACGTGACGCGCTCTCGACCAATGGGAATGCGGGAACTGTCTCCGGTGTTTATGAATGGATTGTCGTCACACTGATCCTTTTCGCGCGTAAAACTGACGCATCTTGCTTTGAGAAAAAGCGATGTGGAAGGAATTTGGAGTCAGTTTGAAATGACACATTGAAAATCACACAATTAAAGATATAATAGGCCTACATCACTTGCAGTGACCCCATTTTTTGACCAGTTAACAAGAAAGACCTAAAGCTTACTAAAAGTGTTAAAGGCAGAGGCTTGTCAATGCGCGCATGAGGCCAAATCGTGCCACGAAATACGCAGCTCCATGCCTTTGCAATGGAGCTGCGTATTTCGTGGCACGAATTTGGCCTCACGCGCGCATTGACAAGTCTTTGCCTTTAATAACCGTACCAAACACTACATGATTTTACCTCAGTCCAAAATGGTATTTTGTGTGAGAAATTAACACTTTTTTATTCACCATTCAACTCAACACAAAAACCATGCATGGATTTTTCGTGTTTTTAGAAGTAGGTTATTACTGCATGCACCCATGTTGCTGACATTTCTACAGGGCAGTTTTATCAACATGGGCTTCTCATCACGAGTGAAAATAACACCCCAGTTTACCAATCATGTGTTTTTGTGATTTTGTGATTTTCAGTGCGTCGTTTCACTCCAAATTCCCTCAAAAGGACGCGCGTCAAATTTACGCGCGAAAAAGCGCAATGTGAATCCACCATTTTGCGATATCTGCCAAAATAACCCCCGTAAATTTTAGCAAGGGAAATCGGCTACTGCATATATACAGAAACCCTATACTTCCATACCGTGGTTTCGAATTGATCAATGCATGGTTTTGACGATTAATTTAACGTCCCCAAATTGATTGCCCCATTTTGCCAGCAGACTAAGGAAAGAAAAAGCAAACCGTGGACAAATGGAAGTTGCGATTATATTTTGGTTGGGGCAATCAACTTGGCACGCTTGAACGTGCGTGAATGGATGTAATCAGGCACGTGCGTTAGGCAACTGTGCTCTCCACCGTATTGCAAGTATATTGAAGAAACTATCTAATAAACTGAGGAGTCGTCCCCAGCCAAGATAAATTTCTCAATAATTGTTAATTAATTATTTTTTGTCCCCGAGAAACTCTGCTTCCAATCTCGGGCTCATATTTTTGTAGGGGTTTTGTGAACATGAAAAGGGGAGGGGGTTGAAATTGAAAATTGAAGGCCAATTTTGTAAATCGCTCTGTATGGCTGAATAGCTTCGGTAATAATTTGTCAGAGTTAAATGGTGAAAAAAAATGAAGGTTTGGGATAATTTCTTTTTGGAACTGTCGCAAGAGGGCGCGAGCCAAATATGTCAATGGGCGGTGGTCTTAAACTTTTGTTCATAGCTCTATGTGGGTCTGTCCACAGTAATGGGGTACATTTCTGTAACATTCAAGATCTTAGGTCCCAGTTCACTTCAAATGTCTTAATTTTATCTTTAAATTATCAAGCTAAACTGAGGAAATAACTTTTTCACCAAGGAGTAAGAAAAATAGTCCTATACAACATACATTTGTGAAAACCTCGTGCTCAAATTTTCCTATTACGCATGTAACAAAGACGGGGAAAAAAATTCACAAAATTGTCTGTCCACGTTACATGCGTAATAGGAAAATTTGTACACTTGCTTTTCAAAAATGTATGTTGTGGCAACAATTTCTTACCTTTTTGGGCAAAAGTTATCTCATGAGAACAAAACAAGGACATTTCTTTAATTCTGACATAAACTAAAGACATCTGAAAGGAATTATTGACTTATATTTCAAATGTACCCCATTACTGTGGACAGACCCATATACAATGTGTAGATTTAATCTAACAATCATGTAAAATACCTCCCTAAAATACTGTCCATGGGAAGAAAAAAACAGAATCTCCAATTTGGATGTGAAGCAAAAAAGGTTGGTGTAATCACTTAAAATTAGTTTAGAAAACTGCTTTTTGTTTGTTTGGTTCTTTTTACACTGCCAGGAATTTCCATTGTGTTTTTGTATTTTAATGAGCGTGGATCCGCCACAGATTTCCACTTATGGTCGCGAAAACTCGACCTAGCCTGCTCTACCTATACTACCTTTTTTCCCAGAGCGGGTCACATATAGGCTACGGATTGAGAGCGCGAAATTCCAGAATGATATTGATAACAAAAATATGACACATATCAAAATGTCATAACCCATGAGATAAGTGGAGGAGGTTGGGGTTAAACAAAGTTATCCGGTCAACACCTTTAAGCATGCCAATGAAACATAGCCCTAAACCGTGTTCCACCTAAATTTCTGTATTTCTGCATCGATTAATATTCAGAATCGCCAGATACTTCATATAGCCAAATAATGGGAATCGATTCCTCCAAAAGACTGAATTGCGAATCCGATTCGAAATGGGAATCGATTCTAATTTGACTCCAGAGAGGATTCATTCCAGCCTATACAAAAGACCATTTGCACCAGCGACCGCATTTGGCATGATTTCGTACTTAAATCATGTAGTGCAGATGAAGATAAACCACGTTGGTCCCTAGCATGGCCGCCGAGCAAAGGCTCTATATATACATTATTAGGCATACGTGTTTACGCGATTGCCGCTAGGTGTCTCACGCCCGATCATATTGCAGCTAAGCCCCGTTCACTAATCCCCTCCCTCCCCCTGCCGTCTAACTCCCTCGTCATGCCCGCAGGCCGAGATGAGTTTCTGATGGCTAACAAATTGCTCATTTTCCAAATTGGAAAAATTAAGAACAATTTGAGCAGGCAAACACGGTAACACGGCCCACCTAATTGCTTCGATAAAAACAAAGAAACGATGATGGAAGAAAATGCATAACGTGCATAAATCGGCGCGGCGGGACCCGTTTGGGTATAAGATGAACCAATAATCTGCGGCGTTGTGTTTCGATGTGAATTTTGTGAGGACAAACTGAGCCGGGACGAAAGACATGCGGAAGATTTTGTTATAATCGGCTTTTCTTGGAGCACGCCGCTTTTAGCTTCTTATCTTGCCGAACAACCATGGACGATAGACCGGAGAGGTATGGGTTTTCCCATAAGAACGGGAGCAAAAGAACATTTATTTTGTAAAAATATACCGGATGAGGAACATGGGTTGAGTGATTTGTTTTTGGAACCATTTCCACGCGGCAACTTACAAAAGAAACGTCTACAATACAGTTCTTAATTTTTTTGCGCAAGGCAAAACATAAACTGGCTAAGCAGTCCTACCTGTATTCTATCCTCGGGGAGGTCCGTCTTAAGAGCCAGCATTTCTCGAGCATACACGTCAGGATAGTGGGCGTCGGAGAAGGCTTTCTCAAGTTCTTCCAATTGGTAGCTTGTGAAGATCGTCCTGGCGGTTGGTAATAAAAATGAGAAGAATTATTGAAAATAAGACAAGTGTTTGGCACACTCGAACGGGTCAAGTAAATAGACTCATTTTCCGGGTCAAATGACGACATTCCAATGACGTTAGATAAAGACGGTGTCAAATGACTTTCTTAAGTTTTTACAATTTTAAAACGTGAAAAGGTCACGAGAATCGTAAACTTGTGTTCCTCTTGAATAAACGTAGGCCTATATTAACTTTCAGATTTCGAAACTGAAAAAAAATTAGTTCGGTAATCCATGTTGTGCGTCACTTATCTGGAATCAAAATGGCGTCAATCGCTTGAAGCCATCAACACTTGACGAATGTCAGCCGTCTGTCAAAGAATGCACAGACCCTCAAAAATTGGCTTAACCAAGACTAAACATTTCCGAAAAGTGACAGCTAAAACGGGTGCACTAATTGGCGAAGGCGAATGAGGTTAGAAAAACGCTTATAAAGAAGCGATAACGGCAGTGATTTTTTGTCTGTCTTCGGGCCCGGGGGACAGACCGGGAAAGATAAGAACAGTAGTGGGACAGTTTGAGCCCCGAGGACCGCGATTACGCTTGGTTTTCCCGTCGTCTGTAAAAATCCAGGGACTGATTTTTCCCCATCATGTCCTCTCGACCAAACAGCATATTCACACGGTTTACAAAACCTCGAGTGTTTGTCAAACAAACAGCTGCCAACTCGCGGGCCGGCCGCCATCAATTTGTTAAAATATTTTCATGACAAATTGCCCGCTACTTAAAGTCAATGAGGGAGGGACAACTTAAATCGCACTTGACATCAATTTGCTGTATGGGGTTTCCCCGCCAAATGTTAGTATTTCCCCGCCAATATTGAGTTTAGCACTGATTTATGAAGTCTGACAATCACATGTTGTATTCCGCGTATATAGTCCTTCTATTACACATTAGTCAATCGACAATTTGAGTTGATATCGTTTTTGTGAGTCCAAAATGAGATTTTGGTTTGCAGATTGTCGATAAGTTGGCATGATTAAACGCTTTCAACTCAGATCGAAGATCGAACTGTTTTATTTCATTTTAATAAAATAAAATAAAGGACATTTGGGTCTTTCTATAAATTAGGGGTCCAAAAGTGTGACATTTAGTGTTCCCGTTACACCTGATATGTGTTATTTTTCTTACAAAAATCATTATAATGGTTTTTAAACCATTTTGTATGAATTGTACTTTATGTACTCACTCTTTGAGATGGAAAGTATTTTAAGAAAGTGTCCTGAATTTACAAAAACAAGATGTAAAATGTAACGGGGGACACCAACATTGGACCCCTAATAATAAGAAAGACCCATTTACGAATCCTACCAGTAAATTGACACAAATGAAGCAATGCTAAAATAAAGTGGATTAACACGACCGAGCGGTTTGGGTCACTTCCTCAATAACGATATGTGAAAACAACCCAGAGGTTGATTTGAGTAAAAGCATGCCTGCTACATCCTTCGATGGGATGTAAAGCAGTAGGTCCAGTGCGTTGTGTAGGCTTAATGCACTTAAAAGATCCATGAACGATTTTGGCAAAGGATCTAAGATGACTTCTCTGGTTCGTTTCCAATGGGAGATATGCGATTAAGTACGAAATGAGAGAAAACTCTACAAGATACTGGACCAACGGCTTTACATCACTTCCGAAGGATGGAGTTATTGTGGTTAAGTGCCTTGCTCAAGGGCACAGGTACCTCGATCGGGTATCAAACCTGCAATACCAAATTTTCACCTGAGCGTTAATATACGTCCTATAATAAAAACGTCGTGTATGTTGGTCAAGATCACAAGCGTTGAATTATTTAAAACAAGCTCCACTTCTTGTGAAAATGATTTGCGAATCACATGGGCCACTTGGACAGAACTCCATGGACAGAATAATCAAAAATTATCCTCGTGTTCTCATGCGTGAAATTGCAATTATGGTTCGCGTTTTTCATTCATTAAAATAGTTTCATAAAATCACGCACGGAAGCATATAACATGAATTGCGTATATATAGCCTATGACTTTTGTGTGTGACGTATCGAATAGCCGCCATTTCGTGGAGCACCTTTTGTTACTTAAACCGTTCAATAATGCAAAGTTTCCTTCCTTCATGGTGCAACCATGCATATCCTCAAGGAACAAAAAAACTGCCCCACGAAATGGCGGCTATTCGATACGGTCTATACAAAAGATATTCACATGATGCTACCGCACCATGCATAGCCTTAAGTCTTACCCTATGACTTTTATAAACAGAAAAAGCAAGGCAAATTAAACCAGCCGTTTTCCTTATATGATTATTTTGTATGTGATCGGGCAAATGAGTTGGATGTCGCACGAATTTCCAAAGATTAGGTACGATTTGGTGAGATTACCATGAGACTGTCTATATAGACTCTACACACAATCGTACCAAACTGTAGCTAATCGTTGAAAATTTGTGGCAGAAACCGCACAGTGGCGGGAGGCCCGCTTTAACAAAATCAGCGGTGGGTTCAGGCCCATTAAAATGCGAAAAAATAATGGACATTCTGGGCAGTACCTATATACCGCCTGGAATGTGTGGGTACCGCCTGGAATTTCCACTGCATTTTCGTAATTTAATGATCCTTGATCAGTCGCTAATTTCAAGAACTGGTCGCAAAAAAATCAACCCAGACTGCGCGATATCCGACTCATTTTGCCAGATCGGGTCACGTTTATTAAGTCTTAAAAAATATCACACATTTAAATAACTTTATCGTACCTGTGTCTTCGCTTTTTCCTCTTCTTTTTACCGTTGACCGAGTTGAGTAGCGGGGATGACTGAGATGCCGGCGGGGTTTGACAGCCCAGAAGCCCGCTATTGCCGCAATGGCTTTCCTCTCCGCTAATTTCTGCAAAAGAGACAAACGGGTAGTATTTAACTATTTTACCGAAAAGGAAGAAAATCAACTTGAAAATTGAAGCGTGACGTCATCAGTTGTCATGGTCATAAACATTGCGACGTAATAACTTTGGCACTCCATTCGGTGCATTGTTTTTCCAAGCATTCAAGGGATTTTAAAGGATTTTTTAGGTTTTCGGGACAGTATACTGAGTCATTGTTTCTTATTCCACAAAATTCCCTTTTAATCCTTCACAACATTTCTTGACATTTGAGGGCGCTGTCCACATTAGTCATTGGGGAAGCCACAGCTTAGAAATGATGGAAAATCATTCAGAGCAAGACTAGTTAAATTATCCATATTCGACTTAAACAAATTTGTTGGAGTTGTGCATGCAAAGCACTATCAAAGCATGGTTAAATTAAGCATCACGAAATCCCTGGAAATGTCAGCAAGGTTTGTACACCACGGATGAGATTCCTACTAGTAATAGACTGCCGAAGTGAATACGTCATCTTTTGTTAGTTGCCTAGGCAATGGCTCTAAACTAAACATCACTCAACCGTGTCCCTGGCTTTTGCAATGGTACTTTTTTTCCGACGGCCATGATAGTTTAGAGACACACTTCGGCTGCTGTTGGTGAGATGACATCACAGCCTTGCTCAGAAATATGAAATTTCTCATCAGCATCAAACAAAAACTTGCGAATACAGCTCAAATCAGTCATAAACTTTAGAAACAAGCAAAACCATTTCTCAAACATGATTTTCAAAAATAAAAATCCTATTTCACGTGGCCTTTAAATATTTCCGTCTGAAAAATATTAAAGCTCTCAACTTTGAAATGAATTCGAACTGACATTTTACCACGAAAGACTGAAACTTGTGCAAACATTTGTCATGAAAAGATTCCATGAAAAAAATGATTATCCTATAATCGTGTTAAAAATATATCAATTCCAACAATAAACATATTATTAATAATGCACAAATGTCTTTATAAGGATTGATTTAAACTCCAGAATATTTTGCAATCGCATACTGCATGTCCCTATTTTTGGTTCGCACACAAAACCTAAAGGATCACTTATACACAATCACAAATCAATCTTCCTCTCCATATTCAAACACTGAAATATAACTAAAATATTAATTTTGCGCGTTTCCATCTCATAGGCCTAATGGTTTCTCCAATGTCATTAACAACAAAAGTTTATTTTCGAATTAAACGTGCGCAGAGCCCCCTTAAACCGAAGACCTTCAACAAAACTCTTAACAAATTGACGTATAGCCAAAACGCAATTATTTCAATGCAATTTTTAAGTCGAAAGAGGGTGGCTTTTAGACTGAAAATTGCGGCTGATAGTCTGACCCTGAACGTGGTGGCAGAATAGACGGGCGAGCGGGGAATTTGGGGCGGCAGACCCATTTCTGAGGAATTTGAGTCGGTGTTATCAAGTTAAGCCATTTAGACCTGCGGAAAAAGGGGGTTACACCATTGCAAATGCTACCATATATTTTCTTATCATTATCTAAGTGATGCAGGGAGGACAATGCGTTCTAAACGGCGCTTGGATTGCTCGGCTCAAAGCGTCAACTGGTGCCGTTAAATTGTTGACTATAATTTGATTAAGCAATTTCCCAAACTCTCACGTCCGGAAACTAACGTCCAATTATAAGCAGTTATAAGTTTTTGGGTTTGTGCAGATTGGATCTCATGGCTGATGGCGCTGGGAGCGGGGGTGTGGAGGGGCAGGGGGATATGAGTCGACCTTTGACCCCGGTCGCGAATCACACCCTCTCGCTGTTGAAAATGCATGAAATGTCTGTCAGGGTTACTGCACTTTTGTGACGGTGACCGTGTTGCACCGACAACTGATGCATGTTTCATTTCATTATATGGCCAGAAAATGGAAACTTAATTTCGGGCATTTGCTTTAAGTTTTGGCAATACCTTTTATAAAGACAGATTACATGATTAGAAAACTTACCCCGGTACATAACTGAAGAATAATGTTGATAAACTGCCTTGTAGAAATTTCGGCAACGTAAATTAATACAGTAATACTTCACATGCATGGTTTTTGTGTTGAATGAATGGTAAAACAAATTAATAAATCAGTTGCAATTTCTCCCACAAAAGGTACCATTTTACACAGGGAAAACAATGTGTTTGTTACAATTGCTATCAACACTTTTAGTCCGGTTTTTCTTTTTTATGTAATTGGACTTTAAACTTAGCTCCACCTGCTTTTACGGCAGAATTTTTGATGGGCAGATGCGAGCTTTATATAAAAATGTGGCCTCTGTTAAAACGGCAGTGATTTTTACTTCAATCACATGGTTAAAGCCCCATTTGCAGTTAGCCTACCAAAAATTTTACTTCGTGACTTGACAAGAAAAACCCATTGGTAACAAACACCACATGATTTTCCTATGTAAAATAAAAATGGTATATACTTTGTGTGAGAAATTGCCAACTGAAGGTGCTTTACAAAATTGTTTGCAAACGATTTTATATTTTTACCATTCAACACAAAACCATGCATGGATTTTAAAGATATTCAGAAGTATTACTGCATCTAAGTGGCTGGAATTTCTACAAGGCAGTTTATGAACATTATTCTTAGTTGTGTAACGCTGTTCATGGAAGTCCTAAAACAAATCATCAGCAAACGATATAATGGGCCCTTAAAGGCACAGGCTCGTCAGCAATGCGCACGGGCCAAATTCGTGCCACGAAATACGCAGCTGCATGCCTTTGCTACACGGAGCTGTGTATTTCGTGGCACGAATTTGGCGAGCGCATTGCTGACGAGCCTGTGCCTTTAAGAGCCTTTAGGACCTGCGTATTTCATGGCACGAATTTGGCGCGCGCGCATTGCTGACGAGCCTGTGCCTTTTAATAATTAAGCAAGCATTGGGTTTGCCTATAGGCCTACATTTCTAAAATCCCCTACTTCTGCGGGTATAAATGGTGGTGTAACTCAGACGTACCCGAATGTTAATGAACACGATTTGACGACAGTGATTAAGCCGCTCTAAACTACAGAAGGAAAATTACGGTCTTTGACTCAGCCTATATACAGACGTACACATTGCAAGTGTATTGTGTGTGCTATTATTCCCCCAAATGCCCGGCCAGCACTGCTCCCATAACACAGCAGTAATATACGGGACTGAAACAGCGAACGGTGGGCACAAAATAGGTTAATTTGATAGAGATCAATGATATACGCTCATTTCTGTCTGCCGTAAGATTGGTCGCATATTGTCCGGTTTTCCTTATTAAATTTAACCTCCCCAATGACAGTTGACATGATTTGCAGGCTAAAATAGGAGTCGAACTTAACTCTGGGAACGGTCCTGATTATTTGAAATGTTTTAATTCAAAATTGGTTAGCCCTGAAACTGACTGGGGAACGAAGTTCAGTTTAATGATTGAGCAATTTTTTTATTTCGTGTAATTCATTGTGCAGCAGGCCTTAACATTCTGTATTAAATGTTTTGCATTATTCGGATAGAGCGCACGCCTGCGCATGGAAATCTTTTATAAAGACATTACATGATTGGAAAACATTTAGAACAGGAACAACAGCATAACTAAAGAATACAAAATTGATAAACTGCCCTGTAGAATTTTCAGCCACATAGGCCTATAGGTGCAGTAAAACCTGAAAAATCCATGCATGGTTTTTGTGTATGAATGAATGGTAAAAAAGTTGTATGCAGACAACTTTTTTTAAAAGTTGGCAATTTTTCCCACAAAGGTACCACTTTACATGGGAAAAAAACCGTAAATATTTTGGGTAACTGCAATGGGCTTTAAACTCTTTTAATTAATTTAAATATTTCGTGGAATTCTTTACGACTGTATTTTACAGCGATTTATATGTTAACCAATAGTAGTCGAGTAAATGACGCATGCGTACTTCTCAGATCGAGATTGTAAGACCGTGCATGTCCGTAGCATTTGGTATAGAGCTTCTGCACCGGCGGCCATGACAGGGGGCAGGTTTTCTTATTTAAATGATGTAACTATAGAACCATAAAGCACCTACTCATGCATGACATACAGTGACAATGGGACTGCCTCCTGTCATGGCCGCCGTGCAAAGGCTCTATACGTCTTGTAATTACACACGATCTATGGAAAATGATCAAGCCGTGAATCAGTGGCGTAACTACGGGGGGCACAGGGGGAACGTGTCCCCCAGCTGAGGTCCGCCCCCCCCCCCCACCCGCCCCCTCCGGGTGCCCACACCCCCCCCCCCCCCCCCCCCAATTTGGAAATAGGTATTTTTCACAATTTTACAACATTTTAGAGGGTTGGTGCACCCCTGGAAAACTTTGTGCACCCCAGGTGCACCCTCAGATGTACGAGCGTGTAGTACACTATACGAACCTGCACACAATAGAGGTCCGCATAAACCAGGTAGCTCCGTAACTGTGTGTACTTGCACAGGTCCGCAGACGAGTTGTCTTAACATTTTAAAAAGGATAAGGGGAGGGGGGTTCAAAAAATATATGAGGTGTGTAACGATGCCCTTAAACGATTTGTAAAGTTAGGGCGAAATCCTGCGTTTCGTTTTTGAGAGAAAAAATATTTTCGGCCAAATCTTCTACAGTGCACGAGTACAAAAAGAAGTCTGCATAGTGTATGTGGGGGAGGTCTGCGTGTCTCACCCTATAGTTACGCCGCTGAGCCGTGTATAGAGCCTTTGCACGGCGGCCATGACAGGGGGCAGTCACATTGTTACCATGTGTCATGCCTGAGTAGGTGCTTTGTGGTTCTATTGTTACATCATTTAAATAAGAAAACATGCCCCCTGTCATGGCGACTGATGCAGAAGCTCTATACCTAGCGTCTACCATTGACTCCTGTGTGATTCGGACGAAACGGCATGAAAAAGCAGCATTATCTAGTTGCGCAGTATTCAAATGTGTATTTGCCATTTCGGAAGGTGAAAAAAAGATGTCGGTTGGGTAAAATATTTCTTTAGATTTTTCCTCCAATACCATAACTATAGCGGAGCCTTCAGTAGAATTATTCGTATACCTCTTCGACCTTGCTTTTGTTGAGAAGGTCTAATTTCGCTAAAGTGTTCGTCGAGTTCATTTACACGTTTCTCAATACGCGTATAAAATTCCTTTGTGGTCGGCGAGTGTAAAACCTTTTGTTCATAGATTTCCCTAGTTTTGCTCTTTTTGGCAACGAAGAGACTCTTCTTTTTTCAAGATTACTCCCAAGGTCTCCTGATTTCATCTGTTTTTATTTTAGCTTTCACTTCCAAGGTAATTCGGCCGAGACCCTGCAGACTTACGGCTTTTCACAGCGAGCCGCGTTACCACCATTTTGTCGGCCGTGTATTTCTCCACAAAAGCGGTCGACCTTGCCGGGTCGTTTTCCCCATCCCGAGAACAGTCACAGGTCGCTAATTGCTCGTTACGATAATGCGAAGTATGGCTGTTTCCCTAAAAATGCCCTCGCGATAATGTGTAATTCGTTCCCTTTAAACAGGCGGTAGGAGCTGCTAACTCGATAGAGCGCACGAGAGCACTCAGCCGGCTATTCAGGTGTCTGACGCTTTGCTCATTACGCCAAAAGTTGGCCGTTTTGGAGCAGATTTTTTTCTTCTTCTGTAAAAGGCATTTTAACAGCAAACGGCCAAAAGAATCACAAATAGAGGACATGTATGATTGCACTATACGAGCAGACACTTATAAGTATGGATTGATAGAATAAAAACACATTTCACCATGATGACGTCATGAGCGCGTCAATATGAGACAAATGCTGTGATTGGCTGAAAGTTTCTCAACGATGGGGTCGCCCTTCATTTCTATAATCTTTACTATAAGTCACTAATGAACATTCGTATTTAGCCATAGATGTCAAAAATATAAATATCCTCAAAGTAAAGCATTTTTAAGATTCACTTATAATACACACAATGCTAGAACCGATGTACAGTGATGTGCAAAATTATTTTAACACTGAAGAAGAAATTCATATTTAATGCATTTCAATGTCTGGTTTACATTTTCACCTGTATTCAATAGAAAATGTAATTAGTATTTGCCAATCTCACCATCTTTTTTATCATTTTAAAAAAAATAACAAACAACTAAGGTATCCAAAATATGCCGAGTGTTCGAATAATTTTGAACACCACATGGATAACCCGTTCTTGGCTAATATTTAGGTGGCGCTTTTGGCTTCTTGCCCAAGGCTGTGTAACAGGCTAATCCCTTGTGTGATGTTGTCATACTTCTGATTACGATGTGTGATCACACCAAGCCCACCACTTAGCGTCCTTTACACACCCTTGTGTTAGGGGAAAAATAAAGTCGAGCGCGGGGACGGACCTCCAATCGAAGCCCGTAGTGGCGACGCGACCGTGTGCTTTCCCTCGCGCGCGAAAACAAACATCTGCAGGCCGGGCTAATTCGATGAAGTTGGGCAATCAATAACTCTGTTCACGGGCAAGACACGGTGTAAGAAACGGCCAGCAAACTAGCCTTTTTAGTTCTAGCAAGTTGACCTGTGAAATTGAATTTAGCGGGGTTTTCTCTCCCTGCTCGGCTCCACGGAAATTGTCTAACGGGATCTGGACGCAATCAGTGTAATTGAATTTTGAAGGCGCTACACGCTGACAAACTCCCATGCATGCAGCCGGCGCGAGTTGTGCCCGGCCCGGCCCGGCCCGGCCCCGTAACCGAGTCATAATTAAACTAATCTCAATATTACCGCTGGCTGCGAAATTTGATTTTGTGGGCGGGCAAGGAAGTGTAATAATTGGTAAGTGAAAGTGGTCCCCGTGATCGGGTGTCTGTGCTGGCCCACAGTGGATCGGGACACTTGTCCGATTAATGAAGTCAACACGTTGGGAAGGAACTGCGGATAACTTACACAAACTCTGTCGCGTCCACTGCCAAGTTGTGAGCATGCACCGTACTATCAGCAGCCAGTAGACCTAAGTGTACTAACCTGATTAGTATCACGTGCATCAATGATCTACACCCACGCCAACACATAGACCAATTTGGGCTGATGAGCAGGCAAAAGTGAAACGCCTCTAATCAGTCCTTCCGGGGAGAAATGCGTCCATTGCTGTGCTAAGGATTCGCGCAGGTCGCGACTAATGCCCCCTCCCCTCCCGCCCCCTCCCCCTCCGCAAGCAGCAGACACTTAAGGCGTGGCATCTAACCGAGCTGTTAATTAATCGTCGCCTGCCCGCAACCTGTAATGGCCCAACCTAATCAACAGATCTGGCCTAATGCATGCTCACTTTACGATGTATAGGAGGCAGGCGAGCCAATCTCGTATTCTGGCCACTTGACTCCGCAGAGAGCTCGCACCGTGAAAGTGACTGAAGCAACGAGGGGAAAAAAGAAAAAATCCTAGGCCGAGAGCTGCTGATGCGCGCGGCCCGCTCCCAGGCAGACACTTTGCGGAATTGAAACATGTAAAGCGTAATTTGATTCGCTTCGATCCGTGGCGTTATTGAATTAACACGCCGTGAAAGGCTCCTGAATAACCGACCCACCAATCGGTGCGAAATTAATTCCAAATCCGATCGTGTGCTAGCACGCAATTCGCGGTTCTAATCCATGTTACGACAAGGATTTGCAGTGCAGCGCGGGCTAAACATGCACGGGGAAGAAAATGTTAAATACGCAGGCCTCACGAAGACAGCGATGCTATGTAGCTCTATCTACACTTGACTAGTTTCTGAACTCTTCTCCGTCTGGGCCCTCCGTCTGGGCCATGCACCCTACCGTGGTGACTGACTCCCCCTCTCCCCTTCGCATCCCGAAATCAATAGCTACTCAAATTAACAGGAGGATTTCCCTTGTAGTTTTTGCGTGAACCATAACTTGATAAGGTAATCACACGCAACAACTCCCGGTATACAAGCTTCCCCGCCTCGAGCTGTGAGCGGGGAAAATTGACTCACTCTCGCCCCACCACGATGATCCTTTTCCCGGCCACCGCAACCCAACTCCACACGCACACAGCCCGGTGCTGCGCAATCTGGCAGCGTGCATGAGAATGTTTAAAGGACATCACATAAAAATGCAAATTTGACACACTTTTAGCATGTCTGCACGGTGTATCGTATCCGTGCATCGCCGGGAGCGACACTTTTTATCCCCTGACCGTCTGAAGAAGCGATATTGGGTTTCGTCTCCGGCCAACTCGTCCTCTTAATCAGCTCCCGTGTTCGTGCGACGGGGCTGGAGAGCGGATAAAGTAGCCTGATTTGGCTGATTGGCGAGCCCCGGGTCCGAACGTGGATTTTAAGTCTTGGCGGGAAACGAATACGCCACTTGGCTTGCTAATGAATTTTAACCCTTTCTCCGCCCACTTCAATCTCATTCTCGCGAGTGTTAAACTTGGCAGCAATGGTTTTTATGCTGGAAAAAGAATCTGACCTTATTGCGAAACGCTCGTGAAAAGCAGCAGTATACATTTTTTCTTTTTTGCCACCTGTGTCATTGCACAATATGCGAATGAAAATTTCTATGTGAAATTATTGGGAAAAAATAAAATAAAAGATTATTGCCTATATATACATGTAAAAAAACAAAGGGAAAAGAATTTACATGTCGGACACATAAGCCCTTCTGCACGAAACCTATGGGGCAACTCAAAAGAATTCAATTTTTTTACCCTCCAATTTTGTTCTCCATTAGATCTGCACTTATTGATGCTTAATAAGTCATTTTGAAAATAGTGATGTCCGACTTGTAAATTTTTACCAAAAAAGAAAGTGGAACGAATTCATGTATAGACCGTATCGAATAGCTGCCATCTTGTAGGGCAACTTTTGACATTAAAATTGGTCAACAATTAAATGTAAGCACAAAATGTGCAACCATGCATGTCCTCAAGGAACAAAGAAACTCCCCTACAAGATGGCGGCTAATCGATACGGTCTATAAACCAAGTGTAGTGGATGTAAATCTGAGAAAAAAACTTTGGGGGAATATTCACCATTTCTAAACAATGAGAAAATGTATTAATAAAATACAAACCAATAACCAAGTATTAATGTCATCTTTTTGTTTACATGTTGCTCTAAGAGAGTCTAAGGAATCTTAAGAAACCAAACGATTTGTGGTGGCACATGAAAGCGTACATGTAACAAAAGATGACGTCATAGGTTTTTTTTTTCGATTTCCGCCTCATATCTAACTGAATAGAACACGCGTTCCATTGGAATTCATACACGTCTTTACGTTGGTTCTTTGCCCGGGGCAGGGTACCAGACATTCCGCATAAACCCATCCCAGGATTGTGGGTCGCGCCCCAATTAGTCGGATACATACAATATACAAGCTGTGACTGAATTGCGCAGACACGTACACGTACGTGCGTGTTAAACTCATCGCAAAACAAACCTCCACTGAAAAAAATGTACAGATATGTATGTACATGTAGCCGTTCAATCTTCAGAAGACAGTCGGTGTACGTAAACAGACCCGAAACATAACGATGTCATGGTTTGTTTACGTGAATTTTTGTCCTAATACAAACCATCTGGTACCCTTAAACTCTCGTAGAATTGCACGCATGTATAATAAACAAAGTGTGACGTCATTGTTTACAGACTATGCTCTTGTATCACAGAAAAGTTATTTTTTGGGGGAGGGGGAGAGGGGAGCGGTGATGGTGTTACAGCGCCCTCTGTTGAAAATTTGTCGTCGTTATGCGCACGCATCCGTTTTGCGTAAATTTGGTTTGGAAATAATGCCAAAGGTCACAAAATTATAAGACAATTTGACATGCGACCTCGTTCCTTATATGCAAAACATGATGAGCGCGCATAACGCCGGGCATGTTTTGGTTTGTCAGAGGGCACATTGTCTATATAGTTTACCAACAAACCCCTTATATGCAGCAAAGATGCCTTTTAAAGCCCTAGTACATCATTTGCAGTGACCCAAAATGTTACTTTATGCATGAGTTGACAAGAAAAGCCAGACTAAAAGTGTTGATAGCAATGTTAACAAACACCATACGATTTTTTCCCGTGTAAAATAATACTTTTGTGGGAGAAATTGCCACTGAATGTGCTTTAAAAAAAAAAATCATTTGCAAACGATTCGTTTACCATTCACTCAACACAAAAACCATGCATGGATTTTTTAAGTTTTCTATGTGGCTGAAATTTCTACAAGGCAGTTTATCATCATCAAGTATCGTTTAGTTCTGTATAATGCGGTTGTTCCTATAGGGTAATATGTCTTTAAAGGCCCATTGTATCATTTGCAATGACCAAATTTTTTGTTCATGAGTTGACAAGAAAAACCTTACTCAAAGTGTTGATAGCAATGGTAACAAACACCACATGAATTGATTTCCGTCCAAAAAAAATGGTATTTCATGCTGGAAATTGAAAACCGAAGGTGGTTTTCTAAAAAAGTCCCGTGCACGGGACTTTTTTACCATTCACTTGTACACAAAATCCACATATAGATTTTCAAGTTTTTCTGAAGCATTGATGCATCTAAGTAGCTAAAATTTCTTCAGGCTAGTTTACCAACATTCTTCATTAGATATGTTACCATAAAGTACTGTAAAGTTTTATCTTGCAAATGATGCATAGGGCCGTTAAGGGACAACGACAATTTCAGAGACAATTGGCACATTTCCGTTCCTTTAGCAATGATTCCAAGGTGTCGGCGTATATAGAGATACATCACCGCATATTCAGACACAATGCACGGACTTTGTTCGCAGCCGGAACGGCCGACTTTCCTGCACCACTATCAATGAACTAATCACTTATGGGTGCGAGGGGAAAACACTAGCGGGAGAAATGGGATAAAAGGGCGCGAGATCCCTCCGAGTACAAGACGGAAAACACAGCAAACATGGCTTTGATTAACTAAATGGATCGATTGTGGGAATCACGCACTGTGAACTGCTCACGGCTAGACCGAGGGTCTGCGTTGCTCGCGTCGTGAGCTATGGTTTTCACGCGTATTGCTGTTCTTGGGGCTAATTTCATAAGATGCTTTTATGTATACGAGACATTCTTCAAAGCCCCATACATCATTTGCATTGACCCAAAATTTTACGTTGACAAGAAAATCCTGAAAGTGTTGATACCAATAGTATATACTATATAAACCTTACATAATGTTTCCCGTGTAAAATGGTATCTTTGTCCACTGGGAAAATTGCCCACTGAATGTGCCTTTTTAAAATCTTTTTTTTCTTTTACTATTCGTTCAACACAAAAAACCGCAGATTTTTAATGTTTTCTGAATTATTACTGCATCTATGTGGCTGGAAGGTAGTTTTATTATCAACACCATTCTTTAGTTATATATGGAATGCTGTTGCTTCTGGAATTAGTCAAAAGGGTTTAATTTGCCTTTAACCATCGTCAAAAAAGATAAATCGGGACGAATTACATTTTAAGTAGTTTTGTTTTGTTGGGTTGTTGGGTTGATGGGTTGTTTTGTTTTTGTTTTTGTTTTGTTTTGTTTTTTGGTGTGGGGGGGGGGGGGGGGGGGGTGGGGGTGGTTGACATCTTAATAGTTATATAAGATTTCAGGCCATTTCAAAATGATGTAATGGACCATTATCAGTTTGCTCTCTTATCTATATGTCTGACAGCAAGGTGTGTAATCGGTAATCAGTAGTTTGCTCAGCTGGGTCAATTGTGCGGTACTAGCCTTTGATGAAAGTAAAACGAAATTGCGGCCAATTAATGTGAACGGATAGGCTTATATAGGCCTATGTCAAGTTATGTGGCCTATACATACTGCTTGCTTTTGTTTGGGTTAACGTTTCGTGAGAAAACTAAATGGCTATAATCGCAGCATTTAACGGAGAGCTATTCCATGCATGCCGGAGAGATATAGACCGTATCAAATAGCCGCCATCCTGTAGGGCAGTTTCTTTGTTTTTTGAGGACATGCATGGCTGCACATATTGTGCTTACATTGTTGAACAGTTACAGTAACAAAAGGTGCCCCACAAGATGGCAGCTATTCGACACGGTATACCATGAGGTTCGAATGTATTATGCGATACCCTATAAGCTGAAGCCAGCCTTTCGAAAACGGCTTCTGCAAGAGCAGCCATTTTGGGTGTCTGACACTCATTAGACCATGCACGTGCGACCATCACTGATTACGTCAGTCAATTTACGTACCACACTAAGGGTTTCAGCAAACAGGATCAGGCCGGGTTTAGTGACACCAAAAGTGCCGAATATCACACCTAGATGTTTGCTGACAATTAGCTTCCACGCTGAGAACTTAAACCAACAAGATAAATACCTGCATCATTTTAAAGACCTATTGTACAGCACTGTATATCATTTGCAACGACCAAACAAATTACTTCATGAGTTGACAAATACAAAACGTACTCAAAGTGTTGACAACAATATAGAGACGGTGTTTTTTTTAGCATTAATTTAACACAAAACCATCCACGAGTTTTAAACGTTTTTTGAAGCATCGTTGCATCTTTTGTAGCAAAAATTTCTGCAAGCAAGTTTACTAACATGTTTCTTAAATGAGCGTAGGTCTATATCACATCCCCCCCCCCCCCTCCCCGCCCCCCATTTTTCCCATGATGTTGATATTTTGATACCATGTCATTTGTTATATTTTTCTCATTACCATGAAATTTCGCGCTTTTATTTCATATATTTTTAAGGATATCGTTTAAAAAAACCACTGATGTTTTGTAAACTAATTTATCCGGTTACATAAAGCAGTGCAGTAGGCCTATAATCACACAAACCTTTTCGCTTTCACATCCAAATTGGATATTGAAAATTTCATGTTTTCTTCCCATGGATAGTATTTTGGGGAGGTATTTTATATGATTGTTATAGGTTAGAACGAAATCCATTTTCTGGAAAATATGGACAAGAACCTTTAATACGAAACTAGACGGACTCAGAAAAGAAATATTTCACCTTTGCAGTGACCGATGCAAAGTATTTGCAAACTTTGTCATCGAAGGGTAATTACAGATATTAAGCCTAATTTCCCGTAATGGTTGTCTTGCCTTCAACGGTTGCAGATTAGAACTTTTTGAGCAAATAGTAACCATCTGTCCAAAAAAACTCTACCATAGTGCACAGGGGCGTAGAGTTTATGCGAGATACTGTACTTTGCCAACCAATTTGGTAATTGGAAAATGGAAACAGCATTGCCCGTATCGTCCAAGGCGCGCGTGTGGTGTGTGCTCAGGGTAGTTCATCAGAAGATGGGCGCGGCGGACGATGCATGCGTTGAGTCTGTTCGCACGGGTACGGGTATGCTATATACAGATCAGAGTGTGTGTAGAACATTTTTTGTTACACGGGACATTGCAACGTTTTGGAAAGTATGCCCCTCCAATAAGGGGTTTTCGTGTACATGCAAATATACCTGTCAACAACCAGTGTATGTAAAATGAATTCCAACCGTATAACAGGATAATGAAATGGCTCATCTCTATAAGCAAATCGCTAGAAACATCCATGAATTTGGATACATTACAAAAATTGCCAATTTGTCACAATGGGCGCACGCTAATAAAAAATACATGTATGAAGCAACATTTGGTTTGGTCATTGATGAAGTTTAAAATGTTAAATGCAACATTTATTTTAGTAATATTTAACATGGTATTTTAAATCTAAATTCACGTACCAACGTGTTTGTGTCCGTGGGCAAGACACCTATAATCTCAATTGCCTCATCAACCAAGCCGATATTTGGGGAGCTGCAGCTGCAGCCGATTTCACGAAACCTTACGCACTGCGTAAGCCCGCTTGCGCAACTTTTTATTGCGTTAGCTGCGCAACATTCCTGTGATAAGCACACGCAAGCCTTATGGGGCTTATGCCATTTTCAAAAATGCGCAAGCTACGCAATTTATTTGTGAAATCGGCTGCTGTTCTGGTATGCTGGAGTTGTGCGCCTTGGCCAGGGAGCCACCAGTCCTATAGTTGAAGCGAAATGGTTCTGGTGATTACATGATGGCAGCGATAACAATGGTAACACTACATTGCCAGGCGTACCCTGCAGGGTAGACATGTGCGCTATACAAGAATCCACCATTGTTTTATCATGTGACGGGATTGCTATTAGTTGTTTTCACACGGCACCAGATTATAAGATAGTGATTTAGATCCGAGACAATATGAATGGGCGGTCGGGTTGGCTAGTTCTTTCCCCGTCTTTCACCTCTGGCGTCCCGGATTCGATTCCAGGGCGTGTGGCCTATGTGGATTGGGTTTGCAGTCCCTACTTGACCGCGTGGGGTTTCCCACCAGGACATTTCTCTGGGGGTTTTCCTCCCACTCCTAAAACTGCATCTTCTTCTTCGTCATCTTGAGTTCATAATAAAGAAAAGTTGAATCTTTATACCGAATTGTTGATGGCATAAATTGCCATAAGTTGCAAAGATGCAAATTAACAACAAATATAAACTGTGTTCATACGGTGAGTTCATGGGGAGAAATCACTGTACGAATATTGTCTGTCATTTGAGCGGACACATCATTTACCGAGACACCAACAATTAGCAACCCTTGGCTGACAGGAGCAAGATGTTCCCGTTTGTAACGGGATTATTTTTCTTTTCTTCTCCACTTTGCTTTTACCAGTGCAGTCTCCGAGAAGAAAAGGCAGAGGGGGGATCAGACGCGGAATTAGGCCCATCAAGAGCCATCGGCGCGGGTGGTTCATTGTGGCGGGATGTCACGGGCACTAAGTCCCATCGCTAGGGGTGCTACTGCTTTGTGGTCATTGCTCCCTGTCCGTGAGTGACATGTTCGCTTGACCAAAATGTTGTGATCAGTGGGCTCAAAAAGTCAAATCGATCTTGGGGAAAGAAGAAAATTAGAGACTGAAAGGTCTGAAGGTCGGACAGTATCATTTATGTATACGAATTGAGCCTGTGTTTGTGTAGAAGGAAAAGAAACACATAGCCCGTTTTATTAGTTTAAAAATGACGTACAGTATACTATCGAACTGTGCTCCTGGTTGTGTACCAAACTTGAAGAACTGAAAACGTTCGTGTCTGCATGGTATACATTTTCAAACTGCAGCGTTGGTCTACGGACGCAAATATAATATGACATTATTCCATGAGATAATTATTTATTTATTTTGTTTGTTTATTTATTTATAATTATTATTTTTTATTAAAACTGCATTTTACCATGCATTACTCAAAACTAATAAAAATAATAATACATTTCCATAGCCTTGAAGGGCCATTATCATTTACAGATGAATTTGTTTCCCAATTCCAACAGCATTACATAGTAATGTTGATAAACTGCCTTGTAGAAATTTCAGCCACATTATGCAGTCATTCTTCAGAAAACCTCAAAAATTATGCATGTTTTTTGTGTTGTATGAATGGTAAAAAATCGTTTGCAAACGATTTTTTAAAGCACTCTCAGTTGCTAATTTCTCCCACAAAGGTACCATTTTACACAGAAAAAAATAATGTGGTGTTTGTTACCGTTGCTATCAATAGTTTTAGTTGGGTTTATTTCTTGTCAACCCATGAAGTAAATTGTTGGGTCACTGCAAATGATGTATTGAAGTCTGGACCATGTACCATTAACTTTGATTCTCTGAACATCGCTCTAACATTTTGTGCTGGAAGCCTTTGGGCAGATGATACACACACATTTCGATATAACTTATTGTACTCATATTAAGGTGTTTTTTTACGAGTTGTTCGAAAATACAAATGACTGGAGGGACGGTATGTTTGTGTATGTTTTCAGTGGTCAAAAATACACGACGTTGACTGGTTTCTGGAAAGATTTTCTATTTTTGGGACACTAATTGGCGTGTTCTGCTGATTCTCCGGTCTTGTACGGATTCTATTTACTAACCTGTTTCTATTTTAATTGCTAATGAGCCTGTGTATTTTAATGTTTTCCGAAGTTGTGTCGATCCTATTAATTCCATAACGTCTTTTTTATTTTTATTATTTAAGTTAATGCACGTACGTTGCCGTATATAAGGCTTTGAAAATGAATAAAAAAACTGCTCACTGTTCATTATCTTGTCTTGTAAACTAACGATTTCTTTCTAATGAAACTAATGATCTGTCGCTGCATGAGTTGAAAAATGTACAAACGTTGTTTTACTTTTATTACTAAAAACAAACTATATAGGCCTATAAAGTACATCATATTGTGTTAAATAGAGCGTGCTCGGGTGGGACTCGAACCCACGATTTCCTGCTTATAGGCAGATGTCCTAACCACCGTCGACTACTGAGCTTGACGATGTCGAATGGTGGGTTCGATGGTCATACTGTAATTACATCGTACTTATAATAGTTAATAATTTTCATAATTTAGGGGGTGTTTCGTATTTTCGATTTTTTATATTTTACATTTGGCAGTTTATATTAAATATTCTATAAATGTGAAATACACCAAGTTGAAGAAAGTCATGAATATGTCCCATATTTAAAAAAAAAAAGTTTGGCGTCCTGGGATTAAAATAAAAGAAATTTTTAGTGGCAGTCGTTCTTGAAAAAGGGTGTTCGCAAGGGAAAATGAATAGTATTCTTACCTGTTATCTGATGTCGCTCATCAATTCTCGACTGCGGAGATAAGGACAGTGGAGGAGGCATCGTGGCCGCCGACACCAAACGATTGTGCATTGCCAGTGCCAAAGTTGCCGGTTCAAACATAGGTGGCTTGGCGAAGTACAGCGACGCCGGGTGGAAACCAGGTAGCGTAGCCATGGCGTGTATGTGATGGGTCCTCATGATGTGAGCAGCCCGTAGGGTTTCATGCCCAGCCACCATTGCTGCTGCTGCTGCTGCGGCCGCCGCGGACACCGGGTCACATACGGTGGATTCCGTAGAGGTAGCGGTACTGGACCGGCCTAGACCGAGTAGTTCGTGGATAGCGAACGGTGATCGCTGAGTGGGTGATGAGGCCAGGGTAGTAGCAGCGGACGAGGCCACCACGAGGGGCCGTGGTGCCGAGATTCGCCCGTGAAGATCCCCGTGCCGCACGGTGACTGTCTCGCCTGTCATTGCTCCGGATCCGTATTTTACTCCTCGTAACTAATTCCCCGTCACAGACGTTTGACCGGCAAAGCGATTGTCCTCAAGACTAGATAGTAGGCCCACACAGCGAAGTTGAACTATAACTGACGAAGCAAACTTTACGGAGCAATTTACATCTCATGCCAGTTGCGAGACTTCTGCTACACGGTACCGAGTTGACGGTATGACTGCACCATTTGGTCCTTATCATTTACCGTCAAGCCTTCATTGCTTAGCCTATCAGAACAACCTCTTATCGTACAGACTTATAACTGTCTGCCAGATCTCAACCAACAAACCCAGCCGATCAGTAGTCGTGTTGTTTATATATGTGACAAAGATGCATATCGCCTTGTGGTCGACCGCGACCGAAAATACAAGAGTAATTAGGCACTATTCGATAAGTAAATGACTTCCCAATTCACGACCAATATCATCATCATCAACATCATCACTGACATTGTTATTATCATCATCAGGAAACTCCGAAATGCCATCGGTGATCAGGAGCTGTCAATCACAGGCGTGGGGCCGAATCACTCCTCGCTGCGGGAGCTCGTGCAGCATTGGTGACTGCCCGTTGATTGGTTAATTAATTAGAAGACTGTGCTCCGCCATCTTGTCACTGCAAACGTAGGCACCTTGTACCGGATGTGTTTTGCGAAGCAGCTTTGATGTATTTGGCAGCACGCTCATGAATTATGTTCGACCGTTCTGAGGTTAGCTATAGGCTATAATTCCGTTATATTTGCCCATCTTCTGCTTCGCTCTCGATGCTAAAACAACAATGAAGATTTATTCTGCCATAATTTATCTCGTCAACTTCACCAGCCAATGCCATAAAAATCATAGACAAATGTTGCAGTGCAACCCCCTTTTCATGCAACAGTCGTATACTCCCAGTGATGCGTATTCAGAAGAACCAATTACCTTTGATAACAACTGTCACCTCTAACTAACAGCCAATCGCAATCGTTCTTTGGTCAGCGAAATCGCTCACCTCACGTTGCGCCCTGTAATAACGACGGCTGTTGTATGTCACATGTAATAGACGCCCCGGGGTTTCCTGAGGACAACACGTACGCCTTATTTGTTGTACTGTATATTTTAAGGTGAGTGGACAACTAGTAGTAGCCAACTTTCGAGGCCCGGACACTGTCTTAAAATCATTGATGGTATTTTAGTAGCAAGACCGTACAAATTCCAAAAACACAAATTCCATTGATAGCCATGCACTACTACGTTTTATAACTTGTGCGTGAATTTACAAAGTACGAAAATGTTTTTGCCAGGCATACCACCAGAGAACATACGTGCATGTCATCGTGTAAACGGTTTGCGGTTGCACCATGTGATCTGTCTCTTATGACGATGCAGGGACGGATCCAGAATTTTTCCAGGAGGGGGTTTTGCCCGTCAGATTTTTATGTCAGCTCGTTTCGGACAGGCGGACACACACAAAATGCATTACATTATATTTTGTTGGTGTCGGAGCAGGGAGGGGTTTTGACCCCCAAAACTCCCCCTCTGGATCCGCGCCTGCGATGTGTAGTTCTGAAAAGAACTGGTGATTGTGAACTCAACATTTCGAACAATGTGCTCTGTTCGTCTTCATGAAAAGTCGAACAGAGCGCACATTGATTTCCACAATGCATAACCTCAAGTCCTATACGTACATGTACATGTCATGTTCACGATGACAGCCTATCTTGTCAAATTGGTGACAGTTAAATTCTGTCATTCATGACACACTATTGTCAGAAGGTCAAGCTGTATATCTTTTGTTGTAAGTAGGCCTAATTTGGCATTTGGTGCAAGATATGAGACCGAGTGACTTCCCCCTTCCATTGTTCCCCTATTGTGTGTAAAACATCCAAGGAATTTCCTGTCAGGTTTTAGGGGGAAGTCCTATATACGTTAACAAAATGGAAGAGTGTGTTGAGGTATAGGGGCGGTAGGGGAGAGTCGCACTATGAACAACTAACAATGGAAATTTGGCACACACCATTGTTAATAACAATGGTTTGTGCCCAATATCCATTGTTAGTTGCTCATAGTGTCACTCGGTCTCATATGTGGCAGCATAATACAATTTATTGTCTGTTGCATGAATAACGTTAACGTTGTGTAGCACGTTACACTATGTATGAGCAACTAACAATTGAAATTGGGCACAAACCATTACAATGGTCTGTGCCCAATTTCCATTGTTGCTCATAGTATTATGTGATTGTTGCTCCATTGTGTCCCAAACATCCAAGGAATTTGAAAGGATTCTTTCCATGTTTTAGGGAGGTGGTGCATTAACAAAAGGGAAGAGTACGTTGAGGTATAATCGGGTGTTCTATCGAGAGGCGTTTGTAAGTAGAGAAGGCATGCATCCTTGCTGATGACAAAAGCCTATATTTGCAAGCCCCCAAAACAGAAGCCAGTCCAACTGTCCAGTACAATGATTCCGCCCAAGATGGAATCCTTTTTATGAGAAGAGAATAATTGAAGATGAATTTATAAAAATACGTACGCACACTCATTTTTACAAGGGCGCCCTCATGTGAAGGACTTCATCTTTCGTGCAGTATAGCCATAGAAGCAGCCTAGGAAGTTGGCTTCGCAAAATTTCTTGAAAGCAATTCAACACATTTTTTCATTGTTTTCTCGCAACGTGAATGAGGTACTGAGCACATCCTCAATCACATTATTATAGAGATAACGCCATTTTTAATCTATATTTAACGTAGGCCTATACATTTTATACAACGTCGTTTGTGACAGTTTTCCAATCCTTGAATGTGTCTTTAAGCCACCAGTTGTGTCCTTACTCCCATCCCCACCAAACCCCACACCCAGACTCAAGGCGCCGACCCATGGAGTTAGGGCTCCATTCTCAAACCCTGACACCATCTCCCGTTGTCTTCGCATAGTCGGAATGCTGGACGTTTTGCCTCGCTGTCCAGTCGTAGTGGGTAAGCCAAAAATTGAGACGTTGATTTTTTTTTTCTCTTTAAAATGACTTATCAGGGATCAGTTTGTGCAGATTTGATTTTAAAAACACCGACATTTTGGTGTGGGAAAAATTGAAGATTTTCTTAGAAAATTTTCCGCCAGTCTCATACGTTTTGTGCACAATAATAATAATAATAATGAGATTTGTAAAGCGCACATGTCCACCCTGCAGGGTGCTCAAGGCGCTGTAAACAACAACAAGTAATAAATTCTTGAAAATTTGCGACATCAAGTAAGTCTTTAGAAGTGATTTGAACCTATAGTTGTACAGTGGCATGATCTGAGTTCAAGTGGCAATGAATTCCAGAGTCGAGGAGCTGCAACAGAAAAAGATCTGGCGCCCCAAGTTCGTTTAGAATTTGGTTCCTTGAGAAGTTGCTGGTTACTTTATCGAAGAGTTCTTGCTGGAGAATATTCATGTAGTAGTTCCTTAATGTAGTATAGAGCCTTTGCACGGCGGCCATGACAGGGGGCAGTCACATTGTTACCATTTGTCATGCATGAGTAGGTGCTTTGTGGTTCTATTGTTACATCATTTAAATAAGAAAACCTGCCCCCTGTCATGGCCGCCGGTGCAGAAGCTCTATAGGGAGCCTTGTTGTTGAGAGCTTTGTGGACCAGAAGCATGAGTTTGAAGACAATGATCTGAAACCATGATCAACTACTGAATTCTTTCCCAATAAATGTAGCTCGTGGTATATAATATACGTGTACAAAAAAAAGCACAAAAGAAGAGTTTGAGATCAGTGATTTATATTAGAGAGGTTTCGCACTGTCACGAATACCGATACGAATACGGATACGTCATGACTTTATGCGCTTCGTGTGACGCGTAATTATACGCATGTTTTCATATACGCGTTGATGACTACGGTTATCGGCCTTCATACGCGTAGCATAAATACCGGTTATGCAGATTTTTCGCTTTATCTGTGATGGATTAATAAGTTGTATGCATTTTGTTTCTTTTTGATGTATAATCCGTGAATATAGATCAAATTTAATGTGTGATGCCCACGTGAAAGCGAGGAAAATCTGTTAAAAACAAAGCCAAGCGCAGAGCCGATTTGGCAGATATGTACACGTATTCACACAGTGCGAAACCCAGTTCAGTGTGCACATCGACGTGAACGGTTACCGTTATCATATCCGTATTCGTAACCGTATTCGTCACCCTGCGAAACCTCTCTAATATTTTTCACATGGCAAATAAATTTGATTTAATTTGCGTACGGCCATGTGCAAATTGACAAATCAGTCAGAGTGCCGACTTGAAAAACAAGGGAGATGTTGACTAAATTTCATGTCTTGTTTAACACTGCAGCAAACGGCCTCGGGACATGACAACAAGTCCCATGGCGTAATGGCTAATAAATTACACCCAGCGATATGACGGCCAAAAATTGAATTATGAAGCCTTGTTCTTTTGCCTCATCCGAGGGCAGAAGTGCAAGAGACTTCCACCAGGTCGGCGTTTTCTTTTAGTATCGCAATCTCGACAACAAAAAAACTCCCGCGAGGCGCTGTGATTCAGCGAGCCGTGTCTTGCACTGCCCTGGGGCGATGCGCTTCACGCCACCGCTCTCATGATTGCCACTGCTCGCTGACGCTTCCTTTCAGTTCACCGACACCGGGAAACGCGCTGCTACACAGCCCAACCCCCGAATGGCCATGTTATTCACACTCTTCCCTTGCCCTCTCTTTCTAACTGAATTTGCTGCGGTAAATTGGCCCCGTGGTGATGATGCGAGGAAAGATGTATTTCTCTGTCACCACGGCAATTTCTCTCTGATGCATGCGCGGTACGAATCGACGAATGAAGCTTGGCTTGAATGAAGCTCGTCTCGCCGCGGTGATGGTAGATTTTTTTCTTGCCGAGCTAGTCTTATTTACCCGCCTATCTCCACCGGGCACTCCGCAGTGAGTTGGGCACGGTCTCCCAGCGGCCCGACTCCCATTCATACCGAGTTGCCTATCCACTCCAGTGCCGGCCCATTTAATCACACTAATGGCCGCTTGGAATCTGTTTGTTGGCCCCGATTGACTCCGAATTACATTTCTATCGGGGCACGGGGAGACAGCCATGTTCTCTGCCGTTCGAGCCCCGCTTGGCACGGCCGGTCGCATCTGAAGCGCTCGCCGGTTAATCATGCTAATTCGTTCCTTCTTTCTCCCCAATCACACCGCGAGGCGACCGAGTGAATTGGCCCTTCAGCTAGACTACATCATGTGATGAAAAAAAGAGAAGTGTGATTTCTTATAACTTTGTCCCGGGCCGGATTTCAAGCTCGACCAAGTCATTACAATCACTTCAAACAGGGAGAAAGGCAAACAATATTGGGAGAATGGAAACAAGTGCAAAGGCTAATCCTAGTTCAACGAGTCCATTTGCTAAATAGGAACATTGGCAATAGCGGGGCAATTAATAATATCGGGAAGAAGAAGGAACAAAATTCACGGAACACTGATTGCTTGTGACTTTAAGTTACATTGTGATTATAGTGAACACAAACCACGGTGGAAGGAAAGCAGGCAATGTACGGACAGAAAGTGAGGGATAATGATTTAGATACACTGTAGAAAGTGTGTGCAAGTAAGCTATATATAGAATCCATTACTGTGTTGTATTACGGGGCAAGTATTGCACGAGTCTCCACCACCTAGAACAAAATACATTTGCAGTTTATTTGAGTGTCCAGAACATCATTTGAGGGGCATAATTTCACAGTGTGCGCCGAAAATGCTTTGCCAAACGCAGGTACGTTAAGCGTTGCGCACATAAGAGACACACCGCCACGACTAATAAGACTCGCTACGACTAAACCGTCGTGGAGAGTTGTAAGAAAATCGTACTCGTCTTTTCTTCAATGCTTATACGACGATACTAGTCCACATCGGTCCGATCACTTACAACGACTTGTGGTGGATGTGCCCATATCCTGCTAGTGAGCGTTTTCAACTAGAAAATATAGATGCTAACGACTGAATGCTACTTTTTACTTTGCTTAAAGGCACAGGCTCGTCAGCAATGCGCGCCCGCCAAATTCGTGCTCGAAACACGCAGCTCCATTCCTTTGCTATGGAGCTGCGTATTGCGTGGCACACATTTGGCGGGCGCGCATTGCTGACGAGCCTGTGCCTTTAATTACCATTCTTCACTTTCAAATGGAGGTGCAGTTTAAAAAGCCACATACAACGCTGTTGTTGTTGCGTGGTGCACGCTATTGCCTAGCAATTAACAGTCTGGTTACTTTATGCTATTGTCTCCTTCGTTGAACACGGTATTGATACTGTACTTCACACCTGCTGTGTGCACCACACAGCAACAATAAATTAGTCTGGTCAAGTGGCTACTAAGTGATGTGCATGTGAAAGGAAGTACGTCAGTACACCAGACGTTATTCACGCGAAACACGCAAAATGCTAATTACTTGAGTTCGTTGTGTGTCTGGCAGAAAAGCATATAAGCGCCCTATGGTGCCGAAAACCTGCCTGGCAGAAGGGCGTAACTGTTTTTTGGCACCAGAGCGTTCTGCCATGCAGGCACACGACGAGATTGTCTGTGGACAGTCTGTAGGCAGTCTCAGGCTCAGGTAATCTCAGCAAATCCTACCCAATTCGTAGCAAAATTCGCAGAATGGGAGGCTGGCCTTGCGCCAAAGTTGCTGAGACCAGCGCTGTAGAGATAGAGACCTATTCGGTAACTTAAGCCGCCGGTTTGGCGCGCCACGTAAACAAGTCCCGCAGTTGGTAGCGTTCGAAAAAAAGCTGATGTTGACAGGAAAACAAAACTTACTCTTATGGAAGATATAGAGGCAGATTGTCCAATGCAATGATTCCGCCCAGGATTAGGCAGTATCTTTTTATATTTGAATACGAAAACCCTAATTGAAGATGAATTTATAAAATGTGTGCACATATATCTTTTCCAAAGGCGCCCTCAATGTGAACGAAACTAGGCCAGTGAATACTGTCGTTTTATTGCTCTGTTGTCCGTATACGTAAAGGGGAACCAGCCTAAACTTGACGTCGGCTTCGCACAATTTCTTGGACGCATGGACACAGATTTTGTTTTCTCGGAACGTATGTACTTATACACACAGGTTGGTTTTTATCATACACATTCTTAATAACACGTGGAGATAACGCCGATTGTAACAGTTTTCCAATCCTGCAGTCTGTCTTTTTCTTGCTCTCCCTGCACCTGCGTGATTCTGTTTTCCGATAGCCATATACATCCCCTGACCGTTTTCTCGTCCACATCACAACCATGTTTACGGTCCCACACTGTGCCTCCTCCTTTTCGCATTAGTATACCCAAGACATGTGAACAAGAAACATCATTTCAACTTTGGGCCTGATCCCAAGAGAATCCCTTTTTCCGTGTTCTAATTTTCGAAATTTGTTTGGATCGGCATTTTCCAGCGTTTCCATTCCTTCTTCTCATATTCTAGACTAGCGTCCTCCCCCACCCAATCAGTTCTATTATCCACGGCCTACATCCCCCAAGAACACGAGAAACAGAAATTTGGTTGGGAGAAGAATCGATGCACCGTGGCGGCCGGTTTCCTTTCACCGGCTGCAGCCCCGCAGGTTGCTCGTTTTCGGTCCCTTATGACCCGGAGCTTCTTGTTCGAACCGGGAGCGTACTGGAAGCCAATCTGATGCTGGTTTTAAAGGAAGGCTGTCGATAATACGAGGAGATGGGTGGAAGCGACCATTCGCGGGCCAAATGAAATTAGTGGAGTTTGGCGAGAACGCACCGGAGGGATTCCGGCAGAGAGCATCGCCAAGCGATTCAAGTTAGCTTCTAATCAAGACAAGAAACCTAGATGCGAAAAGCGGCATTTCAGATACACAATATGTTTTTGCTTTCTCCTAATTTCTTTCTCGACGAAGGTGGCCCGGGAGAGGTGGGACTTCACAAAGGGCGTGAATCTTGGTTAATCAGTCGAGGCTTTTACAATGTGGTCAGAGCTAGGGAGAAGGGGACAAATTCTTGGGCGAATTTCTTGAACCCTCTGTGCTCGTGTGAGTAAATTGCGTATCTCACCCTATAGTGCATGTCGGGCACAAGTGAATAGCCGTTCGCTTTGGGTATACTAAAATATCGATTTAGGTTTCCATCTAATCAGTGTAATTTGTGCTTGATTCAGCGAGGTAGTTTTTCTGGGACAAGCTCCATCCACTGGGCAATCTATCAGATAACTAGATCGGTTTCCAAAGGGGGAGCTGTTTGGGCGAGATACAATGTGTAACAGGCGGTCGCGGCCTAATTTCCATGGAGCTTCCATGGAGCTTCCAAAAGGTATAGGGCCTACGTAATTCCAAAGGTAATGTATTCAATTAAAACACAGAAATACTAGAGGGCGCTCCTTCACTTACAGGGTGTCCTAAAAGTAAACAGAGATTAATTTGCTAGAATTACTCAATAATGAATGAATGAATGTACTCCCCGTTTCATGACCGTTTTCTCTTTTCGTATGACACCAAGAAATACCTTTATGGATGACTGAGCACCGATGGTTCAAAGTGACCGTGTCAGAAATAGATTTGTAAACCATTATGAGTATTAAGTTCATGGATACAAAAAAGATAAACACAACAAATAAATCAGTTTCAAATTCTTTACAAAGTGCTCTCATTAAAAACATGAAAGTTTATGTTTGTGATTATTTATCTTTGTAAGCTATTATTCTCTTTTAGCCTATGAACTCACTCTTAAAGGACCTGTGATATGCTAAACAACTTTGTGCCTAAGCTTTGCTTCATAATGACGTATTACTTGTTCAGCAAGACATACTATTATTCGTTTGGATATAAAATCAATAAAAGGTGGCCTTTTTCAACTTTGAAGATTTCATTGCAATAAATCACAGACAGAGGGCGCTTTTTTGAGTGCATCACATAAGGAAGAGAGAAGGGAAAAGTTAAGAAAAAACATAAGACTTCAAATTGGACTTGTGGCAAATTGCTGCAGTTTCTACCCCCAGTTTTGTCATGGCTTACAGCAGGCAACATGTAAAACAAACTCAAACAGCCATGGATTACAAAAGTTTCAGGAAAATTGAGAAAAAAGTGGAATCTTTTGTGCACAGTTGAATGTGATTTTCCTGTGTTTGCCTCTTGTGACATCGTGACCTTGGTCATGAATATGCATATTTTCATTAGCATAAAAACTAAAAACCTTTGTTTTAACCCCCAAAGCAAGCTCCAAAAAGGATTTTTATGACTTTAACTGAGTAGAGTGGTTTTAAAGCATAGATTTCATTGATAAAAATCCTAAATAAGGGGCCCTTTAACAAGTTTACTTTGCGCTATTCTAGGACAACTATTGCCACCAAAATAGCTTTGTATCTATCTAATAGCTTTGTATCTATGAACTTAATACTCATAATGGTATACAAAGTTATTTATGACAGGGTCACTTTGAACCATTGGTGCTCAGTCATCCATGTAGGTATTCTTGGTGTCATAAGGAAAATTAAATGGTCATAAAAGGGATAATAGTTGCTGTTTTCCAAAGTTCTCAGTCATTGTTGAGTAATTAGCAATTTAATCTCTGTTTCCTTTTTTTCCAGGATACCCTGTACTCAACCACTGACCTCTATACATTGGACGCCTGTAGATATGCGAGAACTAAAAAGCAACGCATCGGTCATCTTACGTCGGCAAGACGGCGCTTCCTCGGTCCACTCGTTCGCTTATATGCCATGCATTTCACACATGTATTTTAGTGAATAAGTAGTATAACCAGCCTTTAAACAATAGTTCAGACCAATATGTTTGTTTTCATGTTTTGGTCTCAAGTCTTGAGGAGCATTTAATTAGGACTACATGATATTCTCTACAGTATTTAAATTTCAACACCGGCGACAGTTTGCCGGCGGACAAGGAAAATCCGTCATGGCTATAGGTGTTCATGCGGAAGCAATTTTCAAATCAGTTCTGTAAAATAACTGGATAGTAATTAGACTCTTCCGTAAATTCTTGGGTTTGACTTTCTTAACAACCGGGTGCTGTCCGCCATTACTGCGTCCATACTATGGCACGCCCAAGCAACAAAAAATGTTTAAAAAAATGTTGACGCATTTTTCGCAAATGTTGCGCAAGAACAATAAAAAAGGTTGACATGACTTTTAAATGTTGATAGACTGTTTGAAACCGGCATACCGTGCTTTTGTTGGCAAGTTAAAAAAAATGTTGAGACTTGTTTTTCAGGGTTGATGGTAGAATTAGGCCTAGGCCTATCAGTGCTGAATTATTTCCGCTTTGGCGTGCCATACGCGTGACGTCAACAACTATCATATCCGCCATTACTGTGTCCATACTATGGCACGCCAAAGCGGAAATAATTTAACACTGATAGTTCTACCATCAATCCTGAAAAACAAGTCTCGACATTTGTTAAAACTTGCCAACAAAAGCACGGTATGCCAGTTTCAAGTCTATCAACATTTAAAAGTCATGCCGACCTTTTTTTTTTCTTGCGCAACATTTGCAAAAATATGCGTCAACATTTTTAAAAGTTATTTTCGCTCTGGCGTGCCATAGTATAGACACAGTAATGGCGGATAGCAACCGGTTGTCAAGAAAGTGAAACCCATAATGGACCCCCAAAGTACGACGTCAGTTACCAATGTAACTTGGTCTAAACATTTGCTGGTAATCTGAAACGCGCATTGGTTAAGCGCAGGGGAAAGGCTCACTGGTTTCAGAGTAGACCCAACCTCGGATAAGATAAAAATCGTAAGGGCCTTATCCGGATTCAAGTCCGAGACCTCTGACTCACAGGACAGATGCTCTACCAGCTAAGCTATGAGACACAGTGGTATACTCCCTCAGGTTTTCCTCTGAAACCAATCTTTCCCTCGGTGTTAATAATGTTACATGTGAGCGCAACTGCATGGGCAAAGTAATGCACCTATCAATTGTTTCCCCCACCCCTCCCCCCCCCCCCCCCCCCCCCGGGCTACCCCACCTAAGAGGTGGGGATTGTCACTTTCTGCGTGACAAAATCCCCACCCCTGGGGCAACATTTAGGTGACAAAAATCCCCACCCTCGGGTGCAAAACATGCGCAAAATGCACAAAAATGCACAGAAAATGGGCCAAATGCTCCACCCTGGGGCATGAAAAATGTGACCAAACCCCCACCTAGGGGGTGGGGCAGCGCGGGGGGGGGGGGGGGGAAACAATTGATAGGTGCATAACGAACGCAGCATCTGGTATGGTGCCTAATCACCATTGAAATCAAATAACCGTCTTGGCAACATACACAAGGGACAAAGTATGCGCAGCAAACAGTTCTAATTTCTCCTAATTTTATTAGGAGGCAATAATTATTTTATTCATTTAGACTTAACAGAATCAGACTTTATTGGTATGATAGGAATTTATTTTACATGCAGCGTGCCCTTTATAACGATACGGCAGAGCGAACAGAAAGTGACAGGAAAGGATAAATGAATTGAGCTCATTATTTTCTTCTTATCATGTATTTCGTTGTGGCGTGTCGCATGACCTTCTCTCGGTCGAGACACTGTTAAAGCGGGCCTCCCACTGTGCGATTTGTGCCACGAATTTCCAACGATTAGGTACGATTTGGTGAGATTACCAGAGACTGTCTATAGATTCTATACACAATCGTATACCACATCAGAAAGTCGTTTCGTTTGACGACGATTCGATGAAGATTCGACAAAACAGAATACGCACGCGGTTCTTCTTTCGGCAAAGATTAAAATCACTTCGTCGGACGAAGCAAAAAAAAGGGTTCTTTTGACGAAAATATTGTTTATAAAGATAGATTACAGGGTTGAAAAAAAAAAGTACAATTGGTGTTGAGGATGTGTACGATAAAAACCAACCTGTGTATAAGTCAGCTCAGTGTACGTTCAAAGAAAACAATGAAAAACTGTGTCCATGCTTTCAAGAAATTGTGTGAAGCCACTGTCCTATTAGGCTGGTTCCCTTGTTGTATTGCACAGAAAACGGAGCCGTTTAGTCAGGGGCCTAGTTTCGTCTTGTTTGTTTTTTGTTTTTATTTGACAATCTCGGATATTACTTACAAAAACAACATATATACAATACAATCAATTAAATTGAACACATAAAAACAAATACAAGTATCCGAGACACTGTCGAGAATAACACAAGAAAGCTTTTAAAAAGCTTATTTCCATTGTGGGCGCCCTTGTAAAAGAATGTATTTGCGCGCACACATTCATATAAATTCATTTTCAAAGCTGTTTTGTTATTTTAAAAAGATATCATCTCGGGCGAAACCACTTCTGTCTTCCATTTGAGTAAGGTTTGATTAAGAATTTGGGACATTGCAAATCCTGTATATAAAATACGGGCTTTAAAATGCTACTGTGCATGAATTTACGAATTTTTGCAGGACCCTAATGGAAACCAGAAACTGTTGGGGCACACCCATGGGTAGGCCTACACATATTTAAAAAATTGTTTTAATGAGCTTGTGTTTTGAGAGCTAACGTGTCAAGTTTACGGCTTCCTTTCATGTCTTAACAAATCAATCCACAGTTCCGACCTGTCAATCAACCGAACCTATCAACCAATCACAACAGAGCGCGCAGACAGCGCGCAGATCACAGCGCGCGTCATCGCGCACATGTCAAATATCACGCGATATTTTGCCGATACGTTGTGTACGGCCTATGCGGGGTTCCGGGTGAATTTTTGGTTTCCAGGGCCGGGAGATTCGCTGTTCAAAGGTAAGAAAGCGAATTGTTATGAATATATGACATCTCTGTATCACTGGCCTTTTACTCAGTGTGTGCTACGGTAACTGTCGACCCAGAAACATGAATAACTTTGAGTATTCTCCAATGAATCTGTGCTTTCCGTTGAAAGTCCCATTGGTTTGTGCATTGGTTTGATGATAGCGTGTGAGGCGTAGCAACAATATCCAAGGGGGGCGGAGTTAATTTGCAATCTCGGAACTATGCATTACTGCTGTATCGGAAGAAGTTAGCCATGCACGGAGCTCATTATCTGGGCAACCGGCAAACCATGTCGTTCTTTTAACCGGTGTCTTCATTTCATTTTATCAGATTATTCCGCTTACTCCGCACTCTAGTGCCAATCGTCTTTTCTTCTGACAGATTTGCTCAGTTTGTGATTTTCACTGTAAACCTCAGGACTTAGGGACGGACCAGTTAACTCGGTTTTTAATATGCGATGAGAGCACGGAAGATTTGTTGGTAATCAGAATCCCCAGTCTGTGTTAATCCCAAGGAACTGGGGCAATTTTCTTAAGCACCGTCTTCCACCGCACCACCGGGCTCCGCTGGGAGAACCGTACGGGGCACTCTGCAATTATCCCCCCACGGATTGTTCGCACATCACCGGTGGAGGAAAGTAGAAATTAAAGACATCGGAAAACCTCGAGGAGAAACGCAGAGTAGGAAAAAAAGACAAGAGATTTGTCAGTTATCACTCGAAGGGAAGTTAAAAGGGAAAAAATAGAGGCGCTGCGGGTTCTTTAAAGTGAGCTTATCCCGAACGAGTCCCAGGCGGGCTGGCCGACCGCGAGCTCTGCGGCGATTACAGGCAGAAACCTGCTTAGGAGTTTACAAAGTCCCTTCGTTCGCACCGCCGGCTTTAATCCTTCCGACCTATTATGGAATAACAAAACAAACCATCAATCGAATCAACCCTGAATAAAATATTCAGCTGAGACAACGAAGAACCACTGTATAGTGATAATGTCTTGTTTTTTACAATGCATTTTCTCTCTTTATCTTCCTTTCTCCCCTCCACCGGGGTTTTCCTTTTTGAAAAGAAACGACACTTTACATTATTCTCGCCACTAATTTGGCTCAAAGGACTTTCCAACTTGTCCAGAATCGTCAATCACTTTCATCCACCCGGGGAATTGGCGTCGGGGGACACCCCAGATTGAAAGTCTCGCCTGGCTGATGATTAAATGTATATTAACCAAGCCCATGTAGGTATACACTGTCAACTCAATTGAAACTTGGTGGAGTGAAATGTTTCGAACTGCGTGGCTGCGCGAACGGAATAAGACAGTCTCATCAAGAGGAATCATAATCAATCATTTTCTGAGACAGAGAGGTAGCGCGGTTTATATGGCGCATCAACCTCGAACGCGGAACGCTGCATATCAACCTAATAGTCTCAATTTGGAGGACAGTCGGTGAAGTCATGCACGAAATTTGTGAAATATTTGCATGATTTTAATAGGTACTTAACGAAGCTATTAAATGTAAAGAAGCTACATATTAGGTTTCAAATGTTTTTCTCAGGAGAAGGAATGTTTCTGACCACGATTATTTTCAAAGCCAAATAAGAATTTCACTCGTGCTTGCGCAAAATGTTTAGTACACGCGTTTTGGCGAAGCGCCATCCACTAGATATCACGCCTCCTCATCATATTATTGTAAGACATTATTAATTTAGCATCCAACTCGGCCTTATATAGATGGATACTAAAATACCCAGTAACAAACCCTGGAGCTGCATGGCAACTAAATTGTAACTAACTTTACCAAGAATCTTGCTAACTAGTTACTTATACACACTTTGGGGAATCAAGATGGCGTAATGGTACTTTCCTCGCCTTCCACCTCTGTGGCCCTGGTTCGAATCCCGTCCGGGTCAGTATGAGGATTGGGTTCTCAGTCCCTGCTTGATTCCGTGTGTTTCCCCACACAGTTCTAACCTCCAACCTTTAAAACTGAGAATTTCTGTATCGTCTTATATTCTCTTCACAGGTTTATTCAGAGCTACAGTGCCTCGGGCACTTTTGAGGAATCCTTGGTTTTAATACCAGAAGTGATATAGGGGAAATTATTTGCATTTGAAAGTTCAAGTTCAAGTTGGAGGTGAGTTGAGGGGGTTGCAACCCCCCCCCCCCCCCCCCCCCCCCCCGCCCCCCCTCACCTCCCCCTGGTCGGCAAGCTAATTGTTTAATGAAGAGATAAATACAATATTTATATATATTTATCCTGAAACCTTTAAAAAGCCCCTAAAGTGCCCTTACACTTCAAAAAATGTGGTGTTAAATTAACACCAGTTCGGAAAGTCAAGTTTGACTGACGATTTCTCTCCTGTTACTAAATAATTTCCCTTGAATTGTGTATCATTGGAAAGCCCGGTTATTCCTCTTTACAGTGATGTGTCATTTGTTATGATTAATCAATTGGGGGATGTGCAGTATAGCGGAATACAGGGGTGGGTGGAAAGTGAAATGTCACAAAATTCACTGCTATTGTCATGCAGTGCATTCCCCTTTTGCTTGGAGGATGGGAATGTGTCAAAGCACTTTTTGACAATAGCAATGCATTTTGTGACATTTCACTTTACACCCACCCCCATATTTAGCTGTGCTGCACATCCCCCAATTACTTAATCATAAGAAATGACACATCATCGTAAAGAGTGTATAGATTGCAGGAGAAAGCATATACATTTCCAGATTTTCCGGAACCCCCCCCCCCCCCTACCCCCCCCCCCCCCCCCCCCCCACCCCTGCAGCAGGGCGTGTTTTCGCTCTACCAAATGCATATCCATGTATATGGTTCCAATTATGGCTACAAAAACGGCCAAAGAAAGCGAATTCTTCTCCCGAAAGTATGAGGAGTTAAAAGATTTATCGATGCTTGCTAGGCATATAGGCCGAAGAATGTTAACATTCTAGCAAGAAAAAGAGAGGTGCCCGGCAACACCGTGATAATGATAATACAAACAATCGGCGGCGTGTTGAAAGATACCACTGAAAGAGTTAGTTCCTAAATAGCGACATCAATAACTTTATAAGCAACATAAAATCATGTAACTAACGACAGCAATGTTTTTAAGAATTTCAGTTAGTTACCAACTAGGCTCAGCAGGCAACTGCGGTTTTTTAGCAACAAACTTGGCTTACTATACATATTACATCGTCCTTGCAACAGCCTTTGTCAAAAAAAACTTATTAAGCTGAAAATCAGAAACTCTAGCATCATATAGATTTATGTTACTTACACCTTGTAAATGTTGATGTATGGGCCTCGTGGTCAATTTTCTTTTAGCAAATAAATGGACATAGGCTTCTCTGGTTTTAAGGGGACGATATTATAGCTTTTATCTTCATGATTTCCTGCAAGTATCTGATGGATGTGCCGGCCAGTTTCTCCTGCATCTGGGACCTGACGAGGGCCACGTCCCGTTCAGAAAATTCACTTGCTCCTCGAATCGCACCTGAGTAGGCAATTAGATGACATGATGGGTTTTCTGAAGTATATTACTATGTGGCTGAAAATTTTTACAAGGCAGTTTATCAACATTATATGTTTTAGTTATGTAATTCTGATGTTCCTGGAATTCGTAAAAAAAACATCTGTAAATGTTTTGATGCGCCCTTTTACAGATTCGTGGAATAGAAGTGTAACATATCTAAGGAAGACTGTTGGTAAACTAGCCTGAAGAAATTTTAGCTGCTTAGATGCATCAATGCTTCAGAAAACCTTGAAATCTATATATGGATTTTGTGTACAAGTGAATGTTAAAAAAATCCCGTGCATAGAACATTTTTAGAAAACCATGCACCTACGGTTGTCAATTTCCTGCATGAAATACAATTTTGGACGGAAATAAATTGATGTGATGTTTGTTACCATTGCTATCAACACTTTGAGTAAGGTTTTTCTTGTCAACTCATGAAAAATAAAATTGGGTCATTCCAAATGATACAATGGGCCTTTAAGTATATGCCTATGATAGCTGTGACCACATTTAGACAAAATAAGGTGTATTTTGTACCATTTTTATTATTTCTTTATTATTATTTCTTTTTATTATTAACTCGTAAAATTTGATAACACTGATAACATCAATGCAGCGCATTTACTCTGATAACACCAAGATAGTATACCTTCATGAACGATTCGTCCAAATGTAAACTTGAAGTTTTCCGGCTCCATTGGAGTCTCATTGCTCTTCATGACTTGAAGAGACGAGCGCTCCTGAATTTTGTCGAGTTGGTCATCTGACAGTGGGCGGTCCAGAAATATTGCCAGCTTGCTGGCAACTGCTTTGAAATCCTGAATGAATAAAAATTAGCAGCACTTGGTTACAAGAGGCTCAAATAGTACAAAGGCAACATTTCCTACGGTGCCTACCACTACTGATGAAACAACCAAGCTGGTCGAGTGGTTAAGACGTCTGCCGTGTTTGCAGGAGGTCGTGGGTTCGAATCCCACCCGAATACGCTGTGAAGTTTTTCATAGTGTCTCGGGAAGGCGCTGAGTATATAGTGCTAATATACGTCGGGTAAGGGCACAAACAAACCCTAATTAACATTCATTCTCCCCGACGCAAGCTAAATAAATTACTAACCAAACTTGAGATGAGAGAAAAATCCTAATCGGGATTCAAACCTGAGACTTGTGACTCACTGGGTTGTTTGCTCTACTATAGCTGAGATATAAGGCACAGTGGCAAAACATGAGGGAGTATACTGTGCGTTACAGCTCAGCTGGTATAGAGCATCTGTCCAGTGAGTCAGGGGTCTCGGGTTCGAAACCCAAATGGCCCATGATGATGTTTCTGTCATCCCATGTTTGATAGTACAAAGGGAAAAGGCAATAGAGCTTCTGCACCGGCGGCCATGACAGGGGGCAGGTTTTCTTATTTAAATGTGTGACAATGGAACCACAAAGCACCTACTCATGCTTGACACACAGTGACAATGTGACTGTCCCCTGTCATGGCCGCCGTGCAAAGGCTCTATTATCCTTTTGCATGTTTCGCATGAATAGCGCCTGGTATACTGACGTATCACGTGCACACTTGGTATCCACTTGACCAGACCAAATTTTTGCTATGTGGTGCACGCAGCAGGTTTGAAGTGCAGTATCAATATCGTGTTCACCGTAGGGGAGAATGGCATAAAGCAACTAGACTGTTGATTGCCAGGCAATGACGTGCAAACGTAACACAAACTGCACCTTAATATTAAAGTGAAGATTTGTTTGGCTCACCTGAACCAAATCCTTGTAATGGATTATGTGAACGTTGTCGTCATCCCGACGTTCCCAATACCCTCTAACGTTGGCACACCATCCACCATATAATCCTGTAATCAAAAACAAATTTGCATAAAAACAAATTTGCATAACTCGTAAAACTACAGTTAAAGGGCCTGTGACGTCCTAAACAACTTTATGCCTAAGCTTTGCTTCATAATGACGGATTACTTGTTCTGCAAGACATACTATTGTTCGTTTGGATGTAAAATCAATAAAAGGTGGCATTTTTCAACTTTGAAGATTTCATTGCAATAAATCACAGACAGAGGGCGCTGTTTTGAGTGCATCACATAAGGAAGACAGAAGGGAAAAGTTAAGAAAAAACATAAGACTTCAAGTTGGACTTGTGGCAAATTGCTGCAGTTTCTACCCCCAGTTTTGTCATGGCTTACAGCAGGCAACATGTAAAACAAACTCAAACAGCCATGGATTACAAAAGTTTCAGGAAAATTGAGACAAAAGTGGAATCTTTTGTGCACAGGTCAATGTGATTTTCCTGTGTTTGCCTCTTGTGACGTCGTGACCTTGGTCATGAATATGCATATTTTCATTAGCATAAAAACTAAAAACCTTTGTTTTAACCCCCAAAGCAAGCTCCAAATAGGATTTTTATGACTTTAACTGAGTAAAGTGGTTTTAAAGCATAGATTTCATTGATAACAATCCTAAATAAGGGGCCCTTTAAAGTGGAAAAGGATTGTTACAGTAACTGAATTCGTTGTTGAAAAAACGGACTTGCGACACATTCCTATCTGTGTCTGCATATTTTTTTAAGCCAATAGTACATGTACATCATTTGCAGTTATATATACTTCAATAGTTGACATACTGCAGGAAAAGCCCGACTTAAAGTGTTGATAGCAACGGTAACAAACCACAAGCCTTTTCCCGTGTAAAATGGTACTTTTGTGGGAGAAATTGCCAACTGCAGGTGGATTTTTAAAAAGTAGACAATTCTTTTACCATTCATATAACAACAAAAATGCATGGATTTTTTTCAGGTTTTCTGAAGTACATGTATTACTGCATCTATATGGCTGAAATCTCTACAAGGCAGTTTATTAACATTATTCTTTAATTATGCTGTTGCTTCTGTTTTTAAAAGTTTTCCAATCATGTAATCCGTCTTTAATGTACTAACAGATAGAGTGATGCAAAGGTTTATCAGTCTGTCAAAGAATGCTGTCAATTTTGTACATTAATTGTGGTCAAGAAAAATCCGGATGAACCAAGTTTTGTTCAATGCGTAGCAGCATTGTGAGCCCGAAGAGGACAAAAAGCAATAAGCCAATCTCACTATATAATTATGAAACTTACCAAATTTGGTCATAAATTCCACGAACATAGAGAAATCCATTTCAGCTGATAAAATGTTCTTGTTATATTCAAACGCAGATTTATAGACATCAAGCGGGTTTCGCATTATGTAAACTATCTGCACCATCAAAGAAAAAAGGGTTTGTGGAGTTAAGATCAGAGGCGAGTTCAATAGCACAATACGTACGCCGGTATTGTATACCGAAAACGTTGAACGCAACCGAACGCACGGTATTCCCAATACGTATCGTCCAGGCATATAAAATGACGCACTTGTATAATGACGCACTCACCTTTTACTTCAAATTGCGCGGCGCACGCGTACGGGACTGATGTGCACTTACCGCGACCTTGAAAGTATCACTTAAATGAAATATCCACTCCCATAAAAATGAAGAAAGTCAAGGATTTGCCGGCGAGATATGATAAAATTGATAATTTTGTTATTTTAGTAGCCAATTTACAAGATACAAATAATGCGAGGCAATTTTTGCTCATAAAACTGTAATCATCGGCCTTAAGATAAGAAACTCTAGAAGGCGGCCCTCTGCCGGCCAGTATTTAACCATGCGTTATTATAATGACAATGGAGTCCATTTTGTCCTTTTTAATTTAATACAGGTCCCCAAGTGGCACTTTTTTCTTATGTAAAATGGTGCAAAAAGCAGCTCCTAATTGTAAAGTTATGCAAAGAGCCATGTTGCAAGTTTAATGTACAATTTGTATTATTGTTTTATTAATTATAAATTGTCATTTAACAAATTTTATTTTAGGAGAACCAGTGGAACTTGTAAAATAATTATTTTGTTTCTACGAAAATATATAAAAGTTGCACATTGATAATTGTTTAGGTTATACCATACATGTAGCTTCATGGTTTTAAAGTTATAACTGTTTGATTTCATATTATCAAGTCGTCTGATATAACAGCAAATAAAACTTTACAAGTGCTATAAACTACACATAAATTGCACGTTTTATTGACAGAAGACTATTATTTAATCAAAATTGCTTCTATGAAGAAAGTAGCTTGTCTTGGCCACCGTAGTTTTCAGCCTGTAGCACGGTGCGTCATTATACATGCCCAACTTCCGTGCACAGCTGAACGCGCACGATGCAAAACTTCGCTTGTGCAGCAGAAACTAGATGAGCTTGAGCCTGGAAGATCTTCGTGATACGAGATGATACTTTACTGAAAAGAAATATAATGTAAAAGTATCAATACATTCATTAGTTTTCCGAAATTTTCAGGAGAAACTCTTAAGTGCGTCATTATACCTTCCTCGTGGATATTGCATCCCAACAATTCCAACTCGAACGGAGTACGCTTTCCATACCAAGATGGCTGACGGATAAATTGTGCCTAAGGCTTAAAGGAACACGTTGCCTTCAGATTTCACGAAATCTCACGTTTGAGGGTGTTCCTTATACTTATTAAGAGTTGTTCTTGCAAAAAAACACATTTAATGTGTTAAAATTAGTGAATGGTAATTATAAAAAAAAAAAATGACCTCTGACCCCCACTACATGTCCCGCGAAATGTATACGTATTTCAGCCGTCAATACGATCGTCCGGGTAGTGGGCAAAATGCAGCGACGAACAGGAGTTAGGCTGGCGCCGTAGCCAGTGGTCAGGTAAACCTATCAGATGAACGCAAAGTACCATACCATTCTCCGCCTCCCGAGACATGTGTGAAATGTAAACACACTAGTCTACACACACACATGTGTACATTACGTACGCACTGTGGACGTTTCTTTGTATTCGTGCACTTAAGAGATTTGGTCGGAAAATCGTTGTTTTCTCCAAATTCTTCCCTCATCCACCCCAATTTTTTCCTAATCCATGTTTCTAAACTTTACTCCTGAACCCTAACCTTTTTTTTTAACCCTCCACCCCCACCCTAACCCCTTTTCCCAAGTTTGGTCAACCTGACTGTGGACTTGAGAAAACGAGTGCAAGTCCACAATCCGTCACTTTTCCCCGCAAATTGTGGACTTGAATGGGTTTCGAGTCCACAGTGCGACCGCAATGCTAACCCACACACACACCGACTGGCTGTCAAAAAATGGATCGTCAAGAGAACACAGCAGACGCGTCAAAAAAGAAAAAACGAAAACCTCGCCAATCAGGGTAAGAATATTGTCATGGGACAAACCGATAGAAAGGACTTGGATGATTTATACCCAATGGTTATTGTAGACACGAATTTAAAAAACAGGCACATCACACGCAACGGAGGAAGGAAAAATAATTTCTTTCTCCAGGCTGGAAATAAGACTAATATAATTTCTCCGCCATTTATGGGAGTCAAGATTTTGACTCCCATAAATGGCGGAGCGTGCTGCTTCGAGAAATTACGCAAAATTGAAGCATTTCTAAGGCACATTTGTGTGGATCATTATATTCTACTTTTTAAACATCTTTCAGATCGTGCTCATTATACTTCAAACGCTTGTAATAGCCCCAAAACGCCCAATAAAGCGCAAAATTAAGAGACAAATGTGTTGGGCTATACGCTTTACCAGCCGTCGCGATGTATTATGTATCATGTGTTTGTAAATAAAGGTGGCGTTCGATGTGGGTCGACACATGTTTAACCTCGTTTCCTTGCTTTCCCTGACTAATCACACCTTGCATGATCCCTCGGGTCAGCGCTGACTCGCGGAAGCAATTCGAACGCAACTTGTTGGTGTCTTTAGCGCCCTCAATAGGCCTATGCGAAAATCTGAGAGATTCTCTCGTCCGTATCAACACCCAGAAACCCTTCTTATGAAATCTGTTGGCAGATTTGTGTACAAATTGGAAAATACGGTATGTACATAATGTTCGTAGGACACTATTTTCCAACAAGAAGAGAAACCAACCGCGAATGACAAAAGCAACTCGCACTTCGCGCTGATTTCTACGGCTGGAAATAAAACTAACTCCAAGACCACGTTATTTATCGGAACCAGAATCTGGTTCCGATAAACCACGTGACCTTGATTTTTTGGAATTTTTTTCAAAAACGGCCAAATTTGGTGGTTTCTTTTCAGGTTCTCTTCAGTCTATTTCGGAAAGACTTTCAGAATCATGTATGGGTCTATTTCGAGCCCATAGCTCAACAACGCTGGTATATCCCTTTAACAGGCAGACATTAAAACATGACTAGCGCAATAACCTGCTGCCCAATCTCCTCCAAATTTCGTCCGATAGTTCTTGAGAACCTTACCCTGCGAGTGTCTAAGTATTTTTAGCAAAATGTTCCCGTATTTTTAAAAATCCATCTTAGAAGTCAGCAGAAACTTCTAAAAGTGGATTTTTTAGAATTATATCATTCAAATTCTGCCAAAGATCCATAGACACACGCAAGGTAAGGTTCTCAACAACTATTAGATTAAGTTTATTGCGGATTGGGCATCAATTTATTGCGCTTGTTAAAGTTGCTTAGCATTGCAGCATATTGCTAAATCATGCATCTACGTGGGGGATATGTATATCTTCCATAGTTGTTCTAGGGGTACCCTAGAACTATGGGGTACCTTTACACCTTTGGTTTCCAGCACAGACTTGGGCAAGAGATCCACGGGCAGGTGCGATGAGATAACCCTACCGCGGCCGGGTTCGGGCGGTTGCGCCGCGTACAACTTGTACCCCATACACACAGGAGTGTCAGGACCCATAATAGCCGACATGTTTATTGCAAAGCTCGGTGCTGATAGTGGATCCGCGTCCTCGTTGCCAAAAATTAAATCGACAATTCTTCGTAACCAGTGTGAACCTTTAAACAAAATTTCAGAATGGTAATGAACAAAAATTGACACATGATATGGGATCAAAATCCCAACATGGGAAAAACGGGGAGCTAAAATGTGATCTTAACACACTCGCTTAACGAGGGATAGAGATACACTTAGTTCTAAGCCGAAGTGAAGGAAAATCAATAATTCTTGTTTTTATACGGCAATTTGGTTGGAACTCCCCTTTTTAATTAGTTACAACGCAAGCAAAAGTGCCCTGAAAGCAGCGGCGTAGGATGTTTTCACTGGGGGTTGGGGGGTGGTGGGGGGTGGGGGGGCTGCATTGCTTTTTAGTGGGGGTTGGGGGGAGGGGGAGCGGCGGCAGTGGCCTACCAAAAAATGTGACCGGCCAGGCCGAAGTCGCTCGGGGAGGGGGGGGGGGGGGGGGGTGGGGGGGGGGGGGGGGGTGGGGGGTGGGGCACCTGGCCGGGAGGGCACTGGAAATTTGACGTAGCATGACGCACGGCCCCTGTAACTACGCCGCTGCCTGGAAGCAAAAGTGCCCTGGAAGCGAAAGTGATCTTGGAAGCAAACGTGATATGCAAGCAAAAGTGATCTACTATTTTTGCGTGGCGCCGGCTTCATTTTTCATTCTGAGTCGAACATTAACGGCGTTTATAAAACCCCACCCGGCAACAACCTTTGACCACGCGTTCCCAGAATTCAAAGCGAGACCCTGTGTCGTTCGTTTTGCATCTTCTGGGGGCTCCCCCGGTGTGCTATTGAACGCGACCCTGGACAATCTCCTTTAATATTAGGCCATATACTATAGGGGCGTTTCATTCTCCTTCGCTTCGCTCATACGAATGAAAAGCAGTTTGATTCTAATGAATGAGTCGAATAACAAAGAACATATTATTTAAATGTTTTATTGATACAGCATGGGATAGTGGCCGGGAACTCTATTGCCGAGCACCTTTCAACCTATTTCAACAGTACATGTTATAAAAAACTACAATGTACATTGCAACGAATAATCATCAAGTTAAATGGTATTAGTAATACCTCCACCTGTGGAAGGTCGAGAAAATTAAAACAAAAGCATCTTGTGAGTGCATGTAATTAGAACGAAAAAGCATCTTCTCCTGGTATCCATCTGGAACCAAGCCCTTTAGGCTCTTCGGACATCGTCCGGCTCTCAACAACTCAAACTCAAAAACATAGGCTACATTTTAACAATTAAGAGTAAGATTAGTACATTGTAAACACCAAAACGTACTGAACAACAAAGTGAAAAGGTCTATCCTGTGAAATAAATACATCAAGAATGTCTGAACACAACACGAAAAAGGCAAAATAGTAAGCATGACAGATTTCCATGTGCTACGACAATCAGAGAAATCTCTGGGATCGAGAACTCGCCCAGGAACATGGCAATGCTTTTGGCGTCAGTCCATGCAGCAAAAACTGCTGGCGCTCGGAGGCCACGAAAAACCTCCTTTTATCTTTTCTTTGTTTTTAGGAGGAAACGTGGGTGCATCCTAGGACACCAAAAGGAGGCGCACTCCCCTTATCATTACCACATTACCTAGGTTTGTTCCCGGGGTTTTGAAACAAATCCGAATTTGTCAAAGGGGTTAAGCTAAAGTGAAAACATGCATGCATCCACATAAAGAGAACGAAAAACACAACATATTGGTCCCACCTGACCAAGCCCAAGAGGCCTCTGGACATTGTCCGGTTCGTTTCAACTCAATATTCAAATTCTTCATATAACTGTACAACAGGTTACTCTCGACGAGTTATTCTCTGGCATATATACACCAGTGTATATGAATAGGTTCCTTCTTAAGACCAGCCCTTTAAACTTTCCAAGTTTCGAATGTGCATTTTGCATAACAATAGTACTACAGCCATTATTCTGGAAACCAAGCGCTTAGGCTTTCAAAATTCACCCGGTAATATTGGTCTCGTTCACGTTACAACCCTTATAACGGAAATTAACAGCTTTTAACACCAATGTATATGATATGTACTTGAACTAAAACGTCGTACTGTTCTTAGCTTGATTCGACTTGAATTATCTACAGGAAGGACCGAACACAAGAACAGAAGCAGTAAACTACGCCCGATAGGCTCGCCGAGGTGCATGTACATGTATAAATATATTATAATTAGGAATTCATACTCGCAAGTACAGTATTTATGAAAATTATTCCAATTCAAGCAATAATAATTCCAGAAAATTTCAGAACAGCGTAATCTTCAAATATAATTGAATAAATGTTTGGTACTGCAAATTATAATAAAACAAAGACATGCTAAATCTTTTCGACTTACACTCGGAGCAAAACACAAGATTGTGTCGGTGACGCTATCAAGAAAACAAAATTATGCGGGAATGACGTGTTCAGAATGTTGCGCGCTAATTGGTCAGCTGACAACCGGAGGCAGCACGCTTCTGCACAGGTACATGTAGCATGCAACGAGCTTAGGATTATTGAATGAATGAGTATTGTAGCCTCGAGCATGCGCAGATGCACAATAGAGTATGCGCTCTGACCAGTACAGTGAACTGCATGTTACCGGCAGTTAATTTAGGGTGATCAAGCTTGTTGTGCCAGCTATACGTGCATTTTGCGGGTAGCATGCAACGAGCTTAGGTTTATTGAATGAATGGGTATTGTAGCCTCGAGCATGCGCAGATGCACAATAGTATGCGCTCTGACCAGTACAGTGAACTGCATGTTACCAGCAGTTAATTTAGGGTGATCAAGCTTGTTGTGCCAGCTATACGTGCATTTTGCGGGTAGCATGCAACGAGCTTAGGTTTATTGAATGAATGGGTATTGTAGCCTCGAGCATGCGCAGATGCACAATAGTATGCGCTCTGACCAGTACAGTGAACTGCATGTTACCAGCAGTTAATTTAGGGTGATCAAGCTTGTTGTGCCAGCTATACGTGCATTTTGCGGGAAGCAGGCATGTTGCTGCGGCGGATGGATGATCGTCCCGAGATCTCGGGGAATTTTTATTCTGCTATTAAAAAAGCGACGTTACAACAGGGCCTCGGTACGCACGATCGGGGAGTGAATTAAGCCATAATTACATTCACTAGTCGAAAATGAAATATCAATTTGACTGAATGAGCAGAAGTAGTATGTCGATAAAAGGAACGGGGCACAACACCTGTTTAATAAAGCACAGCATTGGTTTAGAGGCCAGAGTGGATAATCACTGATGCAACATACGTAAAGTTGGTGCGTATAAAGTAAATTATAGGCCCATAAAAAATTGAAAATCTCAGCGGATATAGATAGCCCTCTACAGGCAAACAACCATCCCAAACTTCAAGAACCAACACAATAGACTCGAGATGGTCTTAAAATCCCAACTACGTTAGTGTTAAAAGCCGTGGTTCAATAACCGAACTTTAAGGAAGGACTGTTCATAAATAGCGCATCATGAATACTACACAGAGTTGTAGTACAGTTTAAACGTTATACAACAAACTGAATATGAATCATATAAGAAAGCGTTTATTGGAAAATGAAATCCAGGGCCGGAATATTTCAATATTAGTTCTACATGACTAGAAATCGTCTTACTAGCGTATAAAATATATCATTCGCGCGCAGGTAAAACATGCATTTGGCCAAATAGCAAAACATTCACCTCCAAGAACAGAGGATATTGACGCATGCAGTCGTTTTGCAAATTCAAGACAGTTCAAGGACAATTCTAAGTGCGAAACAGTACGATTTGTATAATCCTATAAGCCCGTATCGACCGTAAAATACTCACGGGGCTAAAAATATGAATTACCGGTACGTTTAAATGGATAAGATACTGAAAAGTATGGAAAGAAATACAACGTAGAAAATAACTAATTTTGCTGAAGTGGGACTTACGTACTATTTTTGAATAGTGCCTTTCGTGTTAAATACGGGAGGAATTTACATCAGTTGTGCATACTTCGACCGAATTGCAATAAGTAATTCAAACGAGATGCAGATCAATAAATATCTTATTGGAATGCCCTTAAATTTCCGTACGACAGAAAATGACATTACTGACAAAAAGCCTTACATCGAGTTGTCTTTTACGTATAGCTTAACTGTCCGAGCCTGGTTCATCAGTGTTCACCTCGTGAAGAACAGACCGACGTTTAAAGCGTCGAACCTGGGGGGAAATCACAAACAAAAAACGACAACAGACAAGCAATGCTCTCATAGGGTGGGAGGGGGGTGCTAAGTCATAGGCATCAGAAGAAATGTGTACAATAGTTCAGCTTAAGGGCGAACAAATTAGCACAACACCTGTTTAATAAAGCACAGCATTGCTTTAGAGGCCAGAGTGGATAATCACTGATGCAACATACGTAAAGTTGGTGCGTATAAAGTAAATTATAAGCCCAAAATTGAAAATCTCGGCGGATAAAGACAAGCAATTAATGCTCTCATAGGGTGGGAGGGGGGGGGGGGGGATTGCCCATTCATAGGCATAAGAAGACAGTCGGGAAATGTGTACAATAGTTCAGCTTAAGGGCGAACAAATTAGCAGGAATTTATAACTAATTCCATTGCGATAAGTTGGGTACGGTAATAGTGTACTGTTAACGTGCTCGGCAGAGAGTAGACGCGACCTGAATGAAGAAAGGACCTTAACTGTACCTTTATATACGTTGTACTTAGAATGCCAATAATGACCAGTCATGCATAGCAAATTGTGAACACAATACCGATACAGAATACACAGGACCGTAAAGCCGTTATACGATCATTCAACCGAATGAAACTATATTGACACCAATGCAACATGCCAGCAAGACCTTAGCCTTTTGGCAAGGCTGGATGGCTTCGGGGTTATATTGTGTGGTAAAATGTGGGACAATTGGGCGTCTTGAAATTACCCCCATTGAGCTCCATGTATGTATATATCTTTAAAATTTGACACATTGTTTATTCCATCAAGGTTTCGTACGTAATGACTATTATTTGCTGTATAATTTACCAAATGCAACTCCCGAGTAACTTACATAGGGTGACCTGCATGACATCAATGAGTTGCACAGTAATTGTTTGTGACTGGCGGATTTCTGCTGCCAAAAACGGTGGCAGATTATTAAAAAAAAACACAATAATTTCTCGCAGTTCGAAATGGGCCACTCGGCGTGTGTAGACTCTACTCAAGTCACCAAATCGCACAAAAGCACGAGGCCTTGTCAAGAAGCAAGCAAGACCACGGCACTACTTACCACTTCTGCCAAACGAACTGACCCACACATCCGTAGCCCGGGAATCAAAACGCTTTATGCCCTCCCAACAGTTCTCTGGAGTAAAAAGCTTGTCATAATAACCACCGTTACGCTCGTAAATGCTTTCTTCGCTGAAAAACGGGACGCTTGACATGGTAGTGCTAGCTATACGAGTCTAATATATTGCTAGGGATTTGGTAAACCTGACTTGTTGGCGTTCTGCAACACAAGGATTAGTTTTCTGTCCTATAGTGTGCATGTGCCTCCTTCTTTTTGGACCTTGGTTTGTCACACATCAGAACAGTATACGCAAAGACAAGATAAGGGTTCCTTTTAAAGGAGTGTGATCAGATCACATTTTGCTCCCCCCCTCCCCCCTCCCCCATTTTCCCCATGGGTGTTGAGATTTTGATATCAGTTGTAATATTTTCTCTTACCATTCTGAAATTGTGCGCTTTCAATCCGTATACTTCCAGGCATATATCGTCAAAAATCCACCGAAGTTTTGTAAAGTAATTTATCCGGTTACATAAAGCAGTGCAGTGATTACACCAACCTTTTTGCATCCACATCCAAATTGGGCATTGCAATTTTCCTGTTTTCTCCCCGTGGATAGTGTTTTGGGAAGGTATTTTACATGACGAAATTCAATTTTTGAAAAAATCTGGACACGCTACCTTAAAGACACTGTTTACCAATGCTATAACAGCATAGAATACTACCTGGAAAACCAAGTCATGAGCTATTGTCATGCCGTATTTTACACGTCCGTCTGACTGGTTGACTTTTGTGGACTGTGACACTCAAGGCGGATTCACACTATCGCGGAAAAATCACACTTTCGCGCTGCGCTCACCGCATTGCATGAGCTCCCAATCGCCGATTATTCCAAAATAGAAAATTCTACTCTGGTTACTTGGGGCTTCTCTAAAACCTCATTGGCTGCGTGTTGGAAAGGTCAGCGCACCGCGGTCAAAGTTCAACAAATTTGAACTTTGACCCAGCTCAAAACGTTTTGCGCGTCGCGATAGGCCGCGCACAAGCGGCAAACCAGTTTGTGTACAAACCAATGGCACAGTCTGATTTTTCCGCGATAGTGTGAATCCGCCTTAACACGCATTTTAAAACCTAGTACATCATTTGCAGTTACCTAAAAATATTTTTCACGAGTTGACAAGAAAAAAAAGGACTAAAATAGCAATGGTAACAAACATCACATGATTTTCCCCTCCGTGTAAAATGGTACCTTTGTGGGCGAAAAATCACAGTTGGGTGAAATTATTTTTAGGTTTTGTTTTCTTTTCAAAATGAGCGAGAGTATCACAATTTTTGATTGCAGAATGTTCCCAATTGCGTGCTTGAAAACCAAATTAAATACTCTTTTTACATAACCTCCTCAAATGTTAGCACTGTTTAGTTGCAAAGTCTATTTCATTTCATTTCATTTCATTTATTCGTCCATAAAAAATGGATATTTAATTTCAGCCTGCTAGGCTAAAAACAAAAAACATAAATTATACAAATACATACATCACACAAACATTAAAAATACATTTAGGCTTAGGTACACTAAAAAAAGTGACCCATTTGTAAAAATCGTGCATTTGTGGGAAAAGCAGCACAAAACCATCCCAATAAAAAGGAAAATATGTCTTGTTTATTCCTCGTTACTAATCGATATTTCATTCTCAATAATTAGTGATTGTCACAAATGTGGTGTCGTTGTGAAAGGCAACGAATAAGTTTTCCATTGATGTGCAACAGGATACGAACAGGCCAAAAATACCTGTTATAGGCCTACAGGTGATGAAAAACAAATTTCCAAACTTTTTTGAGGAGTTTAATTGAACGTTGATCCCGAACTGCATTCAAATTCGCGCTAAAATGAATGCATCTGAAACAAATTTGGGTGCATGGTATTTTGCTAAAATTCAGCAAAAAAACCTATATTACAAACTTTGCATCTTTAAAAATGATTATGTATGATATCTTCTAACATCTATAATTTCAAAGATACTGCGCAAACCCAATACGTATATAGACGCACGTGCATTCGACTATGTACAGAATTAATTACAGTACTTGTCAAGAGAGCCCCGACACGCGTGGCACATTAATAAGTACCACTCATTAAACGCACTGCCATGTACACTAATAATTTCAATTTGCGATTAACCTTCGGAAATAATTATCCTGGTCCAATTGCCAGGCAAAATACCTCCATACAGCTCCTTAATTGGATCCTTGCTAAGTTCTTCAGAATGGCTTTATACTGCTGTAAGACTCGTTTGTATACGGTGTTGGTGTATTTCAGCGAGAAGCTCTGGGCCAGTTCGACCGTTGTCAACGGGGAATCGCAAGGTCGACCGGTCTCAGTTCTCCTTGAACAGTTCTGTGTCCCTTCGAAAATCGCAATCGATCTCCGTTTTTTATGTAATTAGTTGTCCATTGAATTTTAGCCACTTGAGGTGTTTTTTAAGAGCGAGGTAATTATTCCCTTTAACACGGGTTTATTTTCAACTGACATTGGGGATTCTCGTGGTAATTATACATCGATGAGCTGTAGAACAATAATTATCCTATAGTGATGAAGTGTCGTGAATACTTACGTATTAATAAAAATATATCCTATTACATTAATAAAATAACGGCTCGTATATTTCACTTCAAGTATATAGTGGCCATGAGTGGTTTTTAAAACCACTTACATCCAACAATTTGGATAAATAAATAAGAAATCTATAATTAATATAAAGCATTGATGTTGATTTAACAGAAAACGATATTATATCTTATCAATTCTAAAAGAGAAAATATTTATTTTACAACAAAGCTGCAACAAAACAATCTTTTGTGTCAAAAAAAAATAAAGCAAGTTTCTGATGTAATTTTCCTGCGTCGACCGAAATAAATACAGCACGATATGTGGCAGAGGGATTCCAAAAGAATTCCTTTCAGTTTTTGTTTTGGGGTGGGGGGAGGGGTTTGGTGCGTTAACAAAAGGGAAGAGTGTGTTGAGGAATAGGGGCGTTAGTGGGGAGTCCCTTTGCCACATATCGTGCTGGGTATAGATCGAAAAATTCAGTAAACATCATTCGCAGTGACCCGAAATGTTACCTTACGAATTGACAAGAAAAATCCAACTAAAAGTGATAGCACTGGTAAAAACATGACACCGCATGATTTTTCCCATGTAAAATGGCACCTTTGTGCATGGGATAAATCTTCAACTGAAGGTGCATGCTCTTTTTGAAAAGTAGTTTGCAAACTGTTTTTTTTTACCATTCATTTATCACAAAAACCATGCATGGTAAGGTTTTCTGAAGTATTGCTCCATCTATGCGGTTTAAGTTTCTACAAGGCAGTTTGTCAACATTGTTCTTTAGTTATGTAATGCTGCTCCTGGATTTCGTCAAAGGTTTTATCTACAAATGACATACTGCTATATACCTATGCCTTTAAAACTGCATTGTCAACTTTCGAGGCTTTTACCCCACGTCGGGTTGGCGTATGGGTTCTTTCCTCGGCTTTCACCTCTGGCGTCCCGGGTTCGAATCCGGGGCGTGTATGTGGATTGGGTTTGCAGTCCCTACTTGACCGCGTGGGTTTTCCCCTGGGGCATTTCTCTAGGGGTTTTCCTCCCACTTCTAAAACTGCAACTCCTTCTTCGTCATCTCAAGTTGATAATATAGTATAGTTAAAGCTAAAACCGTATAGTTGATGGAATTAAGGGCCTTAGTTGCCGAAGATGCCATAAAATATACAACAACAACAACAACACGAAACCAAAAAGCAAATCCCACGCATGTGCAGACTTATCCCTCAAGCTCTACTAGTGGTCATTGCTCTTTGAAAATTGCATCCGGGCAGATCTCAGTCCAAAACTGATTGAAACTTGAAGGAGGGGAATTCAATAATTACTTGCAATCCAGCCAAACCATGTGCCTCTAACTGTCCAAATAATTGCCGTGTCACCATTCACCCCACGCTCGTACTGTACTATAGCGGCGTCCGCGAGTAGTTACGCTGTGCAATTTCTCGTGTCCACGATTTGAGAGAAAAAAATCCACGTCCCTATAGCGAGCTTATTTTCAAAACTCGTTCTGATGGGGAAAATTAATCCTCATGGATTTGGAATTACGCGTGTTGGTCGGCTCGTTATCTGCCCAAATTATTGTCATTTCGTTGTGGGTGAATCTGCACAGGGAAAATGTTCATTCGCTAAGTTTCACCTTTTCACCCTCAAACCGTTCTTTGAAAACAGATTACACGATTGGAAAACTGTTATTTTCACGTCACGTGTGATTACAGATAGTATATACATGATTGGTAAACTGTTACAAATATAGTTTAATCCCCCTGTGCGATTGAAAATGTTCATGATAAAAAACAACCTGAGCAAAAACATTTGAGAAAACAGTCAAAAAAGGGTTTACATTCATTTCGCCCCAAAACCACAACCACTTCGCCTTGAACCACTTCGCCCTGAACCACGGCCTGTGGCTTTTGGTCAAAGTAGTGTTTGGACGAAGTGGCTTGGGCGAAATGGCACTTGGGCGAAGTGGTTAAGGACGAAGTGGTCCAGGGCGAAATGGTTTTGGGGCGAATTGAAGACTATAGCACTTCAGACAGGGGAAGTTTTCTGCCGTCATCATGTTTTTATCGTGTAAGTTATGAGTAAATCTGTGAACATTTCTAGTTCTTCAAGATACCAATCATGTGTACTGCCTTTAAGGATGTGTATGATAAAAGTCCATCTATGTATTAAACTGAGCTCATTATTTAATCTACGTTCAGAGAAAACAATGACTCTTTCAGGAAATTGTACAAAGCCGCTGTCTGGTTCCGTGACTATGCACAGATAAAGGACCCACCGTCCTTACAGGGCGCTGGGATGGGCTGATGTGCTTCACAAATTTCTGTGAAGGAAATACGTCACGCAAAGGTCACATCTATAGACGCGCGGAGCATTGTGGGTTGCTTACTGCCAGGCGAATAATTAATAAATAGTATGCTAACGCTTATACATCCAGTGCAAAATTCAAATTCACGAATCAAATGAGTGTACTATGTGCAAAACCTGCCTTGCCTGCTGGAAAAAAAATCGTTTTACGTCCGTTTACGAGAAAAAGAGGTGACCTCGTGGTCACGTGTCGTATATATACTGGCCAATGAGGGCGAAAATAGATTAGTCCATCCCAGCGCCCTGTAAGCGAAGGTATAGCCAGGGGCCTTGTTTTTTCACATGAGGGCGCCCTTGTAAAAATGTGTGTGCAAACTTTTTTTCGGTCCGGTCAAAATGGTCGCCATTTTGGGACATTGTAAATCCTGTATACGGGCTTGAAATGCCCATTGTATCATTTGCAACGACCCAAAATGTTAACAAGCTGACAAGAAAATCTTTACTAAAATTATTGAAAATGGTAATAAACACCGCATGTTTTTAACTATCTAAAATTCACCTTTCTGCAGCCACTAATAAAGTAAAATTAGCAAAATTTGTGAAAAAATTGTGTGAAATGTGTGCACTCGTGTTTTAAGCATTCACCTCACTCAAAAACCATGCATAGGCCTATATTTAAAAAAAAAATGTTTAACATGGTGCATCCATGTGCATGGCTGCAATCTTATACTGAATCTTAATTTTGCGGGAAAATAAGACCCTCCACCGTTTGAAAGGGATGGTGCTTTAATACAGAATTGAGTCTTTCCACGGTAAAGGGGATTTTGGCAACACAGACCATCATATTTTCCAGATAATACCTTTGTCTGGTCTCAAAATGAAAGACTCGGTTACGAGCGTATTATTGGAAATTTGTACACAGGGTTTTTAGAAAGGCATGTTGTCACACTATTTGTAACCCTTTTGGGGCCTAAGTTTTCTCTTCAGAACAACTGAAACTTATTTCTTTTATTTTGAGACCAGACAAAGGTATTTACTCGAAAATATGGTCCGTGTTGCCAAAATGCCCCCTTTACTGTGGAAAGACCCAATTGGGAAATTGAATCCGTTTGGTGTTTTAATAGCAGTCTTTGATCACAATTTATCAGTACAAATTGTCAATTGGACAACGTTTCACGACTGACGAGGCACGTAAAACGTGCGTAACCGCATATAGCTGTTAAACATTTGCAACTTGGGATCGATTTGACGGTGGTTATCAAATAATTATGTGTGCCGGAATTGAGTTTCAAATAAAAAGGAAGCTTGTAGAATGTAGTCTCGTCCTTTGCGTAATACTGTGAAATCAGACCCTAGTTTTTGCATCAGTCGTGGAAGACTTGAAAAGGACATTACAAGAGTTGCGGTCGGCTTGAAATAAGACCCATGATGAGGGCGCTCTTTGTAAAAAATGTGCTCTGTTTCAAGTGGATGGTATAGAACCATGGCCTTTTTCCAAATCTCGACTTGGGCTCAGGCCCAGGCTCCGGCTCCTTGTAAACCACATGGAGCCGGAGCCTGAGCCTGAGCCCAAGTCGAGATTTGGAAAATGGCCCATAACATGCACAGGGTGACGTGTGGAGTTCGGTAGTACAGTTCACAAATGTCACAGATTTTAAAGCCCAGTACATCATTTGCAGTTACCAAACATTTTACTTCACGAGTTGACAAGAAAAACCAGACTAACTGTTGATGATTTGTCTCCGTGTAATGGTACCTTTGTGGGCAAAATTATTGCCAACTGAATAAAACAAAATTCTGCAGACATTGTTTTACCATTCATTCAACACAAAAACCGTGCATGGATTGTTATGGTTTTCTGAAGCATCTTTGTGGCTGAAATTTCTACAAGGCAGTTTATCAACGTTGCTTTTAGCTATGTAAAGTTGTCTCTGTTTTTAAAAGTTTTCCATCATGAAAAATACTGATGTAACTTTTAAATTCGTTGATTTTGGAGAAGTATTAAAATGCAGAAAATGAAATAGAGGAAGAAACTGCATGGCACAATCGTCCGGTTGGACAATGTTTTGAAAGCGATGAAAAATTTACTTTTGTTGGTGTTAAATTTCAAATAGACAGCGGAAGTGTGACGTGTTGCCCTGGTAATTGGCTCTAAACATCATGGCCGTCGGAAAAATTACCATTGCAAAAGCACAGGGACACGGTACAGTGATTTTTAGTGTAGAGCCATTGCTATAGGCAACTAACAAAAGATGATGTATTTACTTGCATGTACGAGATTCGGCCTACAATAATGGTCCTGGAGCATTATTCGTTGTTATTACAGAACATATGAGAACGTCTTGAGAAGAGACTAGGGTAGGGGTAAAGGTTAGGTTTCAGGGGTTAGGGTGATAGACTTCTGTTATGAATGTCCCTGGTTCGATTCCCATTTGTTTAACAATTTTTTGCAATACTCGTTACTTTGTTTTAAAAGATAAAGTAGTTAGAAGCTTGAAAGAGCCAGAAAAAAATGGTAGTCTTTGTTTAGAGTGTTAAATGTGTTAAAGAAAAATGAGAAAATTGGGCTTATTGTCCAGGACCAGTATTGTAGACCCAAAACTCACGCTATTCACTTCGGCAGTCTATTGCGTCAAAATCCCAAACAATTGAATTTAACGATTCCATGTTACTTATTAAGTATTTTAATTGCATTGGGAAAACATTTTTTTATTTAATTTAACTTAAAGGGGGAATAAGAGTTTATTTCTCCGCTTTTCAAGAGAATAAAAAAGTATTGTATTGATCCTCGGTTACAAATTTCCTAGAGAGACAAATTTCCGAGTAAAAAATAAGAAAATTAAGGACAATATTAATGGATTAAGAAACATCTTGGGCCAATGCTAATCTGAACGTTCACCCCTCTTGAGCATATTTATTAACACCAAGAGAATCCACGAAGGTAAACTACACACAAAGGAAGACATTGGATTAAAAATACCGAGCCTGACCGTAAAAGACCGAGCGTTTCGAAAACGGCCTATGTGGAACATATTTTGCGTCTACATCCGGACGTATCACATGCATAGCTACGCCTTGGTTACTGCTATTTGCATATTGGGAAAATACTCTAAAATCATATAGTGGATGGATCTATAAGGTAGGAGGACTCGATTGCACTTTTTTCATAGACTATCGACTGGTTCAAATAAATCGTGATTTTTGGCGAGGCCCAGTCTTCGGACAGTACAAACTCTGATTCCCCCTTTAAAGAGAGACATCCTTCATTTAATTTAACTTGGAGAAAAATCCTGCTGCAATGCATCATATTACAATGATGTTCGTTACAAAAATCATCAAGACAGCTAAAATCTCAAAATACCAAATCTTAAAACTTTGTACGTCCAATGGTTAACCGATGCAGAATTCTGTCAATTCCAATTTGGTTTGGGTCCGAAACGAGTCCAATTGGTCCTCCATCTTCAGCAATTCCCAACCAATCAGAGTCCGACGAACAGTAATTGCTCCAAATTGATTCTATTTACATCCAAATGTCTGATTTGCTAGCGGTGCTCGGTCATGTTTTCCTCCAGACTCCTAGTTAATCTAGCAGATACGCGAACGTCCATTGATAGGTGAATTTCGATTCAAGGCACATCCCGCGGTGCATACATACGAACGTTTTCTAACAATTTTGGGGCAAGCGATTGATTCCGCGAAATTGCGTTCAAATTGCGTTACTGCGGGACATGACGAGCGCAAACTCCCCAAACACCGCCGTATAATTGGATTAATTACTGGGGGACAATTGGTCCAATCCGGTGGGTCCGAGGGCTGGAACGGCCGACACAAAAGGACTGCTCATCGGCGTTTTTCAGACAAGGCGGAAGACTGTTTTTCTTTTATCAAGTTTTATTAACGTTCATTTAGGGACTCTTTATTTTGAGAAGCACAAAATACCAGCAGGATTATTTTGCAGCCAGGAAATTCCGCCGGGTTCCTTTATCAAAAATACTGCGTCCTTCGGGTGTCCATTCAACGGACTCACGTTCCATATTCTAATATGAACGATTCTATTCTCCGCACATTCCCAAGGAACGAAAAAAGATTAAACGATATTTTGGCTGGATCATTGGGAATCACGTGCTTTTAATAAATTGGACCCAAAGATTCCCCGCAATCAACTAAAATCTACTCATCCAATTACACTTTGAAAATGAAAGAAGTCAAATTTGGGGAATGCATGTTTAAGATCTTATTGTTAATAGTAAATGCCCAAATGACATGGAAATTATTTCATTATTTCAATGCCGAAACTATTCGTTGTGGGAGTGGGAGGGGCGATAGGATCGTATAGGTTTTAAATTTGTTTGTTAAAAAGAGGACCTATAAGTAAGAAATATATATATATATATATTACCATGGCTTGAAGACAACTTTGCTATATGATACATGAACCAATCTGGTCACGCTCCTTTAAATTGGCCCCAGAATGGACCACAACGTTTTATGGGACACTATATACCGCACTTTATCAACTGTATAGGCCTATGATGGCTATATTTATACTGCGAACTGCTCAACTGGGGATCACGCGAAAATATAGGTATATACACCAACAAACGATTGAAAAATATTGAGCAACTTTAATACATGTACCATTATGCAACAAAATAATGTTCACTATAACAAAATGCTCTTTACAATGAAGTCCCACTATGTTATCATACCAGAATGACACCATTAAAATACACTAATTATACCCAGCAACAAAAGAAACGCAAATTTTCAGTTTAATCAAACATTGAAAATTTATTTTGTAATTAAGTTGACATCGAAATATTTATTTATTTTTATTTATTTATTTATTCACCATATCCAACAGCGGAGAACCGCCAATTACAGGAATGGGAGCAAGTGTGGTTGAGTGCCTTGCTCAAGGGCACAGGTGCCACAACCCGGCGCGTACAGGAACTTAAGTTCGACGCACTAGGGGGCGGTCGGGTTGGCGTACGGGTTCTTTCCTCGCCTTTCACCTCTGGGGTCCCGGGTTCGAATCCGGGGCGTGTATGTGGATTGGGTTTGCAGTAAAATATACAACAACAACGACGCACTAGACCGCATTAAGCTTGTGTGTGCTCAAAACTGACTCCCACACGTATAGTACAGAAATTTTTGCGTCTGTTCTGTTCATCGGTATTTTACCACCAGTAGGCTAAATAGGGCTTCCATAGGAACCAATGCTAAATGCCCCATTTTCAAAAATCATTTTAAAATACTCACAACTCTCTTAGCTTCAAAGGACAACAACCAAAATACTCATTGAAGTCTCATCTTTTCAATTCTGGTCAATTTTATGAGGGTAATCCGTCACTTTTATTCCCTAATTTCCACTTAAAACAAAACTATCCCTGCAACAGTGAAAATTATTAAACAGACCAGCGTCCATTTTGGAACAAAGGCATGTGCCTACTGGGCAAAACAGGGCCACTTTTAGGAGCTACAGTGTCTAAAATGTTTGTAGTTGGAAGAAAAAATACCCCACATCGCGGCGATAGTCATATTCTACACAAGACCACACTCGTTCAGCTCACAATTCTCTCTAATATAAAAGAATTTGAGGGCATACAAAATATTCATGAGCTCGGCGCACGGATCTCTTCCTATTTACTTGGGTGCACCCAGCTGCAACATGGCCGCCATCCAGTATACATGCAGTTACAGGTACCCAGCACCATTTAAACGGGACTTGACACCCACTTTAAAGGCCCTATATATCATTCGCAAGATACAACCTTTTTTCAGATTCGTGGAATAAGAGTGTAACATATTTAAGGGAGAATGTTGGTAAACTAGCCTGAAGAAATTTTAGCTACATAGATGCATCAATGCTTCAGAAAACCTTGAAAATCTATATATGGATTTTGTGTACAAGTGAATGCTAAAAATGTCCCGTGCACTGGACTTAGAAACCCACCTTCGGTTGTCAATTTCCAATATGAAATACCATTTTTGATGGAAATAAATTCATGTGGTGTTTGTTGCCATTGCTATCAACACCTTGAGTAAGGTTTTTCTCGTCAAATCATGAAAAACAAAATTGGGTAATTGCGAATGATACAATGGGCCTTTAAAGGCAGAGCCTCGTCAGCAATGCGCGCGCGCCAAATTCGTGCCACGAATTACGCGGGGTGGATTCAGGTTAAAGGAAGGGACAACGCTTGTATTAAGTTATCGACGAAATTAATCAAAAATATTACCAAAGTATTGCCTGGTGCATAAACCTAAATGAGAATCAGAGAATCTTGTTTTCAACGTCGGCAACCCAATTAATTTTGATGATAAACTGTGCAACTATATAAGGTAGTGGGTTCGAATCCCGGTCCGGCCCATCCATGGTTCGTGTACCCTTGGGCAAGGTGCTTTGTCACGCATTGCTTCTCTCCACCCAGGAGTAAAATGGGTACCTGTGAGGGTAGCGAAAGTTGATGTTTGATTAGCCGTTGAGCGCCTAATATAATAGGCAGCCGGGGCTGTATACTCCCCAGGGAGCTGAGAAGGATTAATTAATGATTTTACTGAGCCCAATGACCAGGGGTAATGCAGAAAGCGCATTGAGAGATCCGTCGGATCTGAAATGCGCTATATAAGAACTGGCTATAGTTCGGAGGTACCATAGTCACGCTATATAGTGCAAAGGTCAAAGTTGACGATGAAGAATGCTGGTTCACCTAATTACTGTGATTCACCTTGCGCAATTCTCAGGTACCACAATCACGCTATTGTACAATGGTGTCATTGCTATATAAAGCACACGCGTTAAAGTTGCACTGCCCGTGTTTGGGCCGATTTGGGCGTACAATTTTTTTTTTAAAGTTAAATAGGTATTTTTCTAGAATAGAAAAAGTTATCAGCTTTCATTTGGTACCAAGAACGTAAAAATCCGTCAAGGATTAATGCCAGTCGATTAAAAACAAGAAATTATTAAAAGGCTGGCAGGTCATTTAATCGACAGGGTTATGACGTAAATGTACATGTGCGCGTACATGTGTACATTGTACACATACTATGTACATATGAGCGTACGCGCACATGTACAACATGGGAAGCACGTTTCAAGAAAAAGGCTTGTATCTCCAATTCCCGACGTCAGAAATTTAAGTTTTCTAAATTATCGTAAGCTTTCTAAATTATTTTTAATCCTTTCACCGAAACACGGGCAATGCAACTTTAACAGTCACGCGCTGGTTAAGATAACTCAAAGTACACATTTCGACACCCTAAGCATTGCAATCAGACAGTGAAGCCCGTATGTGCACTGTTTAATGTTTGCACTTATAGCTGCGTCATCAACACGCCCACATTCTGGTGATAAGCGAGCGCCATCTTGTTGCCTGCCCTTACACTGCTTGGCTGATAATTTCGACAAGATCTAACTTACGGAATCCGATCCAAATTAAGGAAGGCAGATACAGACTAGACACCAGGTAAGATTGGCAGCGACCTAAACATAATGTTGTAAAACATTTTAATTTTAAAATGGAGATATCTGACATCACCGTTTCTGTTTTCCAAAACAAATAATATTTTTCCCGGCCAATTTCAACAAACAAGCGACAAATTTCTTCTATATTCCTCCATATTAGGCAGTTTTAAGTCCCCTGCAGTTAGTCCATTTCAAATTGCCAAATAAAGCATTCAAATTCGGTTTTGCGCGGAATAATTTATTTGGCATGCTATTCAATTTAGCGCATTGTCAGTCATTTTAGTGCTGTAAAATTGTCGTCCAATTTAGCAAACCGCCCTCTGCTGACGATTTTAACCGAAATCGTCATTTTCGTTTCATCTAAGAGCAACCTCACAAAATGAAACTTCACAAAATGAAAATCGAAATAAGTACAGAATAAAATGCTGCAAAATTGACAATTTGGAAAAGACAACGGATAGTGTTGTGCATCTCTACTTTATTTAAAGTTGCATTGCCCGTGTTTCGGTGAAAGGATTAAACAAATTAATTTACACAAGTGAACGAATTTAGAAAGCTTACGTGTCTCTGTAACGAAAAATATCAAAAACCTAAATTTCCGACGTCGGGAATTGGAGATACAAGCCTTTTTCTTGAAACGTGCTTCACATGTTGTACATGTGCGCGTACGCTCATATGTACATAGTATGTGTACAATGTACACATGTACGCGCCCATGTACATTTACGTCATAACCCCGTCGATTAAATGACCTGCCAGCCTTTTAATCATTTCTTGTTTTTAATCGACTGGCATTAATCCTTGACGGATTTTTACGTTCTTGGTACCAAATGAAAGCTGATAACTTTTTCTATTCTAGAAAAATACCTATTTAACTTTTAAAAAAAATTGTACGCCCAAATCGGCCCAAACACGGGCAGTGCAACTTTAAATCATTTTAATGATTAACACATCTCTTGTGTGTCTCTACGTGAGTTTTTATTCTGTTTCCATAATTTGAAAAAGGTGGCGACAATTATTGATCATGCCGTAGACCTTTTAATACCCAGATTATCTGCAACCTCGACATAATCCACGTCATTCCCATCAAACGCATCGATCAACTGCTGCCTATCAGTATTCGATATTTCGCATAGCGAGCACGAGCTGTCATTTCTACGTACTTCTTCTCGTCATCGGAAAAACCGAAAAGTGCCGCTTAGTCACCCATTTTATACATCTTGGGAATACATAGGTGCATTAAATTATGTACAAAATGCGTTTGGAATGTCAGTCTGAGCCACATCTTGCACTCATTTTATTTGCTTCATGCTTGTATATATGGCTTCAGCACTGGAAATGAGTTTGCAAATTAATGAAATTTAAAGGGCCCCTTATTTAGGATTTTTATCAATCAAATCTATGCTTTAAAACCACTTTACTCAGTTAAAGTCATAAAAATCCCATTTGGAGCTTGCTTTGGGGGTTAAAACAAAGGTTTTTAGTTTTTATGCTAATGAAAATATGCATATTCATGACCAAGGTCACGACGTCACAAGAGGCAAACACAGGAAAATCACATAGAACTGTGTACAAAAGATTCCACTTTTTTCTCAATTTTCCTGAAACTTTTGTAATCCATGGCTGTTTGAGTTTGTTTTACATGTTGCCTGCTGTAAGCCATGACAAAACTGGGGGTAGAAACTGCAGGAATTTGCCACAAGTCCAACTTGAAGTCTTATGTTTTTTCTTAACTTTTCCCTTCTGTCTTCCTTATGTGATGCACTCAAAACAGCGCCCTCTGTCTGTGATTTATTGCAAGGAAATCTTCAAAGTTGAAAAATGCCACCTTTTATTGATTTTACATCCAAACGAACAATAGTATGTCTTACTGAACAAGTAATCCGTCATTATAAAGCAAAGCTTAGGTACAAAGTTGTTTAGGATGTCACAGGCCCTTTAAGTACACTAATCCCACAAATGTCTGCCCATATATGAATACGAAAGATGGTGTGGTTTTAAAGTTTCCTTCGAATTTGAATGCTGATCGATGCAGCTGGTAAATCGGACTTTTATTTTTACGAAATCGTTTGACGCAGTGGAATTGCATACTTCTAAAAAGAATTTGAATGCTGATTTCGTGCAGCATTCGAATTCGGGCCAAATAGAACGATGCCGTTATTAAATGGCCCGTTTCTTTGCTGAAATTGGCCGGGGAAACCTATATTCACAACAATGCCAATTAACTCACATTACTTGACCACTTTTTGCCTTTCTTGACGTAAATTCGGTTCAGCTAATCGACACTAGCCGGATGCTATAGCGACACAAATCATCTATTTTGTTCATTTTAGAAATGGCTTCCGCAAACATAAGCTCTGTTCTTGAGAGTATCAGCAGACGTCACTGCGAGTGCGGAATATGTAAAGATAGGTACAAGGATCCTAAGATCCTTGACTGTCAACACACATTCTGCCTTCAATGTCTTCAAGACTATACGACCAACCCGAGATCCCGCCGTGTCTCATGTCCGATGTGTAGAAGTGAGACGGAACTTCCAAACACTGGAGCGCGCGGTCTGAAAACAAATTTCCATATGGTTTCACTTGTGGAGGACGTCGTTCGCCAGGAAAATTTGACCCGCTCCGAGGATCTAAATTGTCCCAAGCACAAGGGCGAAGCCATGCGGTTCTTTTGCACAACATGTGAAGTCTTGATATGCCAGGGTTGCACAGTAGTGGCCCATCCTAAACCGGAACACGTCCATATTGAAGCAGATGAAGCCGCAATGAAATACAGGAAATCAATGACGGAGCTCCTCTCCCCGCTAGAAGGCAAACTCAAAGATATCAAACAATGTCTAGCGACAATCTCCCAAACACAACGCGAACTCTCGGCCTCAAAGGACAGAATCACGGCAGAAGTGGAAAAGAAAGCAGAGGAGCTGAAACAAGAGATAACGAAACAAGCAATGAGCATCATTAAAGGAACGGAGAGAGTCCAGAAAAAGCGCCAACAACAATTAGATGGAACCAAGAAAACCCTCCAACAACTGTCTAAGAGAATTCAACATTCACTCGAGACAACAAGAGACAAGACAAACACCGCAATGGACCACAATTTCCTCTCGCTATATCCCACGATTAACATGGACGTCACACTGCTGAGTGGTCAAAATACTCCCGAGGTTGACAGCAGCCAGCTAGGCCTGAGGTTCAAGCAGGGACAAGGGGTTGATGAAATCAATCTTGGCGAACTGGAGACAGTGGCACCTCGCAGATGGGAGCTGTGTCGGGAGTTGGGCAAACAAGGAAGCGGCCCGGTAGAGTTCGATATTGCTCGCGGAATTGCTGTTCGACGTAACGACGAGATAGCTGTGGCAGACATCAATAACAACCGAGTTCAAATCTTGGGTGTGGATGGAACGTACAAGTGCCAAATTCCTCTGAAAGAAAGTAAGTACAAACACTCCACTACAGCTGTTAAAGTTGAAGTTCATAACTAAAGTATACAACCACCAGTTTAGGTCTTACGGTTCGGTACAATGCAATGAAAACGCTTTAAAGCAGGCCCGTATAGGCTGTGGCGTGCTGGGGTATTATAGCTACGTTATGTATAGGTTCACACCTGAATTGGGCTGGTAGGTGTCACGTGTCAGCTTTTCGATGACTAAATGCTTCTGTGCCTATGAACTCCCACAATGGGGAGCAATAATTGTAGCAAAGTGCCTTGCTCAGGGAGCATGATTCTAAATATCCAACTACCGGTACCAGACCAAGGGATCGTAAAACACATGGTTGTAAAACAATGCACGCATTCAAATCACAGCTCCAAAATTCTTGTCAAATATGACCAGAAATATAGGCCACAATGCTGTATCAAACAGTATTTGTTGATAAATTCTTGGAATTATAGCTAAGATTCTCGTCATCCTGATTGGAGAATCTAGTCATAGTGACCGGTCATATCGTTTTTTCAAGGAGATCCCTTTACTGTACGGAAGCTTGAACTGTCATCCACATTGCTGTATTACTGAGATAATTTGATTTCGGTTAACTCGCATTTCAGCGAGAATTCAACAATAATGATTCCGGTAACACATAATTAGGTGATCGGAACTCATTCCGATCACCTATTACTATTGTACGATTTCTTTGTCTTTTTTTTTTTTTTTTCTTTTTCTTTTTCTTCTTTTTCCACTCAAACGTTTCCAGAGCTTTTCTTCAAAACGGTTCAAGCTATCAACTTGAAACTTTGTAGGAACATCAACCCCAATGTGAAGGTGTGCATACAAGTGTGACGTCATTGTGACGTCATTGGGTATCAAATTACAACCCAAAAATGACTAAAATATGCATGTTTTAAAATGCTTCCGTCTGGAAAACCACGTGACCCATGATTTTCGTATTTAGCAGGCTTATAGATAAGATCATGGCCTACAACTTTCTTCGTGTGGTCATTTTCATCTGACCCTTCCTTCTGGGGTCAATCTGAGGTCAAAGTTCAACGAAAACGAAAATCTTAATTTTTGCACTTATTGAGCAACAATGCCCATCAATCCAAGCTGAATCTTTAAGTAACTAAGTACAGGCATAGGTCATATGGCAGACTTTCACCAGCGTGTATAATATTATGATGGCATCAAGCGTGACGTCATCGTGACGTCATCAAGTATCAAATTACACCCCCCAAAAAACCAAAATATGCATATTTTAAAATGCTTCCGTCTTGAAAACCACGTGACCCAGGATCTTCGTATTTAGCAGGTTTATAGATGACATTTTGTGCTACAATTTTCTTTGTGTGGGCATTTTCATCTGACCCTTCCTTCTGGGGTCAATTGGAGGTCAAAGTTCAACGAAACTGAGAATCTCAGTTTTTACACTTACCAGCAACAATGCCCATCAAACCAAGCTGAATCGTTAGTAAATTAGATACAGACATAGGCCCTACGGCAGACTTTCACCAGAATGTATAGTATCATGATGGCATCAAGTGTGACGTAATAATGACGTCATCAGGTGTCAAATTACAAAAATTCAAAGGTTATTATTTCCAAAATTCATATCTCAAGAACCGTATAAGATACTTGAACAATTCTTTCACAACATGATAAGTCTAAATGAACTGAACAAATTATACGATGTCATGACCCCTGTGTGACGCCTACTTCCGGTCCAAACCGGAAGTTGTTCAAAAATGTGCATTTTTTAAGCGTTTTGAATGCAAATAGATTCAAAGTGGTAGTGAATTTGACCATATTTCTACGGAACGAAATGTTTCCACACATGTGGACTTTTTTACTATACCATTGGTGACGTCATCATATCGACGGTACTTACGTAATGTGGTGTCAAAATACGCAAATTTGGAGCTGAATTGTTTAAAAATGCTGTATCTTGAGAACTACAGCAGATACTTGCATGATTCTTTCGCCACATTTAAGAAATTGATGTTTATCAAATTGTTGAACAATTTGTGCACAACATTGTGACGTCATGATATCGTCACAGGTGTCAAATTACACAAATTAAATGGTTATTATTTCAAAAATTCATATCTTAAGAATCGTAATAGATACTTGAACAATTCTTTCACAGCATGATAGGTCGCAATGAACTGAACAAATCATACAATGGCATGACCCCTGTGTGACCTAAACCTCCGGTCCAAACCGGAAGAAAATGTACACCTTTTTAGCATTTTGAATGCAAATAGAGCCAAAGTGGTAGGGAATTTGACCATAGTTCTACGGAACGAAATGTTCCCTCACATGTGGACTTTATGACTACATATATACCACTGATGACGTCATCACGTGCACGGTGGTTACGTAATGTGGAGAAGTTATTTGTTGGGTCCCTTGATAATTAAGCTAACTCAGTCGTTTGAGGGCGCTATGCCAAGCCTCCACTAATCTGACGATTTGCGCCCATATATAGTGCTGGACTTCTAATAATAGAACTTGTATCAAGGCGGCCTGTCTCGGGTCAGAGGTCATAATGTCTGGGCCACACGGCCAATGATATACACGTACGTGCGCGAGTAGTGAATAAGTCAGACAGACGATACATAATAAGCAGGGCTTGATTTACAACCGAGAAAATTGGACTTTTGAAGATGTAAAACTGCTAGTTTCCGTGGCATCATCGCCAGGAAAGTTGAATAAACACTAGATAGCACAAGGACATTTACTTTTGGTGACTTAGCTGTTGTATCTTGGGTGTAATTATTTACGGCTAGCCTTAGTCGGCGGACCAGAGTAAATATGTCTTCTCCCCGAAAACTGTTAATGTGACATGCTGGAAATCGTTGCTGTGTTGGAAATAAAATGGACATGGTGGACCGCAACTCAAGTTGACTGAAGCGTCAGTTTAATCTAGATGCAATTGAACCCCAACTCCCCACACGGCGATATACTACAGTAATATGATCTCAAATGACAAAATCTTTAGAACTGTAATAGATATTGAAAAGATTCTTTCACCACATATAGGCCTAGGCCTATATGTCAAAACTTGTTCTTCAGTAGATACTTGAACAATCTGTGCACACAATAGTAACGTTATGATGAGATTGACAATTATGACGTCATCAGATACACAATTTTAGCGTTGAATAGTCAGAGTCATGTCTTGAGAATTCCAATACTTTTTCAACATCAAACAACTCAAGTTTTCAAACAATTTAAAACTGTGTCGTCATCATCATTTCAATGTTTATGTCACCCGATCACCTTGCGTTTGTAAAAAACACAAACGCGAAGCTCTAGTTCAATAATATTTCTGTCTCTGTAAAACGGAATTCCACCACAAATTATCTCAGCAACACAAATTTCCTCGATTAAGTTAGCTTGTGGAATTCCGTGAAACATGAAACTCATCCCGGTAATATGGAAACATTGAATAGACCGTGTAAATTGCCCTCGGGAACGTGCGGAACTACGCGAGACTCGTCGACTTCCGGAGACCTCGTATAGGAGCTTAACCACGTGCAGCGATCCTTTTTTTTTTTGTACCATTTTGACACCACGTTAAAATTAGCGATTCGGGGTCCACTGTAACAATTATTAAATGCCATTTAATTTTTTCGTCTCTAAGATAAACTGGTAACCCTACACGTAATATAAAAAACACAGCCATGACAGCGCGTCGCTGGTAGTCCGCACGTGGCGCAGTTTTCAAAAGTTCTTGATTCGGCTTCAAACGGTCTCTGCGATTTCCGTCCTGATCATATGTACTTTATTTGTTTTAGTTTTTGGTGGTGGTTTTATCTACTCTCAAAAGAAGTGAACGTTCAGGTTGTCGTTCCAACCAGGTATTTGTTTAGCCACTTCAATATTTCTGAGATGCACCAAGCCTGAGCCCTCCATTCGTAAATGTACTTGCAAACTGGAAACAAAGGTCAAACATTTTTATTTGTTTGTGACAAACTCGAACAACAATTTCTTCAGTAAGGTGCCTTTTCCATTTATTGGTGTTTGGGCGTTTACAAACGCGGTACGGTAAAGTGGTAATTCAAAGAAGATCGTCACAACGTTAAAACCCCATAGCCATCCACTGACTGGTCTCCGGAAGTGTGACCCAAAACGAGACTTACACGGTCTATTCCGAGATATATGTATTATACATATCTACGGAAGCTTATTGTGACATGATTCACAATAACATTCCATTTCACGTAGACAAAAAGTATAATCGAATTAATTATGTGTTAGTTACCAAGATAATAATCGTTGAATTTCGTGGTTAAAAGCCGAGATATAATTATTTCAATAGCACAGTATAACGTGGATGGCAAATTAGGCTTCCCGTTATGATAGTTTTCCCATCGCTAGTTGTTTAACAGTTTATCTAATAACGCGCGTTACAAAAAAATGTTGATTTGTTTACACTTTATACATTACTGCTCAGATTTATTCCTATCTCCAACAGATGCGTGGGCCGTAGTACCCGCAAAACAAAGCAATCGCTTGATTGTAGTTTGCAAGACCCAAGTCAAGGTGTTCAACCAGGACAACTCGCTGGCATTGGAATTCTCAACAGTTCCGCCAGATGAGGCTGGGAAGACTTCAGTGAACCTCTTTAGTGCAGCGATCAAGAAGGATGGCAACATCCTGGTCGGTGATGCACATCGCAGGGTGGTGACCGAGCACAGCCCCACTGATGGTGCGCTCATACGCACCATACCAGTGGGGATTCAGCCTACGTTCATTACTGTTGGCAGCAATAACAAGCTAATCATTAGTAGCTGGGACGAGGCAGTAGTCCATGTTACTGATTGCGATGGCACCACTCTATTCAGCATTAAGCCAACCATCGAAGGTAAGCCATTGAAATATTGCCGTGGCGTGTGGTCGGACCTTTCCGGTCTATACATCGCAGTGGTCAGCGAGACGACAGGAAATGGTCATATCCATCACTACGATGCTCAAGGTGCCTTCCTCACCTGTATCGCCCATGGTCTGTACTACCCACAAGGAATCACAATGACACCGGCCGGGCAGATGGCAGTGGCAGATTGGTTCTCAGTTAAAATCTACCACTAGAGCAGTAATAAGATAACCATTTTATCCAGAGTTCATCGACTATAACATACACGCCACTGAGCATCACACGATACATGCATGTAGTATATAGAGATAAAGAAAACCAAGTAAATTAGAGATGTATATAGGCCCCTATGGGCAGAGCTCGATGTGATTTCATCTTTAAAAAAATATAAAGTTTTTAAAAAAAAGTTGTTGTTACATGTAGCTTTGTAATAAGTTCTCACCCAGAAACATCCATGTTATTGTGACATCCTATTCACCAGCTAATGCATGTAACTTCGTCAAACCGTGAGAATTATGTATATTTTGGGTTCGAATTCATTTTTTCAAGGTTGAAATGTGTCAAACTGAACACGTCACCCTCTGTGAGTTGCCAAGGTTACTGGGTCTACACTCAATCCAGTATTAATGTTTTTTCCCTGTGCTTTAGCAATGGACGTTTCAGCTTACCAGCGAATGTTTAGACCCAGTTACCCTGACAACTGACGTCACACTTTAGTGGTCTATTTTGCATATACATGTAAAAGAAAATTTTGCAATAGAATATTTATCATAAAAAACAATACAATACCCTTTTAATTAATGACAATTGGTGACGTGTAGTTTTTGAGATATTACGCCACAGTGGATTACCATATATTCCAATACGGACCATGATAGAGCCTTTGCTTGGAGGTCATCTTAGGGGTCAAAGACATTGTCACTGTGGGTTATGCATGAGTAGGCGATTTGTGAACCTATTGTCACATCACTAAAATACGAACTCACCCCTCAACATGGCCACTGGTGCTAAAGGTCCATACCCTAATGTGGCGCTGTAACATTGTGGAACGTTATGGCGTTTTTGGAATTTATATACAATGTATATTGAAATTTTGGGATAGACTTGTATTTATGCATACTACGTAAAATCTCGATATACAGCTTTGTGAAATATTGCTCGTGAATTCTCAAACTTGTATCCTAAATTTTAATTGTTAATTTCTCACACATAATACAATTTTCAACAGAAATAAACTCATGTGGTGTTTGGTACCATTGTTATTAACTTTTTTATTAAGATTTTTCTTGTCAACTCTTGAAAAACAATTTGGGTCACTGCAAATGATGTACTCTAATTTAAATTGAATGCTATTTTTCTTGCAGGATCCTTTCATTTTGATTATAGTGATCAATTGTGTATTTTGATGTAAATTTGAAAATTTAAACTTGAACTATAATGTGTCTAGATTGCCTGTATGCATGCTACGGATACGATACCAAGCATTGGAAAAAAAAATAGCTCATATATTCTCATTTATACAAAACAAATGTTTATCCTAAATATACTGGTTATTTTTCAATTATCGTCTTCCATTTTGATCAATGTGTATTTTCATGTATATCTGATAATTTGAACCAGCATGTGTAAGGCCTATACCAGTATGTATGTACATAATGTTTGCTATCTGTAGGTGAACACCTCTCGACAACATCGGCTATAGACCATATTCACGCGTTTGAACGGTTCAGTCGTGTTCCCTGAATCAGTTCTATAGAATGCAATCTGCTGGTTGGAAAGGTACCAGACTGCTTATACGTTCCATGCCTCGTCTTCAGATCGAGGTTTGGAATGCATATGTAACTAGCACCTTTCTAATCGAGTTTGTACTCCACAGAACTGATTCAAGGGACACGACTGAACCGTTCAAACGCGTGAATGTACAGTCCGATCTCGATAATACGAGCACTGTTAATACGACATTCTGCTTACGGCAAGGATTTAATTACTAATAAAAGGTTCCTGATATAACGAGGCAATCTACAAAGTCTCTAGGACCTCGTATTAACAAGGTTCTACTGTAATTTTTATGCAATTATTGTACATGTATATAATGTGTTGGAGATGTAGCTGCTTTCTTCTTAGCTGCAGCAGCAGCCGCGGCAGCCGTTTTAGACTTGGTTTTGGGAATATAAGTTTTGGCGTACCGATTGGGGAATGAGATTTGCTTAGCCTGTATACGAATCTTCTTGGATTTGCTGACTCGTGGTGTGGCACTGACGGACGGAGCCCGGGGGACACCCTTGCCTTTCCTTGTTTTAGGGGAGGTGGAGCGGCCACGTTGCGGGGCACTCACGTCCTCGGAAGACTTAGATTTTGTCACCTTCTTAACTAAAGTCTCCAGTCTTTTTTGACGACCGGTTTTTGCGGCTTTCCCAGCCTGTTATGTTGGAAGTATAGCACTCCTGATAAGAAGGGCCATGGTCATCTAAATTTTTGGGTACTTCTCCCCAGGTAGCGATTTTGGGACACATCCCAAGTTGTTCCCCGGGGTCATATTATACAAATATTGACTGCAATGAGGGGCATGGTTAAGATTATAGGCCCAAGGTGATCTCGAAGCCATGACTATGCCCCGAGGCGGAAGCCGAGGGGCATAGTCATGGCTTCGAGATCACCGAGGGCCTATAATCTTAACCATGACCCGAATAAACAGCAGTCAATATTTGTTTTATATACCGAATGTGTAGATTTTTGTCATCTGGTTGGTTAAAAGTAACGAGACATCATACAGTCATGACAGTGGTCCTTCGCGTTTCGATTTCGGAAGCTGGTCTACGGCGGAAAAGTTGTATATTTACAGCAAACATTGTAGCATAATCACCTGGCACTTTAGTAGCACATTTCACCTGACACAGTTTTCACTGTAGGCCACTTCTCTTACTTTCTTAAGGACTTCATCATCTACGACAGACGACAAAATGACGTCGAGATTCCGCCATTACCGTCCTGATGAATGTTTACGTGAAGCGCACAGCTGCATAGTTGGTGCACAGCTATAGCTATGCTAACACATGTAATGCGCGCGTCCGGAACCCGCTAAATGACTATGCCCGGGGCATGGCAAAGACTATTGACCGGTGGGCATATACGCGCCGGGTCTAGCCGATTCAATGCCCCCACTTTTAACCAATCAGATGACTGGAATCTACGCAGGAGGTATATAATATACAAATATTGACTGCAATGAGGGGCATGGTTAAGATTACAGGCCCAAGGTGATCTCGAAGCCATGACTATGCCCCGAGGCGGAAGCCGAGGGGCATAGTCATGGCTTCGAGATCACCGAGGGCCTATAATCTTAACCATGACCCGAATAAACAGCAGTCAATATTTGTTTTATATACCGAATGTGTAGATTTTTGTCATCTGGTTGGTTAAAAGTAACGAGACATCATACAGTCATGACAGTGGTCCTTCGCGTTTCGATTTCGGAAGCTGGTCTACGGCGGAAAAGTTGTATATTTACAGCAAACATTGTAGCATAATCACCTGGCACTTTAGTAGCACATTTCACCTGACACAGTTTTCACTGTAGGCCACTTCTCTTACTTTCTTAAGGACTTCATCATCTACGACAGACGACAAAATGACGTCGAGATTCCGCCATTACCGTCCTGATGAATGTTTACGTGAAGCGCACAGCTGCATAGTTGGTGCACAGCTATAGCTATGCTAACACATGTAATGCGCGCGTCCGGAACCCGCTAAATGACTATGCCCGGGGCATGGCAAAGACTATTGACCGGTGGGCATATACGCGCCGGGTCTAGCCGATTCAATGCCCCCACTTTTAACCAATCAGATGACTGGAATCTACGCAGGAGGTATATAATTGTTAATATCGGTTGAATTTAATATATATACAACTGTGTCGAAAGCAGCTCTTCTGATGAAGAAATGGGCGTGGCCATCTTAAAAAGGGCGTGGTCATTTTCGGGTATTTCGCCACGGATAGCGAATTTGGCACACATCCCACGTTGTTCCTTGGGGTCAAATTAGCCTAGATCAGTTGAGAAATCCTCTCCTAAATGAAGTGCATACAAAACTGTCACAGGTCCTCAACTAAACCAGGAATGTGGTAGAAAATAACCAGGAAATTTCACCAATGTGTCCTGGTATTTTTTACCAGGATTTTGGTTGACGTACATTCACCAGGAATCCTGGTGAAATTAACAAGGAAAGAGTGGGTGGTATCGTGACGGACCAGGAATCTGGTGAAATTTAACCAGATTGTTTTTAGAGTGCACCGGTTCAGACTCGTGTATCACTTGATGGCTAGTAAAAGAACGTTCCGTGTAAGTTGGTGTTACACGGTGTAAGCATTTCGAACGCCACCTTCACGCTATGGTACCGGCAACATTCACGCTATCGTACAATGGTCAAAATTAACGATGAATATTGATGATGTCATGGCTATATAAAGTATACACTACGTAACAGTCTCGTTATAAAATAACTCAAAGTACACAGTTCAAGAACTTATTGGAACGACACCCTGCGCTTTGCAATCAGACAGTGGAGTCCGCACTGTTTGATGTTTGCACTTACAATATAGCTTCGTCATCAACACGCCCACATTCTAGTGATAAGCGAGCGCCATTTTGTTGCCTGCTCTTACACTGCTTGGTTGATAATTTCGACAGATCTAACTTACGGAATCCGATCCAAATTAAGGAAGACAGATACAGACTAGACACCAGGTAAGATTGGCAGCGACCTAAACATAATGTTGTGACACTTTTACTTTTAAAATTGGGATATCTGACATCACCGTTTTTGCTTTCCGAAAAAAAAACACAACATCAACGGAACAATGCCTTAACCCACAGTAATTGACCACTTTTTGCCTTTCTTGACGTAAACTCGGTTCAGCCAATCGACACTAGCCGGATGATGTAGTGGCATAAATCACACATTTTGTTCATTTCAGAAATGGCTTCCGGAAAAATAAGCTCTTCTTTGAGAGTATTAGTAGAAGTCACTGCGAGTGTGGAATATGTCAAGATAAGTACAAGGATCCTAAGATCCTTAGCTGTCAACACACATTCTGCCTCCAATGTCTCCAAGACTACATCGCTAAGACCAACCCGCGATCCCACTGCGTCTCATGTCCGATGTGTAGAAGTGAGACGGAACTTCCAGGCACTGGAGCCCGCGGTCTGAAAACATGTTTCCGAACGGTTTCACTTGTAGAGGACGTCGCTCGCCAGGAAAAAATTACTCGCTCCGAGGATCTAAATTGTCCCAAGCACAAGGGCGAAGCCATGCGGGTTTTTTGCACAACATGTGAAGTCTTGATATGTCGAGATTGCGTAGTAGTGGCCCATCCCAGACCGGAACACGTCTATGTTGAAACAGATCAGGCCGCAATGAAATACAAGGAATCAATGATGGAGCTCCTCTCCCCGTTAGAAGGCAAACTCGAAGAAATCGAAAAACGCCTAGCGATCATCTCCCAAACAAAACGCGAACTGTCGGCCTCAAAGAACAGAATCAAAACAGAAGTGCAAAAGAAAGCAGAGGAGCTGAAACAAGAGATAACGAAACAAGCAATGATCATTATTGAAGGAACGGAGAGAGTCCAGAAAAAGCGCCAACAACAATTAGATGGAACCAAGAAAACCCTCCAACTACAGTCCGAGAGAATTCAACAGTCACTCGAAATAACTAAAGACATGACAAACATCGCACCGGACAGCGATTTCCTCTCGCTATATCCCACGATTAACATGGACGTCAAACTGCTGAGTGGTCAGAATACTCCCGAGGTAGACAGCAGCCAGCTAGGCCTGAGATTCAAGCAGGGACAAGTGGTTGACGGCATCAATCTTGGCGAGCTGGTCCAGACAGTGGCACCTCGCAGATGAAAGCTGTGTCGGGAGTTTGGAAGAAAAGGAAGCGGCCCGGGAGAGTTCGATGGCGCTCGCGACATAGCTATTCGTCGTCATGACGAGATAGCTGTGGCAGACGCCAATAACAAGCGAGTTCAAATCTTGGGTGTGGACGGAACGTACAAGTGCCAAATTCCTCTGAAAGAAAGTAAGTACAAACACTCCACTACAGCTGTTAAAGTTGAATTTCATAACCAAAGTATACAACCACCAGTTTAGGTCGTACGGTTCGGTACAATGAAATGAAAACGCTTTAGAGCAGGCCTGTAAGAGCAGTGGCGTGCTACAGGGGTATAGGCTACGTTATGCGTATGTTCACACCCAAACACCCCCAATCGGGCTGGTAGGTGTCACGTGTCAGCTTTTCGATGACTAAAAGCTTCTGTGCCAATGAACTCCCACAATGGGGAGGAATAATTGTAGTAAAGTGCCTTGCTCAGGGAGCATGATTACTTACCGTATTCCAACTACTTGGCATAACTTTGGGTACCAGACCACTGGACAAAACATCTAGTTGTAAAACAATACATGTATTAAAATCAATCTAAGTATCTTGTCAATAGACCGTATTCCTGAACGCGTGAGGGCGCCCGAACAAGGTGATTTGGGGGAAAATGTCCATAGACGACAGTAGAAAAGTGGGGGTAAGTGCATACGTATACGTGGGGAAAAGTCGCGAACGCGGAGCGCGCAGACCTGTGTCGCGCGCACAAATTTCCATTCAAAATAAACGTTTGGAAGGCGTGTGCGCGTAGCGCGTTTTGTGTTCGAACATAACGCACGATGAGCGCGGACCAGGCGCGAACCACTTGACAGCGCCCTCGACGTTCAGGAATACGGCCTATTAAGCCTTTTCGATATCTCGCGCGCGCAAGGACTTATGGGATTGAACGTGGATAAACAAACCCACACGTGGACAGGACGCGCTGTTTGTGACGATATTTGCGACATTTTTATGGTATTGCTTCTATTTATGGTAGTTTTTCCATCGCTAGTTGTTTAACAGTTTATCAAATAACGTGCGTTACAAACAATATGTTGATTCGTTTACACTTAGACATTACTGCACTGACTTATTCCCATCTCCAACAGATCCGACGGCCGTAGCACTCGCAAAACAAAGCAATCGCTTGATTGTAGTTTGCAAGACTAAAGTCAAGGTGTTCAACCAGGACAACTCGCTGGCATTTGAACTGTCAACAGTTCCGCCAGATGAGGCTAGGGAGACCTCAGTGAACTTCTACAGTGCAGCGATCAATAAGGATGGCAACATCCTGGTCGGTGATATGCATCGCACTGTGGTGACCGAGCACAGCCCCACTGATGGTGCGCTCATACGCACCATACCAGTGGGGATTCAGCCTCTGTTCCTTACTGTTAGCAGCGATAACAAGATAATCATTAGTAGCTGGACCGAGGCAGTAGTCCATGATACTGATGGTGATGGCACTACACTATTCAGCATCAAGCCAACCATTGAAGGTCAGCCAGTGGACCACTGCGGTGGCGTGTGGTCGCACCATTGCGGTCTCTACATCGCATTAAGTAAAACAGCAACAGGAACTGGTCATATCCATCACTACGATGCTCAAGGTGCCTTCCTCACCTGTCATGCCTGTATTGCCCAGGGTCTGTTCAACCCACTAGGAATCACAATGACACCAGCCGGGCAGATGGCAGTGGCAGATGCTTACTCAGTTCAAATCTACTGTACAGGGGCCAATTTCATGGCGTTGCTTAGCACAAAAATTTGCTTAGCACAGGATTTATTTGCTTTATAAAATGGATTACAAGCCAAAATGATACGCCAACTTGTGTTCTTCGCAAGAGTATGAAAATACCTTTCAATATACATCACTGACGATTTTGGCTGGCAATCCATTTTTGCAAAATAAAGCAAACAAATCCTGTGCAGCTAAGCAATTTTTTGTGCTAAGCAACGCCATGAAATTGGCCCCTGGTCGTTAAGGAATTCGAGTCGGTCAATGGACAACCAGTAAGTGTCAACCAGAAAAAAACTAAACACGGATGGCCGAAGGTCAGGGCAACGGTTTCCAACAATGCTTTAATTTCTCGGTGAACTACTAGTACTAGAATTCATGGTCTCAAAGTAATCTGCCAATGCTTCTATAACTTACCGTACCGAGGTATATGGAACTAAAAATGCTCTTTGCCGGTGCAATTTGGGAACACGATTGGATCCCGTGTCTGCGGTCTTGATGTTGGCTCGACCTGGACTGGTGATGATAGTGGATATTGACCTGGACTGGCAACGACAATGATTGAGGAACTGGTTATAAACGGAATCGACATTGGACTGGACTTGACCTGGCTTGCGTGTTTTATTCGAGACGGAAGAAAAGAGATTTGGCAGGCCACCAGTCCAGAGGGCGCGCTGCACAGGGTGAAATAAAGTAAATGCTTTAAAAATGCGTTCGGAGAAAGAACAAAAATCAATTTTGTAGAGAACCACGGACTGTACGGTATGTCTTGTAATTTGGCGGGAAAAATAGCTTAAAGGTTTTGTGTATATTTTTAAAAAGTATATCAGTTCTAGAGTACTAATTATTTTGCTAAGGAGAATGATGTGTTATGGTAAATACAATATTATTGTAGATTTGATGCACATTTTTCTGTTGTTCAAATCAAGGACATGTTATAAACAACATAAATATGGTAAGAGCAATTACTGCAGTATCTTTTGTCAAAGTTTACTGCTCATTTTCCCCCTGTTATTTAAAGGCAGAGGCTCGTCAGCAATGCGCGCGCGCCAAATTCTTGCCACGAAATACGCAGCTCCATAGCATAGTTTCTTAGCAGTTTTAATTAAATAAGTTTACATGTCTGCTATCTTGTTTTTAAAAAAACACACTTATATCTATTCGAAGAACTAAAACAGGTTCTCTTTTAATACAATTGTTTTTATAAACAGTTGGATTAAAAATGAGTATAAGAGTATACAAGCATAATACATGTACATGTAAACTGTGTACAAACTAACATTGTAGCCTGTTAATTGCATAGTTATGGTGATATGAGAATATAACCGCATGAGCCCTGAACATATCGAATTAGCCACATATGCGGCATTTGTGTTTTTTTTTATTTAATGGGTTTAATGAACTTCAATTTGCAGCCTGAATTGCATGAAGCTTACAAGTGTCTTCCACCTAAACATCGAGATACATAGGTGGGTGGCGACATTGGCAGCCGATGGCCAGAGATACCCGGGAATCCCCTAACTCTCCATGAAAAAAATGTTCTGGGATCTTTTAAGTGCGTTACACAACACATTGAACCAACGGCTGTACATCCCTTCCGAAGGATGGAGCAAATGTGTTTAAGTGCCTTGCTCAAGGGCACAAGTACTCCAGCCGGGTATCGAACACGCAACCCCAAGTTTTGCGAGTCAGTAACCTAAACCACTCGGGCACGGTACCCCACAAAATAGGCCCCAGATTGTATTCATAACAGTATAATAATTTACAATCTCTCAGCCCCATTAGGCCTATCATTTGCAGTGACCAAACATTTTACTTCGAGTTGACAAGAAAAACTCTTCTAAAAGTGTTGATAGCAATCATATGGTGTAAAAACATGATTTTCCCGTGTAAAGTTGGCAATTCCTCCTCCAAATTTGTGGGAGAAATTGCCACTGTGGTTTTATATTTTTTTAAAGAATCGCTTACAAACGATTATTTTCACTATTCATTCAACACAAAAACCATGCATAGATTTTTAAGGTTTTCTGAAGTATAATTGTGTCTATGTGGCTGAGATTTCTACAAGGCAGTTTATAAACATAGTTATGTAATACTGTTGTTCCTGGAATTCGTAAAAGAAAATTTCGTCTGCAAATGATATATACTGGACCTTTAAGGTATTTAATTAATGAGTAGGCCTAAAGTCCAATGCAGGTCAGTGACAAAAAAAATCAAACACTATTTTACATAATACATACACTGAACAAAATTATAAACGCCCCATGTGACACTTTGAAACTTTTATTGTTGTGGGTGGAATCACTGCATCACTGAGCAATTGCTCACTGGCAGAGATGGACACAAATGTCGTTTACAAATCAAGACAAAACCATTTTGTACAATTATAAGACAATATCAGCTCATTCAGGATCGCCCATTTCATGTTACATAAATAATTTACATGGGGCGTTTATATTTTTGCTCAGTGTAGTTCTTTTTTAAGGTCTAGAGGTCATTTGACAATCAAAATCATATTTTCCAACACTTCTATCTTCTCTCAAAAACAGAGAAAGATAAGTCCCAAAAGGGTAACAAAATGACAACCTACTTTTCTAAAACCTCCCTGTACAAATGTCCCATTAACTTGTGTGACATCTTTGTCTAGCCGTCTTTGTTACATAAGTTACGTGGTAATATCTGGTGATAGAGAAATCGTAAGGGCCTTATTGATTCGAACCAGAGACCTCCGACTCACCGAGCAGATGGTCTACCAGCTGAGCTATAAGGCACAGTGGTATATGCTCCCTCGGGTTTTTCTCTCATTCCAAGTTTGGTAAAACTAAGTTACATGGGAAAGTGGTACAGGGAGGTTTTAGAAAGGTAATTACCCTTTGGGGCTTATCTTCTTAAGCGGGCCTCCCACTGTGCGATTTTAGCCACGAATTGGTACGATTTGTTACGATTACCAGAGACCGTCTATAGACTCTACACACAATCGTACTAAATCGTATACCCAATCGTAGGAAATTCGTGGCAAAAATCGCACAGTGGGAGGCCCGCTTTAGATAAAGTTTTTAGAACAAGTTAAAGTTATTTGAGATAAATTTAGAAACACAAGAAAATTGCAGTGCCCCGACTGGGATTCGAACCCAGGTACATTTTAATAAGAGAGAATAGTAGAATTTGTAGGAAAATATCTTGACTGCCAAAATTGGGTGTCCAAGAAACTAATTACTCAATATAATTATACCGAGAAATTTGCAAAACGTTTGACACCAAAAAAAATGTAATGTATTTTGTCCGCCTGTCCGTAAGAAGCGGACATAAAAAAAATATGACGGGGAAAACCCCCCTCTGGTGGCAAAACCCCTCCCTGGAAAAAATTCCAGGATCCGCCCCAGGTACCATCCGTTTTCATGACCGTATCCGCTTTCTTAATTATGAAACCAAGAAATCCAGAATACCTTTATGGATGACTGAGCACCAATGGTTCAAAGAGACCCAAATAGCTTAAGAAAAAGATAAACGGGAAACAATTCAAATAATCACTTCCAAAATTCGCAGTAATTAATGAGTAATTAGCAATTTAATATTGGTTTCCTTTTTCTAGGACACCCTGTGGAAAATAAAGGGAGTTAGGGCTAAGTTCTACCCTTAACAAATCAAACATATGTTGCATATTTTGAGTTCCAGTCACGTTGAAAGACATCTTCTAGCTGTTCCCTTAAAGAACTCTGGCCCTTCTCTCCCAAATTTTGCGACAATGGTAAGGTCTGATTAATGATGGCTCCGACTCCACCAGTATCTTTAAAGTAATCTTCACTCCAGTTAGAAGTACCTGGATCAAAAACCAATACAGAGATATTCACTTGGAATTAACGGAGCTTGTTGAGACTTTTCCAGAAAATGGATTACGTTCTAACCTAACAATCATGTAAAATTATAAATACAGTGAAACCTGCTCTTAGGGCCACCTCTGTAAAGAGGCCACCTGTCTAAAGTGGCCACATTTGTTCGGTCCCAAACCAGTTTGTATAGTGATGTCCCCTAACTTGGCGCACTTCGACAACTCACTGGAAATCCGCTCACCTTATAGCAAAACCCCCTAGCAGAATTACCCGGTAGTTGAAACTTACACACCTTGTAGTATAATTCATAGGCTCCAAGAAAAAGTAATACTTTAATATTTTGACTTATCAACAAGTACAAAATAACACAAACAATCAGGACAAAACGATGAACACTTTTTTCCCGAAATCGCCCGGACTGTCCACTAACGTGGAGCGCGTCGCTGATTGGCTGAAACGGTTTGATGCCTTACTACGATGGCCCACAAAGACCATTTGCCTGCACACACTGTGACACTGTACACAACGCCAGTATGCCTGGTTTTATTCACGTGAAATGCCTATTACAGGCTTCCGTGTATGGTGTCATGACAACCTGAAGCGAACGGCGATGCCTTCACATTCCGGTGAATTTCTAGTAACTGAATGATTCTTCTCCGTATTTCAATTTTAGAATTTATGAAGGTACTTGAGAGTTGAGAACTTTATTTCCATTTAATGCCAAGTGCAAGAGATTGTTTATTGCGCCATGGAGGAAGGAAAGAGAGAACGGAAAGTAAAGCCCGCCACGTTAGGGGCCGCGCCACGTTGGGGGACATCAACAATACACAAACATATGGAGGTGGAACCTTGATATTAGGGCCCCTCTTTTTTATAAAAAAAAAAACCAAAAAAAACACAGCAGTTTCTCATCTATAGACATGCACTGTGGTATGTTTTATGATGTTTGGATATTCCTGCACGTGTACGCTAAACCTCTATATAATGGCCACCTTTGTATTCTGGCCACTACAAGTTTCACTGTACCTCCCTAAAATGCTATCCATGGGAAGAAAACAGGAAATTTGCAATCTCAAAATTTGGACGTGGAAGCAAAAAGGTTGGTGTAATCACTGCACTACTTTATGGAACGGATAAATTAACATTTTTTTTTACAATATCCTTGAAAATATCGCACTGAGAGTGCGAATGATATGACAAATGATATGGTATAAAAATCTCAAAACCCATGGAAATAATGGGGGCGTAAAAAATGTGATCTGGTCATGCTCCTTTTAGTTCTACCATGGAGCTATAAGAATCTTTACCGTGAAAACAAGGTGAAAAGTCAGAACACAGTGAAATTACCATGAAATATCATTTCACAACAGCATTTTCTCTTGACATCAATTACATTTTCGCTGCAATTTCACTGAATGTTGAGGGGATTGAACTGGTTTACCGAGATGCCAGCGGGTTAAGCATATTTTATCACCTGTTGATGCCACATTATTTCTCTGTAGAATGGTGATGATTGGAAAACTGTTAGAAGCGGTGTTATCTCCAGGATGAGTATGATAAACCATGGAGGAAGAAAAGTATGATATTCTCAGCTTTACAATTAATGAAACCATGAAATCCTCAAGCATCATATGAAAACCAACCTGTGTATTTAACTCAGTACGTTTAAAAAACATTTACAAATTGGGTTCATGCTTACACAAAAATAGTACGTACGCAAATAGCAGTATTTGTTTTTAATACAGTTGAAATTGCCAACCATTTTCAAAATGTTTCTATATAGCAATCTTGTAATGATTTACACTCGAGACACAGGACGTAAGACAATTAGAGTCCAGATTTTGAGAGTCTAAATTTGACTTGAGTCTCAAGCCTCAAATGAGTTGACTTGAACTCAAGTCACTGATGCAAATGACTTGACCTTAAAAAAAAATTATTTGAGTCTGCAGAAGCAGACATTTAGTCAGCATTAGCTGATTTTTGCCATTTGGGCCACAAAATTGTATTTCAGAATAAAAGAAACCCATTCCAAGTTTGGTTAAAAAATGGAACTTGTCTGGCCAGAACAAGAAAAATACCCTACATTGCCAACATAGCAATTAGACAAAATTTGAACAGATTTATTGACCAGACTTGAACAAAGTGCCCGACTTGAAAGGCAGTTTGATTTGAATTGAGACTCGAAGGCAGTTCGACTTGACTTATAGGTCTCAAAGGCAGTTCGACTTGACTTAGGTCTCAAAGGCAGTTCGACTTGAATTGAGACTCCAAGGCAGTTTGACTTGACTTGAGACACAAAGGCAGTTTGACTTGACTTGAGACACAAAGGCAGTTTGACTTGACTTGAGACACAAAGGCAGTTTGACTTGACTTGAGACACAAAGGCAGTTTGACTTGACTTGAGACACAAAGGCAGTTTGACTTGACTTGAGACACAAAGGCAGTTTGACTTGACTTGAGACACAAAGGCAGTTTGACTTGACTTAAGACACAAAGGCAGTTTGACTTGACTTGAGACACAAAGGCAGTTTGACTTGACTTAAGACACAAAGGCAGTTCGACTTGACTTAAGACACAAAGGCAGTTCGACTGCACTTGGGTCTCAAAGGCAGTTCGACTTGACTTGAGACTCGAAGGCAATTCGACTTGACTTGAGACTCGAAGGCAATTCGACTTGACTTGAGACTCGAAGGCAATTCGACTTGACTTGAGACTCGAAGGCAATTCGACTTGACTTGACTTGGGACTCTAAGGCAGTTTGAATTGAATTGAGACTCGAAGGCAGTTTGACTTGACTTAAGACACAAAGGCAGTTCGACTTGACTTAAGACACAAAGGCAGTTTGACTTGACTTGGGTCTCAAAGGCCGACTTGACTTGAGACTCGAAGGCAGTTCGACTTGACTTGGGACTCGAAGGCAGTTCGACTTGACTTGAGACTCGAAGGCAATTCGACTTGACTTGAGACTCGAAGGCAATTCGACTTGACTTGGGACTCGAAGGCAGTTTGACTTGACTTGGGACTCGAAGGCAGTTTGACTTGACTTGGGACTCGAAGGCAGTTTGACTTGACTTGGGACTCGAAGGCAGTTTGACTTGACTTGGGACTCAAGCAGTAGAGACTCTGTTATATAGATCCCAAAAGGTCTCTAGAATGGACCAATCATCACTTCTTTATAAAAGAATCGGATCCTGTTCAGATTTCCCTGGAAAATGATTTTGATCTACATGTACTATAACAATCATATAAAACGCCTCCCAAAATAAAAAACTATCCATGACAAGAAAGAAGGCAATTTGCACGTATTAAAGTGAACATTTAGAGTATGTTAATGCCTTGATCTGTAAATACCACCACCAACGAGCTGGGCCACGGGTTTTACGTTATGCTTCCACACCAAAATTGGAAATTGGTTCGTATTTTAACTTTAGCTATTTTAACTTCAAGGCACAGGCTCGTCAGCAATGCGCGCGTGCCAAATTTGTGCCATGAAATACGCAGCTCCATAGCAAGGGCATGGAGCTGCGTATTTCGTGGCACGAATTTGACACGCGCGCATTGCTGACGAGCCTGTGCCTTGAAGTTACTCAGACGTCTTTTTTTCTTCTGCCGTGACAAAAAAAATTAAATCTACCATGGGTTTTTAACTTGGGGCCAATTTCATGGCGCTGCTTAAGCGCTAGCTAAAAACGTGTGTTTACTAGTAGCAGCAAAGTTGTGCTAACTTTAAGGCTATTTCACGGCCACGGCGTGCTTAAGCATGTACGTGCTTAGAAACGGGCTTTGTTGTGGCAGTAGTGTTTAGCAAATTTTGCCTCTGAAGCTAGCAAACGTTTGGCGGTGCTTAAGGTTACGGTCTCCATGAAATAGCCGGAGCCTCCGGCTGCTAAACAGCGCCATGAAATTGGCCCCTGGTACCTTGCCATTTCTTCACAAAATTGATTTTTTTTTTTTGTCAACCAAGTGGTACTGTTTTTGGAGAAATGTTCATCCTGTCAATGTAGACATTTGCATCATCAACGTTGTAATGCGAGTAATTATTATACAGTTCAAATTGCACTGTTTATGCACAAATAAGATTCATTCTTCAATTTGGATATGGAAGCAAACATGGGCAGTGTATTCACCACCCTGGTTTACATAACCGATACAACCGTTGGATTTTTAACAAAAGGGAGGTTTCGCAAGCCAACGGATAAGCATACGCATACATTTAGCTACACATACCCGTTAGTGGCATTTCTGTGGTCTGTGGTGTTAGCTAAAAGGCGTCTATATTTTCGACAGCGGGAAAACTACCCTGCACAACACGGCTTTGATACTAATTTTACTTTTAATCCAAAGCTTTGAAATGCACAAAAAGTTCGTAAACATTCATAATTCATACTCTTTTTAACCTGACTACATAAACGCAACGAAAAATTTGAAAAAAACATTAGAAATCCGAAATTTCACTACGCGTTTAGTGCTTACGCATAGCGAGCTCGATATCCGTGCCGTTCAAATGTGTATCCTACGCTTGCGAAACCTCTCTAGGAGTGAGGTTTTGGCATGCACAGTTAGTGATCACGACTACGTTTAGTAAACCCCCAAATCGTTATATTTCGCCGTCTGTTTTTCACTACGGTGTAGAAGCGTTTTATATCAGTGTTTGCAACAAAACTACACAAAAAAAGATTTGTGTAAACGCCACAAGTACACACATACCGATTACGCAAAATTCACTAAAAGACGTCGCGATGGCTAACCGTGTGCAACCGAATCCTCACTATTTATCCTTGGATTGAGGGTGTGAAATTTCAGAACGTTAATGGAAAACATATGAAAGATTAGGTATCAAAATCCCAACACCCATGGAAAAAAATGGGGGCCCAAAAACATTATCTGGTTACGCTCCTTTAAACATAGATAGCATAGTCCGAGTCCCAATCGCGCTGGAATGCATCTGCAACTTGCTGTCTGAAGGAACTAGGGCCGTTATGTCGGGAGTCTGAGTCCGACAGTAAAGTCTGATTTATAATGGCACCGACCCCACCATCCGATACAAAGTAGTCTTCACTCCAATTTGAGGTTCCTGAATTAGCAAACGAAAACCGAGATTCACCCAGCTACAGATGATCTCGTGTATTGGATTGTGATGGTTGACAGTTCTTGTTAACGTTTTATACAAATGCATGTCTGTTTGCATGCGTTTAATGGTGGCTTTAATGGTGGCTCATGTTACAGAATGGTTTACATTACAGTGCAAGCCTTAACAGATTTGGTGCAGCTTTGGCCGCCCCACACCTTTGCGATTTACTGATCACTGATCAATCGGACACCGGACCATCGGATGCAGAAAGGTGGTCGAGTACCGTCAGACTGGTCCAAAGTTTCAGCGTGCACCTTTCCGGTATGTGGGACGATAAGTCGGTAAATTACAAGGGTGTGTGTCAGGCTTAAAGGTGCGTTCACACATGAACAGTCACGACTGTTCATGACCGAGTCAACTTTGAAATTTGCGTTCATACGTGGGTCTTTCCATGCTAATGAGCCTATTTGAAAAAAACGTCAATAATTCCTTTCAGATGTCTCCATTTTTTCTCAAACTTAAAGAAATTCCCTTGTACTGTTCTCAGGAGATAACTTTTGCCCAAAAAGGTAAGAAAATGCTGCCACAACATACATCTCTGAAAAGCTTGTGTACAAATCTTCCATATATATATACGTATGTAACGGTGGACAGACAAAATTGTGACGTATGGAAAAATTGTGCACAGGGTTTTCAGAGATGTATGTTGTGGAAGAATTTTTGGGCAAAAGTTTTCTCCTGAGAACAGTACAAAGGAATTTCTTTAAGTTTGAGATAAAATGAAGACATCTGAAAGGAATTATTGACGTATTTTTCAAATAGGCCCACTAGGGTGGAAAGACCCACATACATGTACGGCGCTAAAGCGCAATTATCCCTGTTCATATCCATAGCCATAACCAAGTCTGAGCAACATTTTGAGTGACTCGGCCAACTTCTGAAATAAGCTTTAATCATAACTTGACCACTTTTGAAATGCATTCACACTTGCGTTTAACTAAGACTCGTCAAGACTGAGGCTCATGTGTGTACACGTCTAAATTTCTGGTCGATTGTATTTGAAGATGAAATTGTGTAAGCCTGAAGTTATACGTCCCTTATTGTTTTTAACATCACTCTAGGTACATTTATGCCAATAGCCCGAAGTAAGAAGACGTAACAATCCTCTCCGCACAAAGCATGATGGGATTAATTGAAGTACTCGCTGAAACGCCGCTCATTGTGTTTGTGTTACATACATTAAATTCAGTTAGCAGTATTTTTGGTGACAAATTTTTACGGTAGCGAAGCGCCCACCACTTCAAATTTATGCACCAACTCTATACGGAATATGTCATTTTATTAGAATACTCCAAACAATCCCATGAACCCCTGTGCAACATGGTTTTGTTTATTTCTCTATTTTATCCAATGGGGCGACACTTTGTGTGTAGAGAGCCCTATTAGGGTGACCCACTCTATTAGGGCTACAATTTGGTGTAGCCCCAATATTTTGGAAGTCAAAATCAATTTTTTTAGGTCAAAATCCATCTTTTTCAAATCGAGAACCATTTTTATTAGGTCTAGAACCATCTCTCTTAGGTCTGGAACCATATTCGGAACCTCTGGTTTACAGAAATTTGGTGTCCAATCGATGTCTTTTAGCCGAAATTTCGGTGGTAGTCTGGCAAAGTCTTACCGGCGGGTCGCCCCTTTGCGGCATTAAGAGATATTATTATTATTATTATTATTATTTCTGGTATTCATACCAAGGATTCCTCTAAAGTGCCCATTGCACTGTCACTCACAGGCATGAGGAAACCCATGAAGAATATAGAAATTAGAAATGGCCAGAGACACCGGGGAATCCCCTTGCTCTTCACGAAAGAATGCTCTGGGATCTTTAAAGTGCATTACCATTACCTAACACACTGGACCAACGGCTTTACATCCCTTCTGAAGAATGGAGCAAGTGTGGTTGAGTGCCTTGCTCAAGGGCACAGGTACTGCAGCCGGGGGGAGGTTCGAACCCGCAACCCCAAGTTTTCACCTATGATTACGAGTCAATGACCCAAACCACGGTACCCCACTGATGACCTCATCTCTAGCTTATTCAATCCATTTTGTTGTAACCGTAACCACCTTACAAATTCTTGAATTTAATACAAGGCACAAGAGTTCGAACAGTAGTTGTGACTACTAACTGAAAACTCACTATTACTGGGGTACAATGTATCCCAAAGGAATGTTCACAAAACGTTTTGTTGTCAGCTGTCACAAAACGTTGAGTACCAGTACACATATTCCTAGCAAATATACATCACAGGTTTGTTTTTGTGACCACAACCAAATACATGTTTCTGACATAATTAATGGTTTAACCATTGGTTGAATCAGTGATTATGTCAGAAACATGTATCTGGTTATGGCCACAAAAACACGCCCCAAGAAGTCAAAAACCTTGAAATCCTAATGGTTAATATTGAACTTACCTATATAAGCCTGTTTGTCCGTCACCATGTACTTATTGTGGTTGACCCTGGCATATGGAATCTTTGCCTGAGCTGGACTTGCGGGCACTACAAAGATTTTCTGAAATTTAAAAGCCAAAAAGCAATTTAAAAAGATTTGAAGTGCTGCAATGTTTTTACAAATTGTACATTTTGCTTGTTAACTTCCCATTCATAAAAATACATGAGATGTCAGTTTACCCATTCCTATTGGTCAAGAACACGTCACATGGGTGGTTTTAAACGCATGATAAAGACCTGTCCTAAACACTTTCTCACAATTTCAGAAACTTTCTCTTTATAAAGACAAAAGATAAATTGTTTCCCCTAAATTGGGTGGGTTTTGAAGTTTAATAAAATCTGTTATATGTATAATGGGGTGTATCATATACCCCATTATACATAATAATAATGACCTCTATAGCGAATGGGTTGGCATGAAAAAAATCAATGCATGAGGTATAAAACAAATATTGACTGCTCTTGATTCAGGTGATGATGCACACTACCGCCCCTCAGTGATCTTGAGACAGTATTCCTGCTATTCCCCCTGCGGCCTCGGGGACATAGCAGGCATACCGTCTCTAAATCCCCGTGATAATAGTTTGCACCATCACCCTCATGAGCAGTCAATACTTGTATACTGGTCTGATACATGTACATACCGGTATTAAAGTTACATGGACAATTTGTTTAGGGAAGTTTTAAAAAGTTATGTTGTCAGTTTCACTTTGGGGCTTAAAGGCACAGGCTCCTCAGCAATGAGCGTGCGCCAAATTCGTGCCATGAAATACGCAGCTCCGTAGCAAAGGCATGGAGCTGCGTATTTCGTGGCACGAATTTGGCACGCACGCATTGCTGACGAGCCTGTGCCTTTAAATTATCTTTTCAAAACAAGTTAAAGTTATTTCTTTCACTTTGAGAGAGGATAAAAAAAACATCTGTATGAAATATTTATCTTGATCATCGAAAGAGCCTCTAGACCAAAGAAAGACCCATGTGCCAAACATGCTAGATTGGATTTACCACTTCAATATCCATTCTGCCGGTGGTATTGAGGATGGCCAGCGAGCGTAGAAATCCAAACATCTCTTTGTCGGAATGTTCCCAGCGGCTTGCTATGAGGCGGACGGATATACCACGATTGTACGCAGCGGTGCGTAACTTGTCGTCTATAACCGGCCAGAATCTGGGTTGAACAAGAAAAGAAGAATGTCATTGTAATTGAGAGAGGAGAGGAACACTTAAGACGAACAGATTTTCTTACAAAGAATTTTGGGGATAATGAGAATTTCTGTTATTTTGTTGAGAGAGAATGAAGCTCCAAATATGCGTATTTCGTACCAGTGGTTTGCCGTGGGCTCCCGGGGTTGGTGGGGAGACAGGAGGGGAAGGAAGCAAGTGAAACCCCTATGTGTCCCCTCCCCACAAATTAAATTTTTAGTTTAAAAAAATACACATATGTGACCTGTCACGACGAAATGAGCGTAAAGTAAAACTATTCCTTCCCCCAACGCAACACAGCTTGGAGAAGGGTTGTTTTCAAACAAATCTTAAAAATCCTAAAACAAAATTTCTTACGAGTTATGAAGCTATTGTCAAAATTGGTACTGCGGGATCCCAATCTACTATACCAAGTTTCATCAAAATCTGAGATGGTAAGGTTCAACCCATTGGGTGATTTGACATGCAGAATAACCCAGCTATCGATTGCTTTCTGATGACGTCACCCCTTCCATCCACCATTTTGGTGGGCATTTTTCATGACCCACGTGGCTCGAGAAATAACCGGCAAAAAGAGCAAGAAAAGCGCATTGGTTGCACTTACCCCCATGCTCGAACTTGCTTTATATTGTTGTGCCATGGCTGTTGTATCGAGAAAGATAAAAACGCATTTCTTCAGGCTAAAAATCGCGATCAAGTAAAAGCACTTTCGTTTTTACAAGCCGAGTGCATGCTCAATAATTTGAACGTATCACAACGCCCGCGTGCGGCATCTTCGAATGAAAATCTGCTGGTGAGTATTTTTTACGCGTGTTCATGTGTGTCTATTGGCACACGCGTGACTGTTGACCACCACACATTCCCGGATGTTCTACGTCATCGAAAGCAATCAATTATTATCAAGTTAAAGATTCAACAGGACTTACGTCTTGGGGTCACTGAATGCCATAAACGGGTAGTACTCCATAACAGCAATATGGATGAACTTCTTTGCTTTGTCCATCACGTCTAGAATTGCGTCAATGTCGTTGGCCCTTCCCACAGGACAGAACTGAGGCGGGGAACTCTGAAACAACAGCATTAACAGTGAAGGAATAAATGAGAGACTCTGTAGAAATATTCAAGATGCATCTGCATCCTCTATGCAAGAGAATTTTTTGCTTTTTCTTCTCCGAATACAATCAACTGCAAACATGTCACATCATTTGCATAATGACGTTGCGTGAAGTAGTGGCTTTAATACACTGTTTGAGCATAATTTTGAAGTCTTTATTTTTTAGTTCTGGTTAGAACTTGATTTAGCTTGCGTCCGGAAGACTGAATGTTAATTAGGGTTTGTTTTGCCCTTTTCCGACGTAATTATTAACACTGTATCTACTGAGTGCTTTCCCACGACACTATGAAAAACTTCATAGCGTGCTCGAGTGGTGGTTGTGGATGTAAATGGGACACCACGTCAGTTTAACGTCTTTCACACTAAATCCAAATGTTTTCATGTTGAATTTAAAAATTAAGACACACGCTTAAAGACCATTGTATAATTTGCAATAACTCAATTTTGTTTTTCATGAGTGACAGGAAAAACCTTACTCAAAGTGTTGATAGCAATGGTAACAAACACGACATGAATTTATTTCCGTCCAAAATGGTATTTCGTGTTGGAAATTGACAACCGAAGGTGGTTTTCTAAAAGTCCCGTGCACGTAGGTCTCTGTGACCCTAGGTGTCTCTGGGCCATGTTACAACAAGAACCTTGTATTATTAGGAATAAAAAAACAATGAATAACAAAGGATTGGGACCAACAATTTTCCTTGTTTGTATAAGCTACACATTTTTCATGAAGTCAGTATCCCCATACTCCATGGTATCCCCAAAACAAATACTGCAAGATATCCATCTAGTTTATTTTCTTGTACGGTTGCACTTTGGAACTCCTAATTAACTCAGACTCCCGAATTTTCCGCATTGTTTTTTGCCAGATTCCGTTTTTTAAAATTTCAAATTCCGTTTTTTGCCGGTGTTAATTTTGGCAAAATTTCGTGAAAACAACGGTTTTATTTAAAACTACAAAAAACATAGGCCCTATGTCTGCTACATTTTTGCTGGCTAGATGATCGGCTACGGTGTCTTTGCAACGAAATTCTAAGCTATGGGAACAATATTTACAGAATAGGATGCCATCTGAAACAAAATATAATACCTAGGGAAACCCGCAAACTAGGGGATTAGGCGATAGAGTTTCGTTTTTCAGTTTTCTGGACGGCAAAGCCTTCCACCTTTTTGACATTTCTCCAGCATGACAGCTCACATGGAGTGATCGCAGCCACAGATCACGCGTCGTGCACATGCACGATGCAGCATAGATTGGTTCCCATCCACATATTCCACACACTTTGTCCACATGACGAATGAATATCGCAGTATGAATAAGCGATAGGATCAAGAACCAATCTAAACAAAATTTAATAAATAATATCCGAAGAAAAAACAGCTAACTATTGAGGGCGCTAAAGACACCAACAAATTGTGTTCGAGTTGCTTCCTCGAGTCAGCGCTGACTAGAGGGATCATGCAAGGTGTGATGAGTCAGGGAAATGAGGTTAAACACGTGTCGACCCATATCGAACGCCACCTTTATTTACAAACACATGATACATCGCGACGGCTGGTCGTGTAGCCCAACATTTGTCTCTTTTGTTAATTTTAAAAATGTATAGTTAATTACATGACATTTTGAAAAAAGAATTTCACAACGACCATCGAAAAGGTATCGTCAAGGATGCTAGATCAATACATTACGTAAACAGTAAGCCGGTGTGTCCCTTTAAGCGCAACATCAATAAATATCTTTTTACATTGTACATTTTTATTTTTTTCATTTGTTTTTATTTTTTAAAAACTATCTTAGCCCTCATCTCGAGTGGCCATTTTGGGCTTGTGTTGGGTGACTTCCATTACCAGAACATGTTTACACATCCTCTAGCGTCAAATGGACAAGCCCTACGAGATTTGATAACAATACTTACTGAGAAATAGACGCTAACATCGGATCCATTTGCCTTTATTTGCATGGGTCTCTTGGTGTTGTAGGGTGTGCTGTAATTAGTGGGCCAGTATTGTGGAATCTTTGCGCCCGGTTCACCCAGTTTCCAGTAAACTTCAAAGAGTTTAGCGATGTCTTCGCCAACGCAGCTGCAGTTGTAAAAGACCACGCCCAGTTCCTTGACCTAGAATCATCAACACACAGACATTTTATATTACTTTTTGTCGTATGCCTGGAAGATGGGCATACAGTTCTCGCTACTCCGGAGTAATGCGTTCTCATTGCACTCGGGTCACATTACGCGAACGGCAAGTCCGCAGTCCGCATGCGCGAATGGCCATCAGTCAAGATGGCCATCTCTTGCCATGACTGCACAAAAAACGCTGTTTCACTGCTCACAAGAAACTGAAGAAAATACAGATCGTAAGTTGTGAGAACCTTTGATGCCGTCTAAAACAAACCTGTTGTTTCAGTTATCCAGTTGACACGTTGAGCAAATTCACAAAAAATCTCACCCATATTCCGCTATCTTCGTACAAATCACATGGCACTCGTCAAGAGTGCGAGCACACTCCCCATTTGTTGGGGAGTAGCGAGAGCATACTCTCATTGACCCGAGTGTCGTTAATCTTGCCGTTCGCACGCGCAGGAGTATACTCGTGTTAATACGAGTACACACCCGAATGCAGCCTTGGAGTGGAAAACACACTGAAAACAACAGAATCAACTAGGGCGGAAAGTGTTTGTGTGATTCTGTGATTTTCAGTGCATCGTTTCACTCCAAACGACTTTTTTCAGAAAGTGAAGCGTGTCAAATTTACACGCGAAAAGGCTCAGTGTGAATCCACAATAAGAACAAAAGCACCCAACACTTTTGCACCCAATGTTTTTACTTATAATACACTTGAATTTGTGTGCAGTGTAGGTTTGATGATAATAATAATAATAATAATAATAATAATAATAATAATAATAATAATATTAAAAGGCATTGATATAGCGCTTTTAGCTAAAAGATCAAAGCGCTGAACATGGGTGAAACACAACAATTAAAGATTAAACAAATGAGATTTAAGTGATTTCCTGAAAGCAATTTCAGTGGAAGAATCTCATAAGCTCTGTGGAATCATATTCCACTCCTTAGGGCCAGCAAACGAGAAGGACTTTTCGCCAATTGTTTTGGAGCAGTAAGGTACATGCAAACGGGTTATGTCAGAGGAGGACCCGAGTCCCTCCCTAGCCTGTCTATAGGAAGACAACAGGTCGGACAGATAGGGAGGTGCTGCACCATGTAGAGACTTGAAGACAAGTACTAGAAGTACTAGGATGCGATGCCTGATGGGTAGCCAGTGTAGTTGGTGCATTAGGATATGAGCTTTGAGTGGGTCAAGTCCAAATGGGTCTTTCCACAGTAAAGGGGGCATTTTGGCAACACAGACCATATTTTCGAGGAAATACCTTTGTCTGGTCTCAAAATAAAAGAAATAAGTTTCAGTTTTTGTTATGAAGAGATAACATAGGCCCAAAAAGGGTTACAAATAGTGCGACAACATGCCTTTCTAAAAACCCTGTGTACAAATTTCCAATATATGCTCGTAACCGGGACGGCCTAAAATGTAACACAAGTGTCCGTTCTAGTTACGAGCGTATATTGGAAATCATAGAGATTAGTACATTTAAAATTTAAAATGTTACATTTTCTGCCCTGTTTTTTTTAAACTTCATATCCTGGACACCATTCGCTATTCAGTATGAAGTAAGGAGTCCAACCTGGGCTAGTATAGCCCGAGTACTGAAATCGAGTCCTACAGCAATGACCTTACCTGTGTTAGCGCTCGCCAGTCCATGTTGGGGCTTCCAACAAAGGCATGCTTGCGGTCAACAAGCCATAACTTAGTGTGCAGTATTCCGCTGCCAACCAGCCTGTTGAAGTCCAGGCTTCGCACCTGGGCAGCGCCTGCTTTCTCAAGGTTCAACGTGTCGTTGTCCAAGTTGTATCTAGTAGGCTTGTTCTGGGCTATCCTGATGGTTATTTTCCTCTTAGTCCCAGCTTCCAGCAAACTTTTGTAAACATTCTCTCCCTGATGTGAGAAAAATAATAATCATGATTAAGCAGCTCTCACATATAACTAAGTCCCGAGCTACCAGAGTAGCCCGAGTTTAACTCAGGGTCAATTCGGTGCCAAAAATGTCCCCGAGTGTGCCCGGAATGATAACAGCCCGAGTTTGGCCAGAGTCCACCTGGGGTGCAGTAGGGACGAACTGGGGGTACCCAGAGTGCAGTACGTGTTCACCCGAGTTGTACCCCGAGTACACCAGTGAATGGTACACAACACACTGGACTAATGGCTTTACATTCCTTCTGAAGGATGGAGCAATTGCAGTTTAAGTCAAGGGCATATAGGTACCACAACCAGGTGTCGAACCCAAAACAAAAAGTTTTCACCTTAGTGTCAATACGAGCCAACCATCCAAACTACTCAGCCACGTTACCCCAAAGGCCTTTAAAAACAAGCTTAAAGTAATAATAATATTAGTCCCGCCATGCTTATAAAGCGAATTCCGCATCTGCCGATACAAGTCACTCATGACACATTTGGAGTTGATTTCTTAAAAATACCGGGCTTCACAAAACGATTACCCTCAGCACATAAGCAGTAAGGCCACGAGAATCGAACAACACCATTACCTGTTGATATTACCCAAAACATAACATCAAGAACTACCGTATTCATTAAACTAGTGCAATCTTCTAAATAAGTCTTTCAACGGTAAAGGGGGCATTTTGGCAACACAGACCATATTTTCCTGAAAATACCTTTGTCTGGTCTCAAAATAAAAGAAATAAGTTTCAGTTGTTCTGAAGAAATAACTTGGGCCCAAAAAGGGTTACAAATAGTGTGACAATATGCCTTTCTATAAACCCCGTGTACAAATTTCCAATATACGCTCGTAACCGGGACGGCCTAAAATGTAACACAAGTGTCCGTCCCGGTTACGAGCGTATATTGGAAATTTGTACACAGGGTTTTTAGGAAAGGCATGTTATCACACTATTTGTAACCCTTTTTGGGCCTAGGTTATCTCTTCGGAACAACTGAAACTTATTTCTTTTACTCTGAGACCTGACAAAGGTATTTCCTCGAAAATATGGTCTGTTGCCAAAATGCCCCCTTTACTGTGGAAAGACCCAAATGCAAGCATGACATTTTGAAACGTTTTATTAAAAGAGTTATTGAAAATAAACTACAGTTTCTGTAGGAAGAGTAAAACCAGCAGCTACCTTCTCAACAAAGGAAAAGGTCAAAAAGACTTAAAATGCAATCGTAAGAATCAAAAAATGTCTTGATGTGCCCTAGTTAAATAAAATTTAACGGATACCATGAAATGTCAGTCTTTAAATTATTGTTAATATTCTACATTTGGAAATTTTGGTAACTTGGAAATGCCAATTTTAATTTTACAAATTTTATGCACTTTTTCTCCCGTTTATGGAAAAATCCATACTTGCCTGTTTGTCAGAGGGGTCCATATAGATATCACTGCCTTTCAGTGTCCAATAGTATGAAGCAATATCGATGGATTCTTCAGCCAAGTCGATGAGTTTCATCCAAGTATCATACGTTGACACGAAGGATGGAGAACCGGAGGGAAAGGTCAAATTCATAGGAATGCTCTCTACTAAAACTAAGCTGTAGGTTGGATGATGTGGGGAGAAAACAAGGGTGCATATAAATAATTAGGAAAAAATTATTGTTTGGTTAGAACGAAATCCAATTTTTTTTTTTTTGAGAATCTGGTCACGCTCCTTTAAGTACATTTAATGATGCCGGAATGAACACCAAAAATAATCCCCAACTGTGCACTGCAATGCATTTCGCTTTATCCATGACCTGTGACACTGGGAAGTTCGCCATAGTGGAACGCAGCCCCTACTTAAAGCCCCTATTGACCCCCTTCGCCATTTTGGGAGTCAAATAATGCTGAGTCATTGTGGAAGCGATGTGCGTGCGCGTTGTGTGTCTCTGGTGGGCGTAACGTGGTTTAATTCACCAATGGGAGCCTTAGCATTGCGCGTTACGCACGCTATGGACACACACAACGCGCACGCACATTGCTTCCACAACAACGCGGCATTATTTGACTCCCAAAATGACATCATTAGCACGAGCTCAATACATCATTTGCAGTTACCCAAAATTTTACTTCACAAGTTGACAAGAAAAACCCAACTAATAGTGTTGATAGCAATGATTGTTTTGATTGTCTGCAGACAATTTTTCAACCATTCATTCAACACAAAAAACATACATGGATATCTATGTGGCTGACATTTCTACAAGGCAGTTTATCAACATTATTCTTTAGTTATGTGATGCTGTTGTTACTGTTCTTAAAGATACAGTCCGTGGTTCTCAGCAAATTTGATTTTTTTTTTCTCCGAACCTGTATTTACTATATTTTAACGACAAAACATCATACTTTGTAATTTAAACATCGGCAACCCTGTGAAAAATTGCACTTTGCTTAGACTTGCCAAGGTCTGACTTCCCGTGTTTGGTCTATGGTGCAGGTGTGATGCGCGCAGTGCACTTTCTGGACTAGTGACCTGTCAAATCTCTTTTCTTCCGTCTCGGAAGACTTTCTGAAACAGAAGAAAACAGATTGGACAGGCCACCGCACTGTGCGCTGCGCGTTGCAGACCGAGAACGGGAGGTCAGACTTGGTCAAGTCTAAGCCTTGAATTATTGGCAGACCACCAATAATTTGAAATATTGAGAGTAATTGTTCGATAACTAAACATTGGTCGTTTTTTTTGCGTTGATGTCTCATTTGAAAGCGAATGACTTTTATGTTTGTAGAAAATTATCAATTCAAAAAAACTTTTTATTTTTCAAGGTGCCACACCCAAAACGCACGGACTTTAAAAGTTTTCCAATCATATAATCTGTCTTGAATTCCGTTTGTTTGTGCCAAACATACCTGCATTCGTCACTGGTACAATTCTGCCATCGTTCTGGTTTTGGCCGAGCTGCGGCAATTCCAAAAACTGCAATGGTACCACCTAGAACCCCAATTACAATCACGCCAACCAATATGATCACACATTTTTCCAAAGTGCTGGTTTTCTTGTCTGACTCAAACATGAAGTCTTCAGCCGAACCTTTCTCCATCTTTGCGGCTCATATAAAGTAGATTCAACAGTAAATGCTCTGCCTTAGATACAAAATAAAAGTGATAAATAAAGCTTTTTGAGGTATCAATATGCGCCTTTACGGGGCAAGGGGGGCTGGTGCTCACCCCAATTTTAAAAGTAGGGGTGGGGGGTGCAAAGATGTCAATTCCCCCACCCCCCCCCCACTTTTTTGCCTCCCATATATAATTCATATTTTGTTGGCAAAATCATGGTACTGTCGGCAAAAATAACACTCGAACCGGCAAAGGTGGATACAGACCCAGCACTTTTATTGCCACCGCAAAACTGAACATTTGCCGCGTTTGCACTACCTCGATTCGGCTTAAACTCGCCTTCACAAACCGCAAAAGTCACCACTAATTGTAACTGCAGGGCATGCGTGAGCTGTTTAAGTGTTGCGGCACTATAGTGCCAGATTGGTCAATTAAATCTACTACACAGCAGGCATCCCCCCCAAGGACACTGAAACTGCCAAATCTGTATTCGGATAGCGTTTACACTACATGCGACCTTGACGATTGCGGGGGGTCAGACCCGGGTCTGATCCGCCTTTTTCAATTCACCTTTTGCGATTATGCACGGACCACTTGCGCTGTAATTTTGTACATTACTTTATGCAGTAATTTTATCATTTATTTATCTCAGAAAATACAAGAAGTAGGCCTATATCTTAAAATAGGATGATCTGTTGATTCCAGGAGGTAATTTAATTCATTCAAATCTTTGTTCAATGTATAAGGAAAAAATTCCACTTTACCAAAAATCAATAGATTTTTTACGATTTCCCTGGAAATATATGGATTGAGGGCGCGAAATTTCAGAATGGTAATGAGAAAAATATGACACATGATATGGTATCAAAATCTCAACACCCATGGAAAAAAATAGGGGAGCTCAAAAATGTGATCACGCTCCTTTAAACATCGATGCAGCATGATCATGAATGATGATGCACACGGCATGGCGACCAGTAAACAGAATTCTTTCCCAGACTCATAGCTCCAGTCACAGATCAAAGTGCAAGTTTTATAGCTCTCAGATAGTAGGCCCTAATAAAAAAAAACACCAGTTTTGTCTACCAACTGACCAAGCATCCAACTAAGTGCTGCTGCAATCGCCTGCGCTGCATGCACGACGTACGTCGATCGCATGTCAATCACATGATAGCAAAGTTGTCATGTGATCAATCTTCTACACTGTGTTTCAAAATGAGCAGTCCTGCTTTTTCGTGCCCAAGGCCTAAATTTGTATGGCGAACATTTTGAAATTACCCTTTTAAAGTAATTTATTTATTTAATTTTTACATTTTCTAAATTGTAAATCCGATTTTGTCTTCTTCTTGTAGGAAAAATAATTAAGAATGCTAGATTGTTTTTGCAGGGGAGCATCTAGATCCGCAGAGATGGGACTGGCGGTGTCACGTCAGTCAACTCGGTCCCCAAACCTACTCGGTCCAAGAAACTCCGATCCAAGTTAACTCGGTCCCTGGTCAACTCGTCCTAAGTCAACTCGGTCCCAGGACAATTTGGTCCCCCGTGATGAAATGGTGACTGGCCGCTCTGGCATTTCTCTGCAAATTCTATGTATTATTCATCTCTTGAATTTCTAAGAAGATTGTCGTTAAACTAGAAATGTTAACAATGGCGCCCTGAATTCTTCACTTTCAAGTGGGGTACCGTGGCCGAGTGGTTAATAGGGCCATTGACTCGCAATATCATGGGTGAAACCTGGGTTGCGGGTTCGAATCCGGCTGCGGTACCTGTGCCCTTGGGCAAGGCACCAACCACACTTGCTCCATCCTTCGGAAGGGATGTAAAGCCGTTGGTCCCGTGTGTTAGGTAATGGTAACGCACTCTAAAGATCCCAGAGCATTATTTCGTGAATATTCCCCGGATTCCCCGGTGTCTCGCCATTTATAGTTCTAATTCTTCATGAGTTTCCTTACTCTTACGAGTGACATAATGAGCACTATTGAGGAATTCTCTGGTATGAATACCAGACAGTAATAATAATAATAATATTGCCGAGGTGTACTATACAAAACCGAAACCGAAACCGAAACTAACCATGCTAACGTTAGAAAATGTTGGAAATGTTGAAATAAGACACACGGCAGCCGGCCGTATACGCAATTATTGCAATTATGGTGCATTATGGCCTTTTATAAAAGTTCTTGATTTGGCTTCAGACGGTCTTTGCGATTTTCGTCCTGACCATATGTGTAGCCTAGTTACTTTATCTGTTTGGGTTTTTACTCTCAACAGAATTAGTGACTAAAGCGGGCCTCCCACTGTGCGGTTTTTGCCACGAATTCCCCACGATTCGGTACAATTAGCTACGATTGTGTATACTCTATACACAATCGTAACCAAATCGTGGCTAATCGTACCTAATTCGTGGCAAAAATCGCACAGTGGGAGGCCCGGCCGCTTAAAGCGGGCCTCCCACTGTGCGATTTTTGCCAAATCGTGGGCACGAATTACTAAATCGTGGCACGAAATAGCGGTGGCCAAAAACAAATCCCCCCTGTCCCTCGCAGCCCCGCCCCCGGGCTTCGTACTTTAGCTTCAAAGAGGTCGGTTTTCTCAAAAGTATATTTTTCCCTTGGCTCGCCTGGCGCTCACCTTTATTTCTGGGTTTCCTATGGGGACCGAGATGACCTGCGACCACAGATATCTGTGCCTGCGACCGAGATTATCTGGGACGAGTTGACTTGAACGTTGACGATATTGGGTCGAGTTGGTTTGGATTTTAGACCGAGTTGAACTGCACCCACAGATTTCTGCACCCGACTCGAAAACAACAATCACGCAGCATAGTAGTGGTGGTGAGTGACGTGACGCAGAGTGCAGAGAATTTTGGACAAAACATAACAAGCGTCAACATGGGTACAATTTCTTACATATTTCTGACAGCCTTTCTGTCCTTCGTTGCCTGTGAGATAAATGGCAAAATTGGCGGGTTGACTTACATCGATCATGAAGATGAAGAGGTCCAAAATTTGGCGCGATTTGCAGTTGACGAACTGAACAAGAGACGAAACGATCTGTACGAAAGCAAACTGGTTGAAGTTCGTCAAGCTCAACAACAGGTAGGCCTACCGCCTAGCCAAGGTTGGACGTCGTCTTCATTGCATTACGAGCACCAGACGAGTGACGTCCAGGTTACGATGTCTCTAAACAGGGGGAATGAAACTTGCACATCATTTTTTGAGCTGTGGCTTTTTAATTGTGATTGTTGAATGTTTTTCACTCCTAAAATCACTTCCCCTTAAAATGTAGCAAATGTCCAGAGAAATTTGGCATGAAATTTGGCAAAACACCCGGGGAAATCTGGCAAAAGTCTCGGGATGGTGCAGGGTTGTGGAATCCAGCAAAAGTTCTGGCAAAAGTATCGGGGAAAAAAAATTAGCATTTCATATCCAGCTATGGACTCTGGAGGATTTTTCTCGAATAATCCATATTTAAAACTACAGTGCAAGTTTAATGAGAGAAAAATAAGATTGCATCATGAGGTTCCGGGCAATGGCGTGGTATGAATCCATTCCACATAATGCATAATTAATAATTAATAATTCATAATTCATAATTCATAATTCATAATTAATAATTCATAATGCATAATTCGCTGTCCTCAAATTTACTTCCCTTCATCTTACGACGAAGGGAAGTAAATTGAGGATGTGGAACCAGTCTAGTGTTGACCTCTCCGCTCTCGCGCATGCGCATATTTGATTTTTGGTCAAAGAGTCGGTATTTCATCGCACAGAAGGTCTCAAACTTTCCCCACGATTTCACATAAACTAGACATCGGATCGATGCGTACTCTTCGGAATATTTGCAAACTGGGGTGAGTGCACCTATTGAGCAAATATCAGAGCCATGGGACAAATTTCATTTGCGTGAGTTTGCCACAGATTTGGAGTAGATTAGGCAACAGGGCTGAGGGTTTTCCGAAGCACTGCTCGCGGGGCTATCACTGGGTGTGACCCAGTATCCCATCATCCTCTTGCAACAGTGCCCCTTTAACGCACCCCCCAACTCATGTGTACCGAGGCCCTGTTGAAACCGGCCCCATTTTGCGGGACACAAGCGACAGAAATGTTGTCGCCTCTGCTGGACCAATCAGGACGCGTGGGCAGTGCATTGCAGGCATTCAAATGTAACGTGCGCAGATTGTAAACACCGTGTATGCATGTAATACATACATACTCGGTAATGCTGGCCGTTGTCCACGTCGGCGATTGGCTACTATTTAAAGCATACTGGGGAATCCGTTCATTACATATGCAGCATGCGTCCCTGTTATTAATTTGAAAAACTGCAGAGTAAATTTAGATCGTCGTTTGAAATTTTTGTAGGAATGGGACAGTCATAAGGAACAGAACCCAATACAATTTCTGGAAAGTATAGAAATCGTTTCTTTTCGGCAGAACATGACCGAATTGATTAAATTACATCAAAATGACTCGGGCGTGAGTTGGCTCAACACAACAGCCGGCTTGTCCACAGATTTGCGTGGATTTCCTCAGGGTATTGTAACGTCGCTTGGCAGAGTGGAAATTCCCTGAGATCTCAGGATGGTATCCCATAGACTACTTTTAGAAGGCTAAAAGTGTTTTTTTTTTACGTTTATTTCGGGACGTTATAATTTTCTATATAACACTTTTAGCCCCTTACCAATTTAACCCTATTCGCTATCTTACATTTTGCTGCACGCGGCAAGATGGCCGCCGTACTCCAAACTATAGTTCACCAATACAGTCAAAATTAAACATTGAAAAACTTACCATGAAAGTACCTGGAATCTCCAGAATGTTGTACCGTGGTCCGTTTTCCCCGATGATTCTTCTAAACAGAAAAAAACTAGTCCAACGTAATTTTTCTTGACATTTTCGAGCACACTCGGGACAACAGCGACATTTACTACGTGTTTAGAGATGAACAGTCACGGTCCAGATAGCCCGCCCTCTTGTGGTCATCTCATTGTATGACGTCACTAGCAGTACAATGATCTGGACCGTGATTTGTTCGTCTGTAAACACGGCTGTTGTCCCGAGTGTGCTCGAAAATGTCAAGAAAAATTACGTTGGACTAGTTTTTTTCTGTTTAGAAGAATCATCGGGGAAAAACAGACCACGGTACAACATTCTGGAGATTCCTGGTACTTCCATGGTAAGTTTTTCAATGTTTAATTTTGACTATTGGTGAACTATAGTTTGGAGTACGGCGGCCATCTTGCCGCGTGCAGCAAAATGTAAGATAGCGAATGGGGTTAAATTGGTAAGGGGCTAAAAGTGTTATATAGAAAATGATAACGTCCCAATATAAACGTTAAAAAAAAAACACTTTTAGCCTTCTAAAAGTACCCATTAGACCTACATGTAGTTACAGGCCTGTGACTCCAATATCACTACATGGTTGGCAAATTTACAGTATTATTTTATTGGCACTGGTTATATTACTTTTCTTGCTTTCATGACACTTTTTTGGTTGTAAGTAAAACTTACTTTTTTTGCACCAAAGTCACTTTTGTGGCAACAACCAACTCTTCTTCATTCCTGTAACCCATAGTTTTCCAACTTTTGGACGATAATTCTTTTTTGAAAAAAATACTATTTTTGTTACTTGTTCTCTTAGCTCTACATTGCAAATTCACTTGAATTTGGCTGTTATCTTGCCTGCTGCGGTTAAAACACCCACTCATTAACCAATCAGAGGCAGGGTATTATTCCTGAAACCTTTCTCAGCCAATGAAAAACAACCTTTAATGCTATAACGTCATCTTGAATTTGTTAACATATTCATTAGTTAATCCTGTTTTTACCCCACAATTTCCCTCAAAAATCAAAACCCTGCCCTCTTTCCACAAAATTAACCTTGTCATTCTGAGGAAAAAATCAAAAGTAACATTGTAGGTACATATAAGTGGTTTGATAAAAATAACACTTTAAATCTCTTATATGGAACGGTGTCCTAAAAGTTACAAATGCCATTTTATTGCTCATTCTTTATTTCAGGTCGTTGCTGGGGTACTTTACCACCTGAATGTCACAATTGCTGGAACTCTCTGCACAAAGAATGGCAAAAAAACCGACCTGAAAGACTGCAAGTTTAACCCAGCAGCAAAGGTGTGTTGTCTGTGTAAAAACACTGATAAACCAATCACTTTGGAATCGCTCTCAAGATTGTTCCATTTCAGTGATTTTGCCCTAAACACAGTGATTTCCACAGCAATAAAATGTAACATTTCCTGTTTATTGAAGAATCTAATCTTGAGAGAGAATCCAATTTGCTTTTAAGAACACAAGTTGGCATACAATTTTTACTATTAACCAATTTTTATAAAGCAAACAAATTTTGTATTAAGCAAATTTTTCTGCTAAACAGTATGAAATTGGCCCCTGATTATAATTAAACCTGTGTGGGATGAGCTGATCGCTGGAGCCACGCATTTCAAAAACAGCCCTACCGGTAGAAGTGCACTAGCTCAGCAATTTTCTATGATTTTCAAAACAAAGATTTTGAAAAAAAAAATTGGTTCTAAGTTAGGGACTTGGAAATCTGTGACGCATCGTACGCGCACTGGGTACACTAATACTGGTCAGTTTTACAGTGGATTTCTGCCGTATGCGAAGTGGCGCATCGTGAGAAATGTGCTGTAAAACATCACAGCATTGTTCAATTCAAACTTTTCTAATAGATTCTGAAAATAAAGAATACTTTCTGACGATATTTATTTTTAAAACAATTTTTTTAAATATTTAAATTGGAACACAGCAAGATGTTTGTTTGACGGTGAGATTTCTAGTCCAAAAAGGGTAGTTTGTGTTCCAAAACAGACTTGTGAAACCAGTGACAGTTTGGAGAGATTGTTGTCTGTGTTTGTGCAAAATTTCAGTTTAAAAAACATGCACTATGTTTGTTTGTTTTACCACACAAATATGATTATCAGTTCCTCTTTGTGAGCGTCGTCGAGTGCATAGTTTTTAGTCCAGGCGTAAATGTGTGCTATTACACATTGACAATGACGTTGCGCGCCCCCACATGTGCTTTTGTTTAGCAGAAAACGAGATAGCGTGTTGAACTAAGATTGATCAGACTTGAAGTTGAGGAATTCTTCGCTGGCTTGGCGCAATATATCACTGTGGGGGCGCTTCATACGGCATCGCAATCTTCCAGCTCTCTCCTAATCAGTTTACACAGACGATTTCGCGAAAAAAACGGTCGATTTCTAAGATGTATACAGTGTTCTCCACGGGTTTTTCATTTGCTAGGGCGGCACACCCCTGCGAAGCCCCGCCCCCCTCCCCTGCTAGACTGTGGACAATGGCAAGTGCGCACTCTATAGGTACAGGATAGCACTGATCACGCAATCACGCTGGCCGGCTGGCCGTGCGTGCAGCGCTGCAAAATATGGACGATGTGGTAAAAAAAAAACCTTAAAATGAAGACACAAAACACGAGTTACGTGCTTTACAAAATGGAAATTTTAATATTTTAATCTTGTACATGAAATAGACCTTCAAGTAAGAACAAAAATCTTGCCAAAAACGATGTTTTAAAGCTGGGAAATGGGGCTTACAATTTTTTTTTGCTAGGGCGGTCGTGATTTTGCTCGGGCGGTCAAGATTTTGCTCGGGCGGCACAAAAATTAGGTAGGGTGGCACGCCCTAGCAGAACATCCTGTGGAGAACCCTGGTATATCTCGGCTACCGCTTGCTCAATTTATGCGATGAATGTTGTTTTGGAATTTACAGAAAATAATCTGTAATGTGAGATGATATTTTCAATCAAATTGAACTTTTTTTGAATTTTGTTTCCAAGTCCCTATCTAAGTAAATGAGTAACAGACGAACCACATTCTATTTTCCTTTATTACATGTTTCTTACTCCAACAGAAAGAACGTTGCAGCCTTCGTGTTTGGGAAGTTGTTTGGGAGAACCGTCGGACTCTTGAAGAACCAATCGAGTGCACAAGGGAGAAAGACCAGGTCAGAGGAACAATAAACGTTGTGGCTTTATTGAACTCTATTGCTTTATTGAACCTACTTGAACTTTGTCAATTGACAAAGAGCAAGTCCTATCAAAAAAGTAGTTAAAGATAGTATACATAATTGGTAAACTGTTACAAATAGTTTTATCCCCCTGTGTGATTGAAGATATGCATGATTAAAACCAACCTGAGCAAAAACCAGCTCCGTACTTCATCTAACTTTTGAGAAAACAGTCAAAAAAGGGTTTGCAGTCATTTCGCCCCAAAACCACTTCGCCCTAAACCATTTCGCCCTGAACCACGGCCTGTGCACAAAGTGGTTTTCGGGCGAAGTGGCATTTGGGCGAGGTAGTGTTTGGACGAAGTGATTTGGCGTGAAATGGCACTCGGGGGAAGTGGTTTGGGGGCGAAATGGCACTTGGGCAAAATGGTTTTGGGGTGAATTGAATTTACGTCTCGCGGGCCAAAAAATAATTGTTTTGCTCATTTCTCAAAGACTATAGCAAAACCATTTCAGTGGAAGTTTTTTACGGTCATCATGTTTATATTGTGTGAGTTAGGCGTAAATCTGTGAATATTTCTGATTTTCGAGATACAGTGAAACTTGTCTATAGTGGCCACCCTCGGGACCGTACAAAACTGGCCACTATAAAGAGGTGGCCTCTTTATAGAGGTTTCTCAAGCATTATACACAAGGCATATTTGGGACCAAAGGTGGGTGGCCACTATATACAGGTGGCCTGTTTATCAAGGTGGCCCTCATAGCAGGTTTCACTGTACCAATGACGTGTACTGCCTTTAACTGTAGGCAGGTGTGAACATCCTGGAACTGCATTGCCCTGCTTCATTTAATATTGAATTAGGCCAGATTTGCTAGATTCTAGGTTTCATTTTGGTACCAAGTGCAAGTTGATCACTTTGTGCATGACTGAGTAATCGTTGTTTGACTGAGGTGGGATAAAATGACAATAAACCTTTTGCGCTAGCGGCCATGCAAAGGAGCAAGTTTTATTTAAAGCCCAAAAAAAAACGAACTCTGTTTAGCATTTCGATTAAAAACATGCCTGTTGGCTTCATGTTAACTTGACTTTATTGCTTTGAATAAACAATTTAAAAAAATATTTTTAAAAAGAAGCCACGTCACCGCGTAATTTTGGGAGACTTTAACTTACGCTAAACATAGTTCTTATGCCCAATGCACACCAGCGACAATTTAATTGAACAAAAGGTAATTGTTGTTTAATTACAAGCCCAACTAATAGCATGATTTTGTTGACTTCATATCGATCCCCTTCGATCACATGTACACATTTGTGCTTGTTTCTTGAAAGGGATTTTGTTTTACCTGTCCAAATAGCTGTGACCGAAGGGGATATCTAGGCATCGAGTGGAAATAGTAGAAGTGAACCAAAATGCATGACGAGTCTGACTTTTTTTGTGTTCCTCAGGTTGAAGAAGCTGACCCGTATTTTCAGGAATTTGAAAACTTCCGAATCAAATACAAGCGGCCTTATGAAAGGAACAGCAAAGGTATAGTCACGTTGCTTTAATAACTCTTTAATTAGTAATTGATTGCTTTCCGTGACGTAGAACATCCAGGAATGTTTGGTGGTCAACGAGACGCACATGGGCTAGCGTAAAATATACTCACCAGCGTACCTTTATTCGAAGATGCCGCACGCGCGCATTGCGATACGTTCAAATCATTGAGCATGCAATGCAGCTTGTAAAAACGAAAGTGCTATGCTTGATCACAATTTTTAGCCTGAAGAAATACATTTTTATCTTTATCGATACAACAGCCATGGCGCAACAACATATAGCAAGGTTAAGTAACAGAGGTAAGTGCAACCAATGCGCTTTTATTGCTTTTTTGGCCGGTTATCACTCGAGCCACATGGGTCATGAAAAATGACAACCAAAATGGTGGATGGAAGGGGTGACGTCACCGGAAAGCGATCAATAGAATCCCAATACATCACCCAGAATTTTACCTTTCGAGTTCGACTAAATTAAAAGTGTTGATAGCAATAGTAACTTTGTGAGAGAAATTGCCAACTGAAGGTGCTTTAAAAAACAAATTGTCTGCAGACAATGTTTTTTTTTCACATTCATTCAACACAAAAACCATGCATGGATTTTTTCAGGTGTTCTGAAGTATATCACTGCATCTCTGGGGCTGAAGTTTCTACAAGGCAGTTTATTAACATTGTTCTTTAGTTAAGAAAAAATTTCTGTTTTTAAATCTGCAGTTTACTGCTCATGCATTACATTGAAGGATATCATTTTAAATTTTTAGCCGACAACAAAATTATTGAGGAAAATGTTTATAAAGAATCAAATATTCTTCCGATACCAGTTCCTCACACACAAAATACGTTTTCATTTAACCATTTTCGTATTATTTTGCAGACTATGTCTCAAAGTACTACCTTTTTAATGACAACATGGACCGAGTGCGTATCTACAATGAGAATGAAATGGGCTCTGCTACATATGGAGCCACCAAGTTTGCAGATTTGCACCGTGAGTTACTCCATTCTATCTTAGAAATCGGTTAACCCGGGTCTTAACATTTTAACATGTTGAGTTGGCCCCGATGCCCCTTCAAGATATATACACTTTCAAGGCCAACTTGGCCAGCATGCCCTGGCCTCATAAATTTTATGGAGCTTGTTGTACACTAATAATTAGTTCATATTTAGAACAAAGTTGGCCATGGTGCCTCTCCAGTTGGCCTTTGAAATTCAAATTCAAGGCTTTATAAATCGAATATAACAGGTAGTCTCAGTTTTGGATAATTTGAGTAGTTGCAACACAGTTAAATCATATTCGATGTTTGTTTTGTTTTGTAAATGAAACTTTAGGGAGTGTATGTGTTTCGCTTCCTCCCTAAAGAAGAAAGAAATAAAAAATATTTTTAAAAAACATGTAACTGAAATACAAATATAAATGTTTCACAAAGTTAAATTGATCTTTTTTGTATTGAAGATAACCATACAACTGTAAATGAAACTTAAAGGGCGTGTTTTGATTTTTAAAGAAAACAAAATTAGAAAATAGAGAATACAGCAAACAGCAAGTGAAATACAAAGAGGAAGTATATGTTTCGGAAGTTTACATTGATATCGCCTGACACCTGACAACCAACAATTTGATGTACAGTCAAGGAGCATAGACTTCTACTTTCGCTCTAAAGCCGGCAATAATCAGTATATTGCAGGTTTGTGGGTAATTCCCAAAATTAGGGGTCCAAAAGTGTGACATGCTTTTTAAGATTTCCAAGTGTTTTTAATGATTGAAAGTGGTTTCTCAGTAGAAAATAATTATTTTTATTTGAACAAATGCCACTCAAATTTAATGTTTGTGTGTAGATATGGCAGCAAGGTTAATGCAAACTCATTCTACAGCCAATTTTCATTGGCGTAGGTAACCCGGGACACCAAACTCCTATCCAATACCATGGAACAAATTATAAGTCATTATGGTATTTTGTTTTGAATATTTTTCAGAAATCAGAAAACAAAATATTGAAGAAAATTATGCAGCCCCCTATAATCACAGGCCACAGTCCATTACTGAGAATTTGTGGTCGTAAGTGGTGATTTTTGAAGCAGAGAGTGTCGTACGTAACTGGGACACCAAACATTTTGGACCCCTAATTTTGGGAATGACCCTTGTAGCCTGTGAGTGCTTGTGTCAGGCTGCTAGGATTGCATACTCCCCAGAGAGTTGTGCCCAATGACCAGGATAATAATGTAGTAAAGTACCATTATTAGAGGCCTTTTTATACTATGAACATCCAACCCGTGTCGAAATCTACACGGTTCCAACCCATGTAGACTTTACACAATTTCAACACGGTTCAATTCGGCTACGTTTTCACACTACTAAACGCAACACCGGCAATGTTTCGACCCATGTATCGTGCGTCCCCCGATCATTTCACACTGCACACACAGCCGGCTGTCAACACGGGTCAAATCGAAGAAATCCCTCACATTTCATGGACGCAATTACATGTATACACGGGTCCAACTTAACCCAGAGGCATTCAGACTGTGGTTTTTAACACGTGTCAAATTTCTCTACACGGGTCAAGAGCTCTCAACCCACCTCCCCAGTTGGGTTAGTTTCAACATGGGTCGAGCGCTCTACACGGGTCAGTGCCGTGTTGAAAATGTTATAGTTTGAAAAGGTCAGTCTAGTTATCACGTGTTGGACCCGCGTACAACCCAGAGATTTTTCATAGTGTAAAAAGGCCAACATTATGTGATTTGGGTGTTATTCCATGAAAACAAGACAGTGTCCCTTTTATGTCATGACACTTCTGGAGTTTTAAAATTAATACCGGACTTCAGAGAAAGATTAATGGACTTCAGAGAAAAATACAGCATATAAATCGTATATGGCCTTGTGAATCGAACACCTTCATCTGCTGTATAAGAGCAGAACCCTGTAATTACGTCCCTCACTTGAGGGACGTAATTGAATCACACTTAATTGTATTATTGAAACTTCGATACCAAGAGATTTCTTACCATTTCAAAATTATTTTAAATATTCTACACCATTTAGAAATTGCAAGGGAATTTCTTTAAAAACAAAAACTGGGTGAATTTATGGAAAGAATTGTTGTGATTAAAGTTCTAAATTGTCGTAATATTGAGGTTTTTTTATCTTTGTCTTCCAGCTGATGAATTCAGAAAGTTGTACACCGGTCTCAAAGTGCCGTCCAAGCCATCGTCGCGTAAACACGTGAAGCAAGCCAGCATTCCCGAAGGCGTGACCCCTGCGAGCTTCGACTGGAGAACCAAAGGCGCCGTGACCAAGGTTAAGAACCAGGAGCAATGCGGATCGTGCTGGGCGTTCTCTACCACGGGAAACATCGAGGGACAGTGGAAGATCAAGAAGAATCATCTCCTGTCGCTGTCTGAACAACGTGAGTTAAAGGGTCCAATACAGGGTGTCTCAAAAAACTCGCAACCTCAAAATCTGTTTCCCCGGATCCTAATCGGAAATATTCTTGCATGAAAAATAGTCTTTATTGCATCAAAGTCAGGCAAGCAAATCAAACTTATATCATTTTTGGTGCAGCAAACACCGTGTTTACACTCGAACCGGCAAAGGTGGATACAGACCCAGCATTTTTATTGTGACCGCAAAACTGAACATTTTCCGCGTTTACACTACACCTCGATTCGGCTTCAACTCGCCTTCAGAAACTGCAAAAGTCACTACTAATTGTAACTGCAGCGCATGCGTGAGCTGTTAGGTGTTGCAGCACTAGTGCCAGATTGGTCAATTAAATCTACTACACGGCGGGCACCGCCCCAAGGACACTCAAATTGCCGAATCTGTATTCGGGTAGCGTGTACACTCAAAGTGACCTTGACAAATTCAACCCTACCCTAAAGGTGACTGGAAAAGGGTCAATCAGACCCGGGTCTGTTCCGCCTTTTTTAATTCACCTTTTGCGTTTACACTTAGTGCCTATACATGTACCCGGCTTCAACTCCCCTTTTTGGAAATTGCAGAGTTCGATTTGGCAAAGGCAAATCGAGTGTAAACAGGCCTAAAGTCGCACCCTAGTTTATGAACCAGATGTGATTACCCAGTATTTGACAACAAGAACTGCAGCCGATTTCACGAAATTTTACGCAATTGCGCAAGTCCACTTACGCCATAAATTATTGCGCAAGTAATGGCGTAAGTGGACTTGTGCAATTGCGTAAAGTTTCGTGAAATCGGCTGCTTGCCACCCAGTTTAGGATCAGACATTCCTAGAATGACATAACTTTTGATTCGCTTGACTGATTTTGATGCAATAAAGACCTTTTTCATGTAAGAAGATTCCCTATCAGGATCTAAGGAAACGGTCTGATGTTGCCAGTTTGACCTAGACCTTTTTGGGGGGACACCAAACTTTTTATGAGTTCAAGGCATAACAGATTTTAAAAAGAATGTTGTTAAACTAGACTGTAGCTATCTAGATGCATCAATGCTTCAGAAACCCTTTAAAATTCATGCATGGTTTTTGTGTTGAGTGAATGGTAAAAAAGTGCATGCTTACATTTTAAAAAAGGGACATGTTTTCCTTGAATCCATTCAACTTCCGTAAACTGCCTTTATGTGCTTTTTTTATGATAGCGTTTCCAATTAAAAAGGGATAATCAATTTTGTTGGCATTTGGTTTTGAATATTCTGTTTGAATATTCTGTTTCGAATATATTCAATTAAAAAGGAGAATAATTTTTTGGGATTTGGTTTTGAATATTCTGTTTTGAATATTAAAGTATAAAGGGAGAATAATTTTTTGGCCATTTGGTTTTGAATATTCTGTTTTGAATATTCAATTAAAAGGGGAGAATCAATTTTTGTTACCATTTAGTTTTAAATATTCTTTTTGAATATTCTGTTTTGAATATATATATTCAATTAAAAAGGAGAATCTATTTTTTTGGCATTTGGTTTTGAATATTTTGTTTGAATATTCTGTTTTGAATATTCAAGTATAAAGGGAGAATCATTTTTTTGGCATTTGGTTTTCAATATTCTGTTTCCAAATCTAAAACCGGATTGCAAAATCAAAACTGAATATTCCAAAATGTTGATTGAAGTCCCAACACTAGTTTCTAGCCTGTCCACATCTTTATAGCTGTATCAGTATCACATGACGTGATCTGTATCACATGACATGATTGTTTTTCTCTACAGAGCTTGTGGATTGTGATAAGACTGATGATGGATGTGAAGGTGGCTTTCCATTGGATGCTTACCAGGCAACCATCAAAATGGGTAAGCAGTTATGATATGTTAGCATTTTAATGAGATGTTTCAGATTGTGGTTATAATCTAGAGTTTATAACCAAAATGTATAAGTATATGTGAACATTTCACCATTTGATATTTAATATGCCGCCTCAAGATAGCTTTTTCTGTATTTCAAAATAAGACCATAACCAGAAAATCATTAAAATACCAGAATAAATAGAAATTCCGGGCGGTAACCGTATTTCAATGGCACTAGATCCACTACTTGCTTTCCAGGGCTGCGTTCCAAACATGCGAACGGTTTGTTAACGTTGGCGCCAACGTTTGCTTATTGCGGAATGGATTGTTTGCCAAAATACATTGTCAAGATGGCAGCGCCCACAGTCACAGCAGTCGTATCGACGTTGTAATGTATGTGGCTCTTCGCTGCTTACCAAATTTTTGAGGAAATGTGACGCGTTGCTATTGACTGTGTACCACCAGCAATAAGGGAAAAAACCATGAATGGTCAAATTTTTTATTTGTTATTTTACAAACTACAAACCATTGTCTTTCATATCGCGCACGCCATTTTAAAATCACTCGCGAACATCACGAACAATCCAAAAGTTTGTTGGCCAACGTATGCGGACGTTGGCGGCGCACAATTCGTTCCACTCGAAACGTTCGCCAACGTTGCCAACGTTTGCAAATGTTCGCGTGTTTGGAACGCAGCCCAGTTTGAGTCCCACCCGGGTTTTTCTCATTAAGTCTCGGGGAGTATACAGTGCAATTCAAGTTACGTCGGTAGGGCAAAAACAAACCTGTTTTTTTTCTGAATGTGCATGTGAAAATACCTCATCTGGTTTGACTTGGCCACATAACTTGCACAACATCTTTTCACTATCAGGGGGTCTTGAGACGGAGTCCGAATACCCCTACAAGGCCAGAGACGAGAAGTGTGAACTAGTGAAGAAGGACATCCGAATCTACATCAACAGCTCGGTTAATATAACCTCTGATGAAGAGAGTGAGTGCCACTTGATTAAATCGATGTATTTATATTTTGAGACCCTTGTGCACAAACGTTACACGCTTATATGGGTCTTTCCATAGTAAAGAGGACATTTTGGCAATACAGACCATATTTTCAAGGAAATACCTTTGTCTGGTCTCAAAATAAAAGAAATAAGTTTTAGTTGTTCTGAAGAGATAACTTAGGCCCCGAAACGGTTACAAATAGTGTGACAACATGCCTTTCTAAAAACCCTGTGTACAAATTTCTAATATATGCTTGTAACCGGGACGGACACTTGTGTTACACACATCCTCCATCACACATGGAGATAATTCCTTTGTAACAGTTCTCCAATCTTGTAATCTATCTTCCATCTTGACAGAGATCGCAGCTTGGCTGGCTGCTAACGGACCAATATCTATCGGCATCAATGCGGCCATGATGCAGTTCTACTTCTTCGGTATCGCACATCCCTGGCCCATCTTCTGCAACCCCAAAAATGTGGATCATGGAGTGCTGATTGTTGGTTATGGTATAAGTAAGTACTTGGGGAATAAGGTCTGACTACTACAGTGATCTCCACTAGTCCAAATTTTGTCGATGTCGCTCAGTGGGGGGGGGGGGGGGGGCTGTGGCTGTACGTATGCATGCACTCACCCAAACACACAACCACGAACGCACCCGTAAGCCTGGGCACAGTGGTTGGCATGCAGCGCCCTCAATAGGTCAACATATTCGCCTCTTGAGGGCGCTGTTCAATAAATGCATACTGTCATGGCCATTATCGATGCGGATTTGGGTCGCCAATCCGATAGATATGCTTGGTAAATAACCGATAATTACACCAGTGGCTACCGAATCACGTTAGGTGAATTTACACCTCATTTTGGAATGACTTGGCTGTACTTTTATAGTGTTTTGGAGGAGAAATTTTTTTTTTTTTTGTCCGGGCGGCACAATGTTTTGTCCGGGCAGCAAATTTTTGTCCAGGTGCTAACGGTACCTCTGATGATTTTGTCCGGCAGGGCGCGCCCTGACAAAACCGGTAGTGGAGATCACTGCTACTAGGTGAACAATTGGGTTTTTGCGTGTAACATTTGCCCAGAATTCTTCACTTTTAAAGGCCAGTGGATCATTTGCAATGACGCCAAAAAGTAATCGACGAGTTTACAGGGGAAAAGTTCTGAAAGTAAAGATTTAATTAATAGCAACTATCCAATAAAAGGTTTCGCTCAAAATGATATAATTTTACCAGAAAATAATCTGTAAAGATGAAATTATTTAGATCGTTTGCAAACGATTTACTTATTTTTTGTTCGCATCTACGCGGTCCAAAATGCATGGGCGCTGTGTACTGCGTGTGCGTGTTCCAACACGATGCATTTTTATGGATCGCGCGCACACGCAGTATATGTTGTGCGCCACAGAGTGCATGATGCAAGCCACATAGTACCCGATCAACTGAGAACGAATATTTGAAACACCCCGCCAAGACCAGGAAAATGCATATGGATTTTCATGGTTTTTTTAAACGTGGTATATTTGACAAAGCTGAAATTTCTTCGGATTAGTTTGTTGGTGTCTTTCTTTTGATTTATAATGGTTTTATTCGCAGAATCGCTAAAAAACAGATCATCTACAGGGCCTTTAAATAGTATACCAAGCACGATATGTGGCAAAGGGACTCCTCTAACGCCTCAACACACTCTTCCATTTTGTTAAAGCACCAACCCCCCTAAAAACTGAAAGGAATTCCTTGGAAATTCCTTGGATGTCTGAGACACAATGTGGGAACAATGGTAGGGGGGGGGGATACACTCTGCAACATATCGTGCTGCATATGTTAGTTAGAGGTGCAGTTTAGAAAGTCACATACTATGCTATTATTGCTACGTGGTGCCACGCCATTGCCTAGCAACCAACAGTCTGGTTGCTTTATGCCATTATCTCCTACAGTAAACACGGTATTGATTCTGTACTTCACACCTGCCGCGTGCACCACATAGCAACACAAATTTAGTCTGGTCAAGTGGATACTTAGTGTGCATTTGAAAGGAAGTACACCAGAAACTTCATGTGAAACAGACAAAAGGCTAATTGTTGGCTTACAGAGTCTTCAGCTGTGTCATTTAGCCCTGTTCAAACTGGGAAATTGCTTTGTTCGACAAAGATTTGACGATGATTTCATGAAGAGATTTTCTGATGTGAACTAAGGCTGTACCTAACGAATCGAATATTCCAATAGTCGATTGTCCATCGAATACTCGAATAGCATTTCACCAAATTGAATATTCGGTATGTGCTTTAAGCTAGGAATTAGTGAAAATCCTTTTTCCTTTGCCGAAATGGCCGCTTTGCGTTCAACCACGAGTCCAGTGTACAAGGGCCGACAATAATTTCTGCAAGTTACAACTTAAATTCTATAGTTTCAGCACAGATTATTTTTTGAGATGGCAAAATCGGCAATAAAAAGGCTGCTGTAACTTCCTGTGAGCTGTGAGTTCGGATGTGGCAAAATTAATTAATTTCACGGCAAACCTTTTTGTCAAAATCGTAGAAATAAATTCAAATATCGAATATCAATTTTTTTTTTTTTTTAAAATAGTAAATTATTTGAAAATGCACAGGCCTAATGTGAACGCACGCCTCATCATTCTACACAGATTTAGAATCTTTGTTCAGTAAAGCAGAATAGCTTTATTTGATAAAGGGATAATTTGATGATTTTACTAACTGTCATTTGTGGTATAGAATCTGGACTGTTTGGCAAGACCCCATACTGGATTATCAAGAACAGCTGGGGACCTGACTGGGGCGAAGAGGTAAGTGGAAGGAGAACTTTATTTAACCACTTGACGCCAGAGGACGTGTAAATACGCCAAGATTTCCGCATCGGTGTAGCGGGGGGACTAGTAAACACGTTTACAAGAAATTTGTTTGTTACTGCGTTTGATGTCTACACTCCGAAAGAAATGGCCAAAACAGTTTATAACAAAGCGACATTGAAATTTATCTTCAAGCAAACTTTAAATTTATCTTCAAGCAAACTTTAAATTTATCTTCAAGCAAACTTTAAATTTATCTTCAAGCAAACTTTAAATTTATCTTCAAGCAAACTTGAATCCGTGGTTTTGATTGGTGGATCCATGGCAACCAACAGTGTGATAATGTTTCATAATACTCTTCCGATTCTCATATTGCACTCTTCGTAATGCGCCATAGTATTCCAAGATAACTGCGTCCCTACGCATATGCGCGGAGTAGTACTTTAATCTCGCACAGAGTGCGCATGTTAATAGTGCGTCAAGTTTGCTTGAAGATAAATTCGTTATCCCACTCGCGCTCGTGGAAATACGGCATAATGTAGTGCATCTGCGTCCCATATCCCCTTCGGCCTCGTGGGATATGGGACGCAGATGGACTACATAATGCCGTATTCCACTCGGGCTCGTGGGATAACTAATAGTACAATAACAGTGCATCAACATAACAATAATACTTCACTGTGCATGGTTAATGACTTCAGTTGTTTTCCGCCCTCCATGCTTCAACTAAAAATAAACCCGCGCCTACAGACAGCAATGTTTTAAATTATCCCAGCGTTAACTGGTTAACCTAAACCATCATAAATATTTTAAAAAACTGAAACGCAAATCATACTCTAAACGATCAAGGAAGCTGATATACGTAGTTTATTTTATCGGTCAGTAACGTGTATGAATACCTCTTGTAGCAAGGCTGACTGCATCATTCTCTGTAAAAGCCTGTTCAAACTTCCCTTTAAAAAAAAAAGCAAATTCAAATATGACCAGTCATAATTTCTATATTTTTCGAGGGACTTTGATTGAACTACTGTTCTTGCTTGAAATTGCTGTGGATTTCAACGTGAAGAAGGGAGTTAAAAGAATGTGTCCAGATCACTTCCATTCTGAAATGTCATGCTCTCAGTCCGTATATTTTCAAGGATATCGTTAACTAATTTATCCGGTTCCATAAAGCAGTGCAATAAAAATACACCAACCTTTTTGCTTCCACACATCCAAATTGGAGATTGCAAATTTTCTGTTTTCCTTCCATGGATAATATTTTGGGGAGGTATTTTATATGATCCATCTTCTGCAAGAATCTGAACAACTCCTTTTATAGGTTCTTAATACACTACTCACAATAAGTTAGGGATTTTGTGGGGTGTACGCAGATTTTTTTTTTTGAGGGTATGCATTCCGCTTGAATGATTTTGTATATGATTACTAGACAATTGTATCTACATGACAGACACCTTGTCACAGGAATAGGTGAAACAGTCATTTGAAGAAAAGCAATTCCAAAATCGACAACATACTAATATCTCTTATTGTGAGTTGTGTAAAATGTGACATTGTGCATAAACAGTGCATTATCTCCTATGTCACTGCAAATGTTACATTTTGTTTGTCACACAGGGCTACTATCTGGTGTACCGCGGTGGTGGAGTGTGTGGTCTAAACACCATGTGCACGTCGGCTGTGGTGGACTAGATTTGTGAAATCGACAATCGGCCGGATGTTTCTGTACGTATCCCAAGGAACTTACAAATGGTTATATGGTAAAGATTGATTTCATGTTTTAGTTTTTTTTAGGTTTTAAATATAACCACTAATGCAGTGTATGGGTCAACATTTTTGCAGATTTATATTATGTCGTTAAACGCTAGACAAATGTTTATATTTCATTTTTAGTTCAGTTTAAAAAATATCTTCTCTATAAAGACCTCAAAACATGCTTTTAATCATAGGGTGTAGCATATTCCGTGACAAATTTGGCTCTGCGGTTAAGGTAGGTTTTCAGTTGCTTACCGTTAACGATGTCTATTAAATAGCCTGACGCTCGGTTAATGGAAAATGGGCTGCTAAACAGCTCTATGAAATTGGGCCCAGCTATTCCATAACCTTAAGCACTGCTAAATGTTTTCTAGCTTCATTGGCAAAATTTGCCGCGGCTGTGAAATAGCCTTAACATTAGCACAACGTTTCTGCTACAGTAAGCACAGGTTTTCAGGTAGTGCTTGAAGATGCAAGCTCGTCAATGCACGCGAGAAACAAATTCGTGCCACGAAATTCACTGCTCCATGCCTTGCTATGGAGCGGTGAATTTCGTGGCACGAATTTGTTCCTCGCGCACGCATTGACGAGCCTGCGTCTTTAACCATTTCTTACATAGCAACGTCTGTGAGTGCACATGTACATGTAAAGCAAAGTATGTGCGATCTCATAAAGTCACTAGCAATGTTCGCAAATATTTTTCGTACTACGTGTCTCTAAAGCTCCTTATCGTTAAATGGTGATCTTGGGCCTTCAGTGCGTTTCAAAACTTGCTTAATCAGCTCAGTCTCTTGTCACTTATACTCTAAACCGTTTTGGTGGTAAGCACTTTTTTTAGGAATTACCTGGGGAAAATTTCATGTGTTAAACATAGAATTTTGCTTAGCGCGGAATTTATTTGCTTTGCAAAAATGGGTTACCAGCCAACATTTGATGTGATGTGTATTAGGATTCACTGGTATTCTGCTAATGTTGCTTAGAATTCAAGTTAACAAATTTTGGCCAAGCAAATAAATGTTGTGCCAGGCAGGTTTCTGTGTTTATATAAATACCTCTATGAAATTAGCCCCTGGTTGTATCTTTCTAACTAGGTTAGATTATACAAAATGGTAGATTAACCATGCTAGTTTCAGAATAACACAAAAATGATACGCTAGCACTTGGTCTTGATCTTAGACGAACTGGGCCCAATTTTGTAGCGCTGCTTAGCACATTACACGTAAATACGGTTTACCAGCCAAAATTGTATGTCAAATTGTGTTCTTGGACACAGTAGCAGAATGTCGGTAAAATAAGCATCACCTACGATTTTGGCTGGCAACCCATTTTTGCAAAATAAAGCAAACAAATTCTGTGCTGACCAAATTGTTGTGCTTATTAGTAGCACCATGAAATTGGCCCCAGGGGCGGTATTCAATTCATTACTTAAGCCAAATATTTAAGAATTTTACTTAGTTTTCGGCTTACGTAAAATCGGTATTCAATTCGTAAGTGGCTAAGTTTTTTACTTTAGTAAAATGCTTTAGTATGATTGGTATTCCAAAGGTTCTTTTTGGCTAAGTATTTTACTTAACATTAAGAAGGCAGGAAAGCATACTGCAACCGGTTTAGACCGGTTTCGTTTGGGTGCGCGTGTTGTGCGTTTTTCGTGATTGGTATTCCAAAGGTTCTTTATAGCTAAGTATTTTACTTAACTTTAAGAAGGCAGGAAAGCATACTGCAACCGGTTTTGTTTGGGTGCGCGTGTTGTGTGAGACAAACGCTCATGAGAAGGCGCAGTTTATGGCGCGTCCCACGCTGTATTCGATTGGCTGTTTAGGGAGTTCTGCTCTCTGCATTAATTTGTAACGTCACAATTTATCTAAGTGTTTTACTTACTAAAGTAAAATTCTTAGAAGGCTTTGAATACGAGATATGTCATTTTCTTAGCCAAGCCAAATACTAAGTAAAGTTTTTACTTAACTTAAGTATTGGATTGAATACCGCCCCAGGTCTTGACTTCTATGCCATGGAAACCTGCAATAATAGTACTTACTGGTTGTATGAGTCGGTAGCCAAGTGACTTTATATTCTCACAAACATTGCGAGAGAAAGTGATTTTCCTCAGGTAATCAAGACATGTATTTCTAGTCTCTATATTATAATCGGACGCAATAGTATATGTTTTCAGATTTTTTCCCCTGAAATTTAGTTTTCTTAAATTTTATACAACATAAATTTTACATAAGTATATATACTTTATATAACTTTTATGTCAAAGTATGACTAGTTTATATCTTTCTTAAAGGTAGAATACATCATTTGCAGTGACAAGAAAAACCTTGCTAAAAGAGTTTATAAAAATGGTACCGAACACCACATGAATTTATTTCGGTCCAAAATGTGAGAAATTAACCACTGAAGGTGGTTTTATCATTTAACTCAACACAAAAGCCATGAATGGATTTTTCAAGAAGTACATGTATTACTGCCTCTATATGTGGCTGGAATTTCTACACGGCAGTTTTAATAACATGGGGTTTTAATCACGAGTGGAAATAACGCCCTTTGTAACAGTTTACCAATCAATTTTAGTTTTTTGTTGTATTTCTTGGTTTAATTCACTTTCTCAACATAACCGGGAAAACTTCAACGTATTGACAAACAGGCAAAGAGGATCATTGGGATAGACATTCAGGGCATTCAAGATATTGCAATGGAGTTGCTCAGTACAAAATTTAACGAAATTATGTCTGACAGAACACACCCTCTTCATCCATTTATTGTTGTGAACCGGTCTGGTAGAGTGAGACAACTTAATCTCAAAACAAATAGGTTTAGGTCCTCGTTTTTACCGTGGGCAATTCAGGTTTTTAACTCTAATTTTATGAGATAATATTTGTGGCCAAAATGATTTCTCATTATTGTCGCATTGTGAGGAGCCATTTTCTTGTCATTTGTGTGGTGTGTGTGTTTAGTGACTGGTGATGGGAGATTATATTGTATTTTATTGTATTGTTTTTGTTGTTTTAAAGATGTACACTGGGAGAACAAATTTCACATTTTTAATGTGATTAATAAATAAAATTGAAATTGAAATTGAAATGTACTCTACCTTTAAACAATTGCAGTCCATATCGAATTAGCCTTTAACATGAATAACATCTGATGTACTTCTCTTCACATGCACACTTAGTATCCACTTGACCAGACTAATTGTTATTGCTATGTGGTGCACACGGCAGGTGTGAAGTACAAAATCAATACTGTGTTCACCGTATAGGAGAGAATGGCATAAAGCAACTAGATTGTTAGCTGCAATGGCGTGCACCACATAGCAACAACAGCGTTGTATGTGACTTTCTAAACTGCACCTCCATTTGAAAGTGAGGAATTTGGAAGCTATGCAGATGTTAACGTAAAAGGCAAATTTACCTTCAGTAATCAAGATAAATGTCTATATATTTCTGTTATATGTATGTGATAACAACTGAAATTTTATATGATATTTACAGAAGTACAGTATGTACTTCTACTGTACGTAATTTCAAAATATGCCTCATCAAAAATGTATACATTTCCTAATAAATAGATTGTGGGATCAGATGTAAATGATTTTTATCCTGCATATAATTTTTCTTGAGAAATGTATACCAAAGTTATAATTATAATTTTTTCACGTAATGTAGAGATGAGTTTCAACCAGTCAGCGGTTTTCAGCAAATGTTCAAATTATTTTCTAATATGGCAATAATGTACACTTTTCTATGTGGAATAAACAGGAAGAACATGAGTGTGGTGTCCTTCGGGGGACTAGTATTACTTTGGGGTGAATAGACCTAAAGGGCCGTCCAAAGTTGTCAACATTTTCACAGTTCTGCGAATTGGTACGATTACCAAAGACTGTCTATAGACTCTACACACAATCGTACCCAATCGTAAGATTTGTGGCAAAAATCGCACTAGTGGGAGGCCCGCTTAAAGGCCCAGTGTATCATTTGCAATGACCCCAAAAAGTAATCGACGAGTTTACAGGGAAAAAGTTCTGAAAGTAAAGATTGAATTAATAGCAACTATCCAATGAAAGGTTTTCGCTCAAAATGATATAATTTTACCAGAAAATAATCTGTAAAAATTTAGATCGTTTGCAAACGATTTACTTATTTTTGGTTCGTATCTACGCGGCCCAAAATGCATGGGCGCTGTGTACTCCGTGTGCGTGTTCCAACGCGATGCATTTTTATGGATCGCGCGCACACGCAGTGTGTGCGCCACAGAGTGCATGATGACGCAAGCCACATAGTACCCGATCAACTGAGAACGAATATTTGAGAAACACTCTGCCAAGACCAGGAAAATGCATATGGATTTTCATGGTTTTTTTTAACGTGGTACATTTGACAAAGCTGAAATTTCTTCGGATGAGTTTGTTGATGTCTTTCTTTTGATTTATAATGGTTTTATTCGCAGAATCGCTCAAAAACAGATCATCACAGGGCCTTTAAGAGCAGCGCGAAAATTGCAGGAGGGGGCGTGGCTACATTTACCCCCTTGTTGCCTTTTTGCTAATACCGTAGCAATACGACGACACAAGCGATAATGAAACAAGTTTGTGGTGAAGGGTTACCATTTGTGAACAATGAAAATACAACTTAAGAGCAGTTTTAGATCAGACTAATTAGCTTGAAACAGGTTAATTAGTGCATAGGGGGCGGGGCCTCAACACGCCCCCACCTTTTACTTTTTTGTTTATATGGTCGCAATGCTCAATTTCTACCTTGCCAAATTTTCCTGACATATCTGCTGGTATCCTGCAGATGTTTTGACGCCACTTTCGTGACAACAGGCCATAGTGTTCTCACCAATGCTCATTTTGGCCAAAAAAAAGCATATTTTTAGGGGGAAAAAATATATCTAAAGTACCTCGATGAACAACACTGTTCTTGGACATTGACGTTCTGTTATATTGTACAAATAAATTACATGTACCTCGAACACTACCTCGAGTGTAATATTCATGAACATTTGTTGTTAAAGTAAAACAAGATTTTAAGCAAAAGGGAAGTACAACACGGCGGTGTTGTGCGTTTTGTTTTGACAACACAATAACATTGAATAATATAGGCCTGTGATATTACGACCAACTGTAACAATGGTTTTGCTCGAAAAAAAATGAAAGCAACTCAAAATTCGATTTTAAAAAGGCTTTTTTTCCTCTGAACAAATCAAGACGATCCTTATATCACACTGAAAACATGTCGAGCGAAATTCTTGTCAAATTGACAAAATAATTACATTGTTGACAAGTCGTGTGACAAGACTGCAAGATGTTGACAATATAAAATGGAAAATTCAGAGATACAATGGACTCGGAACTTTGGTCATGATTTACACCTTAAGAAATAGATGGATTATGAAAGACAGGGGAAAAAATGGTTTACTATCTTTTTTGAGATTTGAGGGGATCAAAAAGTTTGTGACCCCATTGTCAGTTTAGCAAAAGTGTCTCAATAGAAATTTGTTAACGTAATTCCTGCTGGATTTGCTATACTTCAAGTGCTATAGTTTTTGAGAAGTTAGTAAAACAATTGGTATTGTTTTCGAAAAAAATACCAATTGTTTTACTCATTTCTCAAAAACTATAGCACTTTAGACAAAACCATTTCAGGGGACGTTTTCTACGGTCATCATGTTTATATTGTGTAAGTTAGGCGTAGGCCTAAATCTGTGAACATTTCTGATTTTCGAGATACCAATCATGTATGCCCCTATATACTGCCTTTAAAGGGACACAGTGCACCGGCTTTGTTTGGGCTATTTTGGGCAATTTGGCCTCGAAACAGACCCATACATTATTCTGAAGCGCTTTTCATAGTAAATTAGATATATCCTGAAAAGACGCCGTCAAATTTGGCCGTTTTTTAGAATTTTTCAAAAATTCAAGGTCTCATGACTTTTCGGAACCAGATTCTGTTCCAAAAAGTCACGTGGCCTTGTGAGTTAGTTGTATTTCCAGCCGTAGAAACCAGCGCGAAGTGCGAGTTTAGTCTACAGCACTAAGGGGCCCCATATGCATTTTCGGGTACGATCTTGGCAAATTTGAGGATATGTTAATTTCATATCAAGGAATTCAAATCCGGTTGTTGCCAATTTTTAAGAGGTCATCTTCAAGGTCAATTTAAAGGTCATAAAGGGTCAAAACCATAAAATTGCACTTTGGCGGCCCTTTCGTTGGTCAATTTCAACAATCGTGGCACCCATTCTAGGATTTACAGGATGCTAAGTTCATTTTTTATAGTCTCCAAGATTGTTGTGTCATCTCCAAGGTCAAAAGTCAATTTAAAGGTCACAGAGGGTCAAAAATCACAAAATTGCACTCTGACGGCCCTTTCCCTGGTCAATTTCAACAATCGTGGTGTCAATTCTATGATTTACAGGATGCCGAGTTCATTTATTAAAGTCTTTAAGATTTGTATGGTCATCGTCAAGGTCAAAAGTCAATTTAAAGGTCAATTTAAAGGCCATAACTAGGGTCACAAATCTTAAAATTGCACTTTGGCGGCCCCTCGTTGGTCAATTTCAACAATCGTGGCGCCCATTGTAGGATTTACAGGATGCCGAGTTCATTTATTATAGTCTCCAAGATTTTAAGGTCATCTTCAAGGTCAAAAGTCAATTTAAAGGTCACAGAAGGTCAACAATCAACAAATTGCACTCTGAAGGCCCTTTCCCTGGTCAATTTCAACAATCGTTGTGTCCATTCTAGGATTTACAGGATGCTGAGTTCATTTATTAGTCTTTAATATTTGTATGGTCATCTTCAAGGTCAAAAGTCAATTTAAAGGTCAATTTAAAGGTCACAACTAGGGTAAACAATCTTAAAATTGCACTTTGGAGGCCCCTCGTTGGTCAATTTTAAGAATCGTGATGTCCGTTGTAGGATTTACAGGATGCTGAGTTTATTTATTAATGTCTCCAAGATTTTTAAGGACATCTTCAAGGTCAAAGGTTAATTTAAAGGTTACAGGGGGTCACTAATCATTAAAAAAATGTACTTTGTCGGTCCCTGTTTGGTCAATTTCAACAATCTTGTTGTCTGTACTACGATTTACAGGATGCTACGTTCATTTAACTAGGGCCAGGGTCATAAGGCCACTTTAATAGGACCCCTGGCTCCCCATGGAGTGATGGAAATTGTATCTATTAATTTCAGTCTCGGTTGATCCATTTAGATGTTAAGAACGTTTTTTGCAAGGTGTATGGTGATGTAGAGTTTATTTATGAAGATTCCAGGATGTTTATATGTCAGGGTCATGTGACTAAGGTCGAGTGGTCAAGGTCAATTTAGACATCGGACTTACCTGGCTGAGGTCGATGGAAATTGTGTATTGCATTTTTGGGCTTCACTGGCACAATTTGGGTAATTTTGGTGATTTCTTTCTCGGATTTTGAGAATGCCAAGTGAATATCTAAAGACAAGTCAGGGTCGTGTGAATAAGGTCAAGGTTATCTCAGATCGTACTGGGCTCCATTAGCAGAATGTTTGATGGGAGGGGAGAGGTTCTTTCAAGGTTTTGAGGATGCCAAGTTGATTTATTTTTGTCTTAAGATGAATACATTTTGGATTCATGTGATCAAGATTAATAATATACGTGGAACTTCGAAAACTATTCTTCATAACTATGCCGGCTAACGCATATAGGGACAACTGTCTAGCAGAACTTGTAATGAGTTTTTCAATTAACTCGTAATGAAGATATTTAACATTAAAGCCCGCCAAAGTTTGTGACTGAGTACATCAAGATCATGGAGAAAAACATCAAGCAGTCCGCAGAGAAACTCGGGGAGCATTTTGACATATCAGCAGGACAACGATCCAAAACACACTGCCAAGTCAGTCACGAAATGGTTCCGGGATAATGCTGCAGGCGTAGAGTGGCCAGGCCAAAGTCCGGACCTCAACTCAATCGAGATGGGGGAGAGCCTTTCAACCTCAAAGACCTGGAGACTTTAGCGGAGTGGGCCAAATTCCACGCAGATACGTTGTGAGCCAGTACCAGAAGGCATTTTCCATTGATTGTAAAAAGGACTTTGAACTGATATAAGGAGGCTAGACATATTTTTTGCAAATCTGTCAATAAAATACCCCCGAAATGATGTACATGTATTTCTTGAAATGTCTCTTTGCAGTCATTCCTTCAGCTGCCTGTCACACTCTTGTAACTTAAGCCAAAAGACTCCCATTCCTCAAAATGTACACGATTCAAAATATGGTAAGGGTATGAATAATTTCAGGCTTGTTAGAGTTGTTTTTCTGTAATAAATTAGTGTTTTATAGACGATTTTTATGAAAACAAAACTAACAAAACTTAATCTCTAGGAGGGGTGGTTATTTCTCTGTATGCCTTGCTAAGCTCACGTAATAGCCAATCCCAATCAGTGAGGAACAACAGAACTGTACTACCGTGATTCGAGACCACCAGTTGGCTTCATAGCTCAATTGGTAAGGCGTCTGCGCGTTAAGGAATGCGGTTCGAATCCCGGTGGAGCCGAGTTGCTTTTCACTGCATCCAGATTTCCCAAACTCATATGGATTTGTCCACATTTGTATCGAATTCATTCACCCCGGCGGTCCCTGGGTAATAATCCCTAAAAGTAATCACTTAATTATACTAAAACAGCATGCTCCCTATAATAGAGACTGGAGTGACTTGTGCATGATTTGTGTACCAGAAAAATTCAGAACGGTATTTTGTTCGGGCTTATTAAGCTTTTATTTTGCCATAATATCATCTACTAGTCCAACAATTTAGAAAAAAAAGTGATAAGTGCAGTCGACGTTACTCAAACTATGTGAACTTTAATAATCTGAAAATATGGTCCTTTATTTAAATGTGCGATGACATACGAAATTTTGACCGGATTAGAAAACTAAACAACACTGGGTTTTAAAGGCAGAACAGATGATTGGTAAACTGTTAAAAGGGGGTTAGGCCTATTTCTACTAGAAGCCCATTGATAAAACTGTCCTGGACAAATTTTGAAACTATGTAACGATTGAAAAAAAAACAAATTATGAACCAGAAACGAACGTAAAAACCCAAGTGCTATTAAAATGAATGACAAAAACGAAATCGCTTTTTCAATACAATGCCGATCCCCACGTCGTCACATAGCCCTCCTGCACGAAACATAGATGAGGCAACTCGGGAGAATTCTAATTTTGTTCCTAGTAAAATCTTCGTATTTGCCCCTCCAATTTGTTTTATTAGATTTACACTTATTCATGTTTAAAAGATCGTATGAAGGAAAATTAATAACGTCTGAGTACAGTGTCGAGTGTTCGTTCCGATTTTTCTTGTAAACTCAGAAAAAAACGGGGTCACTGAAAATGATAGGCCTACCCTCATCAGGTACTTATTCGCTTGATTAATAAGCAAAGGGTACAACTACAAATTCGCCACGAATGATCAGCGAAATATAAACATATACTGTAGGCCTATATAGCTACATTAAGACAGCTCGACTTTTACAACGCGTCCAAAACATCTCGTCTCTCCAGACAACTTTATTCCCATGTATGAAAACCACCCACCTCCCCCAGCTTTATCCTGTTTCCGTATAGACCGTATCGAATAGACGCCATTTCGTGGGACACCTTTTGTTACTTAAACCGTTTAACAATGGAAGCACGATATGTGTAAAGCGCAACCAGTGCATGTCCTCAAGGAACAAACTGAAGAAACTGCCCCACGAAATGGACAGTCGATGGTTGTCGCAATGTTGTTAAGTGTGGGAAACATTGACATTCCTACCTCCATGATTATACAAGCATAAACAAACTTGATATAGTGACACTGACAACTTCACAGACGTGATTTTACATATGGCGATATATACGGCACGGCCAAAATTAACACGTATCTTGTGACTGCATAAACTGTTAGTAGAAGCTAGCCTTGTCTGTAGTGTGCGATACCATTACCTGATCACTTTGCGAATTGAACCCAAATTCGAACGCAGTGTGTACAGTTCTTAATACAGAAGGGTTCCTAGTTGGGCATCTTCGTGATTGGGTAATATTTCTTCGTGCGCTAAATTCCACGTCGCGTCGTCTGCATTTTTATTTCCAAAAAACCTCGAAAAAGCACCTTTTCGGGGTCAGCAAAATTAGGCAACAAGCGGATTTGGGTTTCCCACTAACCAAGGAGTAATCCATGAAAAAATCAAAGATTGTACCCGAAGTTGCACACAAATGATATTTTTACGCCATAAGGGTGTAGACTAGTTGCTTTAAGCATAGCTTTAAGCTGTGTTTCTTCATTAGAGGTTGGTTTCTCTTATTAATTGTTGGAAAATACATTCCTACGAACACTATGTACATACTGTATTTTCCAATCTGCCAACAGATTCATAAGAAGGGTTTCTGGGTGTTGATATGGACGAGAGAAAATCTCAGATTTTCGTGTCTTCGCTTCGCTTTCGCGGCAGTAAATAATATGCGAAGAAAAAAAAAAGCATAGGGTTATGCCTATATTAGGGCGCTAAAGACACCAAAACGTTGTGTTGGAGTCAGCGCTGACCTCAGGGATCATGCAAGGTGTGATGAGTCAGGGCGTGTTTGTTTCACGACAGATCCGAATCCAGATCCCGAGTTATTTTACGCGCAGAAACAAACGTAACTACTCTCGACTAGGAATTCAAGTCACGTGAATTGGAGCTGCGCAGATCTGAATCTGGATCCGTCCGAAACAAACACGCCCTCAGGGAAAAACAAGGAATCGGGGTTAAACACGTGTCGACCCATATCGAACGCCACCTTTATTTACAAACACATGATACATAATACATCGCGATGGCTGGTAAAGCGTATAGCCCAACATTTGTCTCTTTTGTTAATTTTAAACATTTCTAGTTAATTACGTGACATTTTGATAATTACGTGACATTTTGATAACAACGACCATCGACAAATTATTGTCAAGGATGCTAGATTGCTTCATTATGTAAACAGTAAGCCGGTGGCGATATTTTTTTCCGTACCGCTGTTTAGCGAACATTGCTTCTGATTGGTTTAACCCCCATGCATATGTTGCATACTGATGTGTTTTGTCGATTAACTACCTCAACATAACCCCACACCATACCACACTCTTTCCTCAATTAATAGTGAAAAAAAGTAATACGACTCAAAGGAGATTCGAACCTGCAATCTCTCGACTGATAGTACTACGTCTTAACCACTAGACTACCAAACGACTCCAAGCCGGTGGGCCCCTTTAGGCCTATAGCGGGCCTCCCACTGCGGCGATTTTTGCCACGAATTTCCAACGATTGTACAATAAATTGTACAATAATTGTGTATAGAGTCTATAGACAGTCTCTGACTGGTAATTCGTACCTAATCGTTCACGTTGGAAATTCGTGGCAAACATCGCACAGTGGGAGGCCCGTTTTACACCCTTGGGCGAATCTGTAAAACTCTGCAAATGATACACAGGGCTTTTAAGCAACTTGCGATATGCCTATATAAATTTTTTACAAAACATGCATTCGAGAGATCGTGAAAGTCATAGCAATGCTGCAATGGGTCCATTTGTGTTTAGTCCTAAACTTTGGAGGCAAATCTATGTGGCATCTCACAGACGAAACTGGCTGACCTCTCCCCGCACTTTTCGCTGTTCCAGTGACCGGTAGGGGTTATGCCGATACAGCGGGTGATGCCATTCGGCAATGGCGAGGGCCAGTTGGTGTAAGACACCGGACTGCCATCCAACCAGGTGTACTCCTTTGCACCCGATTCATCCCGAAAGCCGATCCACAGAAACGGGGGAATGTCAAAAAAGGTCCGGGCGTAATCCATCATGAAATCATTCTCCGCCTGGTTGCTGATTGAGACCAGGTGAGCTTGCCCCTCGTGGCGAGAGAGTTTTCCGCAGTGGGCACTGGCCTTTCCGAAGTTCTTCTCCGTTTTGACAATGTGGTGTAGTGTTTTTTGGACGATCGCTCACCCTATCTTCGACTGGGACATACTCCGACGGGTCGTCAAGGTGTCTTGCTTGGTCTCCGCAAATCACTAACGGTGAGAAACCCTGAACTGCTCCCGAAAACGACACTGTTGTCGGTCAGTTTCTCGGTTCATCCGGTAGGTATCTTGTCATCGTGTAAAGTGCCGTGTGTGTGTCAGAGGGCAACTGAGGACTCAAGTGCGCATGCGCTATGACTGGGTGGGTACCAAATCGCATATAAATAGGGGTGTTCCCACTGATGTGATAAATACCGCTCCTACTACACTCCCCCCCCGTTTAATGGACTAAGTCCCCCCTTATTGCATGATTGAAGGGCACCTCCTACTTAGGATAGGAGGTGATAATAACTTAACCAATGTGGAGCGGTATAGAAATACTTTAAGTTTATTTCTGCTGGCACAATGGACAAGTATACTTGTCCATGGCCATGCCGTCCTCCGGTGGGACGTGCACACACTTGCCATGAAACCATTCATCGCAAGTATCGCATTGAATCATGAAGCTACCGTCGTCTGGCTTCCTACATAGGCAGTAAATATCTGATTTACTTTCCTTGGGCTTCCTACGATCTTCGGAAACGACACGGTCATTACACTTTTTCAACCTGTCATGATTTATGGTGAAGATGGTGTTCCTATATTCGACACGGTACAGGTAAGGCGACAACTTTTTGGTGATGAGGGCAGGCCCCTTCCACGGTGGGCTTAACTTTTTGCACTTGCCCTTGATGGAGGCGGTATCCAACAAGTATACCCTGTCACCTTCATTAAATTCTCGTGTCCTAACCCTTAGGTCGTAATCACGCTTCATGCGTTTCTGGGTTGATTTAAGGGTAGCACGGGCAGCTTCATGAGCCCTCTCAATGGCTCGGGCCATTTCTGCACAGTACTCGTCTGGAGTGCTAAGCTGTCTTGCTGAAGCAGGTAGTGGAAATACCAGGTCAGCTGGCTGGGTGACTTCCCGACCTAGCATCAACATGTTTGGTGTGAAACCGGTGCTCCGGTTCACTGTCGACCTTAGTGCTCCTGCAATCTGTGGTAAATGCTTATGCATGTGTTCAGGTACCCCGTCAGAAGTTGCAGCAACCTTGTTGACAGACAGACTTCCCTCTATGTCTGCAACGGGAATGTCCATGACCACAGCCACTTCCTCTGCATTCCCAATTTGATGATTGCGCTTTAGCCGCACATTCCGACTGGTAGGATTGACCACAAACTGCTCCAATTGTGCAGTCACCATACATGGAACCTTCTTGACACAGTTAGGGGGTACGACTGTTGTCTTGTTGACCAACACCCGGGCGGCTCTTGGAGGCTGGTTCTCTGAACCAAAAACCATCGGGATCTCCTCCCCCTCCACCAAGAGCTTGGACTCCTGAATGCATATGTCAACTTTGTGTCGACGCAGCATGTCAATTCCCAAAAGCATATCATCCTCGATCGGAGCCACGTATACTGACTCTATGAAGGTCTGGCTCCCCAGTTTGACTTCTACTGGTCCTGCCACTATACCCTTCATCTTCATATTTCTGCCCGCTGTGTTCAAGGTCACTTCCTTGATCTTGGGTGGCTTAGGGTTTAGTAGATTGTAAACCCGATCTGAGATGATTGTCACCTCTGCTGCTGTGTCGACTATCGCCTTCAAAACTGTACTGTTCAAACCGACACGTACACTGAACATTGAGCGTGAGTGGAGACGACATACCACTACTTCCTCCTCTCTCTCACTAGAATCTGCAGAGAGATCAGCAGACTCGTCTGCTGTCCTGCTACACTGCACACGACCATCTCTAGCCATACTGTACTCCTGGAACTGCTGCACCGGAACATCCACCTCATGACGTGGACCTAGACACGCAGCCTCGTCCGATGCCGACTCATTAGAAATGGCAGATTCCATCACAGCACTGGCTGCAGGCGGTGAATGTACCGGGGTAGTGGTCCCCAGATCAGACAACGTTGGAACGTTGGTTGAGTGGTCTACTGTTGGTTGGTGGCCTGTAGTTCTGCGGGACGGAGATCGGCCTCCTCCTCCGACCCATTGGAGTTTAACTGGTCTACAAAGGAAACTGACCTTTCCTGCTTGATGTTGGGACAGTCACGCTTAAAGTGGCCTAACTTCCCACACTTGAAGCAGGGACTCTGGGATGCGTCTCTACCTGGCGACATTGACCGCTCGCGAGAATGCCGAGGAGACCTTACAATCAATTTTTCCAAAGACTCCTGGATGGATTTCATCTGTCCTTCCAAAGCCGTCATCCGCTGCTCCAAAGTACCAGCTTGTTTAGGTGATGATAGAGGGTTGACATCGACCTTGCAGAGTTCGGCCCCTATGTCCTCCACATCTTCTGGGCCACACATCTGCTTCACGTTCGGGACAACCTCCCGCCTTGGCCTTCCATAGATGGCTCTCTGCGTATGCTGGAACCACTTTACCAGATCAATGGCATCCTCAATGGTATCCGGCCTGGAATTGATGGCATACTGCCCTGCTTCTCGATCGGCACATCCCTGACAAAACTTCAGCACAACCTGCCGCTGTACATGCACCTCGGGGAGATTCGGAAAAGCCCGCGTAGCCATGGTCATCACTCGATCAGCCCAATCGAGAATACTCTCCTCTGACGTCTGCCTGGAGTAGTTAAACTGCATCTGGGTTGCTTCTGGCAGATCTCTCAGCCCGTACCTCTTCTCCATCTTTCTTATTAGGTCGAAGTACTCCAGATGTGACTCCCTCTCAATAAGCATGGCGTAATATTCGCTCGCTTTCCCCTCCAAACACCAACATAGGTTGTTTCTGCGTTGTTTCGCTGACCAACCACATTCATCAGCGTAGGAAGTAAACTTTGCGAAGAAAGCCTGCCAGCTTGACCTCCCGTCATAGGAAATAGACCTGGGTAGAGTCGGATGCTTGGCGACGGCAGGTCTGCTGGACCAAGGCGACGTACATGTACTTTCCTGACGTTGTGGGATCGATCGCGCCTCCCTGTAAGGTGTCCGTGTCTCCGGAGCACGAGGCAAAGGGGCAAATGCACCTGATGAAGGTGGAGGATACGCGTCAAAAGGATAGAGCCCCGCAGAAAAACGTGGCATCGGCTGTTCATACTGCTGAGCATGGCCCTGTGGTGGACTCCATGCGTCTCGAAACATCGATGATGAGGGTGTTTGCTGGTACGCCGAAAATGGAACCGGCGTTGACCTTCCTGTTCTAGACATGAAAGATGCGCCATCATCTGGTTGACCTCCCTCCGAGAAAGGCACGTAAGGTCGAAAATCAAACCACTTCAAGATGTCCTGCATGCCTTGGATCTCCGGAAGGGTCGTGAGGTGTTGTGGAGTCAGGTCGCCTTGCGCCCTCCGCATCTCAATGATTATGTTCGCCAGAACATCACCAACACCTGCGATGGTGACCAAATCCCTGTACGAGCAGTAGTTGATGGGTATCTTTCCCATATTAGCAGGTCAGGTACACTTCTAACCTGTATCTTACTATAAACTACAACTCTGGACACTTAACAATAACAAAAAAGAACACGCAAATCTTTATGCTATGCTCCGGTGTTACTACTTTCTTAAAAAAACACTGAACAACAACTGGTTAGTCTCTTCTTCTCCTATTTCAACTTGCCACTGGCGAGTATAACAAAGAACACTGGCGAAACCAGAATTCCTCAGAAAAAAAAGAAAACAAAAAAATCAAACTCTCCGAGCGATGGGCAAACTCTTGCACCAAACTTTTTCTCCTGACTTAAGGAAAACGGAGAACAGCACCGGTCTTAAAAGCAGCAAAAACACAAGCCTGTTAAACCTCTCAAGGCTTATGAGAAAACAATACAGAGTTAAATACTTCAAACTCCTTCCACGGCCTGTGAAACTTTCACTCCTTGACCTGAAAATATCGCAAAACCAAGCTCTGCCTTTGGTTCTGACGTTACAAAAACCAAACAAAAATGAGATCACACCAAGAGAATCACTATTTCCTGTGGGAAATGGTGAAAAAAAACAAAAAAAAACGCTGTTTCCTGCTGGAAAAACAAATTCTCCACGGTCGTGCTAAAACCGGAATCGAAAAAACCGAATCGAAAAATCGGGAACGAAATATCGGAATCGAAATAAGCGGTATCGAACTCCTCTAAACGTTACCACCGCTAACGCTGGCGACACCAGAAACGGTTATTCGGAATCGAGATTAACGTAATCAAAAATCTCACAACGTCACGACTAACGTTAGTGAAAAAAAAACTTATTAAAAACAAATTTCTTACCCCTGAAACGTGAATTTATTTACTAATCACGTTTCCAAAACTAAATCTATATTAAAGGTAAACCACCCGTTGAAAACGCAGCGCAGTCCTCAAGCCCTACAGGGTAAATTCTCCTTACCCACCCGGCTACTGCTGAGCTGGTTGACAGGCGGCGTGGTCGGCCTCGTGGTTTCCAGTCACGCCACAAACTTTGGTCCTTACGTAGAAAAGCGATCCTGCCTACGACGCCAATGTAGTGTTTTTTGGACGATCGCTCACCCTATCTTCGACTGGGACATACTCCGACGGGTCGTCAAGGTGTCTTGCTTGGTCTCCGCAAATCACTAACGGTGAGAAACCTAGTCTTGATGCAAGACCGAGTTCGCGATCCCCACATTGTTCATTTTAGCCGCCAGAGGGCGTACCTACACTTACAACGTGAACTCGAAAACTCGGCCTGAACTGCTCCCGAAAACGACACTGTTGTCGGTCAGTTTCTCGGTTCATCCGGTAGGTATCTTGTCATCGTGTAAAGTGCCGTGTGTGTGTCAGAGGGCAACTGAGGACTCAAGTGCGCATGCGCTATGACTGGGTGGGTACCAAATCGCATATAAATAGGGGTGTTCCCACTGATGTGATAAATACCGCTCCTACTACAGTGGTAACAGCGGTTTTGGAATGCTACCCATTCCGTACGGCACGGCGAGCAGCTGCTCACTGCGTTGATGTCAGAGAGAAGTACGGAACAAGCCAGTAGCACGGCTGCTTTCACAAGGACAAATTTTGCCATGACGACGGAGAGAATGTCGTCAACCATATAAAGTTAAAACACCAGGCCAGAGGGCGCAGTGGGATCAAAACGGACAGGTGTTCTTCGAGTCTTTCGTGTGATTATCTAAATGAAAGTCATTACATCTATATAGCCACCTATGAGGTTCTTCAGCACGGCTACGAAGTGTGAAAGAACACTACGTACTCAGTTTTAGAGGTGGGATGAAAACTACACACACGACTGCGTGGGGGAAAAGACTCGAGCAGGGACTGAGAAACCAAATCACATAGTCTGACCAGACCAGGATTCGAACCAGGGCAAGTGGAAGGTGAGGAAAGAACCGCTACGCCAACCTTTTTCCCATGTCATGTACAAACTAATTCGGCCGACTGAGCGAAAAGAAGAGAATATATACTGAACAGTAATCCCAGCGTGCTTTATAACCCCTCAAATAGAACCTAATGATGCCAGTATTATAGCCCACTCAATTATATACAATCTACCAGCGTCGGTTATGCTAACTGGCTCGTTTGCCTTAATGACAACGTCTTAACGATTTGAGAAACAAACACACAATTTTTATACTAAAAAAATGAAGAAAATTGCCATTTTGGTTCAAGGATGGTGATCGGCCACACGTCATTACAGCTCAAATGTTCAAACGCAATACTTTACAAAGGGTATTTTATTGCCTGTGCTCAGAGTCGCTTTTAGATTTGAATAAAATATATATAGGCCTAGATGAATAGGCTTAAAGGGCCCCTTATTTAGGATTTTTATCAATGAAATATATACTTTAAAACCACTCTACTCAGTTAAAGTCATAAAAATCCTATTTGGAGCTTGCTTTGGGGGTTAAAACAAAGGTTTTTAGTTTTTATGCTAATGCGAATATGCATATTCATGACCAAGGTCACTATGTCACAAGAGGCAAAGACAGGAAAAACACATTCAACTGTGCACAAAAGATTCCACTTTTTTCTCAATTGTCCTGAAACTTTTGTAATCCATGGCTGTTTGAGCTTGTTTTACACGTTGCCTGCTGTAAGCCATGACAAAACTGGGGGTAGAAACTGCAGCAATTTGCCACAAGTCCAACTTGAAGTCTTATGTTTTTTCTTAACTTTTCCCTTCTGTCTTCCTTATGTGATGCACTCAAAACAGCGCCCTATGTCTGTGATTTATTGCAGTGAAATCTTCAAAGTTGAAAAAGGCCACCTTTTATTGATTTTACATCCAAACGAACAATAGTATGTCTTGCTGAACAAGTAATCCGTCATTATGAAGCAAAGCTTAGGCACAAAGTTGTTTAGCATGTCACAGGCCCTTTAAGTTGGAATGAGGTGCATGCCTGTCGAGGCCATTCTCGAGTTCGAATCCCAATAAGGCCCTTACGATTTTTCTCTCATCCCGAGTTTGGTTTTTACCTTGAGATAGTTATAATTTATAATTTGTAAGCATGCTTTTCCAATACATACAATACAATGTAAATATAATTATAATTATAATATTACTATTAAAAAGCCATTGTGTTCTACTTCATTAGTTTTACTTCATAAGTTATTGGTTTAGCAATGGTAACAAGCAATACATAAATTTATCTCTCTCCAAGATGGTACTTTTTATAAGAACAACTAAAGGTGGTTTTTAAACAAATATCTTTTATTTTACCATTCACTTAACCATGGATGTATTTTAAAGCATTGATGCATATGGGAAAGCACTGAGTATACAGTGTTAATAATTACGTCGGTTAATGCCAAAAGAAACCTTAATTAACATCCGAGTTTCCCCGACGCAAGCTAAATCAATTTCTGCAACTATGTATAGCTACAATTTCTGCAGGATAGTTTACCAACATTTCTCTTTAGATACACACATGTTATGCCCTATTGCAGGCATTCGTAAAAAAAATTCATCTTAGAAATGATACATTGGCCTTTAATATGTACGGAATAACACCTAATTTATGAAAATACACTATATGTCATTTCGATGATATGGTAGAATTTCATAGGTAAAGTGAAATCCTCTGGACGTAATGGTGGCATCGGATTGGAATTCAATGATGACTTCATTCATTGGAAATACTGTCGTCGATGAGGGCGGGCTACTTCCACAGTATCTGAATACACGGTACAGAAAACAGGAAAATGAAAACTGTAGGTAATCGCTAATTCAACCAATGACCATCTTTGTAATTGACGTAATCGCCAATTCAACAAATGACCATCTTTAAAACTGACGTAGGCCTATAATCGCTAATTCAACCAATGACCATCTTTGAAACTGACGTAATCGCTAATTCAACCAATGACCATCTTTGAAACTGACGTAATCGTTCATTCAACCAATGACCATCTTTGAAACTGACGTAATCGCCAATTCAACCAATGACCATATTTGAAACTGACGTAATCGGTTATTCAACCAATTACCATCTTTGGTCGTAAGCGAGTAAAGCGACCACAGCCATTCATTTGTTGAATTAATGGCAACGTCCTAGGTTGTATGTAGTCACCAAAAGAGAGCCCTGCAGCCGATTTTACGAATCCTGGCCTTACGCACTGCGTAAGTCCGCTTGCGCAACATTTTATTGCGTAGGCTGCGCAACATTCCTGTGAAAATTACACGCAAGCTATGGGGCTTGCGCCATTTTGCAAAAGTTGCGCAAGCTGCGCACTTTTTCGTGAAATCGGCTGCAGATCTAAGTATTGTTTTTTTTTTTTAAACAGCAACAACAACAAAAAACAAACGAAAACACACCGAAAAAACAAACTATAAATATATGGCGTATGGAAAAAATATTTCCAAATGATTAATGGAGAAGAGACATTTCTATTTGACTTATGCACAAATATTTCCACACCTGTAGCTTTGTAAATAATTGACTATTTTTTCCTTTTTCTAAAAACTCTCTCTTGGAAAAATCTCCAAGGTATTGTATTTCCACTTGTCATCCAAACAATTATTGCCAAGCCTTAGAGCCCATTGTATCTAAACGTGTTGATAAAAATGGTAACAAAAAGTACCTTTGTCGGAGAAATTGGCAACTGAAAGTGTTTTTTAAATCGCATGCAAACGATTTTTTGTTTACTATTCATTTAAAAAATACATGGATTTTCTGAAGTATTACTGCATCTATGTGGCTGAAGGTAGTTTATCAAAATTATTATTTGGTTATGTAATGATGTTGGTCCTTGAATTCAAAAAAAAAAACACTTTTATCTGCAAATGATAATGGCCTTTAAACTGCGTCTGGTTTCCCTAATGACGCTGTATTGCGAATACTCTACGCATTAGTCCATCGATTTGTCGACATGCCTGATTTTTAAATCCTAATAATTATAATCCTAATTTGTAAACTTGAGATCCTTACCTTTGGCCCAGGGGAGACATATCGCTCTGAAGATATCGAAAGTGGTCAAAGGGGCAATTATCCCCATCCTCCATCGAAAAATAATTAATTGTGATTTCGATTGTCGTATTATCACTGCCCTGTTGGGAAAAGAAATGCAGATTATCAAAACACACGAATGGGGATGGTTTTCTCTTTTTCAACTATTAAAAACCGGCCTCTATTTTGGAAGCGATTGTTTTAAATGTATTAATCATATGTTTGTTGTTATATAACTCTACTTGACAGTTGAACAGCTTTATGAACGGTAGGTGGCAGCAGACATAATTTATAGGGCCCTCACATAAATGATCAAGTTCGGGCGGGCGGGCGACTATAGTTAACTCATAGAGTTGTATAAGTATATATACAACTCTATATGAGTTAACTATAGACTAAACTACCCCGGAGCTTGGTTCCTCAAGTCAGACTAGCTATTTAGTCAAACCACGCAGCGTTCGGGTAACATCTAGGAGCAAGTTCGGGCGGGCGACTATAGTTATAGACTAAACCATAGGATGTAGATGCCACCCGAACGCTGCGTGGTTTGATTAGCTAGTCTGACTAGAGGAACCAAGGCCCGGGGGTAGGTTAGTCTAGATAACTATAGTCGCCCGCCCGAACTTGCTCATAATATGGTCACTGGATGCGCAACGCCCCCTAACGTTGAAGCCACCGTCCCGTCTTGTACTCCTCAGACCCTTGTCTTGGGAGTACATTGACAGTACACGTACTTGCTTAGACTGGTTGTAATATCTTCAATAGTCTACGTATATATATTAAGAGGAATGCACGCGATCATATGGACCAGGGAGCAGTCTAGGCAAAGCGTTGTCTTGGGAGTACTAAGATGGCCGGCGCGTGGCTTCAATAATATATAATTTTCTTATAGATTGTTCCAATGGGAAACAGTTTCAATTATACGTGAATATTTGTTGGAAAATATGTGTCCCAGAGCGCGGGACGTGAATTTGTAAGTGAATATTTTGTGGGAAAATGTGTCCCATAGAATATTTACGTCAATTTTAGTCCCTTCAGGGCCACCATACCTTTAACGCTATACGTAACAAGCACATGTATATGTGTGATGTCGCGTTTGCTTGTGTTAATTCGGATTTTAATAATCGATAAATCGATTGATTGGTCAATAAATAATTCCAAGTTGATAAGCTGATTTGTCTATGGTTTGACTTGCTTCGTATAGGCCTACTTGTTCTAATCGATCAGTAAATGTTTGCTACCATACATCGAATAGCTGCCATCTTGTATAGGGAAACCATGCATGTCCTCATGAAACAAAGAAACTGCCCTACAAGATGGCAGCTATTCAATACGGTCTATACCTGTATGTGCCATATGCACTTCATGCTGTTCTCATACGCAGCTGGGTAGTTTGGGCTGAACACCTCGCCCCGATCTTCCGTCAGTATCTCTGCACATTCTGTTGTGGGAAGACGGGATACCAACCAAGGTTACGATCTGCGATAAATGTCTTTTAAGTGCACCCCCATAGGAGACAATGCTAAATGCCAAGTATTCGAAAATTATTTTAAAATACTCATAACTCTCACAGCATCATGCAGGGGACAAACAGTAAAACACTTCTTAAAATCTAATCCACGGCGCTCTGTGAGTGCCATCATGTTGCCAAGTCGACAGACCAGATTTAATAAGTCGATTTGGCGAGATATTTTATGTCGTCAAGTCGCCTTTCTGAATTCAATAGGTCGACTTGGTGAGCCTTTATGTCGCCAAGTCGCCTTCCTGCATTCAATACGTCGACTTTGCGAGATATTTTGTTGCCAAGTCGACTTTATAAATCTACTATGTCGACTTGGTGAAAGGCGACTTGGCAACAAAAATATCTCACCAAGTCGACGTATTGATTTCAGGAAGTCGACTTGGCAACATAAATTATCTCGGCAAGTCGACTTATTAAATAGGACCACTTTTACGAGCTAGATTGTCAAAATTACTAACAGTGGAAAGAAAAAACAGCCCACATCATGATGACGGGCAATTTCTACACTAGATCACACTCATTCAGCTCCCAACTCTCCATTTTAAAGAAATATTAATGAGCTCGCGGTGCACTGATCTTTGCTTATTTAGCGGGGTGTAATGTTTTGGATTGTTTTGTGACAGACTGGAAACCGTGTCACAACCCGCAACACAACAAACTAAAACAAGCCCGTCGTATCCACACGCAACATGTTTTTGCATAAATTTGGTTCAGAAACAGGGTCAGAGATCAAATTGCCCTTCAATTTTAAAATTCACATTTGACGTCATTACTTTATCAAATTTACGCAAAAAAACACAACATTTTTTGGGTACCGTGACCGAGTGGTTTGGGTGACTCGCAACGCTCAGGTGGAGGTTCGATGCTTGTGCCCTTGAGCAAGGCACTTAACCACAATTGCTCCACCCTTCATATAGGGTTGATCCATTGTGTTGTGTAACGCACTTAAAAGACCCCAGAGCACTCTTTCATGAAGAGTAATGTACCGGAAGGTTACCCGCTGTCTCTGCGGCCGTTGCGTCGGCTGCCAATGACGTCACCCACCGTTCCATGATTAGCATTTGTATATTAAAGTTTTTATAATGTCATACTATTGTGCAATGTGCAGCACACGTGAACATAATACGCTGACAAAATATAATCATTACCGTCATCATTAAAATGTAAAACGGTCGGTATATGGATATTTTGTACAAGAGGATACAATTTTGATAATGCACGTACTCGGTTGCCGTAGCGTGAATTCTGAACAGTTGGGGCCTGAGTAATCGTCGGGGCAGACGCAGCGACAACTCGGCCCGATGTACCCGGCGTTCAAGCATTCCACGTCCGCTGGCGTTGGGCCACAGTGAGCTGTTGGTAGATGAAAGCATCGAATGGTTATTGGGGTGAAGTTTTATCTGAGGTTTGACCGGAGACCCTCAAACAAAACAACGGATACCACCCTTCGTTCGAGGGACTCCTGATTTCGCGACCATAACCAGAAGCATGTTTCTGACGTAACTAAGAATTCAACCAATGATCACCTTTGATCGTCGCCAACCAAAGTCGTTCATTGGTTGAATCAGTTCAAACATGTTTCTGATCATGATCGTGAAATCAGGCCTTTGTATTCGTTTAGCAAGCTCATCGTTGCTCGAATCCCCTCATTGAAGGACATGATCTTTGACTCACCATTGCATTGGTATATGATGTTGGCCAATTTGACATCACTGAAGCTCAACCCATCTCGCTGACCTAGATTGACCTGTGACAATGGGTCGATTGTTGTAATGGTCGCTTCACCGTTCACCGACTGATACTGCATGACGCAAATGGGAAATAGAGAAATATGAACATAGAGAAATACAGCAACTTCGAGTGAGTGTTTATAGTCCCTCGAAGGACGGGTTAATTTCCGTTGTTCGAGGGACTTCCCTCCCCTTGCCATCCGAATAAGATTTGAGGTTTGTGAAAACTGTGTGAAAGCACAGTAATGTGGTATCTTTGCAAATTGTTATTTGCGATGTCGCACATTTTTTTCGCAAATATCTTTGCAGATATATGCGATGTCACTGTTTGCAAATATATTTGCAAATATTTGCGATGTCGTACATTTTGTCACATATACTTTGGCATGCCTAAGCGGGGCGTTTTTGATAAGAACCTAACGCGCGTCGCCAGGAAAAGATGGGAAACTGGCTTTGAAGCCCTCTAGCTTCCAACAAAAAACTACACTTAGGCAACAAAAATGTGTGACATCGCAAATATTTGCGACAATTTGCGACAAAATGTGCGACATCGCAAACATTTGTAGAAATATTTGCGACAACATTTGCGACATCGCAAATATTTGCAAAGATATTTGCGATGTCCCTTGTACGCCACGATACAGTAAGCCCCACCTGTGCCCCTTTCCAACGTGTTGTATCTCTAAAAGTGCCCTACCCATGCACCATGTGGTCATGACACTTTACCAAATCCCTACGGCACCGCTACGACGCCGTTACGACATCGCAGCAGTGTCGCAATACACCGTCACGACCTCATCAAGACCTGACAAGACGTCACCAAGAATTGTCACGGTCTGTCACGTGGTCAATACGAAAAGTCACGAATAGGTCACGGTGCTAGTACGACATGCCACGGCGTCTCAAGACGTGGAAACGTACGGCGGTTTCTTGTTGGCTTCGTGACACGTCGTGACGGTTTGTGACATCTTGCTAGTTCGTATTTTTTTCCTCACGAATTATTACGAATACTCAGCCAGATGCCGTCACGGCCGCCAAGACATCGACAAGATGGACCAAGGCATCGTCAAAACGTGACAAGACACGTCAAGATGGCTTAAATTGTTTGAACATTTCAAACATTTTTTTGGCGCGTCGTGGACCCTCCCGACCCATGACGGCTCATCAAGACATGCCAAGACGTTAGCAAGATGTAAACAAGAATCACCAAGACTTTGAGCCCCGATCCCACTTAAGCGGGCCTCCCACTGTGCGATTTTTGCCACGAATTAGGTACGATTAGCTACGATTTGGTACGACTGTGTATAGAGTCTATACACACAATCGTACCAAATCGTAGCTAATCGTACCTATTTCGTGGTAAAAATCGCACAGTGGGAGGCCCGCTTTAAGCAGGCCTCCCACTGTGCGATTTTTGCCACGAATCTCCTACGAATTGGTACGATTATCGGAGACTGCCTATAGACTCTACACACAATCGTAGCCAATCGTACCCAATCGTAGCTAATTCGTGGCAAAAATCGCACAGTGGGAGGCCCGCTTTATACGCGAATTTGATGACGAATCAGCGCGACACGAAATTCGTTGTGTTTCGTTGCGGGGTAGCGTCCCGAAACACGAAATGCTATGTCGTAATGGTTTTGTGAATGAATTCGTCGTCATTCGCATCAATTCGTAACCGATTCGCGCCAAAATACAGGTGTTTCGTGTTGACGATTATTTTCTCGGCCGTGGTAATTGCTTCATTGCCATGCCGTACACTTCTCAACGTGACGTAACTGCTTCGCAGCTACTTCGTGAACTGTCGTGACACTTCGCTCAGGGAAAAATTTGCCGAATCAGCCTGATATGATTACGAAAGATTACGATGCATTCACGAAGCAATCACGACAGTTTATACGGCACCGTTAAGCGGGTCTCCCACTGTGCGATTTTTGCCACGAATTTCCTACGAATTGGTACGATTATCGGAGACTGTCTAAAGACTCTACACACAATCGTACCAAATCGTTCCAATCGTAGGAAATTCGTGGCAAAAATCGCACAGTGGGAGGCCCGCTTTATAGCATGTTGCGAAGGTTTACGGAATCGTAACGCTTCGTAAACGATTTAAATTTATAAAATTGGCACCACGACTTACGCGACAATACGAGGTGTTTGAATCATTACGACAATCAACGAATTCAGTTACAAAGTACTTACGACACGTTTGCGATTCAATACGAAACAACGCGAATCGACTTCGCGTTAATTCGTGATCAAAGTCGCATAAGTGGGATCGGGGCTTCAAATCGGCCATATAAATCGGCACGCGTCGTGATCGTTTTTTTTTTTACTCACGTAAGATCCATAGTGCATAATTGAGTTGGTATCGTACGGAACATCCATGGAGGCGACACGGCCCCAGCTCAGCTGCCGAAAGTCGAGGTGATACCGAGGGTCGATGTTCTCCGAGTGGACTCGGATGTAATCGGCTCGGTCTGGCCGCGAGTGCTCGTGGTAGAATCCAATGGCGTGGCCGATCTCGTGTATGACAGTTCCGAGCTTCGGGAGAAATCGTATTCCAAACCAATATTGACTCAAAGGTATAGTGAGAACTTCTATTATAACCATGCAGGGACCTGTTTTTGCCATCATATACAGAAACATGTTTCTGACGTAATCAATGGTTCAACCAATGAATGGCTTCGGTGACTAACGACCAAATCCGTTCATTGGTTAAATCCGCAGTTACGTCAGTAACATGTCTCAGGTTGTGGTCGCGAAAACAGACCCCAGTACGACGTACGGTACCACAAATGTAAACACCCACACAAACATCGCACGAACGCAAGATGCTTTGAACACTTAGTCGTTACTTTGAGGAAATCTTAGAACAGGCGAAAACAAAAATCCACAAATGTGACTTTCGTGCCAACATAACTCTTTTTCCGTGACAAAATTTTGACCTGGGTTCTGAGACCTCCTAAAGATATGATCAATGCTCAGCTATTTCGCGTTTACGTTTGCGTTTTACGTGCATACAACCGCACACTCGGATATATCACTGAATTCCCCAAAGTTCACTATAAAATATCGGGTCAGTTTGAACCAGAATCTGGAACAGAACTGACCCGAGCTTTTCCGGGTCAATAAAGGTCAAAATTACTCCTCTTTCGAATATCTCTTCCCTCGTATAGTCGTTGTTGCGGTTTTGTCTTTTCGTTAAATCACAATCCACATATTTCTAAGAATTTCGTCAAAAAAAAAACCACCGATGGTTTGTATTAACTAATTTATCCGGTTACTTATAAAACAGTGCAGTAATTACACTAACATTTTTGCTTCCACATCCAAATTAAAGATTGCAAATTTCCTGTTTTCTTCCCACGGATATTAGTTTGGGAAGGTATTTTACATGATTGTTGGGTTAGAACGAAATCCATTTTCTGGAAAAATCTGAACAAGCTCCTTTAACAGTATATGTTTTCTTTTAAGGAGTTGAGTTTTGACTGTTTCGTCCACAAAAGTCACTTACGATGGCACAGCCCTCTCCGATTGAGATGCTCTGAGCTCCGTGGTACGACCTTCCAACGTTCGACCAGCATCTGATGATTATACAATGGCATATCTCGAGTTTAGAATTTCAAAGGCGTGGCCAATAAAACTGTGGCCAACAAAAAAAATTAAAGGAAACGTAGCCTTGAGTCATGTAACCTAGCCTTGAGTCATGTAACCTAGCCTTGAGTCATGTAACCTAGCCTTGAGTCATGTAACCTAGCCTTGAGTCATGTAACCTAGCCTTGAGTCATGTAACCTAGCCTTGAGTCATGTAACCTATAGCCTTGAGTCATGTAACCTAGCCTTGAGTCATGTAACCTTGGCTAACTTTGGATAAACAAACTTGCAAGGTTGCTCCATGGATTTTCATATGCGTCTATTGACAATGTTTCGTGTTGGTTTGCAACTTCAATCTTGCAATCAGCATTTTACTCGCCACACGTACGTTAATCCCAAAATATTTTATTTAAATGGTGACCATGCATGCACCATACCAGATGTTGCATTCGTTACTTTGCTCATTTGCGCTCCCATAGGCCATGCAGCACACACAGAACAATTTGATTCATATAGAGCATCCTAAAATGTCTGACGTGTTTCTTATAAAACTGTTATTTTTCATCTACAGTTAAAGTCAGAAGTTTACATACATGTACACCACTACCATCATCACCCAAAATGGTAAACAGGACTACCCGAACCATTGCAAGGTGTGTAAGCTATGTTTTAAGTACTGCAAGCACGTGAGGAATTCCACACAAAAAAACATGACTTTAGTAAAGACTGTCGCAAAAATGGTGACAACGCAAGTTTAAGCACACCAGTTTTAACACAGTTGTATGTAAACTTCTGACTACAACAGTATGCTTAGGTAAAAAAACAAAACATCGATATATACGTAGTTTGAAATAATAACAAGCTCCCAATTTAAAACATTTCCCATTGAAAACTTTGATCCTCGGTTGCTTCCTGAGGACGTGTCAGACATAAGTCTACTGAAGTATGACGTCAGATATCAAGGTAAATGGGTCTATACAAGTGATATGAAACGGCCATTGCTAAAGCGCAGAGAAACTGGTTTTAGTGTAGACCCAGTAACCTTGACAACACACAAGAGGTGAGGTTTTCATTATAGTACTGTATTTGGAACTAAATATACGATAATAAATTAATAGATTGTACATTTACCCGGAACCTTTGAAGAATACAACTTTGTTGGTATGACGTAGTTGGCGAGCCAGTCGTCTGGTGTAGCGCTGGAAATCCAGGCATGTGTGTTGCTCCCACTCGCTTATGGCAGCTTCAATAATGCTTCGATCCGAACCTGCGAGAGGCAAAAACAAGGTGTAAAAACATTTCCTGTTTACCGGGGTATAACGTCCTGATTAAAAACTGTTAAAATGGTGTTATCTAAATGGAGCAATTTAGGATCATTTGTGTACGTACGTACACGATGAATAAGCCTACATATAAAATTTACTTCACGAGTTGACAAGAAAAACACGACTAATTGGTAACGATGGCAATTGAACAAAATTTTTATGGGAGAAATTGCCTGAAGTACTTTAAAAAAAACAATCATCTTTTACCATGCATTCATTCAACACAAAACACATGCATGGATTTTTTCAAGGTTTTCTGAAGACATTACTGCATCTATATGCTGGCTGAAATTTCTACAAGGCAGTTTATCAACATTATTGTTTAGTATGTAAAATGTAATCTGTTTTTAAAATCGTGAAACCTTGCAAATCATATAATTTATATGGCTTTATAAAGCAGTGCAATAAAATTGCGTGAAATACACATATATACGCATATCTTTGTATATTTGTCTATAGCAAAGCAAGAGACTGCTTATCTTTATTTTAAAAAATGTATTTAAAAAATGCATTCAAAAAGAGGAACTACACATCGAGACAAAACGTTTTCGAATGTAAACTGTATAACAGAACGTACTTGATGAGCTAGCGATCTGGTATGGGATAATCCCTTGCGGCCAGAGCCTTGTGGCATCCCCTACCGCCTTCCTCCGCCGTCTCCTGGGCCGGTCAGCCGGTCCGCTGTCCCCTAGCGTGTCTTGGCTCTCTGCTTCTCGGAATAAGCCGGTTAGTTGGTCTGATGTCAGCATCATATCGGACTGAACGGCTCCCAGAGTGGGGGATTCCTCCGTTGGCTCGGCGCTGACCGATAGGGGTATCAATTTTGTAGAATCCATCATCTTTGGGTGGATGTAATCAAACAATTATTTTTCACGAGGCTTTAAAAAGCTTTAGAAATTTACCGGAGATGACAAACATTTATGGGTGGCAGAAAGTCAGGATAAAAAGGATGCCGCAAAGGTTGTGGCCCTCTATTGGTTTGAGCGTCTTTACAATTACAAACAAATACATGATGTTGTTCTGTAAAATCTAAAATGTCGTTTGGGATAGTGCCAGATTAATGACAAAAAGCGCTATTAGGAAGGCCCTTCCTGGAAGGGTCACTCTTATCTTGCGTGGGACATTGCTATAGCTTAGGACGCATTGAACTCGTCTTAACTTTTGTGAAATCGATCCCTGGGTTTGGGACGCACATTCTGACACATTTTCACTAATGATTCAGGGGACACGATTGTAATCGGCCTCCATGCATGCAATTTGGATAGATCATTCCCCAAACTGGAATGTCCAGTCGCGACACAATCCACAAGTTTTGCCTCAGACGTTTTGGCACACTACAGAACATTGGGAAATTATCGCAGCTGTCTTGAGTTCCAAGTTAATTGACGATGTCACTCAAGGCATCCATCAGCAAACATTCGGCTCTGGATGCAGCTGGTACAACAACCGGCAGACACAAAACACTTCTCCGTCTCTATTTTGTGCCAAGCTCCAAAAGAAACCACATTATAGGGTTACTTCAGAGAACTTAAAAGTAATCCAATCAGCAATAGACAAGAATTGTCTGTGTTAGTGATATCGCGAAAATGTTCACTGACACTCGGTTGAGGCAGACGGTTAATGCGCAAGAATGACTGTAACAATGATACCTTGTGAAATTTGGTAAATTTTTTCCCATACATCGCCCCCCCCCCCCCCCCCAAAAAAAAACCACAAAATATTACGGACAGAATACCGAAATGTCGCCATTTAAATGTCTAATAAAGCATCGCTGTACCTGCTAAAGTATGACACAAAGATGACTAAAGATCATCGCTAATTTCAGTCCCTGTAAGACAGTAAGCATGGACAAAATGGCGACGAAAAAGGGTGAAAGAAGCACCACAACACACAAAAACACCACAACACACAAACAAAAACAGTTGTGTTAATTCGGAAGTAACGTTACCGGTGCTGTAGCTGGTCTTCCCATTGATAATCCTGTCAGAAAAGTCATCATCATCATTATTGTCATCACAGACGCTTTAAAAACCTTCCCTATCCGCGCCGGGATGAGCAAGGATACGTGTATTCCACGCATCTTTCCTATGTCAAAAAATCTGACTACTATCCCACGTAATAAGTGCAATGTCCCAAACAGGATGTTGAACAAAAAGTGAAGAAATAAAATAAAGTCGCGATGAGATCAAGAACTTGAGCAAAGTTAATGGTAGTCACGTGACTTCAAGCCCCGCTTCCACCAACCATAAGATTATAAAGTATACACCTTCGCCCCGCCCCCAGTTTATATCCTGACCAATCACTGCTTCGGAATTGAGAATATTTTACAAGTGCGCGCAATTAAAAGCACAGTATATCATTTGCAGTGACCCGAGATTTTGCTTCACGAGCTGACAAGAAAAACCCAACTAAAAGTGTTGATAGCAATGGTAACAAACACCACGATTTTTCCAGTGTAAAATGGTCCGTATCATTGTGGGAGAAATTACCACCCGAAGGTGTTTTTCTTTCCAATCGTTTGCACACAATTGTTTTTTTAAAAACTCAGTATTCACACAACACAAAAACCAAGCATGGGTTTTCTGAAGTATTAATGCTTTTATGTGGCTGAAAATTTTACTACAATTTATCAGCATTCTTTAGTTATTGCATCTGATGAATTTAAGTTAGTCTTAAAGTGTGACCTTCTAAAAGATTTTGTTAATCTATTTTTATTAGTTATGTATTGTTGCTGTTCCTGGAATTCGTTAAAAAAAAGTTTTATCTACAAAGATGACCTTTAAGATGTTACCTCTCTGAGAGGGGATTCACAGTTTTTACACCGAGCCAGTTTGCGCATACATGCGACGCGCGTCGCTTTCAGAAAATATGTTTTGAGGGAAATGAGGCACCGAATGAACTTTGGCGGAACTTTGTCCGCGCCGCTTTTTTTTTTCCTTCAAAGAGACGCTCGTTGCACTTACGTGCGTAAAGGCTCAATGCGAATCCACCCTATAAGTGAGCAAAAGTATGCTTGTTTGTTGTTGTTGACATGGCCGTTGCTAGGTGTGCCGCAGCTAATTTACTGGATTGGACCATTGTGTGGAGGTTTGGCGCCACATGGGTGTGACAAACAGGAAACACAACCGTCATTTATGGTCGCTAATCCTTCTCTAAATCGACAACAACAATACAGGGATTTGGAGCTTTAAGTGGATTTTATTTGCCCTTTCATGGTGTGGTTTACTTACATGCACTTTGTATTATAGGTACTTTCCCCGAGTAAATATACACGCTAAAAGCACACAGCGTTGGGCCATGGCTTTCCTTCCTCCATGGACAGAGTCATGGTCATAACGATAAGTATTTAAAGATATACAGTCCGTGCGTTTTAGGTGTGGAACCTCGAAAAATAAAATAAAAATTTAAAATGATATTTTTCTAGAAACATAAAAGTTATTCGCTTTCAAATGAAACGTCAACGAAAAACGTCGACCAGCGTTTAGTTATCGAACAATTATACTGTCAATATTTCGAATTATTCGCGGTCCGCCAATATGATTCAAGGCGTATCATTGCCCAAGTCTGACCTCCCGTGCTCGGTCTGCAACGCGCAGCGCACAGTGCGCCCTCCGGACCGGTGGCCTGTCCAATCTGTTTTCTTCTTTTTCACAGGGAGCAAGTTTGGGTGGGTGACTATAGTTAACTAGACTAACCTACCCCCGGGGCTTGGTTCCTCTAGTCAGACTATAGTTAGTCAAACCACGCAGCGTTCGGGTAACATAGAGCAAGTTCGGGCGGGCGAATATAGTTAACTAGACTAACCTACCCCCGGGGCTTGGTTCCTCCAGTCAGACTAGCTAGTCAAACCACGCAGCGTTCGGGTAACATAGAGCAAGTTCGGGCGGGCGAATATAGTTAACTAGACTAACCATATTCGATCTAGATGTCACTCGAACGCTGCGTCGTTTGACTAGCTAGTCTGACTATAGAGGAACCAAGCCCCGGGGGTAGGTTAGTCTAGTTAACTATAGTCGCCCGCACTGCCCATATCGACTATGGTTAAGTCTAGTCGCCCGCCCGAACTTGCTCAGGGTTGTCAGTGGCGGATCCAGCCTCATTAAAATACAGGAATACAAAGGAAAAGCGGGGGCTACAGCACCCTGAATTGAAATCCATTGTATTCCAGTATTTTAATGAAGCTGGATCCGCAACTCGATCGTTGTCCGAGTCGATGTCTAAAATACAAAGTACACTCTAAAAACAGATTGGTTGAATTTGACCAATATATTGGTCAAATTCAACCAAATTGTGGGCTGCTTTCGAGCGCTCGTCCCTGGTGCTCCCAGGTGGTGGAAACGTTACGTCACACACATGCTTACACACGCTTTCGGGCGAGCACCATGGAGCACCATGGAGCACCTGGTGCCGCGCTCGAAAGCAGCCGTGGTTGGTAGATATGTGTCCAACCAATCTATTGGTTAAAATAACCAATCTGATATGGTTTACTTTTTCAACCAATCCATATTGGTTAGAATACTAACCAACATCTCTTGGTTGTTATTTAACCAATCCATATCGGTTAGAATACTAACCAACATGTCTTGGTTGTTTAATTGACCAATCCATATTGGTTACGATATTAACCAACATCCCTTGGTTGTATATTTAACCAATCCATATTGGTTAGAATATTAACCAACATGTCTTGGTTGTTTATTTAACCAATCCATATTGGTTAGAATACTAACCAACATGTCTTGGTTGTTTAGTTGACCAATCCATATTGGTTGGAATATTAACCAACATGTCTTGGTTGTTTATTTAACCAATCCATATCGGTTAAAATATTAACCAACATATCTTGGTTGTTTATTTAACCAACCTAGATCGGTTAACGTTTTAACCAATCCATAACCAATCTTGATTGGTTAAATTCCCAGCCAATACATATTGTTTAGAATACTAACCATTTCATATTGGTCAAGACAACCAATATATTTGTTAAAGATAACCAAATATATTGCTTCAAAAGACCAAAAAATTGTCAACATCAACCAATTATAATGGCTGGAATGACCAATATTATTGGTTAAAGTTGCCAGGCAAGTGGTTTGGTTTAACAACATGATTTAATATAGACCAACATAATTGCTGGGGTTCATCCTGTACATGTTTTATTTTAAAGAATATCGCTGCATATACATTTAAAATGGACACCGAGCATGGATTCACATACTATACAGTACAGCTGCAGAGTTGAAAAGATGATTATTATTTATCTCTGTACTGCATGCATGGAGTGGACATTTAATTTAATATTACAATATTTAAAAAGACGCAAGCGTCTGGAGCGTCACTGCTGTTACATGCATATTTGATTGGCGCTAGCTGTGTTTGTAAACAAACGTTATTGCGTCACTTTGTTTTTTTATATTAATTTGTTGTATCCTGATAACGTTATTGTTCCTTAAGAAATAGTAATAGGCAAACATGATGATGGCTTTTCTTGCCTTCACAAGATAATTCACTTTATAGATAACCTGACTGTTTAATACAAACAAATAATTCCTTGGCATCCAGCATTGTGTTTCCTAAGAATGAGGACCTGTAGCTGCCTAGTCACTTCCCGCTTTCTGCATTCCTCGTCCCTCACCTGGATATAGCCAGCAAAGTCGGCTCCACGCTGAAAAGCAAGGTTCATATATGTTAGCAAATTTGAAACTCGGAATTGTTAAACTGTTGACATAGGTGTAGGTTTTCAGTCAGCAGGCTCACACAATGTAAAATATCATAAACTTGCAAAGCATTAACTGCTATAATTGGGTCCTCTTTTCCTTACATCTAGACTATCAGATACAGTATCCTACCGCAAGTTTTCCATGCAGATTGATGTGTGTGACTGCCAACCCTGTCTATGCTAACTGGCGGCATTTAACATGTCGCATACATTTTGTTTCCAAAACCTCAAAAACCAAAGTATCTTCAATGGTACCAATTACCTTCAGTGCAATGAAGGCTCTCCGTTTTTCCACTATGCTTGGCTAGCTTCCACCTTTTTTCCTTCGAGGTAGACTCTGTTCTTGGTGTTACACATGTGGTATAATGTCCTCTGCAAAGAAGCAATCAAGGCATAATAAATACGAGTGCATTAATAACATATCACTAGATATTGGTCACACCAAAATAAATGGCGAATGTCTGGCAAGTGCACTGCTGTAGTACCTCTCGAGAAGGCCCCTCTCCTGAGAAGTTCCAGTATAATATAAAACATGCAACCTGGGCTTCTAAATCAGTCTTTTCTGTGTAATGTCAACTCTGACCAATTCTTATGAATCCACTGGCGCTAGGATGGTCACCTATCGAAGGTGCACGGTGAATGTCAACATTATTTTTAAAAATCGAACCACCTCTGTCATATTTTTAAAAATACTGTGCAAAAAAGTAAGCTTAATAAAGAGAGCAAAACTAACCTGGGAATAGGGAGTAGTCGGCATCCATATCCACTTCTGCATCATCATTCTGTTTCATGTGGTTTATTCAAATCTGCTACAAGACGCACAGCTGTGTCATTACAGCAGTCTAGCTCATGGAAGTCCATTATCTGCTACATGTACCTCGATTGTCAGCCTGTTCCCCGAAAAGAGATCGAAGTCCACGTCAATCTGAGATACGCAATAATTATGAAATGAACAACAACAACAAAAACACGCTAAAATATGCAGGGAAGAAAGTGTAAACTGTCTCATAACATTACTGTGGAAGTATAAAATTCAAGGCTAACTAGGACCCCATGCCAAGAACTGGTCATGAGCCTCCACACAGCATACACACGGTGGCCGTCCTTGGAGGGGGATTGGACTGACCACTGTACATATACCGTACCCATGCATATACCATGGAGGAATATACAAAGTGCGTACTGTATGAAAGTCCCGTATTATAATGTATTTTCATGTACTTTGTACATGCCATGCAACTTTGAAAAAGTCAGAACTGTCCTCAAAGTAAACCCTCACTAAATTACAACTTAACATCGCTTATCTTTCTCAAATATTCATTTATGTGGGATGAATATACCAAAAGCTTCTCCCAATATTCTATCTGTTTCGTGCTCTCATTTCAAAACCTCTACAAAACGGTGAATTTTAGACCACACTATTCGGAAGATACACAGATAATTTATACAATAACTATACTTTTGTCCAAGTTGATAAAAAATAAAATGTAAACATATATCCTACCTGAAAAGCGGGTGAAAAGCAGAGGAAACTGACAACGGATGCAAGAAAGCAGCGGATTGTAGAGGATCGAAGGTAACAGTTTGACTAGTGTCTGACCGTTTGAAACTACTGCATGCAGTAAAAATGCTGACCACGTACAGCATGAAGCGCTCCTCGTGGCTCGATCATGGTAATTCCACTTTCATACAGGGTCATTCCAAATGCATTAAGAAATTAGTAAATAAAGGCTATATAATGCTTAAAATCTTTGACAAAATAATAGGACTGAAATTTCAATAATTTCAATTCTTTGATATTGCATGACAAAGTTTGAATATACAATTATGTTCTACTTCTCTTTGGAATGGATCATCTTGCACCAGTTACCTCCCCAAAAATAGTGGAATAGGTCCTACTTGCAACCAACAACGATTGGTTGATAGTTGAACCAATGTGATTGGTTACCGGACACTCAGCCTAACAGAGCTCTGCACCAATTAGGTATTGGTTGAAACCAATTGAAGATTGGCTCATGTGTGAACCAATTACCAATATAACGATGGTTAATATCTGAACCAATGTGATTGTGCCACAATTATAATGTCAACCATTGGAGATTGGTTAATTGCCGAAAGGCTGCTTGATATCTGATGATGAATCTAGCCTAGTTGGTCACAAATTGTGAATAATGTGACTGGTTGTTTGACAACCAATCACAAAAGTTTAAATCAATGGTTAATGACTAAAACAATGATTGACTGCCGGATAACCAACATTAATTGGTCACCGTCATTTCGCCTATGTATTAAACAAATTGCTCATCATTGCTCAACAACCAATATATTGGTCACTAATATATTGGTTAAACGATTGATTTATCGCTCAACCAATTTGATTGGTTGCTGGACAGCCAACACATTGGTCGTATTGACCAATGTATTGGTTAAAGGATTGGTTTATTACTCAACCAATGTGATTGGTTGCTGGACAACCAACATATTGGTCGTTATTGACCAATGTATTGGTTAAAGGATTGGTTTATTACTCAACCAATGTGATTGGTTGTTGGACAACCAACATATTGGTCACTATTGACCAATGTATTGGTTAAAGGATTGGTTTATTGCTCAACCAATGTGATTGGTTGTTGGACAACCAACATATTGGTCGTTATTGACCAATGTATTGGTTAAAGGATTGGTTTATTACTCAACCAATGTGATTGGTTGTTGGACAACCAACATATTGGTCACAATTGACCAATGTATTGGTTAAAGGATTGGTTTATTGCTCAACCAATGCCATTGGTTGCTGGACAACCAACATATTGGTCAGAATTGACCAATGTATTGGTTAAAGGATTGGTTTATTACTCAACCAATGCCATTGGTTGCTGGACAACCAACATATTGGTCAGAATTGACCAATGTATTGGTTAAAGGATTGGTTTATTACTCAACCAATGCCATTGGTTGCTGGACAACCAACATATTGGTCAGAATTGACCAATGTATTGGTTAAAGGATTGGTTTATTACTCAACCAATCCCATTGGTTGCTGGACAACCAACATATTGGTCAGAATTGACCAATGTATTGGTTAAAGGATTGGTTTATTACTCAACCAATCCCATTGGTTGCTGGACAACCAACATATTGGTCAGAATTGACCAATGTATTGGTTAAAGGATTGGTTTATTACTCAACCAATGTCATTGGTTGCTGAACAACCAACGTATTGGTTACTAGTTAACCAATATATTAGTTGGAAACAACCAATATGGGGTCAACCAATTAGATTGGTAGTTTTTTTAACCAATCTGTTTTTAGAGTGTATGATGTTTTTTCGTTAAAAAAAGTAAGTGCTTTAAAAGTTCGTTCGGAGGAAAACAATCAAATTTGCTGAGAACCACGGACTGTATATCTTTAATTGGCTTTTTTAAAGTATGGCGACCACAATAGGAGGGCGCACTTTGATTTTGGTATAAATTCGAACTTAATGTAAAATAAGTGCAGTTTTTACTTTGTATATACTTACTTATTTTATTAATAACTCTGTCTCTGTATTATAATTACAACATGTAAGTAAATTGAGTTTTTGGAAAGAAATACAATAAAAAAAATCATACCCAAATAAATTGCGCCCTCCGATTAAGAAAAGTATCGACGCAGACTGTTAACGTCACCTCCTGTAGTTTAAAGTGATATAATATGGTTTTAAACCTAAATCACCCAACCAGTTCTCTGTGTGATTGTATTGGAAGTTTGAGATATATCGTCTGAAAGCATCGTCACAGTTCAGTTCTCTATAACCAAACAACTGTATACGACCATAGAGCATGTGGAGCAAGGAAATTGCCAACTGAAGGTGCTTTAAATGTTTTTAACCATATCCATTTAACACAAGGGCCATAATGGATTTTTCAGGTTTTCTGAAGTATTACTGCATCTATGTGGCTGATTTTTTTTACAAGGCAGTTTATCAACATTATTCTTTAGTTATGTGATGTTGTTCTTCATGTTTTAAAAAGTTTCCCAATCACTAAATATCTTTAAATCGCTCAGTCGAACTAGGTCAAAAGGATTGTGTTGGAACATGCACTGTATTTTCTCCATTGGTATTTTCGTCCTCTATCTGCGGCGCCACTGTTAGATTGGTTCCCGATCCCTATAGATTGGTTCGCTTATTGCGAAATGTGGACGGGAACCAGTCTACGCCACTGTAACCTTTTTTTCGCTTTTTTGTGTGCTGTCTCTAGCTCAATGGATACCGCTATTTACTGTCTCCACAACGGGTTCGGTCATGCATCTTTTGTCTTTCCTTCAAGTGACTTTCACTTTGAATAGATTAACGGCTTGAAATGAGTCTACGGCCTACTAAAAGTACATTGCCCCTATTTGTTACCGGTGTACGTCATTATGAATAATAAATATGTGGTAACCACTCCTACATGTACAATAACTGAACTAAAGGTCGCTGATATGAATTATTCATAATTACGTAGTACTTGTCGTGATTTCCCTTTAGTTAGTGTACAACTCGTTTATTTTCATTTTTAACGGCGGATTGTTTGAATTGGAACTTTAGATTCTTCATTCTTTTAAAACAACGTGGGTATTTGTAACGACCACAGTCTGTAATTATTAGCAATTTAGAGCCGTGGGAAAGAATTGAGTAGGCCTATAGTTATTATTATTTGTATTATTATCATTTTGGCAAGGATTCCTCAAAAGCGCCAGTATACAGTGCTCCGGCTGATCGATATGCACCGCGCTAGCGCTGCACAAATTGCATGTGGCGGGCGCAAGTTTGCCGTAACGTAACGGTTTTCTAATGCATCAAAATTAGCGTTCTTGTTGATCGTCATACAAAAAATCAGGTATTGAATGAATAATGGATATCTCTTCTAGTTACATAAGGTCTTAAAATGTATTTTAACCCTGCGAAAAAATTATAAAAACCCTGTCAAACTTACCCAAAAATAGCGCTTGGACTTTAACACGCTGGAAACGGCATGACCCTGTGATCCTCAGCTGACAAAAGACGCTTAAGTAACTACGTCATAGTTCTGTCAACCGCCTAGAACTATTTTACAAGCCTTTATATTGGTCGTTTTTCTAATATAACGTCATTACGAAGACCCCTTTATCGACCAACCAGCTATTCTTTAATACAGCGCCTGACATTCCGAACCTTTAAAACGATGACGTCATCAACGTTTTTTTCCAGCCAATAAAAAGCTTTTTTTTCATTCATAACAGAAGTTGTAAAACCTGTGATTCATGCACTGTCGCTCGCAAGCGTGAGAAATTAACCCATGATGATAATGAATTAGAAACGGCCAGAGACACCGGGGAATCCCCTTGCTCTTCATGAAAGAATGCTCTGGGATCTTTAGAGTGCGTTACCATGGTTACCGATACCTAACACACTGCCACTGGACCAACGGCTTTACATCCCTTCCAAAGGATGGAGCAAGTGTGATTAAGTGCCTTGCTCAACCTACCCCAGCTGGGGCGAGTTTCGAACCCGCAACCCCAATTGTTCACCTGTGATTGCGAGTCAGTGACCCAAACCACTCGGCCACGGTACCTCGGTTGATCAAGGCTTCAGACATGTCAGAGTTAACACATGGTTAAGACCCGTGAATTTCCAAATCTGTGGCAAACTCACAAAAATGAAATTTGTCCCTTGGGTCTGATAAATAGATGCACTCACCCAAGCGTGTAAATATTCCAAAGAGTAGGTGTCGACCTGATGTCTAGTTTCGGTAAAAATTGTGGGGCAGAATTCAGACCCTCCGGCCGTGTGATAAAAACAAGGCCGTTTACGGCAAGAGTTGGGATTTGGGAAGTTGAACATAATATTTTTCAGTTTAAAATTACTCATCCAGCATTGGAATGTGCAGATTTGATGAAAAAAATCATCTGCAGACATGTTTTTAACCATATCCATTTAACACAAAGGCCATAATGGATTTTTCAGGTTTTCTGAAGTATTACTGCATCTATGTGGCTGATTTTTTTACAAGGCAGTTTATCAACATTATACTTTAGTTATTTGATGTTGTTCTTCATGTTTTAAAAAGTTTCCCAATCACCAATTATCTTTAAATCGCTCAGTCGAACTAGGTCAAAAGGATTGTGTTGGAACATGCACTGTATTTTCTCCATTGGTATTTTCGTCCTCTGTCTGCGGCGCCACTGTAACCTTTTTTCGCTTTTTTTGTGCTGTCTCTAGCTCAATGGATACCGCTATCTACTGTCTCCACAACGGGTTCGGTCATGCATCTTTTGTCTTTCCTTCAAGTGACTTTCACTTTGAATAGATTAACGGCTTGAAATGAGTCTACAGCCTACTAAAAGTACATTGCCTTGTAGGTGACTATTTGTTACCGGTGTACGTCATTATGAATAATAAATATGTGGTAACCACTCCTACATGTACAATAACTGAACTAAAGGTCGCTGATATGAATTATTCATAATACGTAGTACTTGGCGTGATTTCCCTTTAGTTAGTGTACAACTCGTTTATTTTCATTTTTAACGGCGGATTGTTTGAATTGGAACTTTAGATTCTTCATTCTTTTAAAACAACGTGGGTATTTGTAACGACCACAGTCTGTAATTATTAGCAATTTAGAGCCGTGGGAAAGAATTGAGTAGGCCTATAGTTATTATTATTTTTATTATTATCATTTCGGCAAGGATTCCTCAAAAGCGCCAGTACATGTGCTCCGGCTGATCGATATGCACCGCGCTAGCGCTGCACAAATTGCATGATGTGGCGGGCGCAAGTTTCCCGTAACGTAACGGTTTTCTAATGCATCAAAATTAGCGTCCTTGTTGATCGTCATACAAAAAATCAGGTATTGAGTGAATAATGGATATCTCTTCTAGTTACATAAGGTCTAAAAATGTAATTTAACCCTGCGAAAAAATTATAAAACCCTGTCAAACTTACCAAAAAATAGCGCTTGGACTTTAACACGCTGGAAACGGCATGACCCTGTGATCCTCAGCTGACAAAATACGCTTAAGTAACTACGTCATAGTTCTGTCAACCGCCTAGAACTATTTTACAAGCCTTTATATTGGTCGTTTTTCTAATATAACTTCATTACGAAGACCCCTTTATCGACCAACCAGCTATTCTTTAATACAGCGCCTGACATTCCGAACCTTTAAAACGATGACGTCATCAACGTTTTTTTCCAGCCAATGAAAAGCTTTTTTTCATTCATAACAGAAGTTGTAAAACCTGTGATTCATGCACTGTCGCTCGCAAGCGTGAGGAAACCCATGATGAAAATGAATTAGAAACGGCCAGAGACACCGGGGAATCCCCTTGCTCTTCATGAAAGAATGCTCTGGGATCTTTAGAGTGCGCTACCATGGTTACCGATACCTAACACACTGCCACTGGACCAACGGCTTTACATCCCTTCCAAAGGATGGAGCAAGTGTGATTGAGTGCCTTGCTCAACCTACCCCAGCTGGGGTGAGTTTCGAACCCGCAACCCCAATTTTTCACCAGTGATTGCGAGTCAGTGACCCAAACCACTCGGCCACGGTACCTCGGTTGATCAAGGCTTCAGACATGTCAGAGTTAACACACATGGTTAAGACCCGTGAATTGGGCGTCGCCATTTCCAAATCTGTGGCAAACTCACAAAAAATAAATTTGTCCCATCATTCTGGTATTTGCCAAATAGATGCACCCACCCAAGCGTGTAAATATTACGAAGAGTACGCGTCGACCTGATGTCTAGTTTTGGTAAAAATTGTGGGGCAAAATTCGGACCCTCCGTGTGATAAAAACAAGGTCATTTACAGCAAGAGTTGGGAAGTTGATCAACATTTTTTGTTCAGTTTAAAATGACTCATCCAGCATTGGAATGTGCATATTTGATGGAAAAAAACCCAATATTTGGAGTGGGAAAAATTTAAGATGTTTTGCACACAAGGTCTGAAGCCATGATCAACTTACCAATTCTTTCCCGTGATTTTGCCACAGATTTGGGTGGAAAACAGCAACTGATTGACTAAAATGTTTTGCAAACCGGTTTCTGAATTAACTGTAAATTCCCATCCTTAGGATATCCCCTTCGATCACATGTGTACATGCGCATGTTTCTTGAAAGGTCTTTATCTGTCCAAATATCTGTGACCGAAGGGGATATACCGGATAGCCTATTAAACTGGGGAGTATGTAGGCCTATATCCATAGTTTTACGGCAAAGGACACACTTTAATAAGAAATTGTTCAGCCTGTCTCATATGTTTTGTACACAAACCTGGTCTGAAGCCACGATCAACTACTCAATTCTTTTCAGTTTTTCACTCAAATGGTTGATTCAAATTTTGGCACATTGCAAATCTTGTATGATTCAGAGATTGCTAACGATGGATGACACGGACAGCAGTTTGCAGTTCAGTGAAGATGATGTACGCCAGCAGCTTGACTTATTGGGCTACCACAACATTCCAGCATCTCAGCTCAGACAGTTTGCACAAGGTACAGTTTCCATTAAAAGAGCGTCACGTCTATACAGGATGTCCTAGAAAAAAGGAAACCGAGACTGAATTGCTAATTACTCATTAATTACTAGGATTTTTGGAAAACGGCAAATACTGACCGTTTCATCACCGTGTCCTCTTTCTTATGACACCAAGAAATCCAGAATACCTTCACGGATGACTGAGTACCAATGGTTCAAAGCGACCCTGTCAGAAATAGTGGTATTTTTTTCGTTGGAATCTATAGCTTATTCAATTCTAAGATATACTTCCCTCTTGCACTTCTGTCGGAAATGTTGCATTTCTGAGATAAATAAATGATAAAATTACTGCATTAAGTAATGCACAAAATTTAGGCGCGAGCGGTCCGTGCGTAAGCGCGACAACAGAGGGCGCTGTGTGCGCGCTTGAATGGTTATCTTGTACACTAGTAACTGAATGCAATTTGTGAAGGAGAAAATGTGATTTTCTACAGAAAAGCAACATTTGTGACAAAAGTGCGAGTGGGAAGTATATCTTAGAATTGAATAAGCTATCAATTCCAATATATAAATTTCCCAAAATCCGTGTTCAATCTGAACAAAAAAAATACCGAAATAGCTTTGTACCAGATTAAGAATAGGTCTATCCGATACAAAAAAAAAGATCATTTTAAAAATCTTTATTCAAACATAAATATTTGTTTGCAATTAGAGCACTACAGTACATAAAAGTGATTAATTGTCTTTTTGTTCTGTTTATCTTTATCTAATTGATGAACATATTCTTAATCTGGAACAAAGCCATTTCTGCATTGATCGGTCTAAATTACCGGTGCTCAGTCATCCATGAAGGTATTCTGGATTTCTTGGTGTCATAAGAAATAGAACACGGTGATAAAACGGTTGGTACTTATTTCCCAAAACTCTTAATTATCAAGTAATTAGCGATTCAATCTTAGTTTCCTTTTTTTCTAGGATACCCTGCAGTGTGCATGTTACGCCCCAACAGTCCTAACTTATTGACAAGATTATCTTACAATAAATTCGAGCTGGTCTGACTATTGTTTGGACAATCTCAACTTATCACTAAATTATCAACATTGTTGTAGTTAGGTTTTAACCAAAGCTTATTTACCATTACAACAATGTAACAGGTTTAATTACCATCCATCTAATTTGCATCCATTTTGCATCTATCTGAGTCAAGTTTGTCAATTTATTTCATGTTTTTGTTTGTTTTCTCAGATTTGGAACAGTTGATCCGACAGGATACAGAAAGACAAAAGCCAAGCAGAGTCTGGGTCTCTGACTCTGGTAAGCTTCTGGTTTGGTGGGGGTGGGGAGGTCGCAATTTTCATGAAAGCAGAACTCAAACTCCTGACAAGCCGAGGTCTTCAAATTAGGTGATCGGTCCGAAGTCGCTCAACAAAATTCAAAACGAAACTCCATGAGGTTTTCATCATAGTGTCTCGGGGAAACACCGAGTATGCAGTGCTAGTCAAGTTATGTTGAGTAGTGCAAAACAATCCCTAATTGATAAAAACCAGCGGTGGATTGCAATAAAGACTGTTAGGACGTCCTAACTCTGACGTCACTAAGACATCATAGATTATTTTGCCTTGCAATAAAAATAGAAGTGTCCGAAATTGTGTCCTGGGACACATAAAATTGAAGACACCTAATATGTGTTTAGAAAATTGTTTGGAATTTCCTGCTCAATTCCGACAAAAGGAGCATTGTGACTAGGATCAAAAGTTTATTTTCTGATAGTTTGACTTTCTTAAACTCAGTTTTCACTGATAGGAAATTACGATTCAAGCTGGGCCTATGTTAATTATGAAAGTTTTCACAATGTTATTCACGCCACTGTCACGTGTACGTACTGCAAAGTAAGTGATGTAATGCGCATGCGCGACGGTATGCAAACACACGATTGCAATTGAAATGCCGCTCACAACAGTAAAGACATACAAGCTTTTATGTCTTAGCTAAGACATCCTAACTTTTGGATATTGCAAGACATTTTTCAATGTGTCGTAGGTAAGATGTCATTTTATAAACTCAGTTAGGACATATGATGTGTCTCAGACTTAAGACGGTTATATTGCAATCCACCCAAGGTCTGTATATAAGTGAGCTTAGTACCTCATTTACATTCCGAGGAAACATTCAAAAACTGTATACATGCTTTTAAGAAAGTGTGTGAAACCAACATTCTATTTAGGCTGGTTTCCTGGCTATTCTACATGAAAAACGGAATATCACAAAAAACAAGGCACAGTCCCTTCATTCTTTCTCTGATTTCCAGATGTGAGTGCAGATGATATCAGAATAGGCCTACGTACCCGATCTCACCAACTAGACAAAGGGCCTTCAGTTGCTAACAGACGGCCTGCCTCGGCTCCAAGTTCTTCAAGAGTGAGTGGCTGACATTCATTTTAAATGATTATTTGTAAATTTTTATTCATGTTCACTTTCCTCATCAGTGTTGAAATATGTTTTGTAAGTTTAAAGGCAGTATACATCATTGGTAATCTCGAAAATCAGAAATGTTCACAGAAGTACGCCTAACTTACACAATATAAACATGATGACCGTAGAAAACTTCTCCTAAATTGGTTTTGTCTAAAGTGCTATAGTCTTTGAGAAATGAGTAAAACAATTCGCCCCAAAACCATTTCGCCCGAGTGCCATTTCGCCCCAAATCACCTCGTCTAGACACTACATCGCCCAAATGCTACTTCGGGTTTTGGGGCGAAATGACTGCAAACCCTTTTCTGACTGTTTTCTCAAAAGTTAGACGAAGTACGGAGCTGGTTTTTGCTCATGGTTGGTTTTAATCATCAGCGTTCGAATTAGCACTGGTCCGTTGGCCAAATGACAGTTAAAATCATCTTGGGCCAGTTAGAAAGCCTCCCCAAATGGTCCGGCTGTCCAGTTGAAATAAAACTTGTACTAGGGAAAATTTCATGAATTTATTTATTTTTCTATTTTTTCACTCAAATGTGGTTATTGCAAACATTAAAGGTCTACTGTGTGTAAAAAGAACAACCTGAAATTTGAACCAGGCCACTTGAAATGCTGACGGGCCAGTGAAGACTTAAGCCAACTGGCCCTGTTGGCCAGTTGGGAAAAAAGTTAAGGGCAAACGCTGATCATGCATATCTTCAATCACACAGGGGGATAAAACTATTTGTAACAGTTTACCAATCATGTATACTATCTTTAGAGAAAATCTTGATTCTCTAAAAGTGTTTCATCATTTCATCTTTATCAGTGGAAAGATTTCCATATCTAAACACTGACTGACAGCCTTTGTGCAGTACCTTTGTGACAAGACAAAAAAGTCTGTGTACTGATGTTTCTACTTTGTAGCAAATTTAACATTACAGATAAACTAGACGGATGGTCATTATCTTATAGAAAACATGAACCCTGGTTGGTGGACCCATGGCAACAACAGTGTGACATTGATGAGCTATGTGCTCCTTCAAATTTTTGGTTGCACTCTGCGTAATGCGCCCTGTTATTCCAAACACTGTGATCCTTACACGAATGATTCAGAGCTGTATATTTATACTACTGTAAATTCAAAAGTGGTGTGTTCGTCCGATGTTGCTTGTCGTGCGTGTTACTTTCTGCATGTGCTTCTCAGCCTAGTGTGCTGGAAAATCAAGCAAATATATAGACCATCTGGCCATAGGCCTCGTGGTTTATGATAGAAAATGTAGTACATTATGCCGTATTATTATATAAAATGAAGCTTTTGCGGACACCGTGCGTTTCTGTTACTGTGCAGATTCGATATGCACGTTGAGCGCTCCACGAACACACGCGTACGCGCGCGGCATGGATCGAGGGGATGTATTGTGTGCGTGTGCAACGTGTAAAAAAACAAACTGTACAACAGTAACAAAAGCACATGCATTTGTAAACTGACGTTTTCAACACCAAACAGACAAAAATCTCGCGGAAGTCTTTCAAAACAAAGATTCATTTTATATAACAATAATAATATTGGATGTCTTTTCGGGTGATATGAGAATATACCGCACTCGTCATGAAAATATCGAACTCGCCTTTGGCTCGTTCAGTATTTTTATGACTCGTGCGGTATATTCTCATATCACCCTCAAAGCCATCCAATATTATATAATTCCACTCACATGGGATGACTTTCCAGTAACGAAAATACACAGTTGAACCTTGATAATAACACATCATTGGGACTTTGCAGATTACCTCGTTATAACAGGAACTTTGTATTATCAGGAATGAAAACTTGATGAACAAAAGATTGGGACCTACAATTTTCCTTGTTATAAGCAGAATGTTGTATGAGAAGTGCTCTTATTATCAATAATAGAGACATAGCGCACACACATATATCCCGAGGTGCTGTCACACTATTACCCCTGGGATCGATTTCACCAAACTCTTTGTAAATTAAGGTCCATAATAAGGCTTGCGATGGATCATAGGGCTGCGATGGATCGTGGCTACGATGGGTGCTGCGGTGGATTTTACCAAACCTATTGTAAGCGTGATGCGTTCGATTATCGATTAGGGATATTTGCATATTGAGCTCGTGCCAATGACGTCATTTTGGGAGTAAAACAATGCCGCGTCGTTGTGGAAGCAATGTGCGTGCGCGTTGTGTGTGTCCATAGCGCGCGTAACGCGCTATGATGAGGCTCCCATTGGTGAACTAAACCGCGTTACGCCCACCAGAGAGACACACAACGCGCACGCATATTGCTTCCACAATGACTCAGCATTATTTGACTCCCAAATTGGCATATTCGCACGTGTTCGAAAGGGGTCAATATAAGGCTGTTTGCTGTGCTGAATTATGGCCCCTTGTCTTAACGTAGCTTACGGTGCATTGCCATGGCAGATATGCATTAGTACACTCATCGCAACTTTCTTGAAATCGTTCTTAGGATGCATCACGAGTTACAGAGCGGTAACCCATCGCATCTCAAGTTACGAAGGATCGTAAGCATTAGTAAAATCAAGCCCTGGAGAATTAGCCAAGGTCTTGAGTTTAATTCACGACACCGCTCGTCCGTGATGCCCCAGTAAGGTTCGACTGTATACAAAAAAAGGGTCGACTTATCAAGGTTCGACTGTATGCAAAACAAATCAAGAATTTTGATCAAGAATATAGCAAACAAACAAACATGCTGAAATTTTAATAGGAGCCATAGTCAGTGTAGTAGTGTTACAGTAGCATTTGTAATACAGCAAACTGCCACAGTTATTTATTTTAACAGAGGAAATCCCCTCCCAAGAAAAAATCCCAACCCACTGTCCCTGGAAGGACTATAAAACCACCACAGCAAGCCAGACAACGCCAGCCGTTCAGCTACAAAAGCAATGATACATCTACTGCAGAGCTGCATGATAGTGACATCATGATGATCCCTGGTAGAGGGGTGCAGGAGAGGAGAAGATCCAGTGAGAAGCCGGCTATGAAACGGAAGGTTGTTAGGTATGTTGGTTTGACCTTTGTGATTATTGGATTTGTGTCGGGTTCACAAATTCACTAGAAAAAAAACCACACTAAAATTGTTGACAGCAGTGGTAACAAAATTAATTTGTTTCCTGTGTGAAATGGTACCCTTGTGGCTATAAAGTTGCCAACTGAAGGTTAAGTGTTTTAAACAAATATATGGAGACATTTATTTTACCATTCATTCAACACAAAAACATTGCATTATCTATGTGGATGAAATTTCCACAAGGCAGTTTATCAACATTATGTAAAGTTGTTTTTCCTGTTTTTAAAAGTTTTGCAATTATGTAATCTGCCTTCAAGTGTAAGTCTAAATTTAAGATTTGACAGGTTTTTCAAGAGCAAGTCCAAATTCAAGTCGAAAGTCTTCGAGTCTCAAATGAAGTTTTCAAGAGCAAATCCAAATTTAAGTCGAGTTTTCTCAAGTCTCAAATCAAGTATGTGTCTTTGAGAGTGAGTCAAAATTGAAGGTAGAATACATGATTGGTATCTCGAGGAATCAGAAATGTTCACAGATTTACAACATAACTTACACAATATAAACACGATGACGACAGAAAACTTCCCCTGAAATGGTTTTGTCTGAAGTGCTATAGTCTTTGAGAAATGAACAATTATTTTTTTGTCTCGTGAGACATAAATTCATTTCGCCCCAAAACCACCTCTCCCTGGACCACTTCGCCCTGAAGCACTTCACCCAAAGGCCATTTTGCCCCAAAACCACTTCGTCCAAACACTACCTCGCCCAAATGCCACTTCGCCCCAAAACAACTTCCTGCACAGGCCGTGGGTCAGGGCGAAGTGGTTTTTGGGTGAAGTGACTGTAAAAAATGTTTTGACTGTTTTCTCAAAAGTTAGACAAAGTACGGAGCTGACTTTTACTCAGGTTGGTTTTAATCATGCATATCTTCAATCACACAGGAGGATGAAACTATTTGTAACGGTTTACCAATCATGTATACTACCTTTAAGATCTCAAGTCTTGATACGAGAGTCTCAATTCAAGTATGAAGTCTCTTACAGCGAGTCTTAAATCAAGTCTCAAGTCGTTGAGAGCAAGTCTCAAATCTTTAAACGAGCCTGTTCAGATTTCCCCATGTCATGTGTATTACTTTTGACTGGTTTTCTGCAAAATTTTTGCTAAGCAATTTTCTGAGCAGTATTTTCTGCTGAGCAGAAATTGATGAAACTTTCACTATCCAATATAGGAGTTCATACCATACATTAAGAAAGTAACCTAGGTGCAGGATTAGTAATAAACAGATCCGTGCAGCAATATACAAATGAATTTTGTTTTAACCTAAGAATCGTAAAATACCTCCCAAAAGTGCTATCCATGAGAAGAAAACAGGAAACTTGCAATCTCCAATTTGGATGTGGAAGCAAAAAGGTTTGCATAATTATTGCACTGCTTTATGGAACTCAAATAATTTAGTTTACAAAACTATGTTGAATGGTCCCTAAAGTAGATTTTCAATGCTTTATTTAAAATCCACGTAAATTTAACTCTTGTGTAAGGTTGTCAGTTTGAATGCTCAATTGGAATGCTATTTGGAGGTGGGTTGATTTTTAGGCTTTTTATGTTGGCAAAGAAATATTTGACCTTCATTTCTCACTTCTTGTATTTCCTTCACAGGAAAATGAACGGCCACAGTCATGTCTTTGATGAGTCCATAGCAGATAGTGAACCAGGTACGTGTTACTTGTCTTCCTTATACGGTACGTGCCTTTACGGTTCCCCTACAATTCCTGTTTGCAGTCAGTTCGCAATGCATGATGGAAATGAATTCTAGTACATTGCACAGGAGCGCTAAGTTTGATCGTGTAACTTAAAAACTTGGCGAATTTGTATTTTTGACACAAATGTTACCTGATGAGATAGATCGAGCTCAGATACAGATTCAACCAACTGCATACATGTATCTGTTTTGAGATTATATCGGTGTCTCGGTGTGAAATACTGACTTGATTTGTCACGAGGTCGGTGCACACAGTAGCCCGGCACTATGAGTGTGCATGCCGCAATGAATGCGTGGGAGTCTTGTCGGTACAGCCGTCACGGCGTGCACGCTCAAAGAGTTGTGGGGAACCGTATTACCGTAAAGGCACGTATTAATCTTATCACTGTGTACACCCGACTTTTTGTGTTGTACACCTAACTTTTTTCGTAGCGAAGTGCCTTCCACGTTGAATTCACGGACCAACACTATACCGCATATGCCAAACAATCCCATAAAGCCCTGCACGACGTGGTTTTGTTTACATTGTTGACGTCATCTCTTATTTGGTCGATTATACCATTTCCATTTGAACCAGGGGATCAGCATGACATGACTGATCGTTTGTCCCGATTAGCCTTGGGGCAAGATAACCAAGGTAACATCATTGAGGATGCTGACTCAACACTGACTGAGACCGATGATGCATCTAGTCTAATGGGTCTAGTTTACACTGGAAGACGGCCACAATCATCCAGTGAACTGGTAAATGATTTGCGGTTGTCTTATGGGTCTTTCTATAAATTAGGGGTCTAAAAGTGTGACATTTAGTGTCCCCCGTTACACCTGATATGTGTTATTTTTCGTACAAAAATCATTAAAATGGCTTTTAAACCCATTTTGTATGAATTGTACTTTATGCACTCACTCTTTGAGTTGGAAAGTATTTAAAGAATGTGTCCTGAATTTACAAAAACAAGATGTAAAATGTAACGGGGGACACCAACATTGGACCCCTAATTTATAGAAAGACCCTTATATGAGTCAGATGAGTCAAATATTGCACAGACTGAACCATAACTACAAATTAGTGGAGGATCCAGGCTCATTAAAATATGCATGTATACATGTACAATAGACATTTTTGGCGATAGTGGGATACTACCTGGAAATTCCAGGCATTACGCAGAATTTTTGTTGTGTGTTTGTATTTGAATGAGCCTGGATTTGCCACTGATTTCTAGTTCTCATCACAAAAACTCTAAGTAAAAAGTAGCTTATTTTGACAGAGTTATATTATGTTGTATTATGGCCAAGTGGTCTGGTGTATAAGACCTTGGTTAATCTTGGTTAATGTTGTGGTTTTTAATCAACTTTTCTTTCCATTTTGGTGCAGTATTCCCACCGACCAGCAGGGGATGAGAACACCGTGTACAAGCCACATCTACCTAGATCATGTAAGTCAACAACTACTAAGAGCAAATTCGATTCACGACTAGACTTAACCACTGGTCAACCTGGCAACACGCATGTGCACTAACATTTAAGTGCAAACGCCTTTGGTTAGTCAATTGGTTCTGCGCAAAATGCTGCATGAACTCTATACCTGATGGGTACCAGTGACCAGTGCGACTGTTCCCTTTGGGCTGGTTCCAAATGGTCGACCAGACACGACTAACCATCGTTAACTAGACTGTATTCAGTTAGAAATAGTCAAACTATAGTTAATTATAACACGCCTCTTTCTGATTCTCAATCCTGACTGGCTGAAACGCAGTCACGTAAGGTTTACTAATCTAGGCTAGTGCATGAAATTTGCGCCAGCGTGAACTAGACGTGTGTATCAGGTTTTGGGCGCGCGCGTTAAGACTTCACGCGTGCATGATTCCCTGCTAGTGTTCCTGACCGGTCACTAGTCTCAAAAACTAGTGACCGGTTACTGCGCCCTCTGGAGGTTGCTCGTTAATGTATTAAATTGAATTCCATATGTACATGTGTGTATTTTTGCATGAGGCGTGTTATAAAACACATATGGACTGGCATAATTCGGTCTCAAGTGCACGTCTATGTGCCCCTCGTGACTGTGAGTGACCACAAGGGGGTCCTATTTCCTTCAGCCTCGGGAAATAGGACCCTCTTAATTGTGGTCACTCACAGTCCCTCGGGGCCCATAGAGGTGCACTAGTGACCTCATTGCCAGTCCATATTTGTATACTATAGTCGTTAATCGATCTTTCCCTAAGTAGTAGATGAATGTCAGTTCAACAAAATTAAAGATTTGTGGTATCAGCTTATTTAATATTCACTTATTTTAACAGCTTTTCATGAATGTACATTTGTTTGATTTGCACACAGTCATAAGACCAGACACTGCAAAGCCAAAGACAAAGCATGATGAAAGAACAGATCCAGTTTCAAGGTATGTATGACTGTTTGAAATACAGGTTTATAGGAAGTGTTTCAGCTGGCTACCATTGCCTCTGTTTATTTATGCAGCCTCATTTGCTTTTAGGGATGTATCATTTGCAAGATAAAACGTTTTACAGATTCGTGGAATAAGAGTGTAACATATCCAAGGAAGAATGTTAGTAAACTAGCCTGAAGAAATTTTAGCTACTTAGATGTATCAATGCTTCAGAAAACCTTGAAAATCTATATATGGATTTTGTGTACAAGTGAATGGTAATTTGTTTTAGAAACTCACCTTTGGTAGTCAATTTCCAACATGAAATACCATTTTGGATGGAAATAAATTCATGTGGTGTTTGTTACCATTGCTATCAACACTTTGAGTAAGGTTTTTCTTGTCAACTCATGAAAAACAAAATTGAGTCATTGCAAATGATACAATGGGCCTTTAAGACCGGTTACTGACACCTTTATTCCCTTATTAATGCATGTAGTGGGGAGCCATGAGTGATGTTCACTGTTATAGCAGAATGTTCGGTATAGTGGTGATTATAGCCACACAATCTCTCACAGTCCACAACATTTGACTTTCTCTCTGTAAACCACCCACAAGGCATCAGATGTACCGTGCTGAATGGAACAGCCACAGGGCACCGGGGGAGAAGAGCAGAAAGGACCTCAGATGGAATATAAGGGTGAGATGAACAACCATTGATTACTCCCAAAGACTTGGTTAAATGAATATTAAGAGCTCATTCTTCAAATTATATGAAACATTATAAAATCATTGTGGTGGTATTTTTGGCTTACTATTTTTTTTATAATTTTCTTTTAAAACTGCTTTTGGAGTGTAAAGTTGACCCTAACCAACCCCTAAACTATACTCTCCAACAAAAGAAACTGTGCATGGTAAAAATTGCTGTATTTTTTCAAGAAGGTGGAAAATAAACACCAAATTCACAGACAATATTCTCTGACATTGTTAGAAAAAGGTTATGCACTCAAAACCTGCTCATGGCATAGTGCAGGACTTAGGCATGCCTGGGTGTTGATTTCACAATAGGGGTCCTACAGGTTGTTATGTAACAGAATTCCATAAAGTTCAGGTCTCGTTAGCAAGCCGTATAAAAGGACTACCCAAAAGGCAATATTCTCTTTCATGCGCGTGTCATTGGCTCCATGAGGCGAAGAGGCACAGCAGTGATTATTGCACAAGGGGGACACACTCGATACTGACTTTGTGACTTCAATATTGGCAAGTCAGTTTTCAGCAACCTCTGAAAACAGGAAGAACACATTTTGTACATTTCAAGTTCGGTTAACCATTTGAAAGATTTCATGGACTTTCATTAACAGTTTATTCCAGCGAGTTATCTGCCATGGCTGAAAAAATACAGCAATTTTTATCATGCACAGTTTCTTTTGTTGGAGAGTATATAACCGCTGGGTCATACTTAACGTAAAAGCAACTTGCGTAGATCTGACATCATACTGAGAGCATTTGCACCGTGGCCATTTGCACCGTGGCTGAGTGGTTTGGGTCATTGACTCGCAATCATAGGTGGAAACTTGGGGTTGCAGGTTAGAACCTCACCCCGGCTGCGGTACCTGTGCCCTTAAACAAGGCACTCAACCACACTTGCTCCATCCTCCGGAAGGGATGTAAAGCCGTTGGTCCAGTGTGTTAGGTAACAGTAACGCACTTTAAAGATCTCAGATAATTTTTTCATTAGGAGCAAAGGGATTCCCCGGTGTCTCTGGCCATTTCTAATTTCTAATTCTTCATGGGTTTCTCTCGCTTGCGAGTGACAGTGCAATTGGCACTTTAGAGGAATCCTTGGTATAGCAAAGGCATGGAGCGGTGTATTTCGTGGCATGAATTTGGCGCACGCGCAGTGCTGACGAACCTGTGCCTTTAACTTTAGGATTCTCCTGGAAACCGGAAATTTCAATTTTCATTGCCATGGGAATCAAACAGGTTTACTTGGACCTGGACAAAAAAGCATCGAAAAGATTCCAAAGTGATTGGTCGATCAGTACCTTGTTATTCACAACAGTTGATTTTTTTTTTCCCAGAAAATTGGGTTTTATTTATTTATTTTTTTATTTATTCACCACATCCAACGGCGGAAGGACTGCCAATTACAGGAATGGGATAAATTAACATAGATATTCGAATAACTATCAACTTCTAAGTTGAATTAGAAACGGCCAGAGACACCGGGGAATCCCTCCCCTTGCTCTTCACGAAAGAATGCTCTGGGATCTTTAAAGTGCGTTACCGAAACCTAACACACTGGACCAACGGCTTAACATCCCTTCCGAAGGATGGAACAAGTGTGATTAAGTGCCTTGCTCAAGAGCACAAGTTCCACAACCCGTCACGGAATCGAACCTACATTCTAATACTGGCACAGGAACTTAAGTTCGACGCACTAGACCGCTCGGCCATAAGAGTATAAAAAATGAAAAATGTTATCCTATCATGTGTTTTATTTTTGGGGCTTTTTTCTCGTTCTTTAGGAGCAAATGATGTACAAGGACATGACCTACCCACAGCGAACACCCAGAGTGCACTCAGCCAATAACTACATAGCACCTACTGACAAGAAGAGACAAGCCTTACGCTGGGCAGTCAGGACGAGTTTGGCCCATAAACAGATGCCTGCATCCACATTTTACTGATAAGGCCCCTACGATTTTTCTCTCATCCCAAGTTTGGTCGTTTCATTTCAATGGTGATTAGGCACAGTGCTAAATATTGCATTTGTTCATACAATATGAACATCTTATACCCTTGGATCTCAGTGGATGATTACTCAGCAGGGTGAAAAATCCTTTAAAGGCAGAGGCTCGTCAATGCGCGCGTGAGGCCAAATTCGTGCCACGAAATACGCAGCTCCGTGCCTTTGCTATGGAGATGTGTATTTCGTGGCACGAATTTGACCTCACGCGCGCATTGACGAGCCTCTGCCTTTAACAGGGCTTAATCCTCTGTGGGCCAGGGGAATTATAAAGCCATGTTTCAGGGGCTCTACACAAGGTGATCTAAGGGATTTTTTTCAGTCCACTGGTAATAACAAGGGAAATAATTCTTCACCTGAATTTAAGGGGAAAGTGGAACTTTCAATTGAGTAGAGATGTTCGTGGAGATAATGCTAGTTCAGCGTTCTGTAAATGGTTGAGGGAGTCTCCAAGACTTGTAAATAATGTACATATTAATAATTGAATGTTATATCGATTTGAAAAGGTGCTGGAGTGCCGTGCCTTGATGTACTATCGACTTGACTTTAAGGCAAAACTGATGTACATTGTTCATTTTTGTATTTATACACTTTTTACGGAGCAGTTTTCTAGATGAATAAATTAAACAAATTATAAACTTTAACAGTACTGTTTGCAGTATTTTATTAAAGTGACTTTTAATGGCCATAAATAATAAACAAACATCTTTCCTTTAAGTAACAGTTGAATAATTATGCAAATCTTGATATGTGAATTAGTACTTTTGAATGTCGTATTTACAACTTCAAGTATATAATGCCAATTCACTTCTCTGGACGTTTTGAGAGTTGCAGGGCAATTTAAGCAGTTATTTCCTCTCATTTGGCTTAATAAATCGTGCTTCACCCAACATTCCATACATGTAATTTTAGAAAGGAGAAATTACACAATAGATTTCGTTGTACACTTGAACACATTTGTCATAAAGTGCGTTTCTACTAAGGCCAAACAAAATAAATGGTGTGTTTACGGTAACCCAACCTACCTGAATTTGAGGCCAAATTACCGACCTTGAACCTTTTATTGCCAATTTTCAAGTTAATAATTTTAAATGAGCACTATTTGCAATAATTTCCAACGAACATAACATTTTCTGCACTTGTACATGAACAAGGTTAATAGTGTTAATAGTGAGTTTCAAACATTGCAAAACACGCATGAACTGAAATGTAAATAACAACTTGTTTCCCACCTACCTGGATTTTTGTTAGGCCGTTACCCTAAGCGCACCATTTATTTTGTCTGGCCCGAGCACAATAACCGTTTCCAAAACGGCATCCTTTCAGTTATTTGCTAGTGTGTGCAACAGTATTTTGCCAGTGGTAACGCGTCATTGCGACTGCCTACTCATGCATAATGCACAAGACATTGCCCCCAAGATGGCTGCCATGCAAAGATTGTATAGGGCTTTCTCTCGGGTCTTGAGCCTACTTTGGCAATCAAAGTAATATTTTCCTGCAAATGCTTTTATCTTCTCTCAAAATAAAAGAAATAATTTTAACTTGCTCCAAGCCCCCAAAAGGGCTTTAATAAGTGTAGCAACATACTTTTCTAAAACCACCCTGTACAAGTTTCTTATTTACTAAACAAGGACAGACGCTTGTGGGACATCTTGGTCTGTCCTCGTTACGCAAATTTCATGGGAAATTTGTACGCCTATTGGTGCTTAAGTTATCTTCTGAGAACTAGTTAAAGTTATTTCATCTGTTTTTGAAAGAAGATCAAAGCAGTTTTTAAAAAATAATCTTATACATTCTCTACTGCGCTGGGTTATTCCAGTCAGGCGTAGTAATGCACACCAATCAAAATTTAATCTTTACAAGAAAACAGTGAAATGATGACTGTACTGGAAGACATTAAGCTTGCAAGGTTGTAATGCAAGAATAACAAAGGAAACCTATCTTGGAATGTCAGAAGACTTGCATTTCTTGAGCTGTATATATACACATACGACAGGAAGCAAAATGGCCGCCATTTTGTGGCAAAAATTATTTACAAATACTGGCCTTTTCTTGAACCTCATACTATACAATATAAAAGAACAGAATCATAGTTTCTGGTATAATGTTTGATGGACATGGTATCCTTAAATTTTTCAAAGCGACGACAAAATGCAACAGCTCCACAGTGATGCAACATGTATAGTTTATGTGCTAGGACCCCCAGAAAATGACAAATGTATAGGGAGGGAGTCTCTAGTTAATGGCTGCATTTACAATGTAGGTGTGTACTCTTGTGTGCGCGAATACTCTCGCTACTCCCCGACAAAAGGGGAGTGTGCTCTTACTCCAGACGAGTGATTTGTACGAAGATGGCGGAATATGGGGTGAATTTGCTCAACTTGTCAATTTGATAACTGAAACAACGACTCACTAAGGCTTATTCAAGAAAGCATCAAAGATCCCACAAAAGTTCTTGGGGTTTTCTGTGATGTGTGTCTGCATTGTTTTACAGTTTCGTTTGAGCAGTATTTGTCAAATCATGGCAAGAGACAGCCATTCGCGTTTGGGAACTGCAGGTTTGCCGTTTACGCAATGTAACCCGAGTGCAGTGCGCATTATTCAAGTAACGAGAACTGTACGCTTAAATACGCAGCCAATGGATCTATTTTTTATAGAGTACTAAAGTGAAAACATCACCCTTTGTGTGTTGCCACAATTACTGGGTCTACACTGAAACCAGCGGATGTTCCTTGTAAATTTAGTAATGGATGGTTTTGTTTTAGATTACCAGCGAATGTTTTGACCCAATGCATAGTTCCGACCTGTCAATCAACCGAACCCGCCGACCAATCACAACAGAGCTAGCAGACATCGCCCACATAGGTCAAAGTGCAATGTTTGCAACAACATCACGCGATGTTCTGCACGTACAGTGTTGTATGCGGTGATCTGGGTTATTTTTTGGTTTCAAGGCCATGCGTTTCGCTTTTCAAAAGGTAAGAAAGCACGTATTTCATTATACATGTATATGACATCCCTGTATTACTGGCCCTTTACTCAGTGTAAAGGCCCTGAAACATGAATACCTTCGAGTTTTCTCCAATGAATCTGCTTTCCATTGAAAGTCCCATTGGTTTGTGCAGTGTGTGTGGACATTTTGACAATAGCGTGTGAGGCATAGTAACAAAATCCAAGGGGACGGGGTTAACTGGGCAAAATCAGAACTATGCATTACCCCGACGACTGACGTCACACTTCAGTAGCTATTGAGGATCCATGTTTATCATACAGTCACTTTACTGTGTGAGTAAATACAACACTCTTTACTTATTTACTGTAGTACATGTATAATTATAAAAACATAATCCTTAATATTGGACAGAAATAAATATATTTTTGAAGCATTTTTACAAAGTGCAGTTGACCAATACAAATGCCCAAGTGAATACAATTGAAAGGGAAAACTTAAAATTCTGCAAGGCTGAATTTATATTTTGCATTGGAGAATTTTTTGATTAATAAAATATAGTTTGTAGGTGCTTTCTTAAATTCAAACGTTATAACAAATGTATTTATAACGTCGTTACAATACACAACATCCCTTACGTGAAACAAATCTGCAATTTACATAATCATACTGAATGATTTTTAGTTAACATCGTCACGATTCACAGTGTTTAAGAGACGGGGATAAACTGTACATGCAAGAAAACCAAGGTGGAAAGATTTACTGCAGTACTGTACAGAAAAAAAATAACCATAAACCGTTTCTACATGTTTTCATGCACATTTTTTTACAATCAAATAAATACATCTGCCATATTTTTTTGGCAATTCTTTGCAGACCCAAACAAATTGAATATCACTATATACATAAACAAAATCTCGAAGTTGTGTGCACAGTAGCACCGTAACACACTTGGAAATAAAATTTACCCCCGGATTTACCCTCAACAAATAAAGGGTGGGAAGTACAGGGGGACCGGTAAGAAAATTTGCAGACATTTACTACGGGGTGTAGGTCCTTTAATTTTTAGACTTATTTTAAGTCTGACTTCGTGTATAATGTACCAGTTATACATAGGGTACTTCCCATAATTGGTGAAGTACACGCGATCTCAGACTTGAAATAAGTCTAAAAACGACAGGACCTACCCCCGTAGTGGATGTCTGCAAATTTTCTTACTGGTACCCCCTAGGAAGTACTGCAATAATCTGGCTTTGGTGTCTTGGACAACAAATGTACTTAACATTTATACAAAGTGCCACACATGTTTTTATTAGTATACACCAATCCGGTAATTAAGGTCTTCTTCCCTGTATATCCGCCATAGCTGGGGGGCTTCCACTGAATGAACTGTATGTTTTTGCTGTTGCTGAAGCTGCATTTGTTTACTTCGAACAAGTTGCGCGTCTTTGTAGGGTTGTGTGCGCGCGAAGGCGGGCGCGTCGAGTGTACGCAAAGGCGGGCGCGTCGCGTATACGCGAAGGAGGCTCGTTCGTGCATGTAATGGATGAGCACCTTTCGTTCTAACAGCAACACAAAACGCACAGCCCATGCACTGGACGCCCCCCAGCTATGGCGGATATGCAGGGAGGAGATCTTAGTTACCGGATTGGTGTATAGGAGAAACAAAGTACTTTTTCATTTGTCTGGAAGACCGCTTTAATAAGCAATTGCAAATTGAGTACTAAATCCAAACACAATGGACTTTTCTTGTTTATAACAAGTTCTACACCTGCAGACTTAAGGCCCATTTACACACGATTCGCCTTTGCCGAATCGAACTTCGCAATTTCCAAATTTGCTGTTCAAAGGTAAGAAAGCACACATTTTATGACTATGACATCCCTGTATTACTAGTCCTTTACTCAGTGTGTGCTACGATAACTGTTGACCCCAAAACATAAATACCTTTGAGTTTTATCCAATGAATCTGTGCTTTCCTTGCCAGTCCCATTGCTTCGTGCATTTCTCTTGCCATGAATACACACATTGTGGTCTTGAACCAAACTAAACAAATACTTCAAAACAGTTTGCATTTACAATGCTGCATCCAGGGAACGTTGCGTCTGCGTGGCCCCTGAACCATCACTAAGCTCTTCCCCAATCTTCTGCTTGAAAATAGACACCAAAATATTAGAGTACTGATCTAGCAAAGCTATCGCTGAGGTCGTCTCGACATCACTAGTTATACCATTAGGTGGAGCTTTGCAGCAGGACATGAGAGAAGACCGTAGTGCGTCCATGTCGGACGAAGACACCCCCGAGAATCGACTGGCTGTGTTTGAGGACCGAAGGACGTCGTCGTACTGAAGAGAAGACTCGCTGAGATCTGACATGGTGTCGTCGGTGATGGAGCGGTTGAGGAGATGACGTTTGGTTGAGGTGAGCGTGTTGTTGGAAGATGCCTGCATCTGACTGAATGTGGTGGTGAAGTAGTCCAGGGAATGCTGGTGGCTTTTGCCCTTGGCGAGACCTTCTTGCGCCTAGGGTTGGAAAAGAAGGGTGGACAGTGAGGATTACTTCACCGATAGCCCGCAAGTGAGATGACGAAGCATGATAGGATTATATGGAGTACTCGCCAAACTGCCGCTCATAGTATTTGTGTTACCAGGGATGCCAGTGGCTCTTACCTTCAGGTCCGGAAAAAAATCCACTATCATAACTGCATGTATGTGTGCACATATGGACTCGCCAGCACAGTATACTGTACAGTATGTACTTTGACAGTATGAGTGCAATGCAATGGATATGTCAGTATGTATGTGATCTAACCACTGCTGTATGGATACAGCGCCCTCTATGTACTTCTGATCGATAGTCTGGTTTCACAATACTTTAGCCGTGAATGATTCCGGGATACAGACATACTGCATGTGTGCAAATCATTGGGAAAACGTGCTACATGCGTGTACATACATGTAAACAGGCATGACATACATGACATATCCGGACATCATTGATCAGTATTTTTGAGACAATTTTCCACATTTGTTTGGACTTGAAGAGTTGAAAATATATTCTCCTTATATTTCCGGCCGTTTACTTTTCCAGCCTGGAAAAAAGGCTTTGCCGGATTTCTTTTTCCAAAATAAAAAAAAGCCGGAATTCTGGCTATAGCCGGAAGACTGGCATCCATGTGTTACGTACTTTCAATTTCCTGTAGTTTACATACCGCTCTTCAACTGATTGGGATATAGTTAGCCCCCAGCACTAGAGCCACCTCTGAAGTGTCTCCGGAGCACATACAACGTTGAATACACGGAACAATGCTATATCACATAAGCCATTTTATTGGAGTACACCAAACAATCCCATGAACCCGCATGCGACATTATTTTGTTTACATTGCTGACGTCATCTCTCATTCGGTCTATTTTGATCTTATTTATTATGCTAACCACAAACAGAAAGGCGATGTATTTGTCTGTCCACAATACTGGCTAGACTCAGTGATCAAGAACATATCTCTTCTCTCAAATTCAATGAAATATCCTCAAGTAACTTCCCCCAAAAATGGCAAACAAGTAGTGCAACAACAAATATTTCTGAAACCCCTCAAATTTCTTACACAATGCACATAACAAGGACACTGAAAAACAAAAGTAACAACGTATGTGTCCTTGTTATGTATGTTATATGGACATTAATCACTGACCTTTGTACAGAGCTCCAAGCATTGGTCAAAAGCCGTCTTCATAGTGTCTACATGGGCTTTCATCATGTCAAAGATCAAGTCCGTAGGCTCTGCATCTGGACTTGGAACTAGCAGAGGGATAAAACATTGCACACACATACCGTCAAATGGATGCTTATGCTAATACTGGGCTTTGGCAGTTTTGAAACACATATAAATGGAAATGAGGATGTGTAGGGTAAAAACCAACCTGTGTATAAGTATAAGGCTCAGTACCTCATCTATGTTCACATGTTTTGTTCACATGAGAGCACCCTTGTCAAATGATTGATTAAAATTTAGGGATACTGCAAATCCTGCATTGATTGCTTTCCGGTGACGTCACGCCTTCCATCCAACATTTTGGTTTCCATTTTTCATAACGCACGTGGCTCAAGTGATAACCGGCAAAAAGAGCAAGAAAAGCGCATTAGTTGCACTTCCCTCTGTTGCTTAACCTTGCTTTATGTTGTTGCGCCATGGCTGTTTGTATCGAGAAAGATAAAAATGTATTTCTTCAGGCTAAAAATCGCAATCAAGTAAAAGCAGTTTCGTTTTTACAAGCCGAGTGCATGCTCAAGAATTTGAACGTATCGCAGCACACGCGTGCAGCATCTTTGAATGAAAATATGCTGGCGAGTATTTTTTACGCGTGTTCATGTGCATCTATTGGCGCGCGCGTGACCGGTGACACCTAAATATTCCCGGATGTTCTACGTCACGGAAAGCAATCAATACATGTACAGGCTTTAACTGAATCACAGCTAATTTTCAAGAAATGAACAATTGTTATACCTCTAACTTCCTGTGGTGGATGCAGCCCTTGGTCTGAATTTGTGTTGGCATCCGTCTCCTCTTCTCTGCCTTCACTACCCTTATCATCACTCCTTGGTGAACTTTCCCCAGCCTGTTCACTTTCCCCAGCCTCTTTGAACGGCCGCTGCCTGCGAGATCTTGGAGACCGAGATCTTGGAGACCGAGACTTATCAATAGCAGAGGAATCTCCGACTTGCGGAGTAGGAACTAAGTTGGCCAACTCCAAGACTTCATTTCTCTCGCGTCGCCTTCGCCTCGGTGAGGGCCTGTTGTTGGATTTCTCGTCTTCCTGGCCATCAGAGTTATTGAGTTTTAAGGAACTTTCAAGGTCATGCGATTCATTTTTGGGTTCGTTTGTTACGGGAGTAGATAATATTTTCCTTGGTGCTTTTGGAGATAAGCCTTCTCTCAGCGTGCTGCTTCGATTCTCTCTGTAAGAGGACGATCTGGTTCTTGGAGATGAGGATCTGGAGTCCGTTTGGGCGGTTTCGGGGGTTGAACCCGAGTCCAAGGAGCCTCTTCGACTTCTTGACGAGGACGAGTCATTAGAGACAGGTGCTGGTGTCTTGTTAGCGGAGGAGCTCCTCCTTCGTTGCTCTCTCAGTTCTATTCTGGCCGCAGAGGATCGTCTCAAGGTCCGATTAGCCCTAGTGATGCTGGTGCTCGAGGGAGGCGGCATAGCTAGCCTGTCGGCATGATTTTGGGTTGATGACGCGAGTTCACCGTCGTTCTGAGATCCCATAGATGATGGGGAGGCTGATCGTGGTCGGTCGTTCAGATTCAAAGTCTTGTCTTTGGTTGTTCTTCCTTGTAGATCCGGTGTTGTTTCAATTTGTTTTGTTTTATCAGCCAGGGCTTCCTTCGCCGACGGCTTTTCAGCGGTGAGAATTGTTTTCTGATTATCTGGCGATATTTCTGGCGAGCTGCTTCCCGATTTGGGCTGTTTGGATCCTTCGCCAGGTCCACCGAGTGAACCCCTTTTCCCCCTGGCGCTCTTAGGGGGTGACGAAGGTGGCGTGTCAGCGTCCTTGCGATTGCTGACTTTGGCCCGTGAGCTCTTGGTACCAATCTCGTACGACTTTGGCCTTGACACGCCTGCGACGATTGGAAGGACTCGATCTGAGCGCGCTCGATGGTTGTCCCTGGCTGGACTGCTGCTTCGCATTCTGCTTCTTTCGACGCTGTGACTCCGAGGGTGGGTTTGCAGCACCGTGTTTAGGCTTGGAGAATCTGATCTGCCTTCAGCAACTAACAAAGAAACATTTAACCATTAATACAAAATGACCACTATCGTGAAACATTTGAAAATGCCAAACCAAATATATTCTTATGATACTTTTCCCAACAAGAGTTATGCACTTGAATGTAAAAGATGAGACTTTAAGGCAGTATACATCATTGGTAATCTCGAAAATCAGAAATGTTCACAGATTTATGCCTAACTTACACAATATAAACATGGTGACCGTAGAAAACTTCCCCTGAAATGGTTTTGTCTGAAGTGCTCTAGTCTTTGAGAAATGAGTAAAATAATTAGTTTTCGTCTCATGAGACGAAAATTCAATTCGCCCCAAAACCATTTCGCCCAAGTGCCATTTCGCCCCAAACCACTTCGCCCGAGTGCCATTTCGCCCCAAATTACTTCGTCCAAGCACTACATCGCCCAAATGCCACTTCGCCCCAAAACCACTTCGTGCACAGGCCGTGGGTCTAACACGGACACACTTGTGGGGTACAAAACACAATGGAACAATGGTACCCCATAAAGAAATTCAAAAGGAACAGTGGTACCCCAAAGAGGAATTCTAAAGAAAAGGGAAAATAGGACAACAATGCATGTACCCCATAAACCCCTGTGTACACAGGTAGTTGTTCAGGGCGAAATGGTTCAGGACGAAATGGTTCAGGGCGAAGTGGTTCAGGGCGAAGTGGTTCAGGGCGAAGTGGTTTTGGGGCGAAATGACTGCAAACCCTTTTTTGACCGTTTTCTCAAAAGTTAGACGAAGTATGGAGCTGGTTTTTGCTCAGGTTGGTTCTAATCATGCATATCTTCAATCACACAGGGGGATAAAACTATTTGTAACAGTTTACCAATCATGTATACTACCTTTAATTCAAATCACAACGGCCACCTTTGAGGTAATCACTTGGTACACACACGACAGGCATGATTACACACTTTGTGCTCATTTTCATACAAGAACATTTTTCCCACAAAAAAAATGCATCTTTAATGGACTTATGCTTGCTTGTTAGTGGACTTACGACAGACTCTCATATGTGTAAATTTAATAGGTTGAGGGTATTAAACACTACTTGCAGACATGTGTAGGTTAATTTTCTTGGGGCATATTTACACTTGCAGGATCTTTTTCCTTTTCCCAGAAACATCTTTGTCACAAGGCACCGAGATAAAAGCAAAGTTCTCAGAAAAACTGGAACCACCACACCCATACTTAGGGCACATTCACACAACGGGTCACGACTAAGTCAACTTTGAAATTTACATTCACATATATGACGGCCAAGCGTGACTATCCATATCCATAACCATAGTCATGACTTGGTCATGAGCAAAGACACCCACATTTTGAGTGACTCGACTAACTTTCAACCACTTTTAAAATGCATTCACACTGTTTAGTTATGATCGAGTCATGACTGATCATAACTTGGCTCGCGTGTGAACACGTCATTTTTAACAGGCTCGAAACAAAATGGTGAAACAAACAGAACATGCGACCAAATTCTAAAACTGATGTTTTCTCCCAAACCCCAGACTCACCTTCACTAAGATCTGTCATGGATGTCGTTTTCCTCATGCCTGATTTCGGTACCGGCTCCTTTTTCGCCTTCATCCTGTCCATCTTAGTCTTGCTATTAGACGAGATGGTCCTCCGCCCTTGATGAGTATCCAACTTAGAGGAAGTCTTGTCCAAGTTCTCCTTCTCATTCGCATCAAAGCTTGTCTCTACGGGTGCAGATACAGGCCTTTTTCCTTTAATGATCGGCACGTGGACGTTTTCAGAAGTTGGCGTGGTGCTTTCCGATTGGTCAGTCGAGGTTAAGACCTTCTCTGATTGCCCAGGAAGCACAGGGTTCATGTTTTCAGCGGAAGCGTTCAGAGGGCTACTTGCTTCAGTTCGATCATCCCCATTGGGTTTCGATTCAATTTCAGTTTTCGTTTTCTTCAATTTTTTTTCATCCGTTAATTCTTTTCTTTGTTTTAACTCAGCTGTATCTTTTACTTTTTCTTCCTTGTTCGTATTTTTGTCAGGGCCGGACGGATCCTTTTGTGTTTCTTTCGCTTCAGCAAAACATTTTTCAGTTAAAGGCTTGTGATCCTTCTTTCTATCCACAACAATATTTTTTTGATTCTCGTTCCGAATGTCAAAACTAACAGCTTGTTCTGAAGACTGCGAAACTTCTTTATCAACTTCAGAATTCCCATCGCTACTAATTTGTTCCTTCTTGGTATCTAGGGAGCTCTCAGTATTCTCCCGAGGGCTTGGGGTTAAGGAGACTGTGTCTACAGATTTCTGGGGGGAAGATAGGGTGGTAGTGGGGGTAGTTGTTGGGGTGGGTGTGGTTGACGCCGAAATCGAGACGGAGGTTCCAGTGGAGGATTCGGATGAGGCAGATGATGTTGGAGTCACACTTGAAGGTGCTGGCTTAGTTTTCCATGAGTTCCAGCCCATCTGTGTAAGGTGTCAAAGGATGTCTTGTCATTGTGGGCAGTTACACAAATTTTGCAATAAATACAAACCATTTAAATTGTGAGGAACAGTAAACTGTTATCCAGTTCGTAAGTGCAATGTCACACGTGGGACGCATACCACTGATTGTGTTTTAATGTACAAACTAAGGCTGCGTTCAGGCGTGTACTCGTGTTAACACGAGTATACTCCTGCGCGCACGAACGGTTAATGACACTTGGGTATTAATGAGAGTATGCTCTCGCTACTCCGGCTCCCTGACAAATGGGGAGTGTGCTCTTACTCTTGATGAGTATAAAGTGCTTTTACGAAGATGGCGGGATATGGGTGGGGATTTTTTGTGAATTTGCTCAACGTGTCAACTCGATAACTGAAACAACAACTCACTAAGGTTTGTTTTAGACGGCATCAAGGGTTCTCACGACTTACGGTCTGTATTTTCTTCAGTTTCTTGTAAGCAGTGAAACAGCGTTTTTTGTGCAGTTTTGTGGGTATGAGCGAATTGTTACTTCACTTTGTGGATATAAGACCAAAAATAAAAGCACTATGTTTAGCGTAAGTTGAAGTCTCCTAAAATGATGCAGTGAGGCAGCTTTTGTTCTTTCTCACTTTTTTTTTTTGTAAGTGGACTTCAAGCAATAAAGTCAAGTTGACATGTAGGCATGTTTTAAATCAAAACACTAAAAAAAAACACTTTGACGCGCAGGGTTAAAAGTGACATGCACTAACGATATAGTTTTTTTTGTGTTTTTGAAAAGAAAAAAAAGCTTTTACGCGCAGGGTTGAAAGTGACGCGCGCGTGTGCGCGCGCTAACGCTAAACATAGTTCTTCTTTTTTTGGCCTAAAGCTTGCATTAGCCCAGCCCCTTGAAGAGCGCTATAATGAAAGTTTACTGTTTGTAGTTTTGGCTTATCCACAAAACACTCAGATATTTAGAATGTGAATATTGAGTTTAATTTGCATAAACTCTTATCAAAGTGCATTAAACGTGCCATTAAAACACAAATACATGTAATGAGGAATTGTTAAGTGTTATGCTGTCTACGATAAAAAAAAAATACCCACCACAGATTTCCATTATAAGCTAGATAAGCATCAAGTGTGTTATTGAATGGCACATCATCGTAACCGGTTTGGGTCGGTTTGATTCGTGTGCAAGTGTAGTGCGTTTGAACGTAACACGCTTATATCGTCAAAAACATCTAGAAAGTGCACACGTGCGAGGTCTCTACGTGTAATTTAATGGGAAAGCGGCCAAAACCACTCAAACTAGGTGCCCAAAACCATGCAAATGTGGTGCCCAAAACCATGCTAATAAGAAGTTCAGGTTATGCACGTCGCAGCTTCGTTTCAGTTCTAGCATTTAAAATGGAGTTCTGTGATGCCCACTCAGTAATACGGGGCTGCCTTCCCTTGCGTATCCACCATAGCAATAGGGGGCATCCAGCACATGAACTGTATGTTTTATGTTGCTGCTAAACCAAATGGCATAATATGGACCCTTGGTGAAGACATTCTTACAAAACTGCACAATTTGTTTAAAGAGCGACAACAAAATTCAACTGGTTTGGCAGAAACACATAGTGTAAACATGTGTTGGATGATAGGCAAATGAAGTCGTCCATAGGTACCAGAGCTGCATTCCAAATACGCGAACGTTGCAAACGTTCGCCACTAGTTACAGGGCTTTCGTGCACTCGTCAATGGAAAGCCGGGTACCAGTTGTTGGCGAACGATGCAAGCGTTTGCAATGTTGGCGTGTTTGGAATGCAGCCCTATTTTATCTATGCCCACCCCATCGAGTGAAGTTATTTTTGCAGTTAGCTCACTGCCATACGGCAATTTATCATGCCTGTACTTTTATGGTGTGAAACAGTTTAACAAGGTTTTTTCAAGAAGGATTGAAAGTTGACAAACTTGTTATATACTTGTTTTATTATAATTCATACATTTTCCCCAGTTCAGAATCACTGACACGTTTTGCGTGCTACACCCAGGAATAAGTTCCACAATGGCTTTGTGAAGTGAACCCATGTGTTAGTTTATTACACAAGTATGGATCCTTGTGAGCAAATTAGCCACTGAAACGTGATGGTGAATGGACCAGTGAGATTTGGATTCTCGATTATGAATATATATGTGACGGGCTCTAGGAAAATGAGTAACAAGTCGCGCTGGCTAGTATTCTTTTTGCGACCATAAAAAGAAATCCGCGGCAAATCCACGCTCAATAAAATACCAAAACACAATGGAAATTCCTGGCGGTGCCCAGATACCGCCTGGAATGTCTGTGTTCCCCCTTGAACGTCTGTGTTACGCCTGGAATTTCTTTTGTGTTTAGGTATTTTAATGAGCGTAGAAATGCCACAGATTTATTTTTATGGTCGCAAAAAGAATACTAGCCAGCGCGACTTGTGACTCATTTTCCTAGAGCCCGTCACATATGAAGTATGCAGGGTAGGAATTTCGTTACCGAAAGGGCACTGCCATTTTTGTGTTTAGAAAGGGCACTTCCATTGGAAAATCAAAAAGTCTATGAGAGTATTGCAAAAGGGCACCAAGGCAAGACCAGGGGCAACGGAGGCAATGGCCTCCGTGGCCTCAGTGAAATTCCCACACTGAGTATGGCATAAATCCGCCATTGTGGCCCTCATTGTTTGGTTCCTAAAAATATAAGCCGAGTGTACCCACAAGTTTTGTGAATCGTATCCCTGCTGATTACAGCAAAGTTCTGCATAGCATCATGCAAACAAAAGCATGCAATCAACATTGATAAATACGACCGTGCAAACCCAGTCCATACTAACTGGCCTGTCAGTGACACCAAATTAAATCACTTTAATTTGACGCATTCCATCTATGTATGAACTTGAGCTATTTCCATTAAAACATGCAGGAAAATGCTTGTACATGCAGAAATGAATTATGGTAACTGCAATTGCAAAATGAGAAAAATGTGAAACATGCAGAACCGTATTGAGATTTGAGTGGCAACTTGTTTTTCTTGACACTGACAAGGTGTCAATTTACTATTAATTCACTTTATGCTTAATGTGTTTCACAGGATCTCAATATCAGGTGCTAAACAAATGCAGAGCTGCCAAAGTAGTTCACAGATTTTGAAGAATTCCTGGAATTTTCTGGGTGAGAGTTAGCAAATTGGCAAATGCTACTGATTTACAATGCAAAATACATACATACTTTTTGATCTGTAAATATTTTAATTTGCTGGCAGAGTCGTGACGTCACATTGGGGTCACTGGACCGTTGCTATGGTCACTGGTTCATGCTCGCGTTTTACTGCCATTATGTTTGCATACAGTGTATTCTAATTTTATTCTTTTAGAAGAAAATATTTAAAAATATGGACAATAATGACTTTCACAGGTTTGCTACACTGTCTTGCCTGTTGTGATCGTTGTAACAAAAAAGGCACAAAAAGTTTTTCCCCTTGTGGCTTTTGTGTAAAACGAATGGACATACGCGTTGCCATACAAGTAGCGTGAACCGTTGACCTAGGCAGAAGTTGACGTCACACTCTGCCAGCGAATAGTAAAAATACAAAAAATATTCTAATATCACACTTGATACAGTGGTGTGATTTTCAGTACTTCAAAATGCATGTAGTGAAGAAGTGACTTAGCTACAGCCTGTGTGTGCACAGCAGAAGAGGTGCCAAATCTACGAAGCATGGACATTTCTTTGCAAATTGTGAAGCGACAAAACACAAAAATTAGTATTTATTTATGCCGTGGGGTTACTCCTGGCCACTGGATTTCAACACTTACAGATTGTAGTCTCCTCCGCGTCTCATCTACAGCTTTAGCCATAACATCCTTGCGACGTTGGAGGAACTAATAATGGCGAGATGGAAGGGGTCAGGTTTGAGGGAGGGGGAACGAAACGGGGATTGGATGAGAGACATGTAATGAGGAGGTGCATTATGGGAACTATGTGGGATAGTATCGTTGGGCTACTGTACTATAAATGAATTGTGCAAAAAATAGATTTGTACTAATGTACAAATTATGTTATGGGAGATGGATTAAGAGAGATATTTTAAGTAGGGGAATCAGGTTCTGCGTGATTTCAATTTTAATATCTCCCTAAATTTTGATTTTAATTGATAGATAGCCGCCTTCACCCATTTCTTGCACTGGAAATTGAAACTTGACTAAAGCAATACAGAAGTGGTGAAAACGTTATCCTCGTTTCTAACTGCTACTTTCCAGTGTTTTTCTATCTAACCCAGTTAAAACATTTCTGACAATTAGCCATTCACAATTATACTTGAATGTATCTGATTTCTGTGGTAAAGTTTCAACACTCTAAGAATTAAAAAAATAGACTCTGTCTGGCATCTTTTAAACAAACATAGTTGACATTTTGGGAAAACGCCAATATTGGGCGAGATGACTCAGTTGGTAAAACACTGGTACATTCAGTTAGAGGCCTGGGTTCGAATCTCAATTTGATGAAAGTAAAAACGTAAAAAAGAAAAAAGACAATTCTACAAATACAATCCCTTTGGTGAGAATGCTCACCGAAAATAATTAGTTTTCCCCAATTAGCATTAGCTTGCTATCACTGTTCTGCTGGTGGTTATTTTACTGCAGTGACTTTGGCACCAATGTTTATTTCCAGTTAGAAACCATGGTCCATATTTGGGCGGTAAAAAAACTAACAATAAGAAAGTAACACAGATACAAATCAAAGACAACATAAAGACAAAACAAAACGTAGCACAGCTTTGTCTTTATAAGCAGCCAAAAATAAAATTTGCATGAAAACAAAAATCCTACGTTCGACCAACCAGTTGCACAATACACAGCACAAGGCTTGCACACACTCCCAAATTTAAAATTTTGCGACAAATCTGAACAGAACCACAACAAAAACGGCACAACAAACTGACAAATCTTCAACCACTATAGTACTAATGGATGACACGGAGGCCTAATTAACAGAAACAGAGTAAAAAGCAAGTTGTGATACTAACCACCTGGGCCGTGACTGCACCAACTGAGGATGAGCCCATCTGGGAACCAGAGTCTGCACTTCTGGAGTATGAATAACAGGGAAGTCTTAGTTATAAGAATATTGAATTATGTGAATATACACCAAACCAAAAAAGTAAGTTCCTGTCTGATACTTTTTGAAGTAACTCAAAAAATATTTTCCTGATTTTTGTCATTCAAAAAGTGATGAGTGCACAGAGTTCTAATGCACACAATGAGTGATTGTTGTCGGTCAGTAGACAGCGTTTTCACCATGAAATTATGCATTTTATGAAATTGTACGCAAGAACAAAAACTGCACTTTTGTCAGAATTTACATACAGGAATAAGAAGTATTTATTGTTTATTTGGTCATTATTACTCCATGTCTTAACTTCATTTAAGTAGCCCAGTGAAAAGAATAAGTGACATTTGTGCTTATCTGCAAGAACTTGAATTTAGTTTTGTGCTCATCTGCAAAAACTTACTTTTTTGGTTGGGTGTATGTCAGGAGAATCCAAATATTCAGATTATTAAAAACTGAATATCCGAACCTCCAATTTTGCAAATATTAACCCATGCGTATGAGCACCAAAGCATGGAGGCATCAAGCACCAAATGCTTACAAGTGCATCAAATGCTTACAAATGCATAGTTGCCTCACAAGCCATCGCAAAAATGGCGACACACAACGCACTGGGACTGGCATGGAAAGCACATTATTAATTGGAGAAAAGTCGAACGTATTTATGTTTTAGGGCCGACAGTTATCTTAGCACACACTGAGTAAATGACCAGTAATACAGGTATGTCAGAGGCCATATATTCACAAAATACGCGCTTTGATACCTTTGGACAGCGAATTGCCTGACATTGAAACCAAAATTCACTCTGATCACTGCATGTAAACTGTACGGCCGGGCACTGCTTACAAACATGTGTTTTTTGTTTGTGAGCAAATGCACTATGACCTATGCGGGTGCTGTCTGCGTAGCTCTGTTGTGATTGGTCATAAATAGTCATGTGGTTATGGCTTGATTGGCAGGTCAAAATTATGCATTGAACCATCCTTTTGCAAGAATAGGATCTATTGCAATGACATTTGAAACCCTGTCTACAAATAACAGCACTGACCTGGTGCGACTAAGCTGTGACCGTGACAGGAACTTGGACGAGATACTCAATCGATGGTGATTATTACTGCCATTGAGTCCCAAGGAAGCAAACCCTGACTGCAGCTGCACCAGACACTTGCCAAACTTCTCCTGCTCCGTGAACCAGTAGTTCGTATGTAAGAACCTCTCCTCGTCCTCTTGGGTCTCGTCTTCGCGATCGTCGGGGCTGGACGAGTCGTGCCCGTTGGGTTTAGTTTCCACGGTAGTTGTTGTGTCAGAGGAGGATGCAGTGGAGGGGTCGTTGTCTCTAGAGGGCGTCTGTTTGTTGCTGGTTTCGTTGTTGTCTATGGGTTCATCGTCGATGTCGTCTTCATCTTCATCTTCATCTTCTTCGTCTTCGTCTTCGTCTTCGCTGGGGCCGAGGCTGACGAGATCGGTGGTCTCCATTGTCTCACCTGCTGTTGAAAAAACAGTTGGTGTACAACAGACATAAGATCCGTTTTGTTCAAACACGTTTATCGTCTGCTTTGCTTGTGTCAACGTCAACATTTTTAAATACCATCATTGGTAATGTATCCATTTTGGGACGACTGTCACAACCACGAGAAAACCCTTGGCTCTCGCCAACTGGGATATTTGAACAACAGATGAAAGGTGTGTATCTGTTGGAATATACGTCTCGAATTTTGCCGAGTATGGTGACCAAAAAAATGGCGTTGCGTAAGCAAAATATCAGTAGGTTAGCATGCAGTTTGGCTTGCTAGGTGCTTAAGCAGAGAACAAGCCTTTATGAAATAAAGAGAGTGCTGCTTTATCAGAAAACTGGTGCTAACAGGCTTTTGGAATTGGCACCAGGTCTTTCATAGGGCATCGTTAGGCTTCGGCAACATGTCCCAGTGTGAGTTTTTGCGATTAATACTTTGCCAGGATCAACCAGCAAGAAATTGAAATCATAATAAAACCTAGCAGCCCTAGTGGATCCCCAGTGGACCTCGTAGTGGCTCATATGGGGCCCCTAATGTCACCTTGTGCAGTCCTATTAAAGCCGGAACAGTTTGAAAGGACGGTTCCCTAAAAAAGTAGTCCTAGTGTAATGCAAGAGTAATCTAAGTGTAATCCAAGTGATGTTAACTGCTTGAACGTCAAAATCACAATGGAAGCATAGATGAGCGTAGCGATTTCCTATTGCCGTCGTGCAGACTTTAGGGTAATCCATATGAATGCCGGTAACACTATGAACAACGAACAATGGAAATTGGGCACAAACCATTGTTATTAACAATTTCCATTGTTAGTTGTTCATAGTGTAAGCACCATAGTAGACCTTAAATCCTTGTTGCACCGCAATGGAACACCCAACTGAAATCAACATGGCGGTAAAAACCATATTATAAATCTTTTTTTAAGAACCAAGAATTAAGAAAGAGTGATTAAATACAAGATAATAACAAAAGTAATAAATTACTATCAATGCTAGAATAGGGCGACAAATCGTGTGTAAAAAAGCTATATTAGGGTGACCTGCTCAATAGGGCGACATTTTGGTGTCGCCCTAACATGTTTTAGTTCAAAATTCATTTTTTTAGGTCAAAAACCATTTTTTTTAGGTCGAGAACCATTTTTATTGGGACTGGAGTTGTTTCTCTTCGGTCTGTGACCATCTCCGGAAGCTTTGGGTAAAAAAATAAGGTGTCATTTTGAGTGACTCTTGCCGAAATTTCGGTGGTCCCCGGTGAGAGTCTTGCCGAAATGTCGCCCTATTGCGGCATTCAGCGTTGTTTAAATTACAAATATTATTAATTTAAAGGCTGATGGGTCAGATAGTTATTTGCTTTCTAACAGAACTTGTTGATACCATACTGATGAGGCTGTCCCATGATCTCATTTGGGAAGCTACAAAATGTATTTCACACGGAGATGGTTGCGGGCAGGAAAGATATCATACTGAGCGTTTTCTTCTGTACATACAGTTGAAGTCAGAAGTATAAATGCAACTGTATGCAACCAAGCGTTAAAACTGGTGTGTTTTACACCATTTTTGCAATAGTCTTTACTAAAGTCTTGATTTTGTGGAATTCCTCACGTGCTTGCAGTACTTAAAACATAGCATGTACAACTTGCAATGGTTCAGGTAGTCCTGTTTACCATTTTGGGTGATGATGGTAGTGGTGTACATGTATTTATACTTCTGACTTCAACTGTAACTACTTAATAGCAACACTACATTACACTGTCAGTAGAGGCCAGTTTGGCTAAAGCAAACTCCGATAACTAACCTTTGGCTAGCTCTTCATCCTCCAAGACCCGGCTGGTTCGTGGGCTTTCCTTCTTGTTGACTGATCGAGCTCGTCTTCGCTGTAACTCCTCCAGACTTGATGTGGACTCCGTCACCTGAAACTTCAGACTGAGATCGGAGACACACCGTTAAAGACAGATTACATGATTGGAAAACTTTTTAAAACGACATTACATAACTAAAGAATAATGTTGATAACTGCCTTGTAGAAATTTCAGCCACACAGATGCAGTAGGGCAATTCCAGAAATTCAAATTTACACTTTGAGGGTTTGTAATGCTTCATGTATTCAAGTTGTTTGATTCTAAACATGTTCTTCAAGCATCATTGATGGAAGTGTAATTCCCGAAAAACTGATTGTAATGCCATTCTCAATATGCATGGTACACCCAAATATATCTCTGTTTCGGACGTACTCAAGGGTTTTGGGGACTCTACACACTTACTGAGAATGGCATTGCAATCACTTTTTCAGGAATTACACTTCCATCAAGGATGCTTGAAGAACATGTGTTTAAAATCAAACAACTTGAATACGTGAAGCATTACAAGCCCTCAAAGTCTCACTTTTTAAAGCACCTTTACTTGGCCATTTCTACCACAAAGGTACCATTTTACACAAGAAACAAATCATGTCATGTTTATTACCATTTCTAGCAACGATTTTAGTCTGGTTTTTCTTGTTAACACATGAAGTAAAATTTTGGTTAACTGCAAACGATTTATTGGGGATTTAAAGTGAATGTTAAAAAAACACCTTTAGTTGTTAATTTCTAACAGAAAGTGTCATCTTGGACAGATATAAATTCACGTTTGTTACCATTTCTAGCAACACTTTTAGCCAGGTTTTTCTTGTAAACTAATGAAGTAACATTTTGGGTAACTGTAAATGATATAATAGAGCTTTGAACATTCCTTTCATTTTTTTTGGGGGGGGGGGGGGGGAGGGTCTGGGAGGGTGATTGGTGCGTTAACAAAAGGAAAGACTATGTTGAGGTATAGGGGCATGTTGTTTATTGACAAATTTTAAAGCACTGGCAGCCTCGTTTTAGATGCTGAGCCATTGTACACTCCTCACAATAAGTTAGGGATATTGTGGGGTGTATGCAGATATTTTATTGAGGGTATGCATTCTGCTTGAATAATTTTGTATATGGTTAGACAATTGTATCTGCATGACAGACACACCTTGTCACAGGAATAGGTGAAAAAAGTAATTTGAAGGAAAAAAGAAAAAAAAAGAAAAAATTGACAACATATCAACATCTCTAACTTATTGTGAGTACCGTATTACGTCAGATATCTTTTCATTTGCAAATTTTATCACAAAAGAAAGCATTGAAACCATCAATACTTGAGATGTTCCTACCCCTCTGGTGATGAGTTGGTCTCCTCATTAGGTGGATAGATGATAATCTCGACATTAGACTCTTCCTCCTCCTCTTCTTCTTCCTCCTCCTGGTCGTCGTCCTTGGCCTGGTCTAGCGAGTCATCTTCAGGGGTGTCAGGGCTGACCATGTCAGATCGGTGGTTGGTAGGTCTTAGGAATGGGTCACTACCACGGGATGTGGTTACGAAGCCTTGTAGCTGCAGATTGGAGGGATACAGCAGACCTCGGGTAAGTTGGATTTGTTTAAGTTAAAGGCACAGGCTTGTCAGCAATGCGCGCCCGCCAAATTCGTGCTCGAAACACGCAGCTCCATGCCTTTGCTATGGAGCTGCGTATTGCGTGGCACACATTTGGCGGGCGCGCATTGCTGACGAGCCTGTGCCTTTAAACTTTCACTTATTTCGGACATATAATAATTGGAACATTTAATAATAATAATAATAATAGACAGTTCTTATAGCGCATTACAGATCCGACTGATTTCTCAATGCGCTTTCTGCATTATTACCCTTGGTCATTGGGCTCAGTAGTATCATTCCTTAATCCTTCTCAGCTCTCTGGGGAGCATACAGTCCCGTGCAGCTTAAGCCCGCCGCACACCTGTACCTTTGCGATTTACCGGCACATCGGACACCGGACCATCGGATCCGGAAAAATCAAACAAGTTTGATTTGCTCCGGTCTATAGCGTGCGGTCAGACCGGCCCGAATTGTTTCAGCGCACACCTTTCCGGTAAGTGGTCCGATGATCCGATAAATCGCAAAGGTGTGCGGCGGGCTTTATGCGCACAGGGACTAATCAAACACATCAGCTTTCACTACCCTTACAGGTACCCATTTCCTCCTGGGTGGAGAGAGGCAATACATGGCAAAGTGCTTTGCCCAAGAGCACACGCACCATGGACAAGCCGGGATGGGATTCGAACCCACGACCTGTGGATTGACCATAGTCTTGGATTCAACACGCTACACTGCTCGGCCATGGTGCTCCATTTGATTTGATTTTATTTTTTTTTATTAGAACTCCTCGCTGAAGTCGGATTGCATAAGGCTGATTTTTGCTTACCTCGGACAAATCAATCTAGAACATTGTTTTATCTTGTTTAAGTCAGATTGACAAAAATTATATACTTGTGTTTATTTATTCACTCCAGTCACCACAGGGATTTTGGGAATTTTCCTGTTAAAATATATCATTTTGGAGGCCACTCTACTAGGTTTTCGCAGCAATCAATTTCCACAATGATGCCTCATGCACGTAGCCTTGTGCATCAGGCATATGTAAAAAAAAACAAAAAAACAAAAACAAAACAAAACCAGTGGTGCACACTTGCACCCCGTTTACACTCGATTCGCCTTTGCCGAATCGAACTCCTCAATTTCCAAAAAGGGGAGTCGAAGCCGGGTAGGCACTAAGTGTAAACGCAAAAGGTGACTTGAAAAAGGCGGATCAGACCCGGGTTTGATCCGCCTTTTTCAAGTCACCTTTTGCGGTAGGGTTGAACCCCGCAATTGCGGGGTTGAACCCTGCAATCGTCAAGGTCTGGTCGCTTGTAGTGTAAACGCTACCCGAATACAGATTCGGCAATTTGAGTGTCCTTGGGGCGGTGCCCGCAGTGTAGTAGATTTAATTGACCAATCTGGCACTAGTGCAGCAACACCTAACAGCTCACGCATGCGCTGCAGTTACATTTAGTGGTGACTTTTGCGGTTTCTAAAGCGAGTTGAAGCGATTTGGGGTGTAGTGTAAACGCGGCAAATGTTCAGTTTTGTGGTCGCAATAAAAATGCTGGATCTGTATCCACCTTTGCTGATTCGAGTGTAAACACGGTGTTGCAGGCTCCGATCGTCAATAACTACCAAGCCTCATGTATATTAATAAATAAGAGCCCCATTCTCACTCAGTATTAAAAGTTGATAAACTAGTTCTTGGGAAGTAATTTGTCAACTTCTAATGAACTTGGGGGAGCTAAAACTACCCACCCTCAAATCATGTTATATTTGTGTATTTTTTGTTTTATATGAAACCAAATAAATAGCTGTAATGCCTTTTTAACAAGTTTAATGAAAAGACTGCGCACAAACCTATTTTTTATTTCAGGGGCCAGCCATTAAGCCTGCTACATGCATTTCACCGAGTAGCATCATTAAACACTTACCCGGGGATCGGATGGATTGACGGGATCTTCCAGATCTGCTAAGCCTTCCTCGGCCGAAACAAATTCGTTCCTCTCACCGACATGTGATGAACTCTAAAAGCATCCACAAGCACAGAAATTATATATGACAAGTTTCTTTAGGAGAGAAAACCAGCCAGCTAGTCCGAGGGCTGAACCTTGTTCTTTGAGGGTAGACCATGGAGGACCAAAACCCTCCAGCGGAAGTGTACTGAAAAATGCAGTTACATGTACTCAAATATTATGATTCCCATTGGTCGCCTGTATTTGTACAAATGTACATGTAGATTAGCATCTGCCACTATTAGGGCTGAGTCAATTCAAATAATTTACTATTCGAATATTCTAACCAAGTGTTTGATCAAATATAAATCTGTTTTCAATACTGGAGAGATTTTTTTCACCAGGATCATAACTCTGTGCAAAGCCAGTTATCTTCTCTCAAAACAAAAGAAATATCTTAAGACAGATCTAAGGAGATAACTTAAGCAACAAATAGTGCAACAACATACCTTTAACGTATGTAACATAGGACACATACTTTGTGACATTTTTTGGTGTACTTGTTACATATGGTATATTGGAAATTTGCACACAGGGCTTTCAGGAAGGTATGTTGTGGCACTATTCGTTGCAGTTCTTTAGCTGAAGTTATTTCTTTTGTTTTGAGAGAAGATGAACGACATTGTACAGAGATATAATCCTGGAGGAAAAGGTCTCTCCAGTATTGAAAACAGACACATCGAATATTCATTTAACCTAATTTAGTCATGATTTATTAGGTGTAAATTTCCGAATTGGCCTACATTTATAGCGTAGAGTAAATTTTAATGCAGTACGATCAATCTAGAAACGCACAAATTTAGTCCACTGCATACATTTGGGGTACCATTTGTTAGAGCAACTTAGAGAAAATATCACTCTTGTAAAAAAAAAATACATTTAGTTTCTCTCCCAATTAGTCATTACTCTTTAACCCTTTCGAACATTCAAACACGAAAATCATTATTCAAATATTTGGTTTTCGATTGAATATTTGAATATTCGAATAACTGGCACAGCCCTAGCTGCTATACAAGTATGACACTTACCGGGTATAACTGCTTTAATTTTGGCTTTGGTACATAATAATAATAATATTTGTAATGCGCACATATCCACCCTACTGGGTGTTCAAGGCGCAGAGACCCTAAAAAAACAAACAAAGTAAACTTAAACATGAAAGAAAAAATCAAAAATGAGAGGAACAACCAAATTAGTCCTTGAAAACCTGAGACATGAGATAAATTTTACATTTTGGTTGTTAATTCTGTTTTCCAAAATGGTAATGCTAAACAACTGCTAATATTGTTTTGAAAATAGTGCTAACAACATCACACAGATTTTTCTCAGATTGCATGACATTTAATTCCATTTGTATCACAATGAACATGACCTTTCTTCTCTCTCTTCCCACATTTGGTTATTTCACTTCCACGGTGATTATAGGTAGCATATCATTTGTTTGTAATGAATTTAAAAAATTATGAGACAGATTGATTTTACAAGGAAAAAGCTATATGAGGGGGATGTTAGAAAAGAGTGGTAAAATGCATGAAAATAAAGTCAAGTTACCTGGAATTTCTCGGGCTCGGATGCAGTGGTCTGAAAGAGAACAAAATTCAAACCATTCAAGTTAGAACCTCTGATGAACTTCCTTCCACTGGATGTAAAAATGCAGTTAGGAGAGCCAATAAAATGATTTCTAAAACAGTGTGCAATTTGCTTTATTCAAGTCAAGCTTTTCTCGTTAAAGCTTGTGCTTCTTATCGTGGGAAAAACAAAATCATGGTTGTCGAACAGGACATGTAAAAAAAAACAAAAAAACTTGACAAATTTTCGCCACTGGGGACATCGTGTATAGACCCTTTGCATAGGCGGCCATGGTGGGGGCAGTCACATTGTCACAGTACGTCATGCACAAGTAGGCTCTTTGTGGATCTATTGTCACATCATTTAAATATGAAAACCTGCTCCCTGTCATGGCCACCGGTGCAGAGGGTCTACTGGTCTCCTGTCTCTTTCTAATGCATAAGCAATGCGGTGAATGGGAACCACCCACCCATGAATTTGACGTGATTGGAAGGACTTGCCAAGTGTGAAAGTATAGCTCTCCTGGCTGGCTATGAATAAATACCGTGTGTATTTTCTCAGAGCGTGTGTCAGAATTTGTGAAAAGACAGTTTCTTCCTAGTCCCCACTCAGTTCAACATAAATTGACAAGTATTCTTGGGTTTCACTTTCTTGACAACTGGTTGCTATCCACCATTACTGTGTCCATACTATGGCACGCCAAAGCAAAAAATAATTAAACACTGATAATTTAATGTTGACACATATTTCCGCAAATGTTGTGCAAGAAAAAGAAAAGTTGACATGACTTTTAAATGTTGATAGACTGTTTGAAACTGGCATACATACTGCTTTTGTTGGCAAGATTTTTAAAATGTTGAGACTTGTTTTTCAGGGTTGATGGCAGAATTATCAGTGTTGAATTTTTTTCCGCTTTGGCATGCCATAGTATGGACACAGTAATGGCGGATATGATAGTTGTTGACGTCACGCCTATGGCACGCCAAAGCAGAAATAATTCAACACAAATAATTTTGCCATCAACCCTGTAAAACGAGTCAACATTTTTAAAAACTTGCCAACAAAAGCACGGTATGCCAGTTTCAAACAGTCTATCAACATTTAAAAGTCATGCCAACTTTTTTTCTTGCGCAACATTTGCGAAAATAGTGGATGAGCTCAATTAGACAATCTCTGAACCATGCATTGATGGCTTTGCTCAGAAGAAAATACTACTTGATACAGAGAAACTGTGCTAAACACAGAGTAACAGTGCTTAGCAATAACATATTACCAGCTAAAAATCCCATGTCATGTGTGCTGATTTTCTGCAAAATGTTTGCTGAGCAATTTTCTGAGCAGTATTTTCTGCTGAGCAAAAATTGATGAAACCTTCACTATCCAATACAGGAGTTAATACCAAATGGTGAAAATGCATAAATTAAGAAAGTTACCTAGGTGTAGGATTAGTAATAAACAGATCTGTGCAGCATTTAAACAATTCAATATACATGTACATGTAAACGCTTAACTGGTTAAAAACCCAAAACCCATGTGATTTTTTACAGATGACACTGAAAATGATTCACTGACAAAGCCTTGGTGTCTTTGGCAATCTTTCTTTTGACTTTTTGATTTTCTAATGGTAGTGCCCATTGCAAAACCAAAATGCCCATCCCGATACAAAAATGTCAGTGTACATTCATAATGACAACAGTTTTAAATTGTTCATGGGTCAGAAGTTTTTAAAAAAAATGAAACGAAGAGTAAAGCTTTTTGGAAAATATGAGCACCTAACAATGATTTTCCACTTTTAAGGTTCCTGGAAAGTATCAGAAAGATTAAATTTCTCACAAAGCAATTAAACAATATTATGGCATTTCCCCAAACGCTTTCTGTGCCTTTCTAGGCTTGGGCTACTCCAGCATTTTCGGAGTCGACTCCGATTTCAAAAAAGGATCGCGATTCCATTCGGAATCGATTCAATTTTTCGCTGGAGAACATTAAATATACTGAGCGTGTTTAAAAGGTAAATGAGTGTGTTTATGTACATGTACATCGACGAAACTATTTATTGTGCCGACGACGACCCAATTATTGGCACCAATTGGCACTAAACATCCCCGAAATGATGCCGGCCTATACCACACGCTTTCTTAATAATGTGGAAATGATCGGAGGCTAAATATTCTTACAAAAGTTAGAGTTTTGCCTTTGGAATTGCTAGGTAATTTCTGGAATCGGCATGTTATCACTGGGAATCGAATCTAAATGAAAAGGAATCAATTTCTACTGGGAAAATTTGATTCCTCAAAAATCTGGAATCGCGATTCGATTCTTACTCGATTCCGGCATGGAATCGCCCAAGCCTATTGTCTATTAGGCAGCAAGAAATAACCGAAATTTTGTTCCAACCTAACAATCATATAAAATACCTCCTCAAGATACTATCTATGGGTTGGAAACAGCAAATTTGCAATCTCCAATTTCGATGTAGAAGCAAAATGGTTGATGTAATCACTGCACTGCGTTGTGTAAACAGATAAATTAGTTTACTAAACGTTGGTGGATTGTTTTGACGATATCCTTGAAAATATACGGATTAAGAGCGTGAAATTTCAGAATGGTAATGAGAAAAATATGACATGATTTAGTGTCAAAAATCTCAACACCCATGGGAAAAATGTGATCTGGTCACGCTCCTTTAAAAACAAAACATCCAAAATGCAAAAAACAGTGAACATGCCTGTAAGTAACATAACTAATGCTGAAACAAAGACGGCAAGTTCGGATTTGGTTCGGTTCGGCCAAACATCGATTTGGTTTGTGTTCGGCAGCAACAACCAGATGTTGCCAAAAATCATGCTAAATTTACCTCAATACTTTGTCAAATTTGTCAAACATGACACGAAATCGCTTACATCGCCAACGAAGAAAGGCTGCCGTTCATTTTTCCAAAAACGTTTTGTAGCACACATACGAGTGATTATTCCGAACCACTGCCAAACTGAATGAAATGTTCTGTTCGGTTTTGGAAATCCTAAGTTTGGCAAAATCTCATTCGGTTCATCTTTTCAGTCACAGCACTAGGCTAATTTGCATCTGAACATGGGCACAAGCCAGTCCATTTATAAAGTCAAGCTAATACTATACCAACTTTTCTAGTTAGAATTAAAGTAGGTGTGTTGTAGTATGTTAGTGACGTAGCATTAAATGGATTTAAAAATTTAACAACACGTGACCTGCTATCGTCCAATCAGATCACGAGGATCTACTTGGGCGTTATATAAAAAACAAATAATGAATGTTTTAATTTGTGCAATGGAAGGAATATTTTCATTTAGTTGAATGATTCCATCTTCAACTCATGAAAATATTCCTCCCATTGCACTCATAAACATTCATTATTTGTATAATAGTAAAAACTAGCTTGCTTTTTTAAATTTCCTTATTTTTGTTATCGAAAATTAGTACACTATTACCCCAAACCATAAATTGTAATGCCAGAGTTTTTACCAAAATACAAAGGTTGAATTAATGTGAAAAAATGAATATTTGTTGCAAGGGTTAGTGGCAAACTTACCAACAACATGACAATGTCAGTAGGAACATGACGTGCTGCAGACAATGACGTGCTGATGTCTCAAAAAAATGAAGACTTTAAAATTACAAAGAGAGATACTTACAGAATGTAAGAGGGCAAATTGTCTTACTTGTTCAGCTAAGCTATCAGGCTCGACGGTGTAACGCCTGCGATCTGTGTAGAGAACACAAGAAGGCACAATTCATTACATGGATTCGTGATATGCATGAAACTTTCATTTTGAAAACATAGGCAGAGGCAACTTGGTTATGGGTGTTTCCATAAAAACAGAAGCCAAAGTGTGACATTTTTATAAAAATGGCCTTTTCAAGTTAACAAAATTGTTTAAAGAAATTTCTGTGCAATTTCTAAATAATGTAGAATATTTAAAATAATTTACAAACGGTTAAGCATGTCTTGGTATCATAGTCTTGAAAATTTCACGATGTAAGGGGAGACTCCAAGTCTTTTTTACCGGTTTCTTTCTGGAAAAGGTAGTTGCTGATTTTACATTATTAGCGAAATGTCACATTTTAAGCGTAAGTTTCAAAATGTCACACTTGCACTTAGAAGATCGCACTAGTTTATTGAATCGTTCTCGTTATGTTTTGGGTAGTATCAACAGATAAAGGTGGTGTTCGATAAAGGTCATATATTCTTTATATGCCGAGGGTGATCGTTCTCTGAAGTCCGGTAATCATAACAAATCAACTCCATAAGTGTCACAATGTAAGGGGGACACATGTGTCCCGTTTTCACGGAATGACCCTTGTCTCAATGCGAACTTAACTCCTTCAAAAAAATGTGTAAATATTTTTCCATCACCTACATGTATATCTCAGGTATTTGTGACCTGTTCATATCATGTTGCATATCAATGGAAAGTTCATTCATTGTCTTTCACAACGACACCATGTTTGTGACAGTCACTTGTGAATGTGGGTGGGTCTCAAACATAATTTGCCAAACATGTGCCATAACATGTGTTCAATCAAACAATGAAATATCTATCAGTAACGAGGAATTAACAAGAAATATAGGCTAGCGCAGACATCCGGGAACTCTTATCTTGTTTCCAACTTCATTCACTTGAATGTGAATAGGTCACAAGTCTGGGGCACAGACTCTGCGCGCCGATGAAAAGTCATCGGTTGCTATATGTACGTACAGTGAAGAACATTGGGTTTATTACGCGGATGACGTCATCCCGCCCCCACCCATTGGGACAGCTTTATGAAAGTGGCCCCTGCAGCCTATTTCACGAAACTTACGCAGTTGCGTAAGCCCACTTGCGCAACGTTTTATTACGTAAGTCGCGCAACAATTTAGCGATAATAACACGCAAGCTATGGGGCTTGCGCCATTTTTCAAAAATTTCGCAAGCTGCGCACTCTTTCGTGAAATCGGCTGCTGGTCTTACCATCAGTTCCATAAAATGTGGGGAAATATTTTCTTTCATAGAGTTTCAGACGAAATTCTGAACCCAGTAAAATAAATCAAGTGTCATTACATGTAACGAGGAATAATCAAGACATATTAGGAGAATTGCAAGACATATTTGGACAACTGCAATCCCAACTCGAAGACCTGTGGTAAACCTACCATTCCAAGATGGCAGACGGGTAAATTGTGGCTACGACATCAGGGTTTCCAAGTCGATAATTTGCTTCAACATTTAGCTTGCCGAGCAGAATTTCAGTGTTCACTCTTTGACTGACCAAGACCACTGCGAGCTGAGTAAGCAGTTAGCATAATTTTATTTTTTTATGATGTATTTTGTCAAAATCTTCGCATTTAGCATGCTTTACAAACGGTGTCGTTAAATAAGCTGATTCGGTTGCAGCATACTGATGCTGCCAACCATATTAAGGTATTACGCTGCTGAACACACCCAAGGCTGTACATACCAATACCATCCTCCAGTTTGAGTTCAATATCCCTGTGGTCATCCCATTCTGACTTGACCTTGAAGCCCCTGGAGTCTAAGCATTGGTTTCCCCCCACCCCAACATGGCCGTCGATGCAAAGGGTCTATACTCACCAATACCATCCTCCAGTTTGAGTTCAATATCCCTGTGGTCATCCCATTCTGACTTGACCTTGAAGCCCCTGGAGTCTAAGCATTGGTTCCCCCCCACCCCAACATGGCCGTCGGTGCAAAGGGTCTATACTCACCAATAGCATCCTCCAGTTTGAGCTCAATATCCCTGTGGTCATCCCATTCTGACTTGACTTTGAAGCCCTTGGAGTCTAGGCATTGGTTCCCCCCCACCCCAACATGGCCGTCGGTGCAAAGGGTCTATACTCACCAATAGCATCCTCCAGTTTGAGCTCAATATCCCTGTGGTCATCCCATTCTGACTTGACTTTGAAGCCCTTGGAGTCTAGGCATTGGTTCCCCCCCACCCCAACATGGCCGTCGGTGCAAAGGGTCTATACTCACCAATAGCATCCTCCAGTTTGAGCTCAATATCCCTGTGGTCATCCCATTCTGACTTGACTTTGAAGCCATTGGAGTCTAGACATTGGTTTCCCCCCACCCCAACATGGCCGTCGGTGCAAAGGGTCTATACTCACCAATAGCATCCTCCAGTTTGAGCTCAATATCCCTGTGGGCGTCCCATTCTGACTTAACTTTGAAGCCCTTGGAGTCTAGCCGTTGAGCCCAGCGGCCACGGGGCTGGGCCGGGTTGCTGTAGTAAGTAGGACTAGGCAGGTCTTCCCCACACACCTGGAGAGAAATCAGTGTGAACAAGATCAATTTGACGCAGGGATGATCTAGCTGGCAGGGTGATTTCAGGAACTAAGTTGTTGGCCAGAATGTTAATTACTTAAAGTGCTTATAAAAGATTTCGAAAAAATATGTTTTCTCCTCAAAATTATTGATTATATATCTTTACGTTTATTATCAAATTTATCAAATTATCACTCAACCAATACATGTCGGCTTGAATAATAGAAATGTGTCACATTTTGTTCAACTGTCCAACATTTCCAAAATGTCATAGTACCCAGTGAAAAGTTCAACAAACTTCAATCAGGGGTTTACTTCCTTTAGCAATGAATAAAGCAAATCGCAACAGGTTTCAGAAATTGGTTTATCTAATACCACTCTGCACAATCAAATCTGATAAAAACACAATATTGCCACCAACATGAACACAGTGTGGAATGCCTAGTCTAGATAGTCATGCCTAGTCTAGATTATTGTTGCACAGTATGGGGTGACCGTTACGCATCTAATAACAATGTCTTGAACAAATGCCTCAAACGTGCAGCCAGAATAATACTGAAATGCGATTTCCTAACGCCATCAGCTGACATGTTTAAAAAGCTTGACTGGCTTGCCTATCCAGATAGAGTTAAATACAAGAAAGCTATATTTGTCTTTAAAAGCATCAATTTCTTGGCCCCGCAGTATATGGCAAGTCTATTTATACCTTACGTACAAACTCGAGAAACTCGTCAATCTGCCGAAAAGACACTGAAAATTCCCTTTGCACGAAAGGGGTCTTACGCCTCGAGTTTTGCTGTAACTGGCGCCGCAATTTGGAACAGCCTTAGTGCACACCTTATAACTATGTCTTCTTTGAGCTCATTCAAATCGGCACTTCGCCAAACATACACATAATATTCACATGATCAACTTCAAGTGAAAAAATGCTAATTTACGGAGTCGTATGACTTGGTTGCCATAAAATCAAACTTTAATTTTGGAGCCGGAGGGGAATTTTCCCATTTTTTAAATTTGTTTTCTCTTAAACAGTGTCTTAAAAAGAGTTTTTGCGGGTTTTTCGCCCTTCCCGTAATAAGCGGAAATTTTAGTGTCACATGCATGTATAATAATTACTTGTGATGTTGTTCTTCTGTAACCATTAGTTTTTCGATGTTGTAGTTGTTGTACAAATGTATCTTATTCCAGTTTGTTAGTAATTATGAAGTTGTTCACATGCATGTATAATAATTACTTGTGATGTTGTTCTTCTGTAACCATTAGTTTTTCGATGTTGTAGTTGTTGTACAAATGTATCTTATTCCAGTTTGTTAGTAATTATGAAGTTGTTCAATTTAGTATATTTGTTCTATGTGTGTTTGCAGGGCCCCAATGGAAACCAGTTTTTGAAAACTGTTTGGGCACACCCTGGGTAAATAAATGGAATAAATAAAATAAATAAATAAATGACAATCTCCGCGACACAAGCTCGGACAGGTCATCAGATTTGAGTCTTTCCACAGTAAAGGGGGCATTTTGGCAACACGGACCATATTTTCCAGAAAATAACTTTGTCTGGTCTCAAAATAAAAGAAATAAGTTTCAGTTGTTCTGAAGAGATAACTTAGGCCCCAAAAAGTGTTACAAATAGTGTGACAACATGCCTTTCTAAAATAGATAAAGTGCTATACAATAACTGGCTATTATTTTATTGCTATTTTAGGAAATGTAGCATGATATAAAGACCTTGTAAAAACCATACCTGCTTTTTAGCCCATAGGGGTAGCTCCGTTGTGCTGTCTGTAAGATCAAAATAAATTTTGAAGTTAATGGATGTCAGTTTATCTTATAAAAATACAACATGGTTTAATGGGAAATAGTGAAAACTAATTACCCCGAGGTGTTGGATGATTGGGACTATATACAAAACTCCTTTTTATTATCGTAAAGCGAGCACCACTGGATGCAGTTTTGATTTATGTTTTAATAGACTGTGCTTACCACAGGTATGTACGTAATTAGCGCATTCATCGTTGGTACATTTAATTGAAAAGATCACGCTGTACTGGGACAAATCTAGGCTTTGATACAAGTGTGTGATAGTACCCCCCTGGTTTTTGCGCGTCACGCTGGAAAGGACAAATGAAATACCGTGGCTGCCTGATGAATATTTATGAGGCATAGTAATTACAGTTATCTATGGAGCACTTGCATGTAAGTCTGTTTTCAATACTGGAGAGACTTTTTCACAAGGATCATAAATCTGTGCAAAGCCAGTTATCTTCTCTCAAAATAAAAGAAATATCTTAAGATAGATCTAAGAAGATAACTTAAGCAACAAATAGTGCAACAACATACCTTTCTGAAAACTCTGTGTACAAATTTTCCTATTCAACGTATGTAACATAGGACATACTTTGTGAAATGTTTTGGTGTCCTTGTTACATACGGTATATTGGAAATTTGCACACAGGGCTTTCAGGAAGGTATGTTGTGACACTATTCGTTGCAGTTCTTTAGCTGTAGTTATCTACTTAGATCTATTTCTTTTGTTTTGAGAGAAGATGAATGACATTGTACAGAGAAAAGGTCTCTCCAGTATTGAAAACAGACACATACGTCATTTGGGAGTCAACTTATGATGCGTCAATGTTGACTCCATGTGCGTCCGCGTTGTGTGCTTCTGGCAGGCGTAACACGGTCTATTTTACCATTAGGAGACACACACAATGCACACACACACATTGCTTCAACAATGAGGCGGCATTATTTGACTCCCAAAATGATGAAGTAAGCACAAGCCTAATACAAAATTATGATTAAAAAAAAAAAAATACCGAAGTACTGGTCTGAGCCAAACTTAAGTAGTTTGGGTTGTCCCTCCCAATCAGCCTCGTCATCGTCATCCCCGTCTGCCTCGTCTTGTTCAATTGTAACCATAGCAATGCCTGCATCCCGGTTGGTGTTGCCTATTTCTATGGGATCATTATTCAGCTCTGGAGGGACAATGTAAGTGCCTCGCCTGGACATCAAAAAAATTGAAGAAACAGTGAGAAAATAGTTCACGTTAGTGTTGGGACTTAAAGGCCCAGTGTATCATTTGCAATGACCCTAAAAAGTAATCAACGAGTTTACAGGGGAAAAGTTCTGAAAGTAAAGATTGAATTAATAGCAACTACCCAATGAAAGGTTTCCGCTCAAAATGATATAATTTTACCAGAAAATAATCCGTAAAGATGAAATGATTTAGATCGTTTGCAAACAATTTACTTATTTTTGGTTCGCATCTACGCGGTCCAAAATGCATGGGCGCTGTGTACGGCGTGTGCGTGTTCTAACGTGATGCATTTTTATGGATCGCGCGCACACGCAGTATATGATGTGCGCCACAGAGTGCATGACGCAAGCCACATAGTACCCGAGCAACTGAGAACGAATATTTAAAACACCCAGCCAAGACCAGGAAAACTCATATGGATTTTCATGTTTTTTTAAAACGTGGTACGTTTGACAAAGCTGAAATTTCTTCGGATGAGTTTGTTGATGTCTTTCTTTTAATTTATAATGGTTTTATTCGCAGAATCGCTCAAAAACAGATCATATACAGGGCCTTTAAAGGAGCATGTTCAGATTATTTTATAAAATGGATTATATTCTAACCTAAAAATCACATAAAATAACTCCCCAAAATACTATTCATGGGAAGAAAACGGAAATTGTGCAATCTCCAATTTTGGACGTGGAAGCAAAAAAAGGTTGGTGTAATTACTGCACTGCTTTATGGAACGGATAAATTTGTTCACTAAACATATTTTTCGAAAAGTACTGATTTCAAGTTATAAGTTGAAACTTATTAATAAGAGGTCCTTGGGACTTTGTATAGGACCTTGTATTATCAGGAACGAAAACAGTGCAGAACAAAAGATCTGGCACCTACAATAAGCAGAATGTTGGTATTGAAAGTTGCTCTTATTATCAAAGTGTTCTTATTATCAATGTTTTTCTAGTCAACTCATGCAGTAAAATTTTGGGTCATTGCAAATGATGCATTGAGCTTTAATCAGCATTCATAAATACCTTAGACAGTTTACGCATCCTCATTGGCTGAGAACACGCCACGTGGCCAGTTTTAAATGGGCGATAAAGACCGGCCAACCTTAAACACTTTTTACCATGTCCCACACCCGCGCCCTACAGAACACGCACACGCACACAGAAACTGCACACTCCCGAAAGCAAAATGTGTACTGTGACAAGTACCTGGTCATGTGCACGCGCATACAACACGCCTGCATTATGCGTAATGCGCGCATCGAACAAAAACAAATCGACACACAGCAGTGTCATGCAAAGCGATGTCACGCAAAGTGATGCAAAACATGGCAAAACGACAAGATTGTTGAAGAATTTTGTTGAGTTTTACTGATTAACACAAAAAGGTATTTATGAATGGGAATAAAAGTGGGTTTGATCAGTCTTAAACAATACATTTAAAAGCGGCTAGGGGTCTGGACGAATGGCGAATGATGAATGATGAATGGCCCTCGCCTGCGGCTAGGGCCATTATAATGACTCGTCCAGGCCCCTAGCCGGTTTTAACTATGTTTAAGACTGGTAAAACCCACTTTTATTCCCAATTATGACCTAACTCACCTGAGATCTGAATATACCGGAGCCTGTATCATGTGCTGTCCCATCTCATTCAGCCGTTCCTTCATGTTGTGTGTCAATCCCCAGGGTAACCGCCATACGAAGATGCACCTACAACACAAACAAATACTAAGTATCAAACGCCGAGTTGCTACAAATTACAATTTCTTGACCTTTCCATGATAACATTAGAAAATGAAGTGTACCGTGGGTTGCCATAGTATCAGGGGTCGAAATTAACCTGAATTTCATGCTGGAGAGACGGACCAATAGATTAGAGAACTCTACTAGTCCTACTGAAAATTTAGTGGTCCACCGGTGCTTTTCAAAATGGCACCGAGATGGCATCAAGAGTGCAAGATGATTGGGATTGCTTTTTGAACCAATACTTTTGAACCAATGTCTGGAGAGATCGGAGAAAGAAATGTAGTTATCTGAAAATGTCTAAAGCGATTAGAAATTGCTTGTGGTAACCAGGAATTCTTCGCATTGAGTAAGAAATGTTTACTGTGGATTAGGCATCAGAGAATGTTTCCATGAGTCAGTAAATGTTTTTACTGGTCCATCGGACCAGCGTCTTTCACAGATCTAGTGGTCCTTCTGATTTGTTACTGTTCTCGGACCACAGGACCAGTGTTAATTTCGACCCCTGTAGTACTGACTCTAAATATTGAGCAGTCGGCTAAAACATCTACTGCAAAAACACAGGGACACGGTTCAGTGATTTTTAGTGCCAAGGCAATGTTAAACAAAAGGTGAAATATTTATTTTGGCTCTCTGTTTAAATTCCAAGGCCTGTTTCACAGAACACCTCAGCACTCTACTGCACATAGCATTTATTTTACGTTATGATTTAGATCAAATTTTATTCTCGGTGACTTCCTCAAAAGTTTAGACAAGTTTACTTTTTCAGGCTTGGAAATTGAAGCAGGAGCCAATTTCTTGGATATAATTAAAGGAGAAGGGTACCCAAGAAACAAAAGACCTTGTGCTCAAGAAGTACAACTCGTAAATTATGTTAATGCAAAGAAAAATAAATATTACCTACTGAAAAGCGTACAACAACTTCACAAAGAATCAAAATTTTAGCGATGCGTCGCACTATGGGCACCGCCATTTTGTCCTAATACTGGTCAACGGATGACGTTTTTGCGGACCTTTTTGTGTGTATTGCCATAGAAATGCACGAAGGACTTGTACGCGAAAACGTCATTCTTTGCCCAATATTGGGACAAAATGGCGGCGCCCATAGTGCGACGCATCGCTAAAATTTCGATTCCTTGTGAAGTTGTTGTGCGCTTTTCAGTAGGTAATATTTCTTTTTCTTTGCATTAAAATAATTTACGGATTGTACTTCTTGAGCACAAGGTCTTTTGTTTCTTGGGTACCCTTCTCCTTTAAATAAACAATTACTTCAACATTAATAAAAAGTGATCACCAGGGCAAAACATCATATAAAGCAGTGAAATCTACACTTGTATTTTTCAGCATGTTTAACATTTTTACTGTTTTAACTAAACTCCTCAAAAAAAGTTCGGAAAGTCAAGTTTGACTGTTATGCCCGGTTATTCCTCTTTACGATGATGTGTCCTTTGTTATGATTAAGCAATTGGGGGATGTGCAGCACAGCTGAATACGGGGGCGGGTGTAAAGTAAAATATCACAAAATGCATTGCTATTGTCAAAAAGTGCATTGACACATTCCCATCCTCCAAGCAAAAGAAGAATGCACTGCATGACAATAGCAGTGAATTTTGTGACATTTCACTTTCCACCTACCCCTGTATTCCGCTATACTGCACATCCCCCAATTGATTAATCATAACAAATGACACATCACTGTAAAGAGGAATAACGGGGCTTTCTAATGATACCAAATTCAAGGGAAATGATTAAGTAACAAGAGAGAAATCGTCAGTCAAACTTGACTTTCCGAACTTTTTTTAAGGAGTTTACTTACCCATCCCCTGATGTGGAAATGAGATGCTTGCAGTCATTGGTGAATTTAATCCCGGTTACCAGCTCTGCAAACAAGAAATGTCAATAGACTACTAGAGTGTGTCGTCAGTTGCCAGGGTAATTGGGTCTAAACATTCGCTGGTAATCTGAAATATCCATTGACGATGCGCAGGGAAACAGTTCACTGGTTTTAGTGTAGACCCAGTAACCTTATCAACACACAAAAGTGTGACGTCTATAACTTATTGTCACCAATACATAAACATCGAAAAAAGATTAACCCCAACACTTCTCAACCCTCCAAAATCTATATGATTTTACATACACTCTAGGGAGTTAGGGTTAACAGAACATACATTTTCGCAAGCGCATTTCAACTTTAGACAATGCTAAATGTTGAGCATCATTCGACAGAGGGCACTTGGAACACACTCCCTCGAGTAGAAGTGAAAGGTGGGGACTGGGGGTGGGGTCTGGGGGTGGGGCCTGGGGGTGGGGCCTGGGCCTGGGGTGTCTGTGGGTGGGGTCTGTGGGTGGGGTCTGTGGGTGGGGCCTGGGGGTAATGACTCACCTGAATGACCATCCATCGTGGCAACACACTCCCCCGAGTAGAAGTCAAAGATGGCCACTGTCTTGTCAGAGCAGCTAGTAGCGATGTACATGCCTGATGGGTCTAACTCCACTTTGATTAGGGTACCATCCTCGCCCAAGGATCCCTTGTAGGTTCGCTTTAGCTTACCAGTTGATGTGTTGTGGATTCTGTTGGGATAAAGTAGTCCAAATCAGTCGAAGTACAGAGATCCAAATAATCTTCGCATAACAGTGCTTAAAACAGTGCTTACTTATTATCAGTGTAACTGATAGAATAATAATAATATGGATTTATATCGTTCAATTATCCAAGAAACCAGCACCAAGCACCTACACTGTATGTTATTATTACCCCTGACCAAATAATGTAGGGCTACTTTACATCGCTCCATATACCATCTCAGCTCCCTGGGGAGTATACAGCCCCGGCTGCCTATCAGGCACTCAATGGCTAATTAGTAAAACACACCAACATTTACATTCCCTCTCAAATACCCATTTACGCCTTGTTGGAGAGCACTACTCCGTGACAAAGTGCCTTGCTCAACGGCACACGCACCATGTACAGACCGGGATTCTAACCCACAATCTTCAGGACTGAACAAGAGATGCAATTTTCCAATGAGCAACTCTTTACTGTCAAGTTGTTCTTTAAACCTACCTTATGTTTCTGTCCTGACAGGCTGTAGCCACATATTTCTCAGTGGGGTCAATGGCAATGTCATACAGGGTGGTCTTCCCAACGACGTGGTGGTTGCGCACAAACTCAAAATCAGGATTCTGGAAATACAAGCAATATTCTCACACTCTTTCAATTCCCTCACAACGTATGAGTGTGTTTGCAAAGCACACCCAATAATTCCATAAGGGTGCACCCAAGTAAATAGGCAGAGATCCATGCGCCGAGCTCATGAATATTTTGTATGCCCTCAAATTATTTTATATTAGAGAGAATTGCGAGCTGAACGAGTGTGGTCTTGTGTAGAATATGACTATCGCCGCAATGTGGGGTATTTTTTCTTCCAACTGCAAAGATTTTAGACACTGTAGCTCCTAAAAGTGGCCCTATTTTGCCCAGTAGCGTATGTGCCTTTGTTCCAAAATGGACGCTGGTCTGTTTAGTAATTTTCACTGTTGCAGGGATAGTATTGTTTCAAGTGCAAATTAGGGAATAAAAGTGACGGATTACCCTCATAAAATTGAACAGAATTGAAAAGATGAGACTTCAATACGTATTTGGTTGTTGTCCTTAGAAGCTGAGAGAGTTGTGAGTATTTTTAAATGATTTTTGAAAATGGGGCATTTAGCATTGGTTCCTATGGGAGCCCTATTTACTGGTGTGCAACCATAAAGGGGCCAAACTATTTTAGTTCCAGCCTCGATTTGGTAACAATGCTTTTTATAGGGGGAAAAGCTATATGGCTGAACCACAATAAAAGTTGCTTCATTCAATTAAACAAGCTTGTTTAGATTTTTCTAACCTAACAATCATACAAATACCTCCCCAAAAATTCTATCAATGGAAAGAAAAGAGGAAATTTGCAATCTCCAATTTGGATGTTGAAGCAAAAAGGTTGGTGTAACCACTGCACTGCTTTATGTAACCGGATAAATTAGTTTACAAAACATCAGTGTTTTTTTACGATATCCTTGAAAATGTACGGAAAGTGCACTTTTTTTTATCTTTGTTAGCAGTCATCTGATGTGATTAGTACCATTGCATAAAATCATAATAAAATGCAATCGGTTGCTCAATTAAAATTTAAAAATTAATTTAAATTCATCAAACAAAGCAATTTCTCTCATGCAAATATGAGGCCAATTTCATGGCACAGCTTAAACGTTAGCTAAAAACGCATGCTTACTGTAACAGAAAAGCTGTGATAATATTACTTTATTTCACAGCTGCGGTGTGCTTAAAGATAGTATAAATGCTTGCTAAACTGTTACAAATAGTTTTATCCCCCTGTGTGATTGAAGATATGCATGATTAAAACCAACCTGAGCAAAAACCAGCTCTGTACTTCGTCTAACTTTTGAGAAAACAGTCAAAACAGGGTTTGCAGTCATTTCGCCCCAAAACCACTTCGCCCTGAATCATTTCGCCCTGAACCACGGCCTGTGCACTAAGTGGTTTTGGGGCGAAGTGGCATTTGGGCGATGTAGTGTTTGGACGAAGTAATTTGGGGCGAAATGGCACTCGGGCGAAGTGGTTTGGGGCGAAATGGCACTTGGGGCGAATTGAATTTTCGTTTTACGAAAACTAATTGTTTTACTCATTTCTCAAAGACTATAGCACTTTCAGGGGAAGTTTTCTACGGTCATCATGTTTATATTGTGTAAGTTAGGCGTAAATCTGTGAACATTTCTGATTTTTGAGATTAACAAGGATATATACTCCCTTTAAGCATATCCGTGCTTACAAACGGCCATAGTTGCGTCACTAGTGTTTAGCAAATTTTGCCCCTAAAGCTAGCAAACGTTTAGCAGTGCTTAAGGTTACGGTCTCCACGAAATAGACAGTGCTAAACAGCTCCATGAAATTGGCCCCAGGTCTAATACTTGATTGACTACAGAATAAAATCCGGTTGGCTGGCCAGTATATACATGCAGTACAGAACACAGTATATGAGAATTTAATATAAAACTTATTTTTCTTACATGTGAAACCACTCGGAACATTAGTGCTTTGTCGGCTCCACAGCTAACCATCTGAAGTCTGCCGTTAGATTCTGTTAGGACAAAACAAAAACGGTTCATTGTCCATTGTGATGGTACCTTTTTAAGTGGTAATTTATATCCCTGGTACTGCCACTATGTAATGTCTGCCATTTTGCGGTTTTCTTTTTTCATGATTCATTACCAGTAACTTACTCTGCTTTCAGTTAATAGGCACAGGCTCGTTAGCAATGCACGTGTGCCAAATTCGTGCCACGAAATATGCAGCTCCATGCCTTTGCTATGGAGCTGCGTATTTCGTGGTACGAATTTGGCACGCACGCATTGCTGTCGAGCGTGTGCCTTTAACTTCTTTTTTTCCTTTCTCTATACAGATTTCCCCACCACTTTACTGCATCTATGTGGCTGGAATATGAAGGCAGTTTATCAACATTATATTTAGTTATAAGATACAAAATTATCCGACGCCATTCCTAGAGACGTACTGGCTACTCAAGTGAGCAACGCTTATATCAACAATAATCAGCGAAGGATCAACCATAATTCTTCACATCACCCTAAGGAGTAATTGTGGGGTGTTATGGCCGAGCGGTCTAGTGCGTCGAACTTAAGTTCCTGTGCTAGTACTAGAACGTAGGTTCGATTCCGGGCCGCGACGGGTTGTGGCACCTGTGCCCTTGCGCAAGGCACTCAACCACACTTGCTCCCATTCCTGTAATTGGCGGTCCCTCCGCTGTTGGATGTGGTAAATAAATAAATTTAAAAAAATAAATTTAAAGTTATCTGTCTTTAAGGACAACACTAAACTGTCTAGACTATCACCTGATGAAGACTTGTAGATTGTGGTCGAAATGTCTGGTCCCTTTCAATGACCCCATCGTGAGACAGCAGTTGAGTATTTGTTTGTTCCAATTAACACAATGAATAACATGTCTTGTTTTGTAAGAGTTGTTATCACATAAATTCTCTCCACCCAACACAGCTGCCAACCTTCCCAGATTTTAGGGAGGATATCTGGGGAAAACAGGTTCATTCCGTGACTCCAAACACATCTAAAAATCCTCAAGATTGTTAATTGACAATCCAGGAGGGTTTTTATCCATGTCAGGACTCACAAAATTAGTAATTTTTCCGAAGAATCTGTTACAAAATCCGGGAGGGTAGGCAGCTCTGACCCAAGTGCATACTAATACAGTGGAGGGCCGTGGCCAAGCAGTTTAGGCCACTGACTGGCAAACTGCAGGTTCAAAACCACTTGTAATACTTTCGCCCTTGAGCAAGGCACTTAACCCCAATTGCTTCCTCCTTAAGATGGGATATAAAGCTGTAGGTCCAGTGTGTCGAGTAATGCACTTAAAAGATCACAGAGCATTCATTGGCTTGGCTGTCGAAGGTGCCGCCCACCTATGTATCTCAATGTTTAGGCAGTTTGTGATAGTTAAAATATAAAGTGCATTGAGATGTTGGCAGGCATAATTATAAAAACAAGCTATTACTATTGTTATAATGTATCTTAAACAAAAACATATGGCAGAACTTACGAGTAAACTTGACTGATGTAATAGAGGCTGAATGGTCATCTAGCGTTTGCACCAAGGAGCATTCTTTCTGTACATTAAACACATGGATCAGTCTGTCCCGACTGGCTGAGGCCAACAGGTAATACCCTGGAAGTATGGAATGAAATCATAAATGGGTAATTCCCAAAATTAGGGGTTCAAAATTGTTTGTGTCCCAGTTACGTACGACACTCTCTGCTTCAAAAATCACCACTTATGACCACAAATTCTCAGTAATGGACTGTGGCCTGTGATTATAGGGGGCAGCATAATTTTCTAGAATATTTTGTTCTCTTATTCCTGAAAAATATTCAAAACAAAAGACTATAAAGGCTTATAATTTGTTCCATGGTATTGAATAGGAGTTTGGTGTCCCGGGTTACCTACAACAGTAAAAATTTGCTGTAGAATGAGTTTGCATAACCTTGGTGCCATATCTACACACAAACATTAAATTTAAGTGGCATTTGTTGAAATAAAAATAATTATTGTTTGCTGGGAAACCACTTTCAATCACTAAAAACACTTGGAAATCTTGAAAAGCATGTCACACTTTTGGACCCCTAATTTTGGGAATTACCCAAATACACTGTGACAAACATGTCTCAAACAATGTGATTATTCAACCCAGTAGTTGGAACACCTACATGTATTAGAATTTGAGACTATTGAAGGAACCCTTATGATTGTGAGGGCTTACAGAGATAAGTGAAGGACTTGAGTTCTTTCCGTTGCCCTCAAAATATCTGCGTACATCCCACAATATCCCAAACTTATTGTGAGTAGTGTATAGTGCTAATCAAGTTACGTCAGGTAGAGCAAAACAAACCCTAAATTATAGGAAGGTTTAGATGCACGTCAAACGCAAACATGAACGCGAAATGGCTTGAGCACTGGTCATATCTTTAGGTTGTCTCAGAACCAAGGTTCAAATTTTGGTCACGGCAAAAGTGTTATCTTGACACAAAAGTCATCCGTGTGGGTTTTTGTTTTCGTCTGTTCAGAGAATTCCTTAAAGTAACGACTAAGTGCTCAAAGCATTTCGCGTTCACATTTGCATTTTATGTGCATCTAAACCTCCCTACTATTGAAGGAACTCGTGATGACTACAAGGATTTGTAGAGACTTGTGATGGACTTAAAGGCTGCGTTCGGGCGTGCAGTTCTCGCTACTCCGGAGTAATGCGTGCGCATTGCACTCGGGTCACATTACGCGAACGGCAAGTTCACAGTCCGCATGCGCGAATGGCCATCAGTCAAGATGGCCGTCTCTTGCCATGACTACACAAAAAACGCCGTTCCACTGCTCACAAGAAATTGAAGAAAATACAGACCGTAAGTCGTGAGAACCTTTGATACCGTGTAAAACAAACCTTAGTGAGTTGTTTCAGTTATCCAGTTGACACGTTTAGCAAATTCACAAAAAATCCAACCTATATCCTGCCATCTTCGTACAAATCACATGGCACTCGTCAGGAGTAAGAGCACACTCCCCATTTGTTGGGGAGTACCGAGAGCATACTCTCAATGACCCCGAGTGTCGTTAATCTTGCCGTTCGCGCCCGCAGGAGTATGCTCGTTAACACGAGTACACGCCCGAATGCAGCCAAAAAGACTTGATAGAAGCGGGACTTCCAAGGTCTCAGTGACCACAACCAACCTGACTCCGGTCTTGAGAACTCTAGGCACAGCACTTCAGCATCATGAGCCTCAATCTTCTGCACCTCGTCCATAAACTGCATGTTATGTAGTCGCACATTGCCTGACCGGTCCCCTGATGCCAGAAGCTGACCATCAGAGCTGATGTTGACACAACGGATGCCGTTCTTGCCTTCCATTGTCTCAATCTTGTCAGAGCTTGGGGTGGTGTCCGTGCAGCAGAGATGCTCTAGCTGGTCATCGGTGTAGATGACTTTCAGCAGCTCCTAAGAGTAAATGGGAATAACAAAAACAAGTTACCACAAATGTGTGACCCACAATAAGTCAGGGGCCAATTTCATGGCGCTGCTAAGCACAACAATTTGCTTAGCACAGGATTTGTTTGCTTTATTTTGCAAAAAATGATTGCCAGCCAAAATCGTAAGTGATGTGTATTGAAAGGTATTCTCCTACTCTTGCGAAGAACACAATTTGGCGAATATTTTTGGCTTGTAATCCATTTTATAAGACAAATAAATCCTGTGCTAAGCAATTGTTGTGCTTAGCAGCGCCATGAAATTGGCCCCAGATGTCCCACAGATTGGACTGAGTTTTTTGTAAACATATTTAGAAATCAGCAGCGGATCCAAGTACAATGGAAATTCTGGTACCGCTCATATTTTTCAAGAGCCTGCGGTCGATTTTACGAAACATTGCGCAGCTTACGCAACTTTTGACAAATGGCGCAAGCCCCATAGCTTGCGTGTTATCTTCGGAAGAATGTTGTGCAACTTACGCAATAAAATGTTGCGCAAGTGGGCTTGCGCAAGTGCGTAAGTTTTGTGAAATCGGCTGCTGGATCCGTTGCCGATTTCTTGTTTACAAACATCCGACTCATTTTTCGTAGAAGTCACATATGTCATCTCGGAAAACGTCCACTGTATTAAGATTCCTACATGCAAGCCCATTGACACTGTTACTGTATGGCTGTTTAACTAAAACAAGTCAGAGATGTTACCATTAGATTAATTCCATCCTTGCAGAAATAACCAAGCTGAATATGATGTTTCTGAGGTCTGTGGACATGGGCCTTGTTGGACCTGCAGCCGATTTAACAAAACTTTACGCAATTGCGCAAGTCCACTTACGCCATAAATTATTGCGCAACTTGCACAATAAGTTGCAATGCGTTTCACGAAAGTTGCGCTACATTTGAATATGGCGCAACTCGCCGACTTACGCCATAAAATGTGGCGTAAATTGCGCAATGGTTTTTGGTGGCGTAAGTTGGAAAAATGTGTCGTAGGACAGTGAAAATGGCGATAATGCAGCTAGCTACACGAGCTTATTTGCTGCATCGTCAACGAACTGAACCCCAGCCTTCCGTTAGCAGAAAACGGCTTTTATCATCAGTGAAATCTGCGACGCCACGCATGATGAGCGAGCGACATGAGCGATGGTAACCATGATGATAGTGCAAAATTTGTGAAAAACAATGACTGTTTTATGTATGACTATTTTATCAAGCGCAAACATCAAACAGTCATTGATAAAACTAGAAATTATCCTCGTGCTAATGCTAAGATGAAAAAAATTAACGTTGCGCAGCCAAGGAGAGTTTCGTGAAATCTATCTTTATGGCGCAGCTTTGCCATAAAGTTAGGCGTAAGTCTTACGCCATGGCGCAAGGTTTTGTGAAATCGGCTGCTGGTGCCCCTTCAAACTATACATATTCTAGGGCCAACTTGGCCAGCATGCCAACTCTATTAAATGACACAAGGCTTGTATACACTAACCAGTACACATTCGGAACAAATTTGGCTGTGGTGCCCCTCCCAGACAACTGAACCCCACTGATGTCTGCACAGTTCATGTGCAGACAGAAGGATTTCTATCCTTCTTCACCACACTACCAACTTACATTGCTGTAGATGTTTCTCTTGAACGTGTCCGTGATCATCGCTGGATCCACATTCCATATCCTAATAGTATCATCTGATGAGTATGTGAGGAATGAATCCGATGGCAGGGCACCCTTATCGCTGTCTGTTAGTACGGGGTACACCTCAGCACCCCATATGCAGGAGGAATGGTACAGGAACGAATGCTGCTTGCCGATCTTCTTGACGTCGTGTACGTCCCAGACATAGAGGCTGTGGTCGTTGTATACACAGGTTATCTGGAAGGTTGGATAAGTGGAACATGGCATGATTTGTACTCAGCAGTAGGCTTGGGCGATTCCACGCCGGAATCTAGTAGAATCGATTCCACTTTGGAAATCGGAATTGCGATTCCAGATTTTTGAGGAATCCATTTCCAGTAGAAATCAATTCTCTTTCATCTAGATTCGATTCCCAATGACAGCTTGCCAAATCCCGAAAGTACCAATAATTCCAAAGCCAAAACACTCCACTTCTGCAAGAGTATTCAGCCTCAGACAATTTCCACATACATGTATTACGAATATGTGTGTGGCACAGGCCGGGATCATTTCATGGACGTTTAGTACCGTTCGGTGCCAATAATTGGGTCGTCGTCTGCACAGTATGTTGTATCGTCAATGTACACGCACTAAAACACGCTAAATGTAGGTAATGGAATCGAATCCGAATGGAATCGATTCCGAATGGAATTGGGATTCTTTTTTAGGAATCGGCGTTGACTCCGAAAATGCTGGAGTTGCCCAAGCCTACTCAGCAGTGTACAGTAGTGTCCACAGGCTGGATAAACTTGTATAAATTTGACACACGTGTCGCTTTGAGAAAAAACGGTGTGGAGGTAATTTGGTGTGAACTGACGCACTGAAAATCACAGAATCACAAAAATGCTTGCCACTCAAATTGATTCTGCAGTTTTCACTGCATCGTAGGACTCCGAATTCTCGTGTCCAGTTTTCTCAAAGCAAAACAACACAACTCTGTTTAGCGTTAGCGCACACGTCACTTTCAACCCTGCGCGTCAAAGCTTCTTCTTTTTCTTTTTTAAACACAAAAAAAAAATATATATCTTAACCCTGTGCGTCAAAGGTTTAAACAATTTTTTTTAATGGTTTCGATTAAAAACATGCCTGTTGGCTTCATGTCAACTTGACTTTATTGCTTGGAATCCCCCCCCCAAAAAGGGGGCGTGGAAAAAAAAAAGATTCATCATTTCGGTGACTTCAACTTACGCTAAAACATACATGTAGTTGGGTTTTTTTGGCCTAAGGGTCTTGGCTGTCACTTCAGATACTGGTCTAATGCATAGTTGTGGGGTGTTATGGCCGAGCGGTCTAGTGCGTCGAACTCAAGTTCCTGCCAGTACTAGAATGTGGGTTCGTTTCCGGGCCGCGACAGGTTGGGCACTTGTGCTCTTGAGAAAGGCACTTAATCACACTTTCTCCATCCTTCGGAAGGGATGTAAAGCTGTTGGTCCGGTGTGTTAGGTAAGGTAACGCACTTTAAAGATCCCAGAGCATTTCTTCGTGAAGAGAAGGGGAATCTAATTCATCATGGGTTTCCTCACGCTTGCCGCGCGAGCGACAGTGCAATGGGCACTTTTGAAGAATCCTTGGTTTCAGTACCAGAAATAAATAATAATAATAATAATAATAGTTCCGACCTGTCAATCAACCGAATCCGCCGACCAATCACAACAGAGCTAGCAGACAGCGCCCACATACATGTAGGTCAAAGTGCATTGCCTCACAAACCAACATCACGCGATTTTCTGCCCATACGTTGTACATGTACATGTATGTGGTGTTCCGGGTGAATTTTTAGTTTCAAGGCTGGGCTATTCGCTGTTCAAAGGTAAGAAAGCGAATTGTTATGAATATATCTCTGTATATATATATCTCTGTATCACCTGCCTTTTACTAAGTGCGTGCTACGGTAACTGTCGACCCTGAAACACAAATACCTTTAAGTTTTCTCCAATGAATCTGTGCTTTCTGTTGAAAGTCCCATTAGTTTGTGCAGTGTGTGTGGACATTTTGACGATAGCGTGTGAGGCATAGCAACAATATTCAAGGGGGCGGGGTTAATTAGGCAATCTCGGAACTATGCATAATGACCACACTTAACATTTTGATTTTCCTCAGTGCACAACTGCATTTAAAAATGTAAGTACATTATACCAATAAATTATTTTTCATAAATGTCATCCTCGTAAGTTTTTAAAACTTTTCCACTTATACTTTTGCTGAAGGTTCAAAGTTTTCTTTTTTTTCTCCCAAGCAGTTGATAACTCCTCAAAAAAAGTTCGGAAAGTCAAGTTTGACTGACGATTTCTCTCTTATTGCAGAATAATTTTCCTTGAATTTTATATTATTGGAAAGCCCAGTTATTCCTCTTTACGATGATGTGTCATTCGTTATGATTAAGCAATTGGGGGATGTGCAGCACAGCTAAATACGGGGGCGGGTGTAAAGTGAAATGTCACAAAATGCATTGCTATTGTCAAAAAGTGCATTGACACATTCCCATCCTCCAAGCAAAAGGGGAATGCACTGCATGACAATAGCAGTGATTTTTGTGACATTTCACTTTCCACCCACCCCTGTATTCCGCTATACTGCGGATCAATCATAACAAATGACACATCACTGTAAAGAGGAATAACAGGGCTTTCCAATGATACCAAATTCAAGGGAAATGATTTAGTAACAAGAGAGAAATCGTCCGTCAAACTTGACTTTCCGAACTTTTTTGAGGAGTTTAGTTTAGACCAACTGTCATTTGTGCAAGGCCAGCTGGAATGTTAAAAACACTTAGATGTATTTTTGTTTTCGTAAAACTCAAACCCTGGCCAGTTCAATGTTGGATTATCTTAAAGCCTTACTTTCTTACTGACGTCATCGTATATTATTGCAATGATCGCTGGGTATCTTGCATCTTCAGGGTGGGTTATCACGTGGCTGCAGAAATGACAATATAGTGGAAATTACATTGAGTAGAGCAAAACAAACCCAAATTGACATCCATTCTCAACGACGCAAGCCAAAACACATTCTATCATCAGTTGCGGTACCCGCTGGTAAATGTTTTGAAATTGGCTACTCAACACTGGCCAGCTTGGTGGTCGAGTGGTTAATACGTCTGCCTAGTATGCAGGAGGTCGTGGGTTCAAGTCCTACCCGAGCACACTATGAAGTTTTTCTTATAGTGTCTCGGGAAGCACCAAGGCTAATTTAATTACGTCGGGTAGGGCAAAACGAACCCTAATTGACCATATTTTGATTTTAACTTTAGGGCAATTCCATAAATTGAGATTTACATTTCAGAGACTTTGAAGGCTTATAATGCTTCACGCATTCAAGTTGTTTGATTTTAAACACATGTTCTTCAAGCATCCTTAATGGAAGTGTAATTCCTGAAAAACTGATTGTAATGCCATTCTCAATAAGCGAGGTACTTTTAAAAAAAAAACTCGGTTTCGGACGTACTCAATGAGTTTGTCCGAAACCGAGTAAACAATTCTGCATGAAGTAGGCAGTTGCTGAGGTGATTTTGTGATCATTCTCTATGTGAAATAATCTTAAAATTCAGCGCAAACTTTAACGCCCATAACATCCTGTTGCCGTATCTCAAAAAATGTACCACTGATACGAGTCAGCTATATCTTATTTTAAAGCTAGGAATGCCAGCTATCCGAAGGTGTAAAAATCTCTTGTACCAAAAATAAATAAATAAAATAAATAAATAAAAATAACTTCTGCCTGCTTTTGGGGTTGTGGGTCACATTAAATGAAGGCCTTCAATTTCACTTCAAATATCCTCACCTTGGATCGATACCATCCGATACGTTAACACCGAGATGGTGAGGTCTTGGAAGTGTCGCCACAAAGTTTAACGTGGAAGCATCAAACAGGCGAACTATGCCATCCGCACAGCCAACAAACAGGTACTTTTCACTTGCAACGATACAATAGGCACTTGTAGTCTGGCAATAACAAAAGAAAACTCGATTAAAAAGCTGAGAAATACTGCATTAAAAATTATGTTTAATTTGTAACCAATAAGGGACAAGCTACTAAAAGTGTTGATAGCAATGCTAACAAACACCACATGATTTTTTTTCCCTGTGTAAAATGGTACCATTGTGTGAGAAATTGCCAACTGAAGGTGCTTTAAACAAAAATTGTTTTTACCATTCATTCAACACAAAAACCATGCATGGATTTTTAAGGTTTTCTGAAGTATTACTGCATCTATGTGGCTGAAATTTCTACAAGGCAGTTTATCAACATTATTCTTTAGTTATGTAATGCTGTAGTTCTTGTTCTTAAAAGTTTTCCAATCATGTAATTTGTCTTTAAAGGCCTGTATCATTTGCAAAATAAAACCTTTTACAGATTCGTGGAATAAGAGTGTAACATATCTAAGGAAGAATGTTGGTAAACTAGCCTGAATTTGTTTAGCTACTTAGATGCATCAATGCTTCAGAAAACCTTGAAAATCTATATGGATTTTGTGTACAAGTGAATTAGAAAACCACCTTCGGTTGTCAATTTCCAGCATGAAATACCATTTTGGACGGAAATAAATTCATGTGGCATTTGTTACCATTGCTATCAACATTTTGAGTAAGGTTTTTCTAGTCAACTCATGAAAAACAAAATTGGGTCATTGCAAATGATACAATGGGCCTTTGACACAGAGTGAGATATTTGCCTTACCCGTAGCTCCACCCATTTGTCCAGTAGCCTCTGCTCGCTGAACTCGCACAGCAACCCCGACCTGGTGACAGCATAGGTCTTGGCTTGGTTGGGCCCTAGCCCGCAGGCCACAGAGCAGTAGTAGTTGTTCCTCTGCTCGCCAAGGAGTCCTGAACGGCTGTTTAGTGGTAGGGTTTCTCTCGTCTGTTGGGAGAGAACATACATGAAAGTGAGTCAGTTAAGTGGGGTACCACTGGTTTGGGTCACTGACTCGCAACACTTGGGTGAAAACTTGGGGTTGGGGGTTCAATACCTGGCTGTGGTACCTGTGCCCTCGAGCAAGGCACTTAAACACTTGCTCCATCCTTCGGAAGGGATGTAAAGCCATTGGTCCAGGATCGTCAGCAGTGCGCGCGCGCCAAATTCGTGCCACGAAATACGCAGCTCTATAGCAAAGGCATGGAGCTGCGTATTTCGTGGCACGAATGTGGCACGAGTGCATTGCTGACGAGCATGTGCTTTTAAAAGATCCCAGAGCACTCTTTCGTGAAGAGTAAGGGGTTTCACCGGTGTCACTTGCCGTAGGCTGCCAATGGCACCACCCACCTATGTATCTTGATTTTAAGGTGGAACACACTTGTAAGCTTCATGCAATTCAGCCTGCATGCTGCGAATTGTAGTTCATTAAACCCATTAATGTTAACCACAATTGCCCCATCCTTTGGAATAAGTGTCCAGTATTATGTGTGATTCACTTGAAAGATCCGAGAGCACTCTTTCCTGAAGAGTAAGGGGATTACCCGGTGTATCTGGTCGGCAAATTAAAGTGCCACAAACTCATAAATAAAAATTTTTTCACTGTAAAAGCCACAGGGCCAGTGCATTGTGTATTCCACTTAAAAGATCGCACAGCACTTAGTTTGCAAAAGAATTTGCATCAGTGCTTCCGGGACAGTAGTGGATAAAGTTCCCACCTCACTATTACAGTCATACTAGGTTTGCTATGTGTGCAATATCATCATTACATAAACTCCTCAAAAAAAGTTTGGAAAGTCAAGTTTGACTGACGATTTCTCTCTTGTTGCAAAATAATTTTCCTTGAATTTTATATCATTGGAAAGCCCTGTTATTCCTCTTTACGATGATGTGTCATTTGTTATGATTAAGCAATTGGGGGATGTGCAGCACAGCTGAATACGGGGGCAGGTGTAAAGTGAAATGTCACAAAATGCATTGCTATTGTAAAAAAGTGCATTGACACATTCCCATCCTCCAAGCAAAAGGGGAATGCACTGCATGACAATAGCAGTGAATTTTGTGACATTTCATTTTCCACCCACCCCTGTATTCCGCTATACTGCACATCCCCCAATTGATTAATCATAACAAATGACACATCACTGTATTAAAAGAGGAATAACAGGGCTTTCTAATGATACCAAATTCAAGGGAAATGATTTAGTAACAAGAGAGAAATCGTCAGTCAAACTTGACTTTCCGAACTTTTTTTGAGGAGTTTATAACAAATAGCAAATACAGAGAACAGTGTTCTAAATATAGGCTTTCTGAGTTGTTGCAGGCCTCGACATTAACCACGGCCGATGGCATCATGCCCTGCTGAGTTGGCATGGATGCCCCTTCAAGATACACACTTTCTGAGGCTAACTTGGCCAGCATGCCCTATCCTCTTAAATTTCACGAGGCTTGTATACACCAATAACCAGTGCACACTTGGAATAAAGTTAGCCATGGTGTCCCTCCAGTTGGCCTCTGTGTCCTTTGAAATTCCGACAGAATCAAGGCCGGAGTGGCCTTTCCCTTATTTTTATAACGTTGAGGCCTGCTTTTGTCATAATATTATTCAAAGCATATTAAAAATTTATATGCAATTCAAATAGGGGATCAAGAGGTCCCATTATCTTGCAAAGCCGACTGACCATTGTACAGTGAACAATTAGTACTGGGTGTCCACATCAAGGCCAATTCAAAATTTCCTCGGTAACCATTTCATTGGTAACCCTACCTTACTCTTACTGCTCATGTACCAGAACTTTATACTCCGGTTACCGGCAGTCACAAAGCGACTTCCATCCTCCGAGAAAGCTAAATCGGCCACCTGAATAGCAAAAGGAATAAATGAATATTCCGAAATCATTTTGGTCCAACAAACCTGGGATTTGTTTATTGTCTGGCAACCAGAATGGGTTTTAAAATGTGCGGTTGACCGGTTTTGAACTGTATGTTTTAAAATGGATAGGAGTTTGTACGTAATAACTGCCCAAGACAAAAGCCGAAATTTCATTTTATTTCACGAAATATAGGTAGTCAGTCCAGAAATGTTATTGCAGTGACAAAAATTGGCTATGTTACACAATCTTTGCCCGGTTGCGCTTCCATGCCATGCCGAGAGAAAAATTGGGTTCATAAAAGGAAGGTATACCACAGTGTCTTATAGCTCAGCTGGCAGATTATCTGTCCGGTGAGTCACAGGTCTCATCCCGATAAGGCCCCTATAATTTTCCTGTCATCCCAGTGGTTAGGACAACGTAATTATTCATTGAACAGCATGCCACACAGAGTTTAAGTGATCCCAATGATTCAGGTACCGGTATACTTAAAAAAGGCACGGTAATTTGTTTAAATTGTTATTAGCCATTACTCAAAAAGCTAATTATATTAATTCAGCAAAATGTCACAATTTGCATCTTGTTTTCATAGAATGACTCGCATATCTTTAACCACACTTTTATTCCATTAATTAAAGGCACAGGCTCGTTGGCAATGCGCGCGTGCCAAGTTCGTGCCACAAAATACGCAGCTCCATAGCAAAGGCATGGATCTGCGTATTTCGTGGCACGAGCCTGTGCCTTTAAGTATGGGTTGCTACTGTAACTATTATGACAAGCACACAAAGCTGAAATATTCTAGAATATATGAGAGAAAAATTATAGGGATTCGAACCCAAGACCTCCGACTCTCCAGGTAGATGCTCTACCAGCCAAGCTATAAGGCACAGTGGTGCACACCCTAGGTTTACTGCATGGATCTACTCGGATGGATGCTCTACTTGGCTAGTAGAGCACCATAAAGCGCCATACATGTAGTTCAGCTGGTACAGCAGTAGAGCATTTTTCCAGTGTATCAGAGATCTCTGGTTCGAATCCCCCATTCTGTTGATGAGCCTATGTACCTTGACTGATATTTTGCCAGCGGCATGCTTGCTACCGTCCTTCCAGTTCCAGACATTAACAACCATGTCATGCTGCTCCCCGACCGACACCACGTACTTCAAGTTGGGAGTAAAGGCCTGTTGCAAAGCATATCAAAATCAAAATGTCATCATACTGGATGAAACTACATGTAAGGGGAATCAAACTTTATATTATGGGCAGACCTTGGAATTTAATACACATTCATAAATACCTTAGACAGTTTATGCATCCTTAATGGCTGAGAGCACGTCACATGTCCAGTCTTAAATGGACGATAAAGACCCAGCCAGTCTTAAACACTTTTTACCCTGGCCCGCGCCCTATTCAGCGCGTATGGAACAAGCACACGCACACAGAAACTGTACGCTCCCGAAAGCAAAATATGCACTGTGACAAGTACCCGGTCGTGTGCAACATGCCTGCATTACGCGCAACGTGTGCATCAAACAAAAACAGTTTGGACGAACGCGATGTCATGCATGTATGTAGGAAAGTGATGCAAAACAGGGCAAAAGAACCTTCCGGTTCGGGGCATTATCACTCGTCCAGGCCCCTAGCCGGTTTTAAACGCATGTTTAAGACTGGCCAAACCCACTTTTATTCCTTAATTAAATTACAATATCTGTTTGTATAATTACTTGTATGGGGTATCATGCATGGCAGAAAGGTCTAGTGAATCGAACTCAAGAACTTGGTTAATTCTGCAGATTGTGGGTTCGAATCCGGGCCTGCCCGCATCCGTGGTGTGTGCCCTCGGGCAGGGCACTTTGCCATATTATCTCCACCTGTGAGGGTAGTGAAAGCTTGTATGCAGTCGCGTGTAGATGAAGGCCCGGTCACACATAGACGACGCACGGCCCGCGCACTGAAAATTCAGCAAAAAGGATCATCTTCTGAGGTGGTTCTTCTAGACACGATCAGTGGGAACCTCTGTCATCACCCATGGGGGTCGGAGGACAAGTAATGAGGAGGTGGTGCGGGACCTGCTTATTTACCCTATGACTACACGCTACGTACACGCTACGTACACGCCAGGTATACGCTAGGAACACGCAAGAAGAACGTTGGGTGCGTTAGAGACCCGTTCAGCACGCTCATATTCGCCGCATGTTCGCTGGGCATGCGTTTAAAGCACGCTAGGTGTGCGCTAGGTATGCACTAGGCGTTCGCTAGACCTCAGCCGCCGAACTTACACCGAATACACAGCGTGCGCTCCGCGTATGTCTGGCGTTGGTCTAGCGCGCTCTGCGCGTGTCTGGCGTCCTTTTGACGTGTACATTCATGCGTCGAGCTCCACGCACATTTTTGTGCATGCCATGATGCACAAAAAATCCTGACGCACACAGCGAATGACGTCGAATGCATAACGTTGGTCCAACGCGCTCGACGAACGAGTAACGCATAATGACGCACACATAGCGAACGACAACGCACTGGCAAAAATTGCAAATTTTCAATGCGTGGGCCGTGCGTTCCCCGTGCGTCGTCTATGTGTGACCGGGCCTTTAGCTGCATGAGACTGCATACTCCCCGGGGAGTTGAGATGGATTAAGGAATGATATTACTGAGCCCAATGACCAGGGGTAATAGTGTGACAGCGCCTAGAGCATCCTGGGGATGGATATGTGCACAATATAAATGTCTATATAAGGTAGCAATATATTGGGCTTTCTATTATTTATACACAAAAGGTTTTTCACATGAGAACAAATCTTGGATTTCTCATTTTGAGCAATACATTGTCAACAAATTTCAAGAAAAAGACACTTTTCAAGGAAAAGACTATCATTTTTGCAGGATTTGACATAAGGGTCTTTCTATAAATTAGGGGTCCAATTTTGGTGTCCCTCGTTACATTTTACATCTCATTTTTGTAAATTCAGGACACATTCTTTAAATACTTTCCATCTCAAAGAGTGAGTACATGTACATAAAGTAGAATTCATAAAAAATGGTTTAAAAGCCATTCTAATTATTTTTGTAAGAAAAATTACACATACATGTATCAGGTGTAACGGGGGACACTAAATGTCACACTTTTGGACCCCTAATTTATAGAAACACCCATAATGAAAATAAGGGGTACTGTAGGTAAACTAAAGTTCAACTGGACAGTACTGAACTACTGGTACAATTACGAATCACGCATCATCCAGAAACATCACTACTGAGTAAAAACACATCTGACCTGACAATTAATCACCAACGATCCCGGCAGACCGTTTATAAACAAATTCAGGCCCACACCATCTGTGCAACTTTGTCAAGCTCAATTTGAAATATTTCAACTGTCAAATGAGCCCAAAATTGCCATGATTATTGGTACCATCTTCAAGTTTAATTGGATGGTGACAAATGGGCCTGTTATTCTGTGATGAATGATGGGGAGGACCTCTTTGCTTCAAAGGATGAGAGAGAATGATGGAGGTGATAAACTTTATTAGTGTCTTGAGCTGCTGGAGGTACCATATAAGGAATTTTATAGAATACCGTTATATAAAACTAAAGGCATGTTATTAAAGGAGCTTGTTCAGATTTTCCAGAAAATGGATTTCGTTCTAACCCAACAATCATATAAAATACTTCCCCAAAATACTATCCATGGGAAAAAAACCAGAACATTTGGTAATATGACAAATGATGTGTTATCAAAATGTCAACACCCATGGGAAAAATGGGGGAGGGGGGGGAGGGGGGGAGGGGGGGGAGGGGGGGGAGGGGGGGGGGGGGGGGGGGGGGGGGGGGGGAGTGTTTAACAATGTTATCGGGACATGCTCCTTGAAGGGATGCGTAAACTGTCTAAGGTATTTATGAATGTGTATTGAATTCCAAGGTCTGCCGTGGGCAGGCATGGGTGGATGGAATTTAACTGTTCATTTGGGTCTGAATAGGGACCTGGACACAGGTAAACGCACAGAATATTTGTCACACTGTGTAAAATTTGCTTTCGGGCATGTGCAGTTTTTGTGTCCGTGCAGGTTTTCTATATGCGCTGAAACTAGCTAAGGCCAGATTAAGCCGTGTCCGTATTGATTTTTGTAAAACGTTTCCGCGAGTCACTGTTAACATTCTATCGTGGTAATTCTTCCGTGCGTCCGCATATAGATTTATTTTTGGCCCACAGAATGTCCTCCACCACGTAAAATCTGGATAAAACGTGTCACCTCATCATTCAGGTCCACACAGAAGTTACATGTACATGACCACAACGTGTGTTCTATTGGTTTTACATTACAATGCCCGTCCACATAGGACTTTCCAGCGGTATAAAATCTACAATGTAATTCTTCCGCGACCCAGCTCGGAGCGTAAAAATTATAATCGACAGTCGACACTTTACAATTTCCGGCCGTCCGCAATGGACTAAATTAGTCCAATGCGGATACGGCTTCAGAAAGTGTTTAAAACCACCTAGGCTTTTATCATCCATTTAAAAACCTGTCTACATGATCTAACATTTGTCTGATGATGTCGGTTGACAGAAAGTTGGATGTTGTGGACGTCACTCCAGGCAATGTTCAACATCATCCGACAAGTTTAACCATGTAGCTATTGCCCAACTTTGTTGGAAGTTGTAGGATGAAACAGACCAATAACAGAGTGGAATGCCTGTCACATGATGGCAGCAGCCAACTGCAGTCGAGATATATATTGGATCATGTTGGGTCGTATGGTCGAGTGCATCCATGTGACACCCCCAACAAGTTCCAACTTCATGTTAGTGCTTGTTGGCCAACAAATGTTGGCTCGTGTAGACAGGCCTTTAAGACAACCCACGTGACATGCTCTCTATCAATTGGAATGCGCAAACTGTCTTAATATTTATGAATTAATGTCATGTCAATTGATCATGTCAAATGACATCACTTCCTACAAATTGTCACGTGCATCATGATTTTGAGCGTATTTTTTTGTGACGCGCATCGGTTGCGCCGTATTTTGAACAAATTTCGAGCAACACACGCGCATGTTTGGAACATGTTCCAGCGTGTGCGTGCGCGTACTTTATGGCGTTTAATACGCAGTAGCAGTTTTTTCCTACGAAGATGGTGATCAATAGGTGAACGTGTTAAATAGGTGAATCTTCAAAGGGCAAGTCCGAGTGACGACTCTAGTTTCCTCAATTGAACTTGCCCGAAGACTGTTTCAGTGAGAGTTCAGATCCTTACCACACAGTTGATGCCAAACTTGTGGCCATGTAATTCTGCAAGTTGGGTTCGCTCCTCCACATCCCATACACGAACTGCCGGCTTGTGACCGCACTGTAAAAAGCAGACAATAGGGCCACTTGTCACAAAAAGTTCAATTATATGGGTCATACAAAAACAAAATGCAAAAAGAGAAGGCTGAGAGATGCAACATAATATATCAGTCAGCAACATGTTATAAGCACTTGGGGTTCATTTCACGAAAATAGGACTTAGTGGAAAAGGTCTTAGCGATAGGAGTTGACTGTGCTTAAAGCGGGCCTCCCACTGTGCGATTTTTGCCACGAATTTCCTACGAATTGGTACGATTGCTAGAGACTCTCTATAGACTCTACACACAGTCGTACCAAATCGTACCTAATTCGTGCCCAAAATCGCACAGTGGGAGGCCCGCTTAAGTCCTACAATAGGACTTAAGAACCCCTAAGATGGATCTTAGCGATTTTGAACTCTTACATTTCTAAGGCTCTTTGGAAGACATGTGGATGCAGTAGTCGGCGCATCCCATGCAGGTTCATTCAAGTTGAAAGCCCAACAAATTGGGTTTTCTAAGAGCCAATAACTACAGAATTCTCCCAGAAACAGGAAATGTCACAATTTATTGCAGTAAGAATCACTTAGTTCAAATAGATTCACTTGCACCTGTGTGAAATCAATGAAGCAGAAGTGTCTTGAAAGCGATTCCAAAGTGTCTTGTTATCCACAATTCCACTGTATTTAACAAACTTCTGTTCCGATCAAGAATTGACATTTTAAGATTTTTTTTTGGGTAGGGGGCGGGGGGTTGGGGGGTGGGGGAGGGAGGAACATGTTTCACTCACTTCTCCTGAAACCACATTCTTTCCATCTGATGATATTGCAACAGCTGTGATGGTTTTCCTGAAACAACAAAAATGGAGGAAATAAAGTTAGGACATAAAAAAGCTCAAATTGAAGGGAGGCAGAAAGTGGCTTTTAAATCTCACCCTCATAGTGCTTACAAGCTAAGTTCTGGGGCTAGATGGTAAATGCAAGAAATAAAATTAAATACACAAGTCAACCTACATGAAAAAATTGCTGTTTTCACTTAGAGTTTTTACGCCCCAAATATACTTTTTGCATCAGTGGCCATTACAGGGGGCAGGTTTTCATATTTCAATGATGTGACAATACATGTAGATCCACGGAGTGCCTACTCCTGATCGTGCATGACAGACAGTGATAATGTGACTGTTCCCTGTCACAGCCCCCTGTGCAATGGGTCTATACAGCATGCCTATAGTAACTGTTCCAACATTAAGACTTTCCCTACAAAAAGTCAGGAATGCTCCAGTAAAACTACTTAAAGTTGGGCCAAATCTAACTTATTATTAAGAAATAGAGACAATAAGTTGGGACTATATATTGTCGTACATGTAGTTGGGCACAGCAAGGCTACAATTTGAAATACTGTGTACCTTACCTTGAATGATTGAATATGTGGGATTGCTTGTTTCTTCGGGGGTTGAACAAAACAATAATGCACCTGAAATTAACAAAATTACAGTTAAAAGAGCGATCAACTTCCGTATAAGCCACATTTGGTAGCTTCTATCAAGGGGTTAGGTTAAAAGGACACACCGGCTTACTGTTTACATAATGTAGCAATCTAGCATCCTTGACAATAATATTTCGATGGTCGTTGTGAAAAAAAATTATCAAAATGTCACGTAATTAACAAGAAATTTTTAAAATTAACAAAAGAGACAAATGTTGGGCTATACGCTTTACCAGCCGTCGATGTACATGTATTATGTATCATGTGTTTGTAAATAAAGGTGGCGTTCAATATGGGTCGACATGTGTTTAACCTCGATTCCTTGTTTTCCCTGACTCATCACACCTTGCATGATCCCCAAGGTCAGCGCTGACTCGAGGAAGCAACTCGAACGCAATGTTTTGGTGTCTTTAGCGCCCTCAATAGGCCTATGCTGTTTTTTCTTCGGATATTATTTATCGCTGCGAAAGCGAAGAAACGAAAATCTGAGAGATTCTCCCAACCATATCAACACCTAGAAACCCTTCTTATTAAATCTGTTGGCAGATTTGTGTACAAATTGAAAAATACGGTAGGCCCTATGTACATAGTGTTCGTAGGACATTATTTTCCAACAAGAGAAACCAACCGCGAACGACAAAAGCAACTCGCACTTCGCGCTGGTTTCTACGGCTGGAAATACAACTAACTAACAAGACCACGTGACTTTTTTCAGAACCAGAATCTGGTTCCGAAAATTCACGTGACCTTGAATTTTTAAAAAATGCTCAAAAACTCCCAAATTTGACAGCGTCTTTTCAGGATATATCTAATTTACTCGGGAAAGCACTTCAGAATAATGTATGGGTCTATTTCAAGCCCAAAATAGCCCAACAACGTCGGTGTGTCCCTTTATTGAACATGTATTTAAAGGTGATTTTGCAACAACAAAAACAAGCTTTTCATAAACCCAGTGCGATTTTAAGGGATGGAACGTTTTTATCTTGCTTTAAAAAAAAATATTACCAATTAGGCAAAAGTCAAGGAGCAACATGATCTTTTGAAACAGCAGGAGGTCCAGACCGACCATGATTTATGAGATGCCACTTAACCTATTATTATGTTATAATACTAGCAACTTAGTGAAGAAGCTCAGCCTATCACTCATAGAAAGGTAAAAGTATATAATGCCACCATGTGCAAAGACACATAATTTCATGTGATACATAGTACATACAGGAGTAGTAAAGGGGGCATTTTGGCAACACAGACCATATTTTCCCGAAAATATCTTTGTCTGGTCTCAAAATAAAAGAAATAAGTTTCAGTTGTTCTGAAGAGATAACTTAGGCTCAAAAAGGGTTACAAATAGTGTGACAACATGCCTTTCTAAAAGCCCTGTGTACAAATTTCCAATATACACTCGTAACCAGGACGGCCTAAAATGTAACACAAGACAGTGATCATTCCGGTTACGAGTGTATATTGGAAATGTATACACAGGGTTTTTAGAAGGGCATGTTGTCACACTACATGTATTTGTAACCCTTTTTGGGCCCGAGTTATCTTCAGAACAACTGAAACTTATTTCTTCTATTTTGAGACCAGACAAAGGTACGGTTTCTTCAAAAATATGGTCTGTGTTGCCAAAATGCCCCCTTTACTGTGGAAAAACCCACGTAGGTACGAATCCACATACAATCGCGGACGTCCCTTTGTTCTTCTTTTGTTTGGACATAGTCTATTTTTCCTTACTCTCGTTGGTTTTGTACAGGAGCGAATCGCGGACGTTCGTTTGCCAATCGCGGACGATATTGTTCTCTTTGTTAGACCTCCCTAAAACGTCCACGATTGTTTGGGAGAACAAGCGCACATGTACATGTATGTTGTGTTAATGTGTGATTGTCATGAAAATGAACAACTGTATCACAATATTCCAGGGGTGCATTGCAACAATGAAAGTTACGACATCTTAAACTTAAGACATCTTAACTACAATGTAAGACCTCAAAGATTATTTTGTCTTGCAATAAAAATTTGTGTGCATATTTTAGGCCACAAATTTAAGACACCTAAATTTAGCTACGACATGTGATTTGTTTTTGCAATAATCCATCCCTGCTCTTATACAGTTTTTTAGAAGATACTTATGGACAAAGTTCTGTCAATGTCTGACGTACATGTATGGACGTACACGTACATGTACATTAGTCAAAACTCTACATCAGACACAGTTAATAGCATGATTGTCAACTCAGAAAATGGACGAGAACCGAATTGGCACAAACATATCATTAGACAGGGACAATCTTTTGTAAGTGTAGTTAGGTCACAGGAGTGTCCACACAAAACATTATGGGTTTTCCAACACCTACACTCTTGTCACTCCTGTCACTGCCCAGTGATTCTGTGTGGTACAGGAATGTCATGAAGAATGAGATGTGGGTTCTGTTTTTGTCATGTGGCTTTGGCCCAGTGATTCTCTTGTGGCTTTTGAGGGGGTGAACTTTGGAGGGTTGGTTTACTTGGAACCCCAAATCAATTCCCTATGAAAGTATAACCACGGAGATAGAAAAACGGTAGACTTTCTGGCAACTAGTTGTACCCAGGCATCTGATCACGTGTGCGCACATCGACAGCAACTGCAAGCAACAGTTGCTTCAAGTTGCAAGGTCAATGTACTCTAGGCTTTAATGAAATGCCGTGTCGATGTGCGCACTCTGGAAATGTAGGCATGGCTGGATGCTCCCAGTTGCCGCTAGTTGCACAAGCAATCGATGCTGTCGATAATGCACTGTCTATCAATAATTCCCCAACTCCCCCCACCCCCGGGCTACCCCACCTAAGAGGTGGAGATTGTCACTTTTTGCGTGACAAAATCCCCACCCTTGGGACAACATTTAGGTGACAAAAATCCCCACCCTCGGGTGCAAAACATGCGCGTCTTGTATACAAATGCACAAACAATTTTATTTCAAAGTGTCAAATGCCTGCACCCTGGGGCATGAAAAACTTGACCAAACCCCCACCTAGGGGGTGGGGCAGCGTGGGTTGCGCAGGGTTGGGGGGAGGAGGGAATGGGGGAGGGGTGGGGGAAACAATTGATAGGTGCATAAGCGTGCTACGCACACATCGACAGCAACTGATCAGTTGAGTTGCTTTCAGTTGCAATGTCGATGTACGCTAGGCGTATAAAGCCAGGCATTTTCAGGGGTTCTGCACTTCACACATGTATGTCAACCTCTGCAATAACTACATGTATGTTGGTGGCTGACCTTTTGTTAGTACTCTACCATCTGCAACAGGGGGCTGGATTGTCATGGGATTTGCATTGGATGAGGATTATTACTGTAATGCAATTGAGCTCTTAATGTCAAAAGCTACTGTACTTGAAATCAATCAGGGTATCTAGCATAATCTGCTGGACTGGATAATCAGTGTACAATGTTGATAATTTTTGCCCCCAGTAGGACGACTAAGGTAGCATCCACACTACAGCATTTGTTGCCTTTCTGCTACTGTTTTATTGCTGTTCAACTGTCACAAAACCACCGCAACACCAACTTTGGACTCTCACAGTGTGAACCAATTTTTCATTCTACCAATAGGCGTGCTTCTATTGCGACTCATTTACCGGATAATGCCGGAAAAGATGGAAAATGTGTTCAGTGGAAACAGGTCTAATAACCCACTATTTTCCAGTAAATGGCGGGGAGAATTTTCCCTGGCAATTTTCCTTTTCGAGGAAGGAAAATGCCGGGAAATTTATCCGGTAAGCGCCAATAGAAACATGCACCGTTCCGCCCGTGTGCACATACAGGGGAGAAAACGTAAACATACAGTTGTAGTCAGAAGTTTACATACAACTGTGTTAAAACTGGTGTGCTTAAACTTGCGTTGTCACCATTTTTGTGACAGTCTTTACTAAAGTCGTGATTTTGTGGAATTCCTCACGTGCTTGCAGTACTTAAAACATAGCTTGCACACCTTGCAATGGTTCGGGTAGTCCCGTTTACCGTTTTGGGTGATGATGGTAGTGGTGTACATGTATGTAAACTTCTGACTTCAACTGTATGTGACCGCACAATGACTGATCCAATGTCTGTGCATGACCTCCGCATGTGACCTTTATCCAGTAAACTCACGAGGATGGCCAGTAAACTCACGAAGCGCGAGGATGGCCAGCAAGCTCAGCTATTTTCCGGATAGATCGGCTCAGTAAATTCTTCGTGTTACCCACTATTTACAGTAACATTCCGGATCTCCAATAGAAAAACGCTAAATGTTACCGGTAGAATAAACGGCCAGAATTTAAACTATAGTGCCTAGAAATCGACAACAGCAGCCTCCATTTGGGAGTGCTTTGACGCTGTTCTCATCAAGTCAACCCTATTATAATCCTGCAACCCCTGTAGTGTTTATAAGAAGATATCCTTCAAAAGGTATTTTGCTGAATACGTATATTACAGCCTCTGGCAAGATGTCAGGGTCCACTCAGCAAGGGGTCTACAGACAAACAACAGACATTGACCAGCTATGGGATGAGTACCATACATGAGTGGACTTTACAAACCAAAAGCTCTGCCCGCATCACATTTTTGTTTTGATAAATCTTTAAGCTGTTTTATCCATACTTTCACAATATTTCATGCCAAAGTGCAAAGTGGAAAAGCTTGGGACACTTTCCTGTGAGATACAGTAGTAGGGCATAGTGTACGGTACTGTAAATACATCAAGGCCTTTTCACACTACAACCTCTCAACCCGAGTTAATCTCAACCCGGGGCGAACTCCGAGACCGCCCCGGGTTGAAATGCCAATTTTTAACCCCACATTCAACCCCGCATCGTTTCACACTTGTTTCGGCCAAACTGGGTTTATCTTGCCCCGGGGCGAGTTCAACCCCGAGTTGAACGGGGAGGATTCACACTTGTGCAATAAACGATAACCCGGGGGGTGAGTGATATAATCAAGCGTTGCTCGCATGCGTAAGTGCTGTCCAATCCCCTGCTGGAGATACTGGTAGTTCCAATTTTCTGAATTCATCATCGCTTTTATGCCCTGTTTTTCTTTTTTGCTGCTTGTGCCATTTTTTTTACTACAGAAAAGTGCGAAAGTGAATGACGGACGATGTAAATATAGCCTCTCAAAACGGAAGCTCTGATTTTCACACATGTAACAACATGCACCTGGACACATTCATTCAGGAGCCAATTTCATAAAGCTGTTTAGCAGAAAAATTTGCTTAATCCAAAATTTGTTTGCTTTATGGGTTAATAGTCAAAATTGTATGTCAACTTGTGTTTTTAGGAAGAATAGCAGAACACCATTCAATTGCAATACATACACTGTATCTCATAAGCTTTTGACTGAAAACCCATTTTTATAAAGTAAACAAATTGGCCCCAGCTGGTAGTATTGATGCAAATTATTTTTTAAAATGGTAAAATTTTCGCGCTTTGGCATGACATTTGTAGCTCACAAGCAGCAAGAATCTCAACCCTGCTTGTTTCACACTAGTACCGTTTTTAACCCTTGTCCCGAGCAGGGTTGAGTTCAACCAGGGTTGAAACCAATCTCGGGGTTGACGTGTGGGGTTGGCGCGGGGTTCAAATTTCTCAAGTGTGAAACGTCGCTTTCTTCAACCCCGTGCCAACCCCCGAAAGTGTGAAAGGGCCTTAATGGGTATTAATTACCAGTGAACATATTTAAATGTAGAGAAAAACTTGTCTTGTCTTCCAAATGATGCATCCTAGCATTTCATCAAACTGGTAATTTATGAAGCTAACAGGAGCGTCAATTCTTTGAAACTTCCTCTTGAACTTTTTTGTCTTGTCATTCCTATGCAAGGTTGTGTTGGTTTTTAACAAAAGGACTCTCATGAAACTCGTGCATGCACCTCAATATACTTGTAAACATGTGTACCGTGTAGAGCAAATTATGGGTGAACCAAATGTACCTCATCCTTAACATGGGCAATTGAAACCAATGTAATTTTACAGAAAATTATGTATTGATCAAAAGTGTAAATACTGTATACTGTATGTGTATGTTCTAAAGTTCAACAGTTAGGAATAGACTGGACACTGAGTATACTGTGCTAATATATGTCGGGTAAGGGCAAAACAAAACCCAATTAGGATACATTCTCCCCGACGCAAGCCAAATCAATTACTGATTTGCGATCCCCGTTGCGAAATGATTCAAACCGGCTATTTAACACCGGTTGTTTGCAGGTCGTGGGTTCGAATCCCACACGAGCATGCTTCTAATTGAAGCGAAATGGTTCTGGTGATTCCCTGATGGCAGCGGTAATAATGGTAACCTGGTAACAGCGCCTTGAACACCATGCAGGTTGGATATGTGCGCTATACAAATCTAATCATTATTATTATGATGAAGTTTTTCATAGTGTCTCTGGAAAGCATTTAGTACAGTGCTAATATACGTCAGGTAAGGGCAAAAAAACAAACAATTAACATACATAAAAAAAAGCAAGAAAAGAAAAAAAGATAAAACAGCCGCGTCACCGCATCGTTTTGGGAGACTTCAACTAACGCTAAACAGTTCTTTTTTTTTGGGCCTAACCATTGCAATATGGCTGGCTCCCCGAATTCTTCACATTCAAATGGAGGCACAGTTTAGAAAGTCACCTACTATGCTGTTGTTGCTACGTGGTGCATGCCAATACCCAGCAACCAACAGTCTAGTTGCTTTATGCCATTCTCTCCTACAGCATGTACAGTGAACACGGTATTAATTCTGTACTTCACACCTACCGCGTGCACCACATAGCAACAAACAATTTGTCTGGTCAAGTGGATACTAAAGTTTGCATGAGAAAGGAAGTGTGTCTGTATATGCCAGACTCTTAATTCATGTGAAACACGCAAAAACTAATTTAACATGGTGTTTGAATGATGTATGTAATGCTTGACACTCATGTACATGTACATGTACCAGGTATTCAATAAGGAACACGCAAGCTGGGAATGTCATTTAATGATGCTTTAGTCCCAGGGATGTCACAATAAGACTTGGATGCCAAGGCTGACAGGTCTGGCATGTCATTATAACAACTATTCAGTATGGTTAGGCTATTGGGAAATCACTGGGTGGTAGCAATCTGTGTAATCAACCTAGAAAGTACATGTAACGATATACCGGTACATACATTGAAGTGTGCACAAAATTCTAAGAGTAGGCCTATTAATCCACATTGTTTAACATTGTGTTTAACCTTGTGTTTCATTTTCATAATGCCACATTATTATATTGTTATCTAGCGCACATTCCAAACATGTTCACAGTCACATTTTTTTTAATGAAGTGAAGTTGTCTTCCACCTAAACATCGAGATACATGTACATAGATGAGTGGCGCCATTGGCAGCCTATGGCCAGAGACACCGGATAATGATAAATCCCTTTACCCTTCACGAAGGAGTGCTCTGGAATCTGTTAAGCGCGTTACACAACACACTAAACTGATGGTTTTATGTATCCCTTCCAAAGCAATTGTGGTTGAGTGCCTTGCTCAAGGGCACAGGTACCACAGGCAGGTTTCGAACCCACAACCGAGTTTTCTCTCAAATGTTGCGAGTTAACAAGTCAAATTACTCGGCCACGGTATCCCACAGATGCCTCGTAATGCCTGGAAAAATTATGATTATCACACACAAGCTCAAACACACATCTTCCTCACATGTGTAATTTGCATGATGCCATATTGCATGCACAAAAGGATGGAAGATATTACACTGGAAAATCTTATTTTATGGATGAACTATAAAACAATAGGGATTGACTGTGGTTAATAATGTAGTGTGTACATGTACATGAAGTACCGGTACAACAAAAACTGTCAACACTTTTATAATTTCTATTTATTTATTTATTTATTTATTTATTTATTTATTTATTTATTTACCACATCCAACAGCGGAGAGACCGCCAATTACAGGAATGGGAGCAAGTGTGGTTGAGTGCCTTGCTCAAGGGCACAGGTGCCACAACCCGTTGCGGCCCGGAATCGAACCTACATTCTAGTACTAGCACAGGAACTTAAGTTCGACGCACTAGACCGCTCGGCCATAACACCCTACGAAACAGGCAATATGTTTGACAACCCTACACATGTAGGCCTGTATTAACGGTACTTGAAATGTACAGTTTGTAAGCTGCCAATGCAGGTGCACCTGGCTAGACATTATTGATTCCAAATTCTTGTATCACACCACGGATGCGTGTGCATTTAAATAAATTATACAGTACAACCTGTACAGTAACAATAGGGACCATTTGAGAGATGACGTACATGTATTGAAAGAAACCAATCATTGCCAATGGGTGATCATTTCTAATTAAGCATATTTAATTTAAAAATTTTTATTTTTTAAATGTCAGTAAAACAAGTACCGGTACATGTACAAGTTGTAAAGTGGCTGTAATTACAGTACGACATTACGTCACCAGACCAGCGTTCGAATTAGCACTGGTCCGTTGGCCAAATGACAGTTGAAATCGTCTCGGGCCAGCTAGAAAGCCTCCCCGAATGGTCCGGTTGTCCAGTTGAATTCAAATAGACCCATGCCATGTATGTGAAATTTCCGCGTTAATTTCCATAATGAGCTTTTTTTTTTCATGTTTCCGCATTTTTGTTGAGCGTGGCAGATTTTATTTTCCACTTTTTTCTACGCACTCATGGTCGTCGTCCATCTTGTTTTTACCAAGCAAGAAAACAGCGCCCTCCATTGACAGTAAATACATGTAGACTTGTCCAAGTCTATGACACTTCCGTCCGCACCAAGACACTTATGTGCGTGCGTGATTGTATGTAAACTGGGCGTGCGTGCAGACCGCAACTGCAATGAGTCGCGATTCAGACTTGTGCTAGTCTAGTTACCAAGATGGCGCCATGAAACGTCCGTGTAGTGTGTCGTGTGCGCGCGTGTTTTTGCTTGTTTTTGCCGCCCGCTGCGCCTAGAGTTGACCGGCCGCTCTCGCTGGCAGGTTTGCTGGCACGGCTCGCCTGGCCTGGCCTGCAGTCCTTGCCCCGTCCATCCAAGGACAGGCCGTGCCGTGCAGTGATAATTTTTGAGCTGAACGGATACTGGCCGTGTCCGTTAGTGATGTCGATCCTGCAGATCGTGCAGTTCCCGAGCCGGGAAGCGGCCTGGTGACTGGTCTATGAAAAAAGTTTTACCAGACGACCAGACTGTAACAGTGGATTTGGGTTGTAAGATTGCAGCTTATTGACTCCCAGAAGGTGAAAATGTAATGAAAAAGTCATCATACAAAAATGTACTAACTGTGGATAAATGTTGACAAATATTTTTTTTTAAATTCTGTTGGCCTCCATAAAGTGTTTGCATTAAATTTATAAATGATTCACTGCCCATTTTTAAAAATTTTGTTAGTAAAAATATTTAAATGTCCACAAAAACATGCATCCTGTGAGTTTGTATTAAACAAAGGAGCCTTTTTTAAGACCCAAGAATAGCTCAAAAATTCACCACACATTTAATATTCACTCAAATGTGTTTATTGCAAACACTAAAGGTCGACTGTGTGTAAAATGAACAACCAGAATTGAAATTTGAACCGGGCCACTTGAAACGCCAACGGGCCAGTCAAAACTTAAGCAAACTGGTCCTGGTGGCCAGTTGGGAAAAAAGTTAAGGGCGAACGCTGCAGACTACTTTATGAAAGATTTTTCCCTACTGCCTTACATTGTACAGCTGTCATCCTGCAATAACAAAACACCCTCAGCACAGTAATGCAGTGCAACAATGTAGCACATACACTGAACATGTATCAAAGAAATTGCCTTCAAAAAATGAATAAAATGCTACTGGCGAAATACACAATGTAGGTGTGCCTACTTTTATTAGGATATTATTCATGTTGCATGAGATTGTACTATGTTAGCCTTAATCCAAATCAATAAAAGCTCCACTATTAAAAGCAGACAGTGCAATTTTAATTAGGAAAACAATCCTAATTCTTTTGTGAACCCATGCTTTTAGCACAATGGTATGCAAAGATAGAAATTCTGCTCAATCTACAGCTGTGCAAACTTGAATCTAAGTTAGTATTGGATTGAATATTAAATTTCATTCCCACATTTTCTGTGTTTACGTGTAAATTTAAAATGAAACAATTGTACACGTATTACAAACTGTAATGTACCGGTACCCTAGTAAATAAACTTAACTTTAGAAGGGAATTCTTTTGTACATGTATAGTGCATGCATGTTTAATTTGGGCAAAATTTCATTCCTGTAGCAACATACAAAATACATGTGTACATATCGGTTAAAAGATACTGCTTTTTCTCTGCATAATTTGTTCAACATCATAATTTGCAATTATAGTCACATCCTTAACATAATTCAAATATTTCAATACCTAACAAATAATCAGAATACTTTATGATGTTCTTGACCCAAAACAGGGATTCTCCTGATAAACTAATAAATTTACAGTATGCAGCTTCATGTTACAGTTAGTTGTCTTACATGTACTACATGAGGAAGCAATTAAAGAAAATCTTTGATTGCACTAATACATGTACAATAACATGGTTATCATACCGTAGATACACATGTATTTAAAGCCCAGCTTTGGAGAGTATTAAACCAAGACGTCTGCATTTTCTGTATTCAGACATTCAGACAGTCTTGCCCGACAAGAAATGTGAACCACTTCAAAATTAGTAAGAAATAATAGCTAACAGTAACAGTTGATCAAATACTAGAAAACGCGTATTTGGCACAGCGCCGGCAAAATCTTGCACATTCAAATGGGAGAATAGAACAAAAGAATGGGGCGAGACTGCAGAAAGGCACCAGGCAATGGGCCACACTTCAAGTGCAGATGTAACAGATGGTGCATCTCTGGTCTAACACCCCCTCCTGCCCCGCACATTATAAACCAGCTAGGGGCAAATGAGCTTCCTGGTGATATCTAAGCATTTGCTCCAGCTACAATATCCTATAATGTGTGCTCTATTCTATTGAGCGGATCACTGGAGTGCTGCTGCCCCACTACTGTATAAATTGGGGTAATTATGTGGAGACAGTACACATTGGGGGCCTTTGTGCAATTGTGTGTACATTGTTGATCATTTCGATCTGAGGCATTGTCAAATGCAATCAAATCTAGCTACATGTACTGTACCTTGCCCAATGCAATTTTATCAACAGTGATCAATGTAAATTCATCTGCATTTCCACAATGGCGCGTAATGATTTGAATGTAAATTATGTTGGTGATTTAAATTATGTACCTGTACTAGACTGTGGGAGATGTCACTTTACGGTCACAAACTACATGTACCAGTATACATATATGTACAGTTGAAGTCAGAAGTTTACATACATGTACACCACTACCATCATCACCCAAAATGGTAAACAGGAGACTACCTGAACCATTGCAAGGTGTGCAAGCTATGTTTTAAGTACTACAAGCACGTGAGGAATTCCACAAAATCACGACTTTAGTAAAGACTGTTACAAAAATGGTGACAACGCAATTTTAAGCACACCGGTTTTAACACAGTTGTACCGGTATGTAAACTTCTGACTATACAACTGTACATGTAGACTGAGTCGAATAGCTGCCATCTTGTAGGGCAGTTTCTTTGTTCCGCGAGGACATGCACGGTTGCACATTTTGTGATTTTGTGACTATTTTAAATAACAAAAAGGGGCCCACAAGATATGATTTTAATATGATTTGTTACTTTGTCAAAAATAGTTTCATTTGAAATTCAACAGTCATGGCAAACAGCACTGCCTCAAATGAGATTTTGGCCAAAACACAAGATGCAGTTTCTGTAAAAATGGACGTTGTCTTTTTCAACAAAACAGAAAATCGTTGCCAGCCTACCAGTTTAAGTCACAGCTACAGCGCATAGTGAGTTGCTTGGGCCTGAGGTGTTAAGAAAAACTAAACATTTCAAATTAGGCCCAGTGATCCATCATTTTCAGAGCAAAATTGCAGGGCAGGAAATTTGTCACTGAAAGGGCACTGCCATTTGTGTTTTTGGAGGAGTCTTTTGGATATATATTAAAAAGGGCACTTCCATTGGAAAATGAAAGTCTATGAAGTATGAGAGGAATTGCAAAAGGCACCAAGGCCAAGACCAGGGGCAACAGAGGCAATGGCCTCCATGGCCTTCGTGAATTTCCAGCCCGGCTGAAATTGAAAAAGCTCTACCGGTACAAAGGGTACGTTCAGACGGAGGCACAAGTTGGTACTTTTTTAATTGCGCTTGGGTTGTTTAGATAATAATTCCTTAATCCAAAATACGCTTGCGTTCATACAGAAAAGTTACGCCGGCACTTCACGATAAAAGTGGCTTAAGTTATTCCTCCGAGATTAAGCAACGCCAAATTTCTGAGGTGACCTTCCGGTCACGCAAGCGCGCGTGCGGGAAAACGGCGGCGCGCCATAATGCATCCACAACATAATATGGAGGTTTAGATGCACGTCGAACGCGAACGTGAAATGCTTTAAACATTTGGTCATTATTCTGAGGAGATCTTAGAACAGATGAAAACAAAAACCTACATTTTTTACTTTTGTGGTGAGATAAAACTTTTTATGTGACCAAGATTCGAGCCCGAGTTCTAAGAGTAAGACCTCCTCGGCCTCCTGAGGTGACCGATGCTGAAATAATTTCGCGTTCACGTTACGTGCATCTAAACCTCCCTAATAAACAAGGCCCAGTATACTTGCACATGTACAAATACATGTATGTACACACATTCGTGTATGCTCACCGGGCATTGTGCATGTGAGATATGTCAAAATGGCTCCGTGCAATTTGATCAACGATATTTCTCGCGTTTTTGCTTGCCTGTATTCGGGGTGAAAGAGAGAGCTCGTCGGATGATGAGGCCGAGTGTAACAATCGAGTGCTGGAGAAAATCATGAGAAGGGTTAGGGTTAGGGCTAGGGTTCTGCTTCAGCCCCCACTCCGCCAATCTGGACGCGATCCTTTACAGTATGGTCTTCTTTATCACCGGCGCAGCATGACGGAATTCCTCGTCCCAAATATTTATTAGAGCGAGGATTTCCCGACTTTGCCAATTTGATCCACGAATTTGAGTATATTTTTCAGCAGCCATGTTCCAGTTGTTCTCTCATCAGAATTACACGTGGATATTACGGTAATGGAGGGTATGGTAGTTGGTCAGCGCGAATAAACTACTATACAGGAAGTGGCAGGTCAGTTGCGTTCCACCGGAGATTTACGACTCGGCGCAGCAGGGGGTGACAGTTGTCCTTGGCGCAACTTGCGCTATTCCTCCACTTTTCGCGAGAATAAGTTACGCCACCTTGGTGGCGTAACTTATTCCTCTGCGGGTGGATTAGAGCGTTCCAACGAGGAATAACTTAGTATTTTCGGATTAACGATTAACTTACGCCTCGTCTGAACGTACCCATACTGTATACCTTAACAGGAAATTAAGTTTTCAAATTTCAAGTGCCGTGTAGGTCAAATCATGGGTCAATGATGTAAGCCTACACACACAAAGCAAATTCTGAGGTAAACATATTTGCTGCTCTTGTGTAGGCCTAGTTACTAATAGGTATACAATCAAAACAGGTTCCAACTACATGCACATAATGCACAAGCCTTTCTCAACTGCGGACAGATTTATGAACTCGGTATGCATTTGCTGCCATGGACAAGATGTCACTTCAGGGGTTAACTGACTGCATGTAACCATAGTTACTTGTTCACATTCATGTTGTGCATACGTGTACATTGTGTTTGTGTACAGTGCATTCTATCATTCTTTTTGAAGAAAATAGCTCAGTATTTTAACAATTCACTGGTAGTACAGTAGGTCCCTATGTTTTTAAAATACATGTTTCTAATCACACTACATTATCCCGACGTCAAAACTCCAAACTCACTTACTATATTGAATAGTGAACATGTAGACTGATATCATAACATGTGGTAATTCCGCTACTGGTTTCCCAAAATGATTTACATGTACAACCCATCAAGTCCAAGGCAAAGATAAATACTGACTGAGATAATTGGACAAAATGTTTGATGTGGTGTCAAAACTGAAATAACGAAACTCGATGAGAAAAATATGGTTTCCGTATGGGAATGTAATTTATGTAACCACACATACAGCATAAGCGACACCCACCTTTAATCCTGTTTGGGTAAATTACAGGTCATTGGTGATAAACTATCATACACAAATACAATTAGTTTTTTTTCCAGATCCCTAGGTTATCTCGGGGTTAAAATGACAAATTTAACCCCGAGATTACCCGGGTAATTCGGAGCGTTCACACTACACTTCTTGAGGTTAGAAATTATCTGGGTTAACTGTCTCAAAACCCCACTTAACCCGGGTAATTTCTAACCCTGCTCCGGAGATGGGTTAACCCACCAATCTCGGGGTTAACTGCAGCCTTGAGACGATCCTCCGGGTTACCTTCAATAGTGTGAATGCTCGCCGGGTTTTCTTTAATCGGTTGAATTTTATCACCAGAGCTGATTTTCGCCCATGCACAGGGCGAATCCAGAGGGAGGGGCATGGGAAGCGCTTCCCCACCCCCTTCCAACTGTCGCAACCGTTGGGGTATCTGCCTCATATTACATCACAGTTTTCGCCTGCTTAAATTGGTTACATTGATTCTTAAGTGGTCTTCCTATTGGACTTTGGAGTTACAAAATGAAGTCCAATGGGAATGCACGAAGAACTATGTCAAGTTACTTCAACCACAATGTAAAACCTACTTACAGGCCAAGAGAGGATGCAGTTAGCTTTACGCTCAACCACGAGTTTTATTTTGTCAAGAATCTTGAAACAAGTTAACCTGCATACAATGTACCGGTAAGAAAGGTGTAGCTCACTTACCCAGCTGGATAAACTATGAGCCCAGTGGTGGAATCACATGCAAAGGCTCGGTTGTCTCTGACCGTCAAGCCAAGCACTCGCTCAAGGCTCACCTGAATATTTAGGGAAAACAAATGTGCACCAGGTCACGTGACACAGCAACAAAATGTTTTCTTACTTTAAATACTAGCTACATGTACATGTACATTATGTAACCCCACATCAACCCCAACATTCGACTAAAATCACTAATGACCACATGACCACTGGCAGCCTCGTTTCAGATGTTGAGCCGTTGTACATGTATTACATCATGCTCTTTTCAATTACAAGTTTTATCACAAAAGAAAGCACTGAGACCATCGTTTTTAATGAAAATTTGAAATACGTCTATTAGACAACAATTTGTGCAGCCTCCCCAGGAAAATATTCTGAAAGGTCAGCAGATGCCATAATTGTTCACAAGGTTTAAAGGCAGTACGGTATACCGTATGGTACATGATTGGTATCTCGAAAATCAGAAATGTTCACAGATTTATGCCTAACTTACACAATATAAGCACGATGACCGTAAAAAACTTTCCCTGAACGGTTTTATCTGAAGTGCTATAGTCATCTTTGAGAAATGAGTAAAACAATTATGTTTCGTCTTATGAGACGAAAATTCAATTCGCCCCAAAACCATTTCGCCCAAGTGCCATTTCACCCCAAATCACTTCCTCCAAACACTACATCGCCCAAATGCTACATGTACTTCGCCCCAAAACCACTTCGTGCACAGGCCGTGGTTCAGGGCGAAATGGTTCAGGGCGAAGTGGTTTTGGGGCGAAATGACTGCAAACCCTTTTTTCCCTGTTTTCTCAAAAGTTAGACGAAGTACGGAGCTGGTTTTTGTTCAGGTTGGTTTTAAACAGTTTACCAATCATGTACCGGTATACTATCTCAAATTTTTAATGTCAAAATTCTCAATTCAGACGAATATTTTTTTTAAACTGCCTCTCAGCTGTCTATTCAGTTTTCAAGGTTTTGACAACTTTAAAGTAGAACTCTTGACTTGTTTCACTTCAAAGAGTGAACTGAATGCTTACTGTACTGTGATGACAGTTATTGCATGGACTTATGAATAAAGTGGTTGACTGAACACAAGTGGTTGTACAGATCTACCCCTACTACAGTAGAATGACCTGGCTCCAGTGACCTAGCATGACACCAATGCAAGGCCATACATGTACCTATGTATGTTCAATGACTCAGAGATAAATGGGATTGACTCAATCAGCAGGCACTAATGCATTAGTCAGATTATTTAATCATAGATGATCCACTGACAAATGCACATGAATTCCAATATACTGTGACACTTCTGGGGTTGATTTTTTTACTGGGTTTCAGAAAATTATTACCCCCAGCAGCATATAACAGTATGTTCATGTATGGCCACATGAGTTGAACAACACCTTTACTGTTGGTATTACCCAAATAAATAGGCCACTGTGGTCCCATCTCTTTGCAAGTGTGACATTTTAAAACTTGTTTTTAAAGATTTATTTAAATTCACTCATAATAATGTAATTTGGATTGGAGTAGTTCTATGGGATGGGTAAAACCAGCAGCTACCTTTTCCAAAAATGAACTGTTTAGACTTAAAATGTAATATTAAAAGTTGAAAAATGCCTTGGGGTAGGTACCCCCCTTACATCATTTAAACAAATTCAAATATTATCAAAACTACATGACATAAAGACATGTGTGTTTGTAAATTATTTCAAATATTCTACGCTATCAAAATTGCACCAAAAAATTATTTTAAAACACATTTTTCAAAATGTCACACTTTGGCTTCCACACTTTGACAACATTTCAAAGATGGCTTTATCAAAATGAGCATAATTTCTGCAGAACTGCAATTCCTCACGATAAATACTTTATATTTTTGGTATACATAGACCCCTTGCACGGCGGCCATGACAGAGGGCAGGTTTTCATATTTAAATGATATGACAATAGATCCACAAAGTGCCTACTCGTGCATGACGTACTGTGACAATGTGACTGCCCTCTGTCCTGGCCGCTGTGCAAGGGGTCTATTTGCGACCAACAGCTAAAAACATGTTCATATGTAAAATGTACACATAATTATACTCAGGCCCGTAACCAGGGGGTGATCTGGTGGATCGGACGATCCCCCCGCGGAACAGGGAGTTCCGCTCTACAAAATAAAAATTCAATAATTCGAATAATTCAATTTTTCGTCGCACAATATAGCCAGTTGTTATTGTATTATGTTGTTGTATATCACACAGTGATCATATCTGAAATAGGGGGCTCATCTACTTATCCATGCATTCTTCGTTATGTATGCAATGTTATGTATAGCCGGCATTTTACTGTTTCAAAACTTGTGCCTGACGGCACTATTCGATCCCCCCCCGCAAAACTCGCTGGTTACAGGCCTGATACTGGCAAAGAGAAACAAGATACATTTTCTACATGTACATTATTTTTAGTTATTTCATTATTTACACCCTGTTTACACTTGATACCGAGCTGGGGGTCGAACACCGAGCTAGGGATCAGCCCCGGATCACAACTGAGTGTAAACACTCTCGGAACCAAATTGGCCCCGGATCAGACCCCGAGATTTTGGTCTCGCGTTGGCGGAGGGTTCGATCCCGAGCTGGGGATCAGTTTGCGGTTAGATAAGCAATTAATATTTACCGCAACCTGCCACATCCGCTCCACAGCCGTAGCAGGGGAAAAGCCCGCGAAATTCAAGTGGCCTCATGTACACTGTATATGCACAACCCATGCACACATTGATCAGTACATGCACACACAGAGCATGACCTTTGACTGCAACTTCTGGCACCACGCTCGAGATCAACGACAGAATGTAAACGCGGCACTCAGGATCATTGCGATTACCACTGATGCATTCTTATCAGGGGACCAATCTTGATCCCAAGTTCGGGACCAGTGTAAACATGGTGTAAGTCCTCAGTAGAACTGTTATCTTCCTAATACAGCTAAAACTCGATCACAAAAATCTTACCCTTTCAGAAAGTGGCACGCCCTTGCTCCTCTTCTTAGGCATAGGGGCTCGAATGGTCTTCTTGGACGGCACCAAAACTCTCTCGGGCAGGTTGAGAACATTAGGTCTCTGATTGACATTTCCACTCATTTTAGTGCGGAACGATGTATGTGATCAGAGAGCAGGCTGCTACGGGTCTCAATATTCACCCCTTAAACTTTTATAATGCATTGTGGACACTGGAATCAAAAACAAAACACGAATTGGTAAAAAATCAACAGGACTTCACATTGACTATTCTGGCCGGACTAGATATGAGTACATATACAACATGGCGGCGCTCATATTTAGAAATGCAAATATGTGCATGTGCAGTCACTTAGACCATATTGGTGTTTCCGTGTTTTTAAGTCAGTGGTTTTTTTTTTCATCTCATGGGTAAATATTGGCTTAAGCTGGGCTTACGTCATTAGGGTTGTAGTCGAGTCCATCACAAGTCTATCACCGATAAAAACACAAGTCCAGAGCCGATAAAATCACATGTCTGTGACAAGACAAGTCCATCACAAAGTCCAGTAACAAGAAGCAAAGGATGAACATGCACAGAAGAATGCGCTTCAGTCGGTAGGTCGGACATACGCGGTGCGGGTGCGGATAAGTGTGCACACCAGTCTGTGCACAAAGCAATGAGCGTCGTCCAGAGCGAACCGACAACCCAGCATGCCTCCTTTTTTCGCTAAGCTAAATCTTCGTAGGCTAAATCTTCATCGTGGCTTGTTTTTTGCCTCAAGGACGTGCGTAGTGGTTATGCCTGACAAGGTTTGGGTAGGGACTTGGAAATCTGTGACATCAATAGCCACGCAGTCGTGACACTATTATTGGTCAAATCCGTAACCGAAGTTTGCAAGCTTGATGGACCGCTGCGTAAAATTGCACTGTAAATCATGCCGCCTTTAGTTTCCGTCATTTAATCTGCCAGGCTGATTTCTTTTTGGTACAGGCCTATTGGTGCTGGTTTTCTTTGTATTTGTGGCAACCTGTGCAGTGGTGAGATTTTTCGCCCCACAATATCACCAAAATCGGCAGTTGGCGGGCGCCGTCAACTACCTAGTCTTGATTAAAGACACCAATACAGGCATGACTATAGGCATAACAAAGCCCGCGCCTATAGTGCCCTCATGCTCTACTTGGCACCACCGTTTATTGTCAGTTGTTGGCGCCCTGTTTACAGACTGCTCTTGAAGTACAAGATAAATATATAACGCTTGAATTTAAGAATAAGGCCAAACAAAATAAATGGTGTGTTTACGGTACGGGTTACCGGGAATTTTTGAGGCCAAAATGCCGACCTCAAACTTTTTATTGCCAATTTCCAAGTTGATAATTTTAAATGAGCACTATTCCTAATAATTTCCAACGAACATAGCATTTTCTACACTTGTAAAACAACACGCAAATGCATGAACTGAAATGTAAAAAATAATGGATTTCTTTTAGGCTGTTACCGTAAACGCACCATTTATTTTGTTTGGCCTAACCAAGAAAAAATAACGTGATTCGTTCCAAGGATCTAGGAGGGCACTTTGCATCACATCACAATTTTTGAAGTTGCAGTCTATTCTGTATTCATTTTCATTTTCATTGACGATTCCGCACGTAAATTTGACACATTTTAACAAGCATAAATTTAAATAGGAACCGCTTGATGAATTTTTTGCAACAAAAGTATTTTGCAACCAATGTGGAAGATAAACTGAAAATAATCTCTTGAAAGCACTAACAATCACGCCCGTGAACACGTCAACAAATTTACAAATTGGTATTTTTTTTCCTATACATTGAACAAAGATTTTAAGGAAATTACCTCCTGGAATCAACACATAATGTAATTTTAAGATTGCACTTTTGTCGCAAATGTTGCTTTTCTGTAGAAAAATCACGTTTTCTTCTTTAAAAATTGCCTTCAGTTAGTGCACAAGATAACCATTCACGCGCGTGTGCAGCGCCCTCTGTTGTCGCGCTTACGCACAGACCGCTCGCCGCGTCATTTTGTGCATTACTTTATGCAGTAATTTTATCATTTATTTATCTCAGAAATGCAACATTTGTGACGGAAGTGTCAGTGGGAAGTATATCTTAGAATGGGAGACTTTTGGCTATCCTGGTTTAGACACAAGAGGGCGCCCTTCACGATCCCGGAAGTGATTTTCTTCTGACTTCAGTCTCGTTTGTTTTACGTGTGGACGTAAATTTGCTCAATTTCAGAGCTCTATTTCTCAGCAATGAAGTCCCGTACATCCTGTATTTTTGTGGTGTGTGGCGGAAGGACTAGTCATGGTTTTCTAAACAATACATACAAACTGAGAAAGTTGTGGAGTTTATCTATAAAAACGGCAACAGTGGTCAACAGCGGCGCGCGGCGGCGGCTTCGGTGTACTTCAAGCGCGTACGTCACTCACCGCTGTGTAAATTTATGGCTGTACGCACTATATAAACGGAGGAAGAAACAGACGGAGCACTCAATGCAGTGTGTCGCTTTTCGGACGACTTTCACCGGTTTAAAGACGATTGTATGAGCAGTGTTCATGTCACTATCAATTTCCATTTTTTGTTGAAAAAAGAGCAAAATGTCTTACCCCCACCCCCAGTCACTTCATTAAAACTTTGTGAAAACAAGTTTGAATGACACATGCAGTGTTTGAAAAACACAAATTAGGCCAAAAATTAGTCTTCCAAAATGATGCGGTGATGCGTTTTTGTTTTATTATTATTTTTTTGTTTGGTAAGGGGATTCCAAGCAATAAAGTCAAGTTGACATGAAGCCAACAGGCATGTTTATAATCGAAACACTCAACAACAAAAAACCTTTGACGCAGAGGGTTGAAAGTGACGCGTGCGTCCACGATAGTTTTTTGTTTGTGTTTTTGACTTACATGTGTAACGTGATATCAATTTTCACCCGAGAGGCATGGTTAAGTACCACCCCCACCCCCAGGCTACCACACCTCGGACATGAGAATTGTCACTTTTTGAGTGACAAAATCGCAACCCCTGGGCCAAAATTTGTGACAATATCTCCACCTTGGAACATCTGGTCAATGCCGAGGCATGTTACCAAGTCCCCACCCCACCCTTCGGACAATGCCTGCAGGGAAGGGGTAGAATGTTGATAAAACATTTGCATACATGTAAGAATGAAAGAAACAAAATTCTTTTTGCTTGCTATTTTGTTAATGGTTTAGAAAACTATAAATATAAGTGTACATGTACATGATAAATCTGCATAGAATATACCAAATAATGTTCATTTTCAACATAATTGCAGAATACCCTGCAATTCTTAGTCCGTGTAGCATTAGGTAGACATGGCTTCGGAGGATTGTATTACGAAGGAAAGTTTGGTCCGAGAACGAGTCGATAAAAGCACGTGCAACATCAGTTTTGAGTTGCAGGGTATTCCGCAATTGCTTTCAAATGTTCTACATGTAGTTTTCAAATTACCACCTGCTGACAGGGCCGTGTACGGAATTGAGCAGTTGGCCATTACACAGTATGAGACTGGCTGAAAAAGAAATTCCAAGAGTTACATAAAAGACACCCGTAAATTTGCCACTTCTAATTTTGGGTTTTCTATCAAATCAGCATGTTCTGATGTCTGTTAAATCATTTTGAGGAATACAAGTAATGGTCAACTTATCAATTATGGGGCTAAAAGAAACATGACGATTGTTAACTTGAGACTATCGGCAAGTTTAAGCTGACATAACATTAATAAGTTCTTGACTAAGAAATAAAAAAAAGAAACAAAAAGCTAATATGTACTGGTAAATCCATGCAATGTACATTTACAGTCCTCAATGTTCCTGCCAGTTGCTTGGTTTTAAAAGCTTTTTAGAATGTGTAAACACAGGAAATTAATAAGTATTTTAGCTCAATAAAATAATTAAATGGCAACAAAATGTTGATTTATTTTTGAATTTTTTTTTGACCATTGATAATTTGAGCATACAATTTGTTTCCATTACATGATTGAGCTGCATAAATCAATGTTACAATACATGTACACAAATTCACAAAATTAAAATTAATTCAGTCATTTCACAAATGTCGACTCTGCTGCCATGGAAGGCATAACCATCCTGACTGCCCATGGAAGAACGCCTGATCTGAATCATTTGGATTTCCTGGAAAGCCTTGGCTGCTTCATTTCACATGTCGGGAATCTGTCAGAGAAACAAGTCATAAATAAAACAAGAGGTTACTTCACTCCTATTAAATTGAAACATTAAAGATACCTTTTTTACGGTTTAAATTCCCTTTATTGGTCGCCAGGAAATTGTTGAATGTTTTTCACTTCCCTCACTTCCCCTTTAAAATATTTGCACGTTTTGGTGGTTTTTAAGTTTTTATGAGAAGAATAAGTGGCGACCAGTAAACGGAATTCTTTCCGTTTTTACAAAATTAGTCTGCCTGCTGTATAATAGGCTTAACTTCACATCAAAACAAAAGCAAATGTCTACAGGTATGTTTACAACAAAAAAAGATGTGAATATTACTTTATGACGTTCAAGTTAAGATTCGCACTGAAGTGAAGACTGAAGCAAGACCTAATTTGTGAGATCTAGCTTTTACCTGCTTGCTGTCCTTGTGGATGCCTTTAAAAGCCATAATGTGTGTGGAGTTGACATCACGTTTGTTGATTGTTCCTCACACTGTTGTAGACCCCATTTCTGGCAAAACAAAAATAAATTAATTAAATTTTAGAACAAATTTCTAAGCATTAGGCTTACACTGGGAAAATGTGTATTTGGTTTTACCACTTCAACCTTCATTTGTGATGAGTAAAAAATAAATAAACATATTAGTATTAAGAGATATCTCAAAAATATTATTAAAATATATATATATACCACTCATTGCCAAGTCTGTCAAGAACAGCGTAATTCCATGACCAGGTCTATGCTATGGTCAGCGCCAGTGTAGCCTAGGCCTGGATTAGAAATGGAATAGGCCTCGTGGACATGCACATGACTATGAAAATGGAAAGGTACGTTGAAGAAAAACAATAGACTGCATTTCCTCTGAAGAGATGGGAATGTAAAAATCACAAATCTGATGATCAGAGTTCAGACTTTCTTCCAAGTTCATGGCATGCCATTTTCACTCCATTGTTAGACGTTTAAGCAGTTATTCAATTGTACTCGGATTTCCATTTCAGTAGCCAAAGCAAGGCCTAAGTTAGGCGAGGCCTCGACTCGACACGACAGCCTAAGTTATACAGGCATCTGCTTCTAGTTCTACACAACCGTCCGATATTGTATGTGCACACACTACATGTATACATCGTAACACGATCATCCACATGCATGACCGAAAACAAAATGACAAAAAAAACCGTGCGTTTACTTACCTCTTGGCAACCAACGTTTCCGCGCGACGTTTCAGCTTTTCCTTTTCAAAGTCCATTTTTTAAGTTCTTCAATGGTTGATTTTTCATGATGACTGTTTGGACTTTCCATCGTTGATTAATGTAGGGTTTCACGGCGACATTTCCAACCGCATTTATAGCACGAAAATACGTGTAATGCAATGGCTGTCATCGTGGCGCGAAATGCGCTGGGACCGTATGTTTGGCGCCCTCTGTTGATATTGCTCCTCAAAAGTCTCCCATTGAATAAGCTATCGATTCCAATATATAAATTTACCCAAATCCGTGTTCAATGTATATGAAAAGAATACCTACAAATTTATACCACAACTATAAGCCAGTTCGGAGTCTCGACTGCGCATGCGTCTCCCGACTTTGATTTGAGATAAACAAAGGCGCACCCTATCCGAATGCACTGTGTTTATCTCAAATGACCTTTGACACAATCCCATAGACGTGCATTGCGCGCCCGAGATTCCGAACTGGCTTATTAGATTCCTAGTTACGGCGTAACAAATTTGTAAATTTGGAGATTCCTAAAAATCGCGTTGCAACATCTCCACCGTGTCCGTGCGCGTAAAGATTTAGCCCAACCATGGAGCATGGAGGTAAAGCACAACTGTATTATGGGAATGAAAACGGGGCAAAGTCTGCCCCGAAAACCTTCCCACAATACATTGCTGCTTTTGTGAAAACTCACCCAAGCGGTATTTGCGATAAGGTCTAGCCCAGGTTGGACGTCGTCTTCATTGCATTTACGAGTGACGTCCAGGTCACGATGTCTCTAAACAGGGGGACTGAAACTTGCACATACATTTTTGAGCTATTTTACCTTTTAGTGGACGTCGAATTGATGTCCGTATATCCTTTGCGTCTTCATTTACAGGAACGGAAGGTTTAATTGTCGTATATACCAAATTTGATGAACAAAATAGTGAAATCTAAGGCACATCCTAACGTTAAAGTTCAGAGAAATAAATAACAGCTGCCGTCCGTCACGTATCGTGAAGTTTGGATAGGCTTGCGCGTGCGGCGTCACGATTTCAGGCACGCAATGCGCCGAGGTCATGTCCTAGTTCAGTTGCGACGCGCGCACGGACGGCCGCGCCGGCACGCGTACGCGTGACTACGCGCGCGGTGAGAACAAAATAAGCTGAACGTAACTTGGCTGGCTAGCTGTAGTAGTGGATTATTTGTGCACAAATATATAGCAAATTAGCGTGACTTTTTGCCGTTTTCCTCCGGAATATGCAGTTCAGTGATGTGTAGTGGATTTCTAAACCCGGCAATCCCAAAGATTAGGACACATGGAACTTTGTTAGCACATTACCGGCCATCCTCTTGCAACAGTGCCCCTTTAACGCACTCCCTCACTCCTAGCGTACATGGCCCTGTTTAAAAAAGGCCCCATTTGGCGGTGGGACTAGCGACAGAAATCCTGTCGCCTCGGCTGGACCAATCAGGACGCTTGCAGTGCATTGTGCAGCACGATTGCAGGCATTCAAATGTCACGCGCGCAGTTGTAAACACCGTGCACGCATGTGATACATGTACTCGGTAATGCTGGCCGTTGTCCGCGTCGGCGATTGGCTGCTATTTAAAGCATACTGGGGAATCCGTTGCATTACATTCATCAGCATGCATCCCTGTTATTAATTTGGAAAACTGCGGAGTAAATAAGGTTCGTCGTTTGAAAGTTTGGTAGGAATGGGACAGTCATAAGGAACAGAACCCAATAGAATTTCTGGAAAGTATAGAAATTGTTTCTTTTCGGCATAACATGACCGAATTGATTAAATTACATCAAAATTACTCGGGCGTGAGTTGGCTCAAGACAACAGCCGGCTCGCTCCACAGATTTGCGTGTATTTCCTCAGGGTATTGTCACGTCGCTTTGCAGAGTAGAAATTCCCTGAAATCTCAGGATGATTACCGGCTTCCAGCACAAGGTAGAAATATTGATTTTTTCTGTTACAAAAATTTTCACCCTGTTTTTGGAACTTCATATCCTGGACTCCGTATCCCCATGTAGTATGCGGTACGGAGTCCAACCTGGGCTACGATAAGTTATGATAAGGTCTATGGCCCAACGAACAACGTTACCCTATCTTACCTTCCTAAAACATAGTTTCCATGATTTCTATCTAACGTTATTTAATAATATCATCATGTAATTGTTTAGCACCGTTAAATCATTGTTATGAATGTTCGTGGTCAACTCACAACTTCTATCGATTCTGGCCTCCATCATGATCGATCAACTACTGCACTGCATTTTGGGATCCTATTTCGGCAGGCTGCATGCAGCAGCAGTCATCATGCATGTCATATGCACCCGCCACTAGTCGTCGTCTGCTGCATGCACTGCTTTCGAATTTCCATAGGATTTACCTGTTTGTCACCTTTCTTAGCATTGCGCTCTGCCATTGGATAAAATTGTGAACATCTAAGCCGTTTGACCAATCAAAAGGATTGTAAGGAATTAATTTGAAGGAGTACACTGAGGGCGCTCTACCAAAACAACAGGCGGCAGAGATATCAGTTCATTTGTTTGTCCGTCCAAATTTTGTTGGCAAATCAGTCAAATTCTGGGCAAAATTTCTGCATCCGGCAGGCGCATTTGGCGACCGTAATGGCGGATATTTGTGAGTTATCAGACACTGTTTCTTCTCACGACAACGAACAAGTTGAGGAAGAGCACGTTGAGGAAGAAATTATTCAGGATTTTGTCACCGGCCCAGACCAGTCGTGGAGAGGCGACGAGACAGCAGGCGACCCGGCCGCGAACGAACCTGAAAATTTAGACGATGCGTTCCCGGACGATGCAGGCGTTTTCTGTCTCGATAGTGAAGATGAAGTCAAGCATAAAATTTCCACGTACGAGAAAAATTCAGGCACACATTTTATTGTGCTGAAAAAGGAGAAAGGCTATTCACAAACTGGTAAGTAAGGCAAGAGTTTGATAATCAGATAAAACGAAAATAAAATTAAAATTAATTTTTGTATTAGTAACTAGTACTACTACTACTAGGCCTATAGAAATACAGGGCCCACACGACAGCAACTTTTCAAAGTTGAACGGAGACGTCGTAGACGATGTGATCGAACTTCTACCATGCAGAGACGGCGATACGGGAGGCGGGAGATGAGCGCCCTCTGATGGTCGAAAGCACCACCGTGCTGTGAATTCGTTAACGGAATGGTTATCGGGCTTTATTTCCCTCTATAAAAAATCTCCGAAGTAGGCCTACAAAGTGTCCGAGAAGGGACACTCTGGAGACGGCTGTGAATGTTTTGAATTTGAGGGGGGGTAACCCGTAGGTATAAAACAAAAGCGCCCTCTGGACACCGAAGTACTTTGAATAAAAACGTCACTGTTTCCGGTCTTTATTTACCTTTTTTAAAGACTTAACAATCCTCAAAAGGGTATTTTTTTCATATACATTGAACACGGATTTGGGTAAATTTATATATTGGAATCGATAGCTTATTCAATTCGAAGATATACTTCCCACTGACACTTCCGTCGCAAATGTTGCATTTCTGAGATAAATAAATGATAAAATGACTGCATAAAGTAATGCACAAAATTACACGACGAGTGGTCTGTGCGTAAGCGCGACAACAGAGGGCGCTGCGCGCGCGTGTGAATGGTTATCTTGTGCACTAACTGAAGGCAATTTTTGAAGAAGAAAACGTGATTTTTCTACAGAAAAGCAACATTTGCGACAAAAGTGCAAGTGGGAAGTATATCTTAAAATTACATTATGTGTTGATTCCAGGAGGTAATTTCCTTAAAATCTTTGTTCAATGTATACGAAAAAAATACCCTAAAAAGTCTACCGAATGCTACTCGGACCGACCGGGAGTTGCAGGGTACATGTTATCTGCAATTGTGCTTAATATCTCGTAATCTAAAGAAAAAATTAAATAATGTATTTCATATGAATTGATTGATGTATGTATGTACTTCAGAATACACTCTGTAAATATTTGATTTTAATTTTTTAAAAATGTTATTGTATTTTGTTTTGCTTATTGTTTTAGTTTGATGAAATCAGTAACTTTTCATTTCTTTAAAAAAGTGCATCAGCTTCAGCATGTTCAGTGTTCGGTTTTGTGCTGCAGACAAATCCGGAATTGATGATTTCAGGTTCACTGAAAAGAGTGCATGCATCCTATTAATGATCTTTGTGATTGAAGCAAACTGGACCAAAAATGAAATGATGTGAGCAAGACTTTGGTGTGTGGCCATTGACCCATCTCCCTGTGTCAACAGATTGAAGATGATGATGAAGATTATACGGAAGATGTGGATGATATTAAGAGATGATGCAGTCACTCAATGCTATCCCCTATCTCCTTTCACTACACAGTCGAAGAGATGCCACCGTCCACCCACTTGGATAACTCCCTAGAGGCGCCACATCAACAACAACCCAGCACGGAACCACAAGAAGAGTTTATCTGCAAGCAGTGCAATGTCGTGTACAGGAATTACAAGTCGCTGTGGCAGCACAATCGCGACAACCACCAGGATAAACTCACCTGCGGCTACTGCGATTACTCTTCGGGACGTGCGTACAACATCAAACAGCACCGGAAGCGTAGGCATCCTAATCTGCCGGATCCGTTTGACCCGGGTGTCGCTGACCTTTTTTCGTCGGCATATTCGGATGAATCGAGGGCCGAGTACTCTTTTGAGATGTACGAGGATGATTTTGATCATAGAGAACCTCCAAATAAGCGACCGAACCTCTCTCAGGATGGAAGTCCAACGACGTCGAGATTTCAAGACAGAAGCTACAGGGAGAGAGAGTTTGCTCATGAAGGCACATCAGGCGTAGCATACCCCGTTGGCCTGATGACGTCACGAGATGCCTCTAACCATCTACATTTAACATCACAGGGAAGACCTGCTCAGATGCAGTCAAGCCAAGCTGCAACACACAGGAACGATAACCGAAGCACACTCGGAGCAAGTCACACAGCAACCTCTCAAATTTTTCCCAGGATCATAAATGTAACGGGGAATTCAACTCATACTCGTCACCCCGATGCTTCAAATATTCCTCGCCGTGAAAGCTCTGGAATTCATCCTGCTGACAAAAACACAGTAGCATCATATCCTCACAGATTTAATAGCGGCATTCAAGGTGAAACAGATCGTGCAAGAGAGGAAAGAGCCCAAACTAGGACCCTTCCGAGACCTGAAAATATCTCTAGACCTCAGCAAGAGATGGTTCCTCCACACCCACAACGAATGTCATCATCAAGTGATACCACCTCTAAGGCATCAGGATCATTGGTTTCATCGTCCCAGAAAACCACTTGTAGTCATTCAGGCCCTAGACCAGAAATGATAACCAAGGCCACTTGTACACCTTCAAGAGAGGTACCCAACACACAGAATAAGGTGCATTCTTCAACTTCAGCTAATTGTTCAGGCACTAAGCAAATAAATTCAAGTTGTTCCAGCATGCCTCGAGGGACATCTAGAGACAATGTGTATCTAGAAAGACAGCGAAGCAGCGTTAGCATGGCATCTCTAGTTGAAACGAGTAAATCAAGTCAAACAAGCCCAAGTCGTGCCAGAAATTGCGACAATCTGACAAAAGAAACGAGAGCATCTCTAAGCCCTGACAAGCCTGAAAAACCTTCCAGTGGTACTACACAAGGCACTGAGCAATCCGCAAGCCACTTCACAACGGTCAGGGGCATTGTTGACCAGCACAGGCAAGGGACAGGCCTGACGGATATCCGTAGCCTTCTGCATAATTTCCGAGTGAGATCGATCACTGAGCGTGTGGTGCATCCGGATGGCACGAGATATGAGATTCAGATTGATGGCGAAGGGATAGTTGAATAGTGGATTTTTGTTCATTTTGAAATTCCACTGTACAAATGCTAATGCTCATATTGCCATCATTGATATAATGCAGCCTTTTACAAACATGTAGCTAAAGTTGGATATATATCGATGAAGAGCCAGTGTATTTATTTGTGTTGTAAAAAGTCTGGGAAAGAATTGAGTAGTTGACTGGCTTCATCAAACCTTGTGTACAATTTTTTAAATTTTAAATAGAGTTAACCCACCTCCCGACCAGGGCTAGAAGTTACCCGGGTTAAGTGGCTTTTTTTTCCCACTTAACCCGGGTAATTCGTAACCCCGAGATTTGCTGTTGGAAATCAGCTCTTAACCCGGGTAATCTCGGGGTTAAATTTTTCTGTTACCCAGGTAATCTCGGGGTTAAAGTGTCGTGAGAAACGGCCTTTACAATGCTTCACATGAATGGTGTGAAATTTCGTGGCTCTGTATATGTGGTGGCTAATTTACAAAATATTTGCAGTTGCAAAAATGTTTCTTTTTTGCCAACTATAAATGTAAAATTAGAAAGAATTCCGTTCACTGGTCACCACTTATTCTCCTTATAATGTCTTAATAACCACCAAAACGTGTTAATATTTTAGGATTTTGGGAGTGAAAAAATTCAACAATTTCCTTAAAAATACTTTTACTGCCCTGTTACATACATTGTAGACTTAACACACACCTTAGTCTGGGAGCATGTGCACTCCCGTGGGAATTTTGTGGTGAAAGCAAACTACCACTTTAGATTGGTCGAAGGAACCCTAAGGAACACCAAAACACATGTTGACAATCGCGGAAATTGCTGTGAGTCACCCTGTGAATTTTAAAACAAAATTAGCAAAAATCCCATTTGTTTGTGTATATATACGGTTAAAAAGGTGCAAATTATACTCTGACCGAAAGATTGAGCAGCCTAATGTAATATTTTATCGGTATTGTGTGTAAACACTTATTGTGACAAGGCTAACTGCACCAGCCTTGATAAGAGCCGCTGAGGCAGGGTGCGCCACTCTGCCTGAAGTGCCTTCTAGATGGGTACGGTTGTATATTTATGGGGAAAAAAGTACCCTAACCCGAAACAAATTCTAACAAAAGGTTTCTCAAAGGTTTCTGGTCCTACTAATTGTGGTGAATGAAAGCAAAAGTCCACCAAAATCAACCCACTGGAAATGGTTGGAATCTGGGTCAAATCCAAGATGGCCAAGAAAATCGCTGAAATGGCTGTAACATCTTTAACATTTGGAGTATTTTAATGTCTACCCGAGGGTTTTCAGGGCCTGGGAATTCACTGGTATCCATGAAATGTCAATGCAACATGTGACAAACAATAACAACCAAAAACTAAAAATGGCGGTCATTATTACGTGGCATGGTATGAGAATAACTTATCTACATGTAACTCAGTGCTGATGTAGCTTCGTTTACTGGTCAGTAATGTACATAACATCATGCCTTCCTGTGGTATGGCTGGCTGCATATAGCCACCATACAAGCCGCTAAGGCAGGGTGTGCCACCCTGCCAGAATTGCCTCTCTTAATTACAACATGCACTTCTAGGATTGTTTTTAAGACGCGCGATTCAGGAGGTCAGCTCATCCCACGCAGGTATAATCAGGATAAAAATCCAACAAACATGGCCAGCCCAGCCCACCCTGAAGCCATTCCAAACCAAGCCCGTGCCAAAACCTGCCCAAAGCCATTCCGACCCTGCCCAATGCCATCCTGGCCCGGCCCGAAGTACTCTATTCCGGCCTGGCCCAAAGCCCTCCATCCCAGGTCACCCTGAAGCCCTCTCAGCCCAGCTCGCAGCACCAAATCCAAGCCCGAAGCCATTCCAGCCCAGCACGAAGCCTTTACAACACAGCCCAAAGCCCTCCCAGCCCAGCCCGATAACCCTCTCAGCCCAGACGGAAGCCCTGAAGCCTAGCCCGAAGCCTTCCAAGCCCAGCCCGAAGCCTTCCAAACCCAGCCCGAAGCCTTCCAAACCCAGCCCGAAGCCTTCCAAGCCAAGCCCGAAGCCTTCCAAGCCCAGCCCGAAGCCACCCCAGCCCATCCTGAAGCCCTCAAGCCCAGCCCGAAGACCTCAAGCCCAGCCCAAAGCCACCCCAACCTAGCCCAAACCCTTTTCCAGCCCAGCCCGAAGCCCAGCCCGATAACCCTTCAAGCCTGATAACCCTCCCAGGGCTCGAATTTCATGAAAAAAATCTGCTAGACCACAGGGTTAGTAGCTTTAATCATTTACTGGACCGACGCTATTTTTACAAGACCAAAGCCACAAGGAACGTGGATTTACTGTTCATTTACAGTTTAAAAATGCACTGGACCACTGGTCTAGTACGTTAGAGAAAGCACTAGACCGAGGCTTAAATTACTGGCCTCAATCCACCGGTCCAGTGGGTATTTCGAGCCCTGCCTCCCAGCCAGCCCGAAGCCCTGAAGCCCAGCCCGAAACCATCTCAGCCCAGCCTGAAGCCTTCCCAGCCCAGCCGGAAGCCCTGAAGCCCAGCCCGAAGTCTTCCAAGCCCAGCCCGAAGGATTCCAACCCAGCCTGAAGCCATCCCAGCCCAGCCCAAAGCCTTTCCAACCCAGCCTGAAGCCCTCCCAGCCCAGCCCGACAACCCTCCCAGCCCGATAACCCTCCCAGCCAGCCCGAAGCCCTGAAGCCCAGCCGGAAGCTATCCCAGCCCTGCCCGAAGCCATCCCAGCCCAGCCCGATAACCCTCCAAGCCAGCCCGAAGCCCTGAGGCCCAGCCCGAAACCATCTCAGCCCAGCCCGAAGCCTTTCCAGCCCAGCCTGATGCCCTCCCAGCCCAGCCCGAGAACCCTTCCAGCCCGATAACCCTCCCAGCCAGCCCGAAGCCCTGAAGCCCAGCCCGAAGCCCTCCCAGCCCAACCCGAAGCCCTCCAAGCCTAGCCCGAAGCCTTCCGAGCCCAGCCCGAGTCCTTCCAAGCCCAGCCCGAGTCTTTCCAAGGCCAGCCCGAAGCCCTCCCAGCCCTGCTGAAGCCTTGAAGCCCAGCCTGAAGCCCTGAAGCCCAGCCCGAAGCCTTCCAGGCCGAGCTCGAAGCCCTCCAAACCGAGCCCAAAGCCCTCCCAGCCCAGCCCAAAGCCTTCAGCCCAGCCCGAAGCCTTCCAAGCCCAGCCCAAAGCCCTCGAGCCCAGCCCAAAGCCTTCTGAGCACAGTCTGAAGCCCTCCAAACTGATCCCAAAGCTCTCCCAGCCCAGCCCAAATTTAGCCATCCCAGTCCAGCCCGAAGCCATCCTTCCCCAGCCCTGACCAGCCGAGCCCGAAGCCAACCATACAATCACAGCCCTGCCCAGCCCCAGTCCAAAACCGGCCCAGCCCAGCCCAGCCTTAGCCCAGCCCCATCCTGGGCCAATACAGGACAAGGCACTGATCGACAACCACTCTGGAAACGCCTTCAAAACAGTTCCGCTGGTCCAGGTGTAACTGTGATTGATACGGTACAAGCAATGCGCGAGATAAGCTGACCTCCTGAATAGCACGTCTCAAAACGGCCCTAAAAGTGCTGGTTCTAAGGGGGCATTTCTGGCAGAGTGGCGCACCCTGCCTTAGAGGCTCTTATGAAGGCTGGTGCAGTTAGCCTTGAAAGGAGAGATGTTCACACACATTACTGGCTGATAAAACGTGTTACATCCCTCAACCTTCTCGATTTTTCAGTAAGAAAGTTCTGATTAGAACCGCATATGTACAAAACAATGACAATTTTGCTAAGTTTGTTGTAACATTCACAGGGTGACTCAGAGCAATTTTCAGGATTGTCAACATGTGTTTTGGGGTTCCTCAGGGTCTCCTCGACCAATCTAAAGTGGTAGTTTGCTTTCACCACAAAATTCCCACGGGGGCCTATTTTGTTGCATATGCTCCCCGACTACCTCTCAGTGGCGACCAGTAAACGGAATTCATACTGTTCAATTTGTATACGTATAGACGGTGTGACCTCTCTGACGTCACTGCAGGCATCAAAACATTGGGGGTGTGGCTATAGTGTGCACAAATCTTGCTGTGCAGAAATTTGGGTAATGAATCGCCGGCACAGATTTCCATAAGAAACGACTGTGTTATTGACTGGCACATCACCGTAACCGGTTTGGAACACGTGCGCGTTTTGTGTTCGAACATATCACGCGCGATCACATATATGTCAATCATGATGCATGCGCACATGATGCAGGCAAAATTTGGCTTTAGATGTAAACAAAGGTTACACAGTCTATACCATGTTCATGTACCATATTTTTTTTGAACGCAACATCTGATATGGTGTCTATATACCTTTTCTTGGGATGAGAGAAAAATCCAGATGTTGCATTCCATACTTTTCTTGTGTATGTTGTCAAATCATGAGGAAATTTCTAAAGTATTTGTGAACTCTGAGAGCATTTGCTATTTTGAATACATTGTAACAACAAGCAAGTTTGAAGTAGAAATGAAAATTTGGAAGGAATGATTCTTCAAATCAAGTATTCATGTACCAGGTACGTACATTCATTGTACAATATAGATGTACTTTTTCTTGTAGATTGGCCATACCCACTTCCATGGTCTTATGGTAACCTGTGCATGCACTCCAACAGTGTGTCCAATGTTTCAATCAAACATCTGAGGAAAAATGTTATTCGTGTGAAATCAGTAAATTTGTGAAAGTGTAAATTTGAAAATTTGAATATGTAGGCTACTTATTTTATTCTGTGCATACAATTGAAATATTGCCCTTTTTTACGATTGATTAGATATTTTAGTGACAATTTTTCCTTTTCATCAAAAAATTTGATGTGAAAAATCACAGAAAATTGCTATGTCTTTGAAATTCTGTCTGTACACAGATACTCAGTTTTCAGTTAAATGGAAAAACATCAGCTTTAAAACCGGTCAAGTGCCAAAGCTATAATGCGTCAAAAGTGGACAACCCAAATTTCTCATTTTCTGCTAGTAGATTTTCAGGTTTTTTGGTTTCGCAAACAGTATTTGTTAAAAACCCAATTTTCTGCTAGCAGAAATTTTTGGTTTTACTTTGACGACTTTCGCGTCGCGTCAAAAGTGGACAACTAAAAATTCTTAATTCCCACTAGAAAAAATAATGTGATGCTCCAAAAGTGGACAACCCAATTTTCTCGTTTCTTTGCTAGTGGATTTTTAGATTTGGACATTGGCAAACTAACAAGTCACAATCTAGGAGTGCTTGAAAACCACTTGTGTGCTTTTATTATTAGTATTCCTTTACATTTTTGTGCAGTAATTATAAAATGCTTTATGTGACAGCAGAATTTGTCATGAAATGTGCTAAATTAATTGCATACTAAATTATTTACAACATGTGTATGTAAAATTGCATGATAAATTGTCAAAAATTTTGTGAAGTTTAATCGTGTGTATTGATTACGGTATACAGTAAACTCTTGTTATAACACCCCCCTGATATAAAGCTCTTCTCGATATAAAGCTCCTTTTTCTATTTAAGTCCCAGCCATTATTCTCTGCATTGTGTATGCACTGGTTATAGCGCTCTCTGGATTATAAAGCTCAAAGTATTTCGGTCCCGTGAAGAGCGTTATAATGAGAGTTTACTGTATAATATTGGATGGTTTTGAGGGTGATTTGAGAATATACCGCACGAGTCATGAAAATACTGCACGAGCCGAAGGTGAGTTCGGTATTTTCATGACGAGTGCGGTACACAAATGTATATTCTCATATCCCCCGAAAAGACATCCATTATTATTATTGTTATATAAAATTAAGCTTATACCTTCTTTGTTTTGTAAGATTTCCGCAAATTTTTTGTCCGTTTTGTGTTGAAAACTTCAGTTCATTTGCAATGTTCACAACTGCATATGTGCTTTTGTTACTGTTTTACAGTATTTTTTGTTACTTTACTCACACGCGCAATCCATTCACTCGACGCCCGCATACGCGTGTGCTTGGGTGTGCACAGCATGTACGCACATCGGACTGGGGCTCTGTGCTGCACAGTATCAGAAACGCATGGTATCTGCAAAAGCTTCATTTTATATAATAATTAATTGTACTGTACAATGTACTTGAGAATGTGGTACAATTTCATAGGTGTGTATGTTTTGAGTGTACAAATTAAAATAAACCCCAGAGCATTGCTAATTCATTTGTTTACTTTTTTAAAGCCCATTACATCATTTTACTTCATGAGTTGACAAGAAAAACTTGACTAAAAGTGTTGATAGCAATGGTAACAAACACTACATTATTTTTTCCCCGTGTAAAATGGTACCTTTGTGGGAGAAATTGCCAGCTAAAGGTGCTTTTTTTTCTTCAAAAAAATGTTTGCAAAAGATTTTTTACCATTTATTCAACACAAAAAACATGCATGGATTTTTAAAGTTTTCTGAAATATTACTGCATCAATGTGGCTGAAATTTCTACAAGGAAGTTTATCAACATTATTCTCTAGTTATGTAATGATGCTGTTGTTCCTGGAATTCTGCAAAATATCAGATTTGTCCAGAAAATGGATTTTGTTTTGAAGACTCGGGCTCGTCAATGCGCAACGAAAACATTTGTGCCACGAAATTCACCGCGCTTCATACCGGTACCTTGCCTGAGCTCTTTCGATCCCGGAGGGTACAGGCCCGCTTGACAGCGAACATTATTAATTTCCCGCACTCGTGAACCCCTCCCCTTTTCTCACAGTATGGAGTTTCAAGAGGCTCAGCTGGTCCCAAAAAAGTACCAACACCGTGCCGATCCCGTTTGACGGCATACCCTTCATGTACCTAGGCAATTTTCTACTTGGCTGCCATCAGGGAAAGGACAAGAACACGGGAATCAAGAGGAAATACAGAGAGAAAGCAGCAAGGGTGAGACTATCAAAATGTTTAGTTTGTTGTTTATACTAGTGTTAGGACTTTACCAGTTGATGCCGGAATTATTTTTGGCAAAAAAATAATTGTTTTTTTAAAGGCAATTAATGTGATTGGCCAAAAGTTAAAACCAGGCCAAGCACCACAAATACTGACTCTTCGACATTCATTGTATGAATCTTCTCACCAAAAGATCATACTTTGCAGCACTCTAAGGCAGCTGCCACGGAGCGCGATTTGCTACACTGACAGGCCGTCAAGTTCAAGTTTAAAACACAGTGTGTACAAATGAATGGTGGACTGTGAAAGACCGGCAAAGCTGACAATTTAACTCGTCAACTGCCCCTGTGCATGCTGTGACTATACATTGCCAGAACATGTTTTTATATTATTTATTATTATTATTTATTTCTGGTATTCATACCAAAAATTCCTCAAAAGTGCCCATTCCACTGTCACACCATGGTTGTAGTCGAGTCCATCACAAGTACAGAGGTGATAAAATCACAAGTCGTGACAAGTCCATCACAAATCCATTACAAGTATAGTAACAAGAAGCAAAGGATGAACTCTCACAAAAGAATGCCTCTGTTAGAGTTCATTTGAATAGACCGTGTAAGTTGACCTCGAGCTCTCGAGGTCAACTTACACGGTTCTAACGCATGCAGTGACCGTTTTTTTTTTCGGTACCATTTTCACACCACGTCCAAATAGTAGTTTCACCAACCGATTCGGGGTCCACTGTAAAAAATCTTAAAATCCCATTTATCACCTGTGCGAAAGGTTAATTGAGCCAAAAGTTTTAATCTGACCTTTTATTTCCGTCTCCGAGATAAACTGGTAACCCTACACACCATAGAAAAACCACACAGTCATGCCAGTGTGTTGCTGGTAGTCTGCAATGGCGCGACAATTTTGGCGCTGTGTAGTTGGCGCGAATATGTTGCATTATAGCCGTTTTCGAAAGTTCTTGATTCAGCTTCAGGCGGTCTTTGCGATTTCCGTCCATGTATACTTTATTTGTTTGGGATTTTTGTGTGGTTTTATCTACGAATGGATGATTTAGCAACGCTACTATTTCAGAGATGGACCAAGCCAGTGAGCCTGCCATTCGTAAAGGTACTTGCAAACCGGAAACAAAATGTCAAATTTGTTTGTGACAAACTCGGACAACATTTTCTTTATTTTATTTATTGAATCGATAGATTTTAAGGTGCCTTTTCCATTTATTGGCGTCTGGGCGTTTACAAACGCGGTACGGTAAAGTGATAATTAAAAGAAGATCGTCGATCGCAACGTTAAAACCCCATTGCCATTCCCTGACTGGTGTCTCCGGAAGTGTGACCCGCCCCGAGACTTACATATGTACACGGTCTATAGCTTGTGACTTGAATTAAGACTCAGCGACTTGTGGTGGACTTGTGATGGACATGTGATGTATAACCCTAGTTTACACATCCTACCACTTGTAATATCTATACAAAACTTACTTGATTACAGAGAAAGATGTGTGTAGAGGATGAATACAAACCAACAAAGAGGTTATTGTCTCCATCAACAAAGAAACTGGATTGCCCAGCAGTGATCAGTGTTAAGAAGGTGGTCAAGTTCCCAGTACACAAGGTATGTACATGTACGCACTATACATATAATTCACAAGAATCAATCCTACTGTCAATAGACCAGTTAAGTGATAGATTTGCATAAATCGTAGAGTCCCGCGCTCGCGCTATATCGCTCGCGTACGAGTGAGTGCAAGGCCACTTGAATTTCGCAGGCTTTTCCCCCGCAACGGCTGTGGAGCGGATGCGGTAAAGAAACTAAAGATTAATTGCTTATCTAACCGCAAACTGATCCTGAGCCCGGGGTTCGACCCTTCGCCGACGCGAGACCAAAATCTCGGGGTTTCATCCGGGGGTGCCAATTTGGTCCCGAGGGCGTTGTACACTCGGTTTGTGATCTGGAGCTGATCCTGAGCTCCGTGTTCGATTCCGAGCTCGGTGTTCGACCCCGAGTTCGGGATCAAGTTTAAACAGGCTGATATAGGCTCATTAAAATACAAAAATGCAAGGAAATATGCCGGGTTATTCCAAGTTCCTCCAATATATTCCTGTATTTTAATGGGGAATTAAATCTGCCACTGCAGAACCAACTTTACAATTTTGCCATTTTGTGTTAATTTTTCCACCACAGGTGGCCTTGAACTCCAGTCTTACCAAAAAGAGGAAAGCATTTAGAGACATAGAGAAAGCAGTTAAAGAGGAACCCGAGTCGCTGAATCCAATCGTCAAGTTTTACCTTCAGATCCCGCCGGTTAGCCAGCATATGCATCACCCAGTGGGACCGGTAAGTTATGTCAAAGCTTAATTGTAGTTATAAAATTGAAACTAAATGCAGATTAAAAGCCCATTACCTCATTTGCAGTGATCCAAAATTTTACTTCATAGATTGACAAGAAAAACCTTACTAAAGTGTTCATGAATAGTAATGGTTACAAACACCACGTGTGTTTTTTTGTCTGTGTACACATACAATGGTACCTTTGAGGGAAAAATTACCAACTGAAAGTGGTTTCTTTAAAAAAATTCTGCACACTCATTTTTTTTTTACCATTCATTGAACACAAAAACCATGCATAAATGTTACAGGTTTTTAGTTTTTTTTTGGTTTTTTTTTTTTACATTGAACGAAGATTTTAAGGAAATTACCTCCTGGAATCAACAGATAATCCAATTCTAAGATAAATACTTTCCACATACACTTTTGGCGCAAATGTTGCTTTTCTAAAGAAAAATCACATTTTCTCCTTCAAAAATTGCATTCAGTTAGTGCAGAAGATGAGCCATTTACACAGGCATGCAGCGCCCTTTATTGTCGCTTTGTTCCCCTAGTCAGACTACCGTACCGTAGCTAGTCAAACCACGCAGCCTTCGGGTAACATCTAGGAGCAATTTCGGGCGGGCGACTATAAATAGACTAAACCATAGAATGTAGATATGCCACCCGAACGCTGCGTGACTAGAGGAACCAAGCCCCAGGGGTAGGTTAGTCTGGTTAACTATAGTCGCCCGCCCGAGCTTGCTCTGTATAATAGAGTTGTATGCTCCGTATCGACAATGGTCTAGTTAACTATAGTCGCCCGCCCGAACTTGCTCTCTGTACATGTAGCTGAATTTTCTACAGGGTAGTTGTATTCTTTTGGTAGTTGTATTCTTTTTCGATACATAATAATAATAATAATAATAATAAGACATTTATATAGCGCCATACGTAAAAATTAACCTCTGGGCGCTTAACATCAAAACATCGTGTACATCATATAATAACAATTAATTTATGTAAAAAAGTCTAAGAAATATATATTAAATATAAAAAATACAATAAAATAAAATACCATATAATACTCGTATAGATGATGTATAGCACATTATTCTACGCCTTAGTTGAAAAATATTTCTTAAAAAGATGTGTTTTCAGGGACGTCTTGAACTTTGCAACAGTATTTGAGCTGCGTATGTCTTGTGGAAGTCTGTTCCACATGTGAGGGGCAATGACAGAGAATGCCCGACCGCCATAAGAAGATGCCCGTGGTTGAGGAGAGATGTGTTGTAAGAGATTCTGAGATGAAGAGCGAAGGCGTCGAACAGGAGAGTAAGGTGTAATCAAGTCTTGTATATATATTGGAGCCAAACCATGGATAGCTTTATATATAATGCTGTTATATTCCAAGAATACGTAAAAAAAGGTATCATCTGCAAATGGTACAATGGGCCTTTAATATGTATGGATCTTTTCATAAAAATGGCTTTTCCAAGTAAACTTTTTTTTTAAATCCTGTTCAATTTCTAATTAGTGTAGAATATTTAAAATAATTATAAATTTGTGACCATTTTGGGAAAAAAATAACTGCTAGTTTTACCCACCAGGTAGAACTGGACTCTAAAATCCATTCAGATAACATAATGAGGGAAATTTTAATAAATGTTTTCAATAAAATGTCAAAATGTCACACTTCATGCACAACTGACTTTGTGCTCTGAATGGGGGGTGGGTTGGTGATGTGTGCCATGCGCCTCCTACGAACTGCAGGGTAATTTCATGAACATGTATTGCAATATTGGCAGGAGAGTGTTATAAAGTACTGTATGCAATACAGAGGGCACTGTAACATGGTACAGTGCCCTCTAGGTTCTAGTGAGAGGAAAAAAGATAGCAGTTCTAAAGTTCAAGGGTCGGATTGTTTGCCTGTGTGTACATGTGAGCATGTACAGACTGAGTTGACGTGCAACTAATAATACATGTACCCCATGTACATGTACGTATGTGTATGCAGCAGCTAAAATTACTGTATTGTGGCAATTAGTGGGGTGATCTGTATAAATAGGTAAATGGTAAACTCTGTTTGTGCTACAAAATTGTACATGTACATAGCTTGTAAAAAGTACATGTACCAGTATCATTTGTAGCAGGTGATGTACAGTACTGTGCATGTACATAAGTACATAATTTTCACAAGAAATATTGCATAAAGGCCTTTTTATTTTTTTAAACTTACCGAGACTATGCGGACAGCCTAGGACGTTTTTCCTCAGTAACATTTCTTGAGTCTAGCGGTTACTTTTCCTGGCCAACTTTTGCCCAGGAAAATTGACCAGTGAACTTTTCCCGAGACGAAAAGTCCAATGTGGAAACAGCGAGTCGGTAAAAGCGCTCTGGAAGTGTGCATCTGGGCCGTGAAGGTCAAACTGCGAAGGGACACTGGCATGCTCTTCCGCGGTCTCGGTAAAATGTTACTGATGTCAAAAAGTCCAATTGCGGACATGGCTTTAATTAAGTTACATGTATGCACCTACCGGTACCATATCAAATGTTTCTCTTTCCCTTTCCGGCCCCTCCCCTTCTCCCTCCTTTTATTTCAAATCCCTGACCCATGCATCAGTTTTGCACTTAACACTTAAAAGGATCGAGCATGTCCAGATTTTGATACTGTCATTTATCAGATTTTTTCCTTACCATTCTGATAAGGAAAAATACCAATACCAAATACCAAAAAACTATGAATTGTAGGTTAGGGCGACAAATCGTGTGTAAAAAAGGTATATTAGGGCGACCTGCTCAATAGGGCGACATTTTGGTGTCGCCCTAATATTTTTGAGTTTAAAATTAATTTTTTTAGGTCAAAAACCATTTTTTTTGGTCGAGAACCATTTTTATTGGGATTGGAGCTGTTTCTCTTCGGTCTGCGACCATTTTTGGAAGCTTTAGGTTAAAAAATAAGGTGTCATTTTGAGAGACTCTTGCCGAAATTTCGGTGGTCTCCGGCGAGAGTCTTGCCGAAATGTCGCCCTATTGCGTCATTCAGCGTTTTTTAAATACCAAAAATACTTTTTTTTTTAAAAGTAACCTATAACCAATATTTTACTGATTTTTGTCATTCAAAATGTGATGGGTACGTGAACAAAGTTCTCGCGCACACGATGAGTGGACTGGTTGATGTTTTTGTTAGCAGACAGCTTTTCACCATAAAATCATGCATTTTAAGAAATTGCGCGCATTAACAAAAATTGCACTTTTGTCATAAGGTCCACTTTTACATACAGGAATAAAAAGTATTCATTTTGGTCATTATTACTCCTTGTTTTAACTTCATTTAAGTAGACCTGTAAAAAGGGTAATCGACGTATGTGCTTATCTGCAGAAACTGTTCAATAATGAGTGGGTCCGCCGTCTTTTGCAACCACCTCGAGACACTTTCAGCGCGTACCGTTTAGCGATTTAAGACGGCCCACCCATTCTCGCAGTAATTTGCTGCAAATCCTGCAAAGGAGTGTTGTCATTGACTTTCTTGTTGGCTGTCCACTTTAATATTAATCCCAGAGGTTCTCTATAGGATTACAGTTGGGGACGATCCTGCTGGACATTCCTGTTGTCTTCCAGACATTGGTTGGTGACTTGACCACATGCAGTTAAGTGTTGCACTGTTGTCCATAAAGACAATATTGTCTCTATTGAATTGAAGCATACGGTAACAAGTGTAGTTGCAACACCTTTTCTTTGCAGGATTTGCAGCGCATTTTACTCAGTTCTGGGCCAACTTAGATCAGCAGCGCATTCGAAATTTTATAAACAGTATGTGTTGAGGTGATTTCCTGGCGACTCCAGTTGCTGATATAGCGTGTTAAGGGTTATGCCAAGTACAACCTGTTTGCTGTAGAAAGCGCGCTATTCAGCTAATGCTTACGGGTCTTTCCACAGTAAAGGGGGCATTTTGGCAACACGGACCATATTTTCAGGGAAATACCTTTGTCTGGTCTCAAAATAAAAGAATTAAGTTTAAGTTGTCCTGAAGAGATGTAACTTAATTAGGCCCAAAAAGGGTTACAAATAGTGTCACAACATGCCTTTCTAAAAACCCTTTGTACAAATTTCCAATATTCGCTCGTAATAACCGGGACATGTTGTCACAATATTTTTAACTCTTTTGGGCTTAAGTTATCTCTTCAGAACAACTGAAACTTATTTCTTTTATTTTGAGACCAGACAAAGGTATTTTCTGGAAAATATGGTCTGTGTTGCCAAGATGCCCCCTTTACTGTGGAAAGACTCATGTAAGTGGCTCCATGAAATTGAGCTCAGAAGGCAAACAACACAAATTTTATAACAAATTGCTGACCAAAAATAATGCTGTTCACTTTTTAAACAACAGGCCTACACAAGAATCGTGCATCCACAAGATACATCTAAGCCAAAAATCCAAAGGATGTCCTTCAAAAAGGTTTTGGAAGCAGCCAAACGCATTGGTAACCTCATCAACCTGACCCCCATCCACAGGAGCAGGACGGTGGACCAGTTAACGGGTCGTAATGTGTTCTTCAAGGCGGAGTTGTTTCAGAAGACGGGGTCCTTCAAGATCAGAGGAGCACTCAATGCTGTATGTTGTTAATTATATAATATTGGATGGCTTTGAGGGTGATATGAGAATATACCGCACGAGTCATGAAAATACTGAACGAGCCGAAGGCGAGTTCGAGATTTTCATGACGAGTGCGGTATATTCTCATATCACCCAAAAAGACATCCAATATTACTTGTTATATAAAATTAAGCTTCTATCTTCTTTGTTTTGTAACATTTCCGCAAGATTTTTGTCTGTTTTGTGTTGAAAACTTCAGTTCTTTTCACGGTTTACAAATGCATGCGCTTTTGTTACTGTTGTACAGTATTTTTTGTTACTGTACTCTGCCGCGCGTTCCACACGCACGCAATTTTCTCCCTCGTTTCATGACGCATGCGTGTGTTCGTGGTGCGCCCAGCGTGCACGCACATCGAATCTGGGCTCTGCGCTGCACAGTAACCGAAACGCATGGTGTCCGCAAAAGCTTCATTTTATATAATGTTTTTTTTCAATTTTATTTTTTAGGCAAATCTCTCTGACCTTTATAGTTTTGCACAGTGTTGTAGTCGAGTGCATCACACAGCCTCACAAGCTTTATTTTTCACAAGCACTTTTTTGGAACTATCGATAAAAAAAAGATGCTGCTTGCCGATGCATAAACCATCATAGTAATCTTTAATAGTTGTCATACGGCGCTCTGTGAGTGCCATGTCACTTGTTTAGATACCAAGATAATTTATCCACTAACCCGTTTCATACTGGCGCACCAGAGTCGTGCCGAACTAAATTATGTTAACATGTGACTTGGTGAGATAATTTATGTTAACATGTCGACTTCCTGTTTGCAATATTAAAGTCGACCTACCGAAATAACTTGTTGCCAAGTTTTCAAAGTACATATATTATCTCGCCAAGTTGACTTATTGAATACAAAGCAGGAAGTCGACTTGGCAATTATATAATATTGGATGGCTTTGAGGGTGATATGAGAATATACCGCACGAGTCATGAAAATACTGAACGAGCTGAAGGCGAGTTCGGTATATTCATGACAGGTGAAGCTTCATATAAAATGAAGCTTCTATCTTCTTTGTTTTGTAAGATTTCCGCAAGATTTGTCTGTTTTGTGTTAAAAACTTCAGTTCTTGTCATGGTTTACAAATGCATGCACTTTTGTTACTGTACTCTGGCGCGCGTTGCACACGCACGCAATCCATTCCCTCGATCCATGACGCGCGCGTACGCGTGTGTTAGTGATGCGCCCAGCGTGCACGCACATTGAATCTGGGCTCTGTGCTGCACAGTAACAGAAATGCACGGTGTCCGCAAAAGCTTCATTTTATATAATAATATAAATTATCTCGCCAAGTTGACTTATTAGATTTAGCAAGTCGACTTGGTAACATAAATTATCTCGCCAAGACGACTTTAATAACTCACGTTAAAGGTCGACTTGACAAGATAAATTATCTCGCTATCTAAACAAGTCTGATGGCACTCACAGAAAGCTGTATTTTAAATGTCGGCAACACCTAAATTTTGATCATAAACTTTCCAGCAAATGTGGCTACATGTGGCACCATATTTATTTGTTAAATTGAAAGGGAGGATGCGCATGACATCAACCATGCAACAGTTGCATGAGTGACGTCAGGATTGAACGCTTGTTTCCCGACTTTTTTTTCCTCCTAGATTCTTTGCTTGAAGGAGAAACATGGAGCAGTAAATGGTGTGGTAAGCTGATTTGTTGTTTTAACTCTTTCATAGCAACAATAAATGTGGTATTTACTTGATACTCGGTACATCACCGATACCAGCATTATTGGTAACAGTGTTCATAACATATTTTTGCTTGAGTGGGATTTAAAGGCCCATTATATCATCTGCAATGACCCAATTTTGTTTTTCATGAGTTGACAAGAAAAACCTTACTCAAAGTGTTGATAGCAATGGTAAATAACAACACATGAATATATTTCCATCCAAAATGGTATTTCATGCTGGAAATTGATAACCGAAGGTTGTTTTCTAAAAAGGTCCTGTGCATGGGACTTTTTTTTACCATTCACTTGTACAGTAAAATCGAACAAGACAAACTCAAAGAGGGGCGCACCGTGATAAAGGTCAATACCAGGCCCATGACTGTACTTCTCTATTTCCTAGGTAACCCATAGCACTGGTAACCATGGTCAAGCACTAGCCTACGCAGCCCAGTTGTTGAACATTCCATGTGCGGTGGTCGTCCCTGACGTAACACCCAAGGTTAAGGTGGAAGCCATCTTTTCTTACGGAGCTGAAGTGGTTTTCAGCGAAGCTACTCAGACATCAAGGTCAGACCAATTTAATAGACAGCTTCATTTGCATAACATTTGCATAGAATTTGAATTTAGTATGCTTTCTTATTAAAGGAGCATGTTCAGAAAAATGGATTTCCTTTAACCGAACAATTATATAAATACAATGTACCTCCCCAAAATACTATCCTTGGGAAGAAAACAGGAAATTTGCAATCTCTAATTTGGATGTGGAAGCAAAAAAAGGTTGGTGTAATTACTGCACTGCTTTATGGAACCAGATTTTTAAAATAAAATGTCAGTAGTTTTTTGATAATATCCTTGAAAATATATATACGGATTAAGAACACAAAATTTCAGAATGGTATTGAGAAAAGTATGACAATTGAGAAGGTGTCAAAATCTCAACACCCATGGGGAAAAATGGGTGGGTCAAAAATGTGATCTGGATCCTAAAGTTTATTTTGCAAGTCATAAAAGTGCAGGAAAATGCCACAGGTGACTCCAATTCAAAGAATTGTTGAGTTCCGGCACCAGCCGAAATCGATTATGCAGCCCCAATGCAATTATCAAAGATCATTGCTCATGCACCGATTGAACGAACAATAGACCGATCTAGTAAGCTACGCCCATTTAGCAATTGCCCAGCAACATGGCAGTCGAGTGGCAACGTAACCTTTTATTTCTTGCTTTCCGGCCGTGCCTGCGCCCCGGTCATTGCGTATTGGACACGCACACAGAAACTGCACGCAGAATGTGCACTGTTACAAGTATCCGGTCGTTCACGTACAAAACGCTAGCTTTACGCGTAACGCGCACGATCAAACAAAAACAACTCGACGCACATCTAGAACGCCGTGTAGGAAAGTGAATCCAAAACATGGCAAAACGACAAGCTAATTTTTGTGAGTTTTACTGATTTAAACACAAACGTATTTATGAATGGATTAAAAGTAGGTTTAAACAATCTGTTTAAAACTGGCTAGGGTCCTGTGCGCTGATAAAAATTATGTTTATTGCGTTTTTGTGTCACTCGTACTGCAGTTCGCCGTATCTCTGTGCACAGAGAAAAAAAAATACGGGTCGCCAAAATGGAGATCCACTATTTGGTGATCTCAACCTGGGGCTTTGATTGGTCAATTCCAAAATGGGCAGAGCTTACTGGATCGGTTTATTAATAGAACAGTTGCCGAGTTTAGGGGCCGTCCAAAGTTGTCAACATAGAGCTTTATCACGGTGCGTCCATCTTTGTCTTGTTCTCCGTAGTACACGATCAGTACGTGTGTGCGTGCGCGACCGCGCACGCACACACGTGTGACCCCTGCTGTTGTTGTTTTGAGGGAATTACTCAGCGTTGCACATTTTCTTAATCGCGCCACGCGTGTCTCATTGTGATGCACACAATGAACATTTTCAACTCGGGGCCAAACTATTTTTCTGCTATCCTGACTTTGGTTACGTTAATTTTAATAGGGGAAAAGAGAAGATGGCTGCACCGTGATAAAGGTCTATTTTCACGGTTCTATAAAGCGTAGGAAGGTGAGAGGGGGTCAAAGGCTGCGTTGGACTTTACATGCACTGTAAAATGTTGGCATTTCATGGTACATATGTGACGGGCTCTAGGAAAATGAGTCACAAGTCGCGCTGGCTAGTTTTCTTTTTGCGACCATAAAAAGAAATCTGTGGCATTTCTACGCTCATTAAAATACCTAAACACAAAAGAAATTCCAGGTGTAACACAGACATTTCAGGGGGAACACAGACATTCCAGGCGGTATCTGGGCACCGCCAGGAATTTCCATTGTGTTTTGGTATTTTATTGAGCGTGGATTTGCCGCGGATTTCTTTTTTATGGTCGCAAAAAGAATACTAGCCAGCGCGACTTGTGACTCATTTTCCTAGAGCCCGTCACATATAGTGACAAAAAATGTTGATAAGTAGTATTACGGGGGAGGAAGGGAGGGGGTCTTGAAAAATACTCCTCTGAACTGTGAAAATGTTAACACTTTGGACAGACCCTTAGATATTAAATTGATGTACATGTAACTTGCAGAAAGATGTGCCCACACCAGGTAGTTCACTGTGTATAAAACCAGACAGTACAAATTACACGATCATATTACATCATATTTTGTGGGGACAACTCGAAAATATATATATATTTGTTTTCCCCTGCAGAAAGGTGACATGTGCACAAGTACAGAAACAGAAGGGTTACCACTTTGTGTCCCCCTATGATGATTTTGACGTCATTGCAGGACAGGTGATTAAACAAATCTTGAGGAAATTTACTCAATCTGGGGCGAATTTCTATAAAGTGGTCCACACAGAATTACTATGCCAAGAAAATGCTTGAGGACTACATGTATGTGGGGTTAAAACTTTAAAAAAATCAAAAAAAAAAATCAAATGTTCGAATATTCGGTTTTTATTTCACTATATTTAAAAACGGAATATCAAAAAACGAATAGGCCAATACACTTAGTATCCAGACACTGCACAGTACATGCTTAATTATAGGATTTGTGTTCTGTTTCAGTGCCACAGAGATGTACTGCCATCCAGATGGGATACTATTCTACCAAAGCGTTTTGACAAGAAATTTTATATTTTCACTGATAGATAGTTTTAGTGATTGCTCTTCCTTGCACCCCCTCCCCCGCTCCCTCAACAATTAGAACAAATTATCTTTGGTCCCCCTCCCCCCGCACCCCACAAAATTACCTCCAATCCCTCCTCTCCAACATTGTGATGTCGCGAAAGGAATAAAATTAAAAATTTGATTTGTTTGTTGAAACTGCCAGGGAACACTGGGCTTGGAGCTGGTTGAACAGTGTCCTGACGTAGACGCCATCCTAATACCAACCAGTGGAGGTGGTCTGGCTGCAGGCATTGCAACGGCTGTCAAAGGAGTCAATGACGGTGTCAAAAGTAAGGCAATGCTGCTGGAAGCTAAGACTAACCCAGTATTGTTTAAGTGTAGCATACACTGACCTTGCAACAGGAAGCAACTAGTGGCAACTGATCAGTTGCTTAAAAAGGTCGATGTAAGCGCACTTGCAAATACTGGCAACTGGAAAAAACTGCCAGTTGCCGCGAGTTGCGTCGATGTACACATACTTGCAACTAGTTGCTGTAAGTTGAACGAGTGCGTCTGAATACGTGAGACACACATCGAAGATCGACAGCAACCGATCAGTTAAAATGCTTCCAGTTGGAACTTGGAAAGTCGATGTGTTCTAGGCTTGAATCAAGTTGCCGTGTCGATGTGCGCGCTCTGGAAATGTAGACATGGCTGGATGCTCCCAGTTGCCGCTAGTTGTCAATGTGCACGCTACGCACACATTGACAGCAACTGATCAGTTGAGTTGCTTCCAGTTGCAAGGTCGATGTACTCTAGACTTTAGGACACATATAGTGACAAAAAATGTTGATAAGGGGGGGGGAGGGGGGGGTCTTGAAAAATACTCCTCTCTGTAGAACTGTGAATCGTGGGTTCAAATCCCACTCCGGCTCGTCCATGGTGCGTGTGCCCATGGGCAAGGCACCTTGCCACGAATTGCCTCTCTTCACCCAGAAGGAAATGACTACCTGTGAGGGTAGAGAAAGCTGATGGGTTTGATTAGTCCCTGTGCGCATAAGCTGCACGGGACTGCATACTCCCCAGGGAGATGAGAAGGATGAAGGAATGCTATTACTGAGCCCAAGGGTAATAATGATGACCTGATTACTGATGACCAGGGGTAATAATGCAGAAAGCGCATGCATGGGAGTTCCGCCGGTTCTGAAATGCGCTATATAAGAACTGCCTATTATTATTATTACCTACAACCGACAAAGAAGCTGAAGGCTACCTGATAAAATGCAGGCTTTCAATAATAATAATAATAATGAATTTTTATATAGCGCAAACTCCGTCAAAAGTTGACGCCCAAGGCTTAACATAAATTGCAGATAATTTAAAACCAATTTAACATTTTAAGAACATTTAAAAATACACAATAATAATCTAAAATTTACAATTAAGTATGCAAGAAAAAAAGAAGTAGTCAATTTAAAAAATCATCAATAAATACAAACCACATGACAGCCATGACAAAAACACCCTGAGAACAACATTAACATGAACAATAGGACTTCAAAAGGACTTGAAACTTGACATATACACGAACAAATATGACAACCACCCAGAGGAAAACGCACGCAAGCTACAAGCGCACAACAGACAGACTAACAAAGGAGACAGACATTTACTCTGAAGACCCAGGCTGTCACTTATTGAACTACAGAGGAAACAAGTGAGTTTTCATAAGTTTTTTGAAAGTGTCACGTCAATGGACGTGGCCATTTCCATTTTGCTTCTCCTACATTCCCTTACCTTAGTTCTATTTTTCCTGCTATGTGTATTTTCCTTTTAGAACTGCACTTTGTAGAGGATGTTATTGGGAATTTAAGTCAATGTTTTTCTTTTGTTTTCTATACAGTTTTCTGTGTGGAACCAAAAGGGAAAGATTTAGAAAAATCGCTTCGGGCTGGTAAGTTAATTGACTCGTGTCTTTTTCAGCTAATCTTAAAAACGCATGCATTATTTTGTATTATAAAGATTGTCGAAAACAAATTCGCTTTTAGTATCGAGTCTTTTTGCATATACAGTTGAAGTCAGAAGTATAAATACAACTGTATGCAACCAAGTGTTAAAATTGGTGTGCTTACACCATTTTTGTAACAGTCTTTACTAAATTCTTGACTTTGTGGAATTCCTCACGTGCATGCAGTACTTAAAACATATATGTAGCTTGTACACCTTGCAATGGTTCGGGTAGTCCTGTTTACCATTTTTGGTGATGATAGTAGTGGTGTACATGTATTTATACCTCGGACTTTAACTGTATGCACCTCTAACCTAAACTGTTTGTGAAAAAGTTTGGTGTAACTTGCAATGGTCAGCTGAACATGACTAAAAATTTACAAATAAATTCCAGTTTTCTTGACAGTAAACCACGTGTCATGATTCTACAAGATGTTTCAGACAATTATTTACCTTGACAAAAAATGGTATTTCACAATTGCTTGGTCTTTTTTTTTCATGTTTGCAAATTTTGTACATGGGCTTATTGCAGAGCTGCCAACCCTTCCGGATTGTTGGGAGGACATCTGGGAAAACAGGTTCATTCCATGACTCCGAACACATCTAAAAATCCCCAAGGTTGTTAATTGATAATCCAGGAGGGTTTTATCCATGTCAGGACTCACAAAATTAGTAATTTTCCGAAGAATCTGTTGCAAAATCTGGGAGGGTTGGCAGCTCTGTTATTGCCTTGTGGATGATTTTGAAAAAAAAATCTTTAAAAAAGTTGGAAGAGTAAATCATCTTGTTTACATTCTTATTAAAAAAACACACAATTCATATTTAGGCTGTTTGTTTATTAACGATAAATATCATCGTTAAAATTTGATTCCTTTGTATTTCACTTTTGATTACAGAAAGGAGATTGTGGCCTTACCCGCCCCGGTCTCTGGAAACGGTCGCCGATGCAATACGCACCCAGCCGCTCGGCAGACTGACATTCCCAATACTCAAAGAGAAAGCAGAGAAGGATGTATTCACAGTGGTAAGGGACATTCATTAATTATCATCTCATCAACCAAAGGGCTGCAGTAAATGTTGTTTTTGTGTTCTTCTTTTATAAGATTCCCTGAGGGAATCGGGGGCTTATTTCATGGCGCTGCTTAAGCGCTAGCTGAAAACATGTGCTCACTGTAGCAGAAAAGTTGTGCTAACGTTAAGGCTATTTTACGACCGCGGTGTGCTTAAGCATGCACGTGCTTGGAAACCGGCATTGTTGCGTCACGAGTGTTAAGCAATTTTTGCCTCTGAAGCTAGCAAATGTTTAGCAGTGCTTAAGGTTACAGTCTCCATGAAATAGTTGGAGCCTCCGTTAGCACAAAATCAGCTGCTAAACAGCGCCGTAAAATTGGCCCCAGGTTGCCGAGTTTAGCCGAACTAAGTCATTGCCCTGTAGCCACCTCGGAGGTTCTTCAGCACAACCAAGAAGTGCGAGAGAACAGAAAGAAATTCTTAGTTTTAGAGGTGGGAGGAAAACCCACAGAATCAAGCAGGGACTGAGAAACCCAATCCACATACTGACCCAGACGGGATTCGAACAAGGGCCATTAAGGCGAGAAAAGAACTGTTACGCCAACCTGATTCCCCTGTTGTTGTTAATTTTATGTCATCTTCGGCAACTTAGGCCCTTCATGTCATCAACTACACGGTATTAACTTTGACTTTACTTTATTAAAAACTAAAGTTAACGAAAAAGGAGATAAGTGGGTGGAAAACCTCCAGGGAAAACCCATGTGGCCAAGTAGGGACCGCAAACCCAATCCACATACACGCCTGGAATCGAATCCACGACACTGGAACTGAAAGGCGGGGAAAGAACCACAATGCCAACCCAACCGCCCGAGGTTGCAGTTAACTATCTAGGCCTCGAATTTACTATCTAACTCGAAAGTTAGGAGTCTCTGTTACCTGTGGTCTTAGCTAAAGTTAGGAGTCTCTGTTACCTGTGGTCTTAGCATTGGTGCCTTTTTTGCAATCTTGCCAGTTCCCACAGGATAAATTGTTTTTTTTCCTTTCGTCCTTAAAGTTCCCTAAACTGCCCTGCAGCTTTCTCCTTCAAGTGCCTTAAACCACCCCATATTTCTTCCATGTTCAACTCAGTGAAATTCAAGTTTCTGCAAACACACCCTTAATACACAGTTCCGACCTGTCAATCAACCGAACCTATCAACCAATCACAACAGAGCGCGCAGACAGCGCGCAGATCACAGCGCGCGTCATCGCGCACATGTCAAATATCACGCGATATTTTGCCGTTACGTTGTGTACGGCCTATGCGGGGTTCCGGGTAAATTTTTGGTTTCCAGGGCCGGGAGATTCGCTGTTCAAAGGTAAGAAAGCGAATTGTTATGAATATATGACATCTCTGTATCACTGGCCTTTTACTCAGTGTGTGCTACGGTAACTGTCGACCCAGAAACATGAATAACTTTGAGTATTCTCCAATGAATCTGTGCTTTCCGTTGAAAGTCCCATTGGTTTGTGCATTGGTTTGATGATAGCGTGTGAGGCGTAGCAACAATATCCAAGAGGGGCGGGGTTAATTTGCAATCTCGGAACTATGCATTGATAGGCATGTACTTGTAGCTGGACTCGTCCTTTTTCAAGTCTTGTGTTCAGTGAGGGTGGCTACTATTGGATAACTCTGCTTAGGCCAAACAAAATAAATGGTGTGTTTACGGTAACCCGACCTACCTGGAATTTTTGAGGCCAAATTGCCGACCTCAAACTTTTTATTGCCTGTTTTCAAGTTGATAATTTTTTATTTGCAATAATTTCCAATGAACATAACATTTTCTACACTTGTACATGAACATGTTTAATAGTGTTAATAGTGCGTTTTAAACATTGCAATTAAAACAAACGCAAATGCATAAACTGAAATGTAAAAAAAAATGGAAAAAAAATATTATTTTCCTACCTACCTACCTGGATTTTATTTAGGCTGTTACTGTAAACGCACCATATATTTTGTTTGGCCTTATTGACTTTGACAAGGAACATTACCAAAAAGCTCTGAGGAGTAATAAGACATACCATTTATTACCAGTGAGTGCTGTTGGTTAAAATCAAATTTAAATTATAATTTTTAGATTGTTCAGTGCAATTGACTGTATTCTCTTTCTTGACAGAATGATCAGGAGATTATAGACGCAATGAAATTTGCCTGGACAAGATTAAAGGTGGGTGTGTCCAAATATTCAGCAATTTTCCTTTTTTATCAATACTTTAATTGTTTTACCCTACTCCAGATTTTAGTTATTCCATTAAGGCAACCATTGTAGCCATGAAGAAAGCACTAAAACACCAATTTCTTCTGACTTAACTTTTTAAATACAAATCTTGGTCCAGAATAGGCTTGGATGAATCCTCTATGGAGGCGATTTTAATCCATTCAAAGTTGGCAATTTGAATCACTATTACGTCTTTTGGAGGAGTCGGTTATTATTATTATTATATTTATATAGCACATATTTCATTCGGATATGTTCAAATGCACTTCACATTATATTGGGTTTTTATGAAGCTAATACTCCACCTAAACATAGAGATACATAGGTGGGTGGTGGCATTGGCAGCCGACGGCCAGAGACACCGGGGAAATCCCCTTACTCTTAACGAAAGAGTGCCTCTGGGATATTTTAAGTGCGTTACACAACACACTGGACCAAGTGTGTTTAAGTACCTTGCTCAATGGCACAGGTACCACGGCCGGGTATCGAACCTGCAACCCCAAGTTTTCACCCCAGTGTTGCAAGTCAGTGGCCCAAACCACTCGGCCACAGTACCCCACTGGTGTAAGCACTGCACTGCTTTATGGAACCGGATAAATTAGTTTACTAAACTTTGGTGGTTTTTTGACGATATCCCCGGAAATATACGAATCGAGAATGGGAAATTTCAATAATAGTAATGAGAAAAATGACAAATGATATGGTACAGAATCTCAACACTCCTGAGAAAAATTGGGGGTTTAAAATGTGATCAGGGTCCAATTTCATAAAAAAATTAGAAACATTCCTAAATAAACATTTTTAACTCATGCGTTTGAAGATAGGAAAAATTAAATTTTATTGTTCCTAAATCCACTTAGAAATGTTTTTAAGAAATAGGGCCCTGGTCACGATTCTCTAAAGGACTTACTACAAACTTTAAAGAAAGTAACCAATACCTTCCCAATTTAATCCCCCAAAAAGTCAAGCTGGGCAGCCTCAGAATAATTATGGAATTTGCATTTTGTTTATATTTATTGTTTCTTAACAGTTGATTATAGAGCCAGCAGCAGCCACAGGAGTAGCTGCAGTAATGTCCACAAAGCTGAAAGAATTGGATCCTTCCATTAAGAACATTGCAGTCATCCTGTGTGGAGGGAATGTGGACATTGAGAGATTACCATGGGATCAAAAACTTTAGCATTGATGTGGCGAAAACAGAGCCTCTTACCAGGGCTGTAGTCGAGTCCGAGTCCTTGGTGTCCGAGTCCCGAGTTCTTATTTAAATTTCAAGTGCAAGTGTCAATAATCGTGCCTGTGATCTTTGGCAGCTCGTAAGTTTGCTTTAGGCCGAGAAAAACATTTCTTTGGGAGGTGAGATACATTTTGAGTGCTCAAAATTATTTTAAGCGGTAGAAATGATTTATTTTACATTCTCAGAATTTTATTTCACATGTTCGAAATACTTTCGGCCCCAAAATAAATTACAATAGACATATTTATTTTTTTCACTGGACTCGGCCCAAATCTCCGAGTCCTTAATGCCCGAGTCCGAGAAAATCGGGACTCGAGTCCTACAGCGTTGCCTCTTACATGCAGGGATAGAGTGTGACGTCGGTTTCCATGGTAATTGGGTCTAAACACTCACTGGTAATCTGTTTCAGTGTAGACCCAGAAACCTTGGCAATGCACACGTTTTCATTTTAATAGCAGTCTATTGTGTGTGCATTTTGGCAGGAAATCTTTGGACTAAAAACTTGTCAGTAATTAGTTTTTGCATAAGTAGAGTCTGATGTACTTCTTTTCGCATGAATGCTCAGTTTCCAAATGACCAGACTGACCAATGCAGCCATCTGGTGGTCTCGAATCACAGTAGTGCAGTTGCTTCTCACTGATTGGGATTGGCTATCACCTGAGCTTTCAAGCCCTACAGAGAAATAACCACCCCTCCCAGATATCAATTAAGATGCGCCCCAAACCCCTGTTTTTTTTTTATGTCAGTCCAAAGGTATTTTGGCTGTATAATATGCAGTACTTTTAAAAACTTTTTTTTAATTTCATGGAAATCTTTAGCAGAAAATATTTCTTGTCAGTATTGCTAAATTTCTACAAGGCAGTTTATTAACATTCTTTAGTTATGCTGTACTTGTTTTAAACATTTTCCAATTATGTAATCTGTCTTTAATTTTGACTTGGTTTGCACAAATTGTAAAAGATGGGACATATTTTTAAATAAGAAAGTCTGATACAATCTGCCTCTCCAATTAAACTACACATCACTATGAGTTGTGTTGATACAAAAATAATGAACAAGTAAACATTTTACTCCTGGTGAAGCAAGCAATGATTAAAATTGTCTATATACATGTAACCAAATTTGACAGACATGACAATGCTCAAAATGTTGCCATAAAGCCTGTACTATGTACAAACATACAGGCCTCGAAATTCATTTTTAAAAGGGCCTGAATGTGGAAATGGAAAATTTGTGTTAGAACTTTTTAAGGGCAACACGCTGTGGTGCCGTAGGTTATTTCAAAGACTGAACATAATCAAGGCTCTATGTACACTACTCGCAAAAAGTTCGGGAATTTGTATGTTGTTTTTGAAAAAAATATTTTTCTTCAAATGACTGTTTTCACCTATTCCTGTGACAAAGTGTGTCTGTCTTGCAGATACAAAATCATTTAAGCAAAATGCATGCATGCATACCCTCAATAAAATATCTGCAAACACACCATAATATCCCTAACTTATTATGAGTAGTGTACATCCATATAGACCATATTAAGATGCGACAATAGATCCACAAAGTGCCTACTCATACAGGACAACGAACGCCACAGAGTTTCGCTTTGAAGTCTAGGAACACAGGTCAAAGGTTGTTGCCAGATCGGGCTTTTATAAACACTTGTCGTTTGACTCACGAGGAAAAATAAAGCCATCGCGATTCCAAACTGTCCGCTGTGTCAACGGACTCCCCATACTTTACAGAATACTGTATTGTTTACAACACAGTACAAGGGGTAGGTGTATCTAAAACTAATTTTTTACCCATTAATTTGTTTAAGGTTGCAAAATTTAATTATGTTCTACCACAAGACCTTCCAGTGTACATGTAAATTTGAAGAAAAAAAAATTGATTCACAAATTTATTCAAGTGTATTGCAGACTCCTGAATTTTTGCTAGATTCCGATTTATTTAATTAGAATTATTTTTAGTAAAATTATGTTAAAACAACAGTGTTAATTTAAGCATCTGTACAATCTAAAGACTTTACCCAACTGCCGCTTTTTCATCTAAACTCCTCAAAAAAAGTTCGGAAAGTCATGTTTGACTGACGATTTCTCTCTTGTTACTAAATCATTTCCCTTGAATTTGGTATCATTGGAAAGCCCCGTTATTTCTCTTTACAGTGATGTGTCATTTGTTATGATTAATCAATTAGGGGATGCGGAATACAGGGGTGGGTGGAAAGTGAAATGTCATAAAATTCACTTCCCTTTTGCTTGGAGGATGGGAATGTGTCCATGCACTTTTTGACAATAGCAATGCATTTTGTGACATTTCACTTTACACCCGCCCCCGTATTCAGCTGCGCTGCACATCCCCAATTGCTTAATCATAACAAATGACACATCATCGTAAAGAGGAATAACGGGGCTTTCCAATGATATAAAATTCAAGGAAAATTATTTTGCAACAAGAGAGAAATCGTCAGTCAAACTTGACTTTCCAAACTTTTTTTGAGGAGTTTATATTTACCGTGATGCAGAAGACTCAAGACTCTGGTATTTCAAGTCAATACCCAAAGCAACTATTGCCCCCATTATTACTCGGGTTTAGGTACAAACGTGAAATGCTTCGAACACTTGGTCAATATCTTGAGGTCTTTAGAACAGATGGGAAAACAAAACCTGACTTTTGTGGCAGGACTTTTTTTGCTGTGACTGGGTTTTATGACCAGTGCTGAAATCATTTCACATTCATGTTCGCATAAAACATTATTCTAAACCTCCCTATTGCCCAACTCTAAAACAATCCAGTAACAGATTACTGAATCAGCCATAAGGCAAAAAAAAAAAGAAAAAAAGAAAGTTGAAATCTCCCAAAATGATGCGGTGGCGCAGCTTTTTCCCCCGTTTTTTGGGTAAGTGGATTCCAAGCAATAAAGTCAAGTTAATATGAAGCCAACAGTATTTACTGCCGAAAATCCAGGGGCATTGTGACCAAAAGTACCGGGAAAAGACGGCAACGTTGATGTTGTCGTAAAGTTCGAGCTCCGACTGGTATCAACTGCAGCTTGACAAGACGGTGCGTGCCTAAGTGCAGTGTTTTCGAGAAAAAAAACATTGATGCGCAGGGTTGAAAGTGACGCGCGTGCTAACGCTAAACATAGTTCTTTTTTTGGGGGGTGCCTAATATGAAGTTTCTCACTACCAAGCACAGATGAACAAGGCAGAATTTTTACAGATTGGTGTATGAGTTGTAGAGAGCCGTTTTGCTGGGGCCTCTCTTGAGTGCCGACTTCTTCTTCTGATGAGTGGCAGTGACCTTCTTGACCATGTCGACCAGGCCCACCACGTTGCCCTTTCTGGTGCGGAAGTAAAACATGACGAAGGGAAAAATGATGGCAGACTCCACAATCTGCACCAGGCTGTACAAAACTGCAAAATAAAGGATAAATAGTGATTAATTGTTGATAAACTGGAATTTCACATTAGTGACTCCAGGAAAACGAGTCGGAGGTTGACAAAGCGATTTGACACGTAAAAAGATAGGGGCGTCGCACAGCTTTATTCATGGTTGTCTAATGTGAATGGTACTGCTCTTCATTTGATCTTCGTTAAATGAGATGTGTGAATGCACGCTTCATTAATTGATGATGATTAACTAATCTTTGTCGAACAAGCGATTTCCCTAATGAGAATGGGGTCTAAGTCACATTTACTAGTTTTGAGAAAAACTTGTGCCTAAGCCCTAAAGGCACAGGCTCGTCAGCAATGCGCGTGCGCCAAATTCATGCCACGAAATACGCAGCTCCATAGCAAAAGCATGGAGCTGCGTATTTCGTGGCACGAATTTGGCGCGCGCGCATTGCTGACGAGCCTGTGCCTTTAAGTCACAAGTTTGAGTTAGGCAATTTTTTATTTGACCAGGTAAAGCCACTTTATACAGTTTGTGAATTGGCAATGATGGGTCAGTAGGCACCTCTCATGAAGAGTGGATTTTGGCAAAAATCTAAAATGTGCCAAAAAAATCGAGCAGATAACTTCAACACCGCACACCGGAAACCTTTTCAAAACTTTCCTATATTTATATAATATTGGATGGCTTTGAGGGTGATATGAGAATATACCGCACGAGCCGAAGGCGAGTTCAGTATTTTTATGACAAGTGCGGTATATTCTCATATCACCCGAAAAGACATCCAATATTATTATTGTTATATAAAATAAAGCTTTGTTTTGAAAGATTTCCGCGAGATTTTTGTCCGATTGTGTTGAAAACTTTTCAGTTTACAACTGTATGTGCTTTTGTTATTGTTATACAGTATTTTTTGTTACTGTACTCTTGCATGCGTAGCACACATGCTCAATCCATTCACTCGATGCACAACGTACGCGTGTGCTTGGGTATGCACAACGTACGCGTGTGCTTGGGTGCGCCCAGCGTGCACGCGCATCAGATTGGGGTTCTGTGCTGCACAGCATCAGAAACGCATGGTATCCGCAGAAGCTTAATTTTATATAATAATCCAACTAACCGTTTGCCCTATTGGGCCCGTCAAACAGCAACGAGCATGGTATGATGCCTTTAGTCGTCAGTAAACCAATGATAATCATCTGAACATCGCTGATCAGTAACCCGAAGAACAGCAGCAGGAACTTTGGTGAGAGGTAAAACCCTTTAAGGAGTGGCTTGGAGGCATTGTGTAGGATGTAGAGAGCACACATGAGGATGCCGCCTGAGACCATCACTAAGCTGTAGATGACGATGGAGCCATTCTCAGCAGTCATCTTGGTGAGAAAATCAAAAAGCAATTTTTGTTTTAAATCGCTCAACACATCGCCCAACACATCGCCTAAGGCCGAAATGGCCACTCAAGGTGAGGGATAAGATACACTGTGTTTACACTGGTTCCAAGCTCGGGATCAAGATTGATCCCCTAATAAGAATGCTTCAGTGTAACCGCAATGATTCTGAGTGCCGCAAACTGATCCCGAGCTCGGGATCGAACCCTCTGCCAACGCGGGACCAAAATCTCGGGGTCTGATCTGGGGCCAATTTGGTCCCGAGAGCGTTTATACTCAGTTTGTGATCCGGGCTGGTCCGGAGCTCGGTGTTCGACCCCGAGCTCGGGATCAAGTGTAAATAGTAGAAATATATTAATACAATGTAGAAATATATTAATACAATGTAGAAATATATTAATACAAAATGTCCGAGGTCCCGGGTTCGAATCCTGACGAGGTCCATATGATTTTTTTCCCGATCACATATTTGTGATCCTCGAGCACAAAATCAAAATTTTGAAAATGAGATTTGGAGCTCTCCTGAAAGGGCAATAAATAAGCTTTCCAACGATGTATAAATGTTGGTGATAGGACAAAATTTGCGCGACAAAAGATATTTTTTAAGCTCCCGAGAGATTTTGGCATTAAAAGCTTTTTCCTGTGTGTAAAAGTGTAAATGCTGACAAAAGTACAATTTCTCTATTTGCGCATAATTTCACAAAATACATTTCATGGTGAAAACGCTGCCTACTAGCCACCAGTACCACTCATTGTGTTCGTAAGACATCTGTGCACACACCGCTTTTTGAATGACAAAAATCAATCAAAGATTTGTTGAGTTACATCAAAAAGTATTAGCACTGCACAGTTTGAGCACAGCTATGCTACATACGCAATGCGTGTACCCAGAAAGCGCTATAACTGACTATGCACGGGGCATGGCAAAGACTATTCCCGGGGCATAGTCAGAATTCTACAGCTACGGGGTATAGTAATAATGTACCTACTTTTAAACCAGTTCATATGACAGAAATCTATACACGAGGTATAAAGGTAAAGCTATAGAAATATTCTTCTTACTTTGCTGAGGCTGTAGGTTCCATTGACAAAGAGCACATTCTCAATGAACATTAGGAGGGCTCGGAACATAGCAAACTGAATGATGCAGAAACGCAGACGCAGAAAGGCCCATCTGAAAATGGTCAAAATACAAGATACAGTGAAATCCCAATGTCAAACTCGGAAAACTAAAAAAAATGATAACCCAGACAAACAATCTATGTGTATATACATGTATGTAACATTTTAATGGTCTTTAGCATGTGGGTCATTCTATAAATTTGGGGTCCAACGTGTGACATTTTTCTGTCCCCGTTACACCTGATATACTGCTATTTGCCATACAAGTATCATTAAAAATGCCTTCAAAACATATTTTTATGAATTGTACTTTATGTAATCACTCTTTGAGATAGAAGGTATATAAAGAATATGTCCTGAATTCACAAAATACATTTTACACGATGTCAGATGTAACGGGAGACAAAAATTGGACCCCAAATTTATAAAATGACCCATGTATAAACACAAGGCTGACTGCACCAGCCTTCGCAAGAGGTGCTGACGCAGGGTGCGCCACTCTGCCTGAAGTGCATCCCTGAGCTCCTACACTTCTAGGACTGTTTGGGAGATGTACAGCTCCAGTGGTCAGCTCATCCCATGCAGGTTCAATCAGGTTAAAACCCAACAAAATGTCATTTCTGAAAGCCCTCAAGTACAGGATTCTTCCAGAAACAGCAAATGCCACGTCTTATTGCTGTAGGAATCACTTTGTTAAAACAGGTCCTAGGACGAAATCAATGAAGCGCGGAAGAGTCTTAAAAGTGATTCCAAAGTGATTGTTCGATCAGTGCCTTAATAGGCACCCCCCAAAAAAGATGTTCTGTCTCTGGTCGGTGCGCGCGTCGATTTCAAGCATGCGCGTCAATCCTTTTTCCCTGCGGCAGCTAAAACAGTGCCCTCTATTGCCGCACCACTTCACATTTTCTAGACTGATCGCCAATCCTATAGACTACGTAGGGAATGGGAACAAGTCTATGTATTTTCCCAGGCAGCTCGACCCTAATACTCAGGGCAATAGATTTGGACGATGCTGATATCGCATGAGAACGAATGACAGTGAGTATGAGGTTGTTTAATCAGCTGCAACAATGGTGGCTAATTCTCACGCGACACAAGGAATTGCGATTGTGAATTTTAGAGCGTGTCTGAGCTGAGCTGAATACTGAAATATGCCACTTATTTCCGTGTCCATTGTTTGTGGAGTGAAAACTCTCAGAACATTCCGAGTTGTAACAGCTCTGCAAGTTTACTGTTAGACTGGTTCCCGCTCCACATATTCCACACACAACGACTGAATATGACGACCGGACGTGCATTCGGGTAACTTCGGGAACCTTCGGAAAAAGGAGGAATTACTCCTGTTTCAAAATGGCGGAATTGGCGGTTGCCGGACCTTAAAATCAGTCTAGTAAAAAAAAATTGGTCTGGGTACCAGACTAGTTTACTATAGGCCTTACTGTGTACGAGGGGTGGGGGGGGGGGGGGGGGGGGGGGGTGAAAAAGGGGGAAAAAACAAACGCGTCGCCGCATCAATTCTGGAATTTCGGTCTGACCAGAGACAGAATACCTTTTTTGGGGGCCTTATCCATGGGTTTACTATAATCAACAAACTTCTAATCAAGAATTGTGTTTCTTATTTGTGAGAGTATAATTTTGCTCCAAGAAATGCATAAAATAACAACAACTGGAACTGACTCTGTGAGTTTGATGGCAGGTTTCTTGCCACACAGTAATGGTATGAGGGGAACTTGGCTGTCTGCGATTTTGATAATCGCTTGCTCGTAGCCACCGAAGTAGAAGACAATTAGGCCGATGAAGAAATATACAGCCAAGGCGTAGTAACTACAGACAGCAAAAAAAACAAACAATTATTAGGTACAGTACAGCCTTATTTTGATGAATAAATTTGAAGTGCGTGGGGTGTTATGGCCGAGCGGTCTAGTGCATCGAACTTAAGTTCCTGTGCTAGTACTAGAATGTAGGTTCGATTCCTGGCTGTGACGGGTTGTGGCACCTGTGCCCTTGAGCAAGGCACTCAACCACACTTGCTCCCATTCCTGTAATTGGAGATCCATTTTGTTTTTGTTTCACCTCGAGCGATTGCAACACTTCACGTCAGTAAACCAGGGGCCAATTTCATGGCGCTGTTTAGCACAACAATTTTTTTAGCACAGAATTTCTTTGCTTTATAAAGTGTGTTACCAGACAAAATTGTATTTCAAATTGTGTTTTTAGAAACAGTATCAAAATATTAGTAAATACACATCACATACGATTTTGGCAGGGGATTTTTGGTAGGGGGCGGGAGCAGGGGTTGCTAAAACAACATGGACCATTTTTTCCTTTGCAAGGACCAACTTCTCTACTGACATCATGACAAGGATTTCATGGAGAGAAGCAATGACGTTATGAATTGCAAACAAAAATAATGATGAGCAGACCTCATCATAATTTTATAAAGTGCACATATCAGGTATATAAAATGATCGCATAATTATATAATTTTTTCTTTATTACAATGATCATCAAATTTGTCGAACTTACCAGGTTGCAGTAAGATTACAGAAAACTGAAGACCGAGGGAAATAGAGTGAGAGCAGGGAGGTTATGGCGAAGATCTGTGAAAAAAAAAAAAAAAGATGGGTAATTTTTAAAACAATTTATTATGTTTCTGAAACTGGAGTGTATAACTGGAGTACATAACGTTCGTTCACTTCAAAGTAACAAGACTGAAACACTCAAACATAACCATTGATTGTGTAAACCCCCCCCCCCTTCCCCCTAACCACCCCCCACTCAGGCCATGATTGTCAAATGCCACACAAAATGGCAGAAGGCATGTCACCGGAAAACAGTCTATATAGGTTGCAATACAAGAGGCCCTACCAGCAATACAGCGACAGACAGCCCCTCAAACAGCATCCCTTTGCCATAAGAAATGCCACAAACCGAATACATGTACAGCATTTGCAGTTACTAAAAGTGTTGATAGCAATGGTAACAAACACCACATAATTTTTCCCCCGTGTAAAATGGCACCTTCATGGGAAAAATTACCAACTGAAGGTACTTTTTTTTTCAAATTGTCTGCACGAAATGTTTTACCTTTCATTCAATACAAGAAATTTGTATCGAAATTTCAGGTTTCCTGAAGTATTACTGCATCTATGTAGCTGAAATTTCTACAAGGCAATTTATCAACATTATTTTTTAGTTATGTAATGCTGTTGTTTCCGTTTTTAAAAGTTTTCTAATCATGTAATCTGTCTTTAAACTCACCGGATAGATGCCAAGGATCCACATAATCCGTATCATTCGGTCCTTGTTGGGGATCTTATTCAGGATGAAGTGTATGCTCTCAATGAAAGCAAAGAAAAGAACCATGGTAATGAACGTCAAAATCCAAAACAGGCTTGTCCGGGTGGTGTCATCAAATACCACTGTAAAAAATGGTGGATAAAAATTTCTTTAAATTTAAAAGGGTAATGAAACAATGTATCTATGCTCAAAATCTTGGTAGAGTGGTTATGTCACAGAAACAACGCAAACATTTCCTGCACTCTCTGATTGAAAAAAGCATTCAATTTGAGATTGGGAATTTTCAGCACACAGAAGCTTTATGCAGTCATGCATAATGCATTGAAGCCGTCATGTGAATATTTTGATTAAAAAATGCTCGGTGTAGTTCAAACATTATTGTTCGTGTGAAAATGAGTTAAAAGTTCATCTTAACAATTTGTACTTGATAAGTTTTTTCTCTCTCTCTTAAAGCCTGTTAACAAAATTTGCAATGTATCAAAATTATTTTTATGAGAAAACAATAATTGAAGAATTTATATAAATGAGTGTGCACCTGCATTTTTTAAAAATACAAGAGCGCCATCATGTGAAAGATACTAGGTTCCTGACTACCGTGGTAGTATGGCGCCGTAGTCCGCGCAATATAACCACATAACCACCTAAATAACCACAAGAACCACCAACGCTTTAAACCATGGACATTTTCATTGACACATCCTCAAGTGCACTTTAGGCTATTTTCCACTAGACAAAATTCCGAGGGTGGCCCCGATTCCCACTTGCAAGTCTCACCCCCGAAATTGCTCATTCCCCGGGGCGAGTTCAAGCCTGCTCGGGACCATGGTTGAATTTTGGCCCCGGGGCAAGGTCGGTAGTGCGAAAAAGGCGGGGGCGAGTTCTCACTTGTATTGTTCAAGTGATGGACGAGGTGCCGATTTCCGGGGTGAGTTTGCCCCGGGGCAAGTTTCAGAACAACAAGTGTGAATCATCCCGGGGCAAGTTCGCCCCGGGATTGTTGTTCTAGTGGGAAAAGGCCTTTAGTGATGTGCTACCCCCCCCCCCCCCCCCCCCCCCCCCCCCCCCCCCCCACCCCCACCCCCTTTACTAAGCCGCCATCTTGTGGGGCAGTTTCCTTGTTCCTTGAGGACATGCATGGTTGCACATATTGTGCTTCCATTGTTGAACGGTTTAAGTAACAAAAGGTGCCCCACGAAATGGCAGCTATTCGATACGGTTTAAGTAACAAAAGGTGCCCCACGAAATGGCGGCTATTCGATACGGTTTAAGTAACAAAAGGTGCCCCACGAAATGGCGGCTATTTGATACAGTCTATTCAACAAATTTATGTTCAGATCAAGAATTGACATTTTTGGAAGAGTATATACTTACCATCTATCACCTCCAACACAGACCTGTCCCTTTCCCCGTCAGGCAGGCATTTTGAGGTTTCATTGTCTCCCATTGTCATCAACTGTTGCTGAAACAAAGGAGGATAAAAGCACACTATTAGCCAGTTTTTTAATATAGTACATTGTACACCCAAATGAAAATTATAAGTTGAATACAGTCGAACATAATTAAAAATAAGAGGACCTTAGAACTGCACCAATTAACTTGTTATAGCAGTAACCGTGTGTTAATAAACATTTTCTAAAATTTTCCTCGTTTTATAAAGGGAATATTGGACTAAAATTGTCCTTGTTATAAAGAGAATGTTGTATAAAGAGAGCTCCTATTATACAGTTTCGACTGTAGAAGTTATAAAACGAACCTCCTTTGATTTTTCAAATTGATTTCTTGAAGAATGTTCAATGCAAGAAAGCTTATGGTTTGAATTTATTTTCAATTTGGAAAAAAATATAAATTCTGATAAAACAATTAAGGTTTAAAATGCCAAAAACTGAAATGTTCATATTAAAAAATGCTTTTTACAAAAGGACAAAATGCAAATTTAAAGAAAATATAAACACATCAGTGTAACAATTCCAAAAGAGTTATACTTATTGTACTGTAACCTTTGCTGGAAAAAGGAAAAAGATAATTCTATAATTAACCTCAAGAGTACGGTTTAAATGTTTATCTCTAAAAACAAACAACGAACAAAAAGAAGTGGTTTACTAATGTAGAAATTATAAGACTGAAATACTCACCTTATACGGAAAAATATCATGCATTTTGAGACATTTTCTAACTTATATCCATTTGCTAACATCCACTTGGAATAAAAAGATTTAAAAGGAAAGATATATTGTGCATATACTGTTTTGTACCATGGCCAATGAATGTTAGTCAAATTCAATTTCATTTTGAACCCTCCAACATTTCTTTGAAAAAGGAAGATTTTAAGTTTAGACTCACCTGAACTGGAACTGTTTAGAACATCAAAAGAAATTGTTGAAAATAATTCCACTTGCAGTCACCAACTTCGACTCATGATTAAAAATATTCGTAAAATAAAAACAGTTACATGAGCAAAGCAAAATATTGCAAAACACTCTGTTCCAAAACTGCGAATGTTCAAGCGACTGCTTCCAAAACTGCCGATCAAGTAAATAAAATTAATTTTCTAAAAAGGCTTCTGTAATCTTCTAAAGTCCAAAAGACAGTGGGTAGCCGAAGAATGCTCATGGCGGCAGTGTGCCAGAGTTGGTGGCTCGAAGCTAAGATAACGTACGTTGGCCTACATCTTAGCCAAGTTAGAAGCATAGTAGCTGTAACCTTTGACCGTGTTTGTTGAGTAGATAACGTTTGTTGAGTCGATAACGCTTCTTAACTTGGTGCTCATCTGAACCCCTTGATAACCAATTTGTGAACCAACAATACACACAAGTGATGTAATTAATCATTAATCCGGTCCAAAGTTAACTTACATTCTGAAAAACTGGAATCTTTTTCCCTGACATGTAAGCTTGCATAGTGATAGCAGTGGCCCAATTTTTTTTCTTCTTTACAACGCGATGGAACATATTTATAACATCTAAAGTTAGAACACATCATTGGTAATCTCGAAATTCAGAAATGTTCACAGATTTATATACACATAACTTACACAATATAAACATGACGACGGTAGTAAATTTCCCCTGAAATGGTTTTGTCTAAAGTGCTATAATTTTTGAGAAATGAGTACAACAATTATTTTTCACTTCGCCCCAAAAACCATTTCGCCCCAAAACGATTTCTACCCAAATCCACCTTACTCCCAAACCACTTCGTCCTTACACCACTTCGTCCCAAAATACTTCGTGCACAGGCCGTGGTTCAGGGCGAAGTGGTTTTGGGGCGAAATGACTGCAAACCCTTTTTTGACTGTTTTCTCAAAGGTTAGATGAAGTACAGAGCTGGTTTTTGCTCAGGTTGGTTTTAATCATGCATATCTTCAATCACACAAGGAGATAAAACCATTTGCAACGGTTCACCAATCATGTGTTCTGCCTTTAAGCTAGCATTTGCACAAGTGATATTCCATAAGCATTGCATGTATTTTGATGGAAATTTTGTGTTGTTTTCATTGTTAAATTTTGATGTTGCCTAAGGGTAAATTCACACTGAACTTTTTTCACGCATTATGTGCGTACATTTTGACACGCATCACCTTACGAAAACAAGGCGTGGAGGGAATGTGGTGTTAACGATGCACTGGAAATCACATAATCACAAAAATGGTTGGTGCCTACGTTGATTTTGTGGTTTACAGTGCGTCCATACACACTAAATTCCCTCTGCGTCACATTTTTCATCAAAATTTACACGCGTAGTGCATGAAAAGGGGTTTATGTGAATCTGCCCTAAAAACTACTTACCGGTTGTAAAACTCTAGACTCAAAAATATAAATTGCTACATGGGTGTTGGAAATGGGGTACATTAACCAACCATAATATTCAGTGTGGAAGTTGCCCAACATTTCTCCAAATTAGAAGAAATCTACAAATATTTAAAAATAATGTCTTTTCCCTTACACAATGCAGTAAGCACTACATAGCAAGTGGTTTCCTGAGACACACATTAAAAATTCATAGCATGCTCGGGTGGGACTCGAACCCTTGACCTCCGACATACTAGAGCAGACATCTGAACCACTCGACCAAATAAAAGTTAAATTGATTTAAAAATCATATGGACCGATGTAACAATTCCCTTATTTCATAACACACTCACACAAAATGTTATCTGCTCAGAACAGATTTAATGATTTAAAAAGTGTTTTAAAACAGTTTAAAGGTACAACTGTTAAGAGAAAATGAACATGAATTGAACATGAAATACCTCAACTTCTTGCATTCTGAAAATGTTTGAACAATATTATAAAGCAACAAACTTCTGCTGCATTTTGAACACTTTGAAATTAGTTTATCTTCCAAATCATACGCCAAGCATTCAGGAAAGTGGAAAACACTAAATTGCACAAGGAATACTTATAAATATTTGTTCTTGGTCCAAATATGTAACCCACTATGGAGAATTGAGTTTGATGTGGCACAGGCTTGGCTGAGTTTTCGTGACTATAACCAGAAATTGGTTATAGGAAAATGCAAAATAACTTTTAAAAAACTTGAAACATTTTCACCACTGGGGACGTCATGTATTGGTTGTCTGTCTTTACACTACTCACAATAAGTTGGGGATATTGGTATGTTGTCAATTTTTGATTTAAATGACCGTTTTTACCTATTACTGTGACAAGGTGTATCTGTCATGCAGATACAATTGTCTAATCATATTTTTTTTAAAATGGAATAATCATATTTTTTTTAAAATGGAATGCTCATATGACCAGGACTGCAAAAAAGAGTTTTGTGACCATAATAAGAAATCTGCACAAGAAATTCATGGCAGTGCCCATATAATGCCTGGAATGTCCGTGTTCCGCCTGGAATTTCCATTGTGTTTTTGTATTTTAATGAGTGTGGATCTTCCACAGATTTCTTTTTATGGTCGCAAAAACTCACTGTTTGTGAAAGTGTTGCTCTCCTGGCTGTCTGCATAATGAACCATGCATTATCACAGCTAAAGCCTATACTGTAATTTGTGAAAGGACGGCTCCTTTCAGGCGCATTACGCACCTAAATTGCATTATGCATGTTGGCATACACTGATTTGATAACGATCAAAGTAAACAATGTGATATTTTGCGTGATGACTTCAAAATCAAAATCATAAACGTAAAGATATAACCAGTATTCTCAGTTTGAAGGAGAAAACCTAATTTCAGATATTTGTTTTTTATTAGCTCTTGAAAGTAACTGTCCTGTAATTCCTTCAGACTTTTTATTGCATGTTTTCCCATGGTTTCTTCAAGTTTTAGAGACAAACACCAATTTGAAAAAATGAACGCACAATCTGTGCTTTGGTACGGTTGAAAATTTCAACTTCACAAACTGTTCTTGATTTTTAAGCTATTTTTTCTTTAACACTTTGCATTCACTGCCTGCAGAGATCACACTGGCCCTTGTGTCTGAATGTGTCATATCGCACCCTCTATCTGATCAACTGAAACAGTCTTTTTGCACACCTGCAATGTATTTACTGTGTTTGAATTTTAGGAGATTTTTGGGAGATATGATTGGCTGTATGTCGGTTATTTGTGAACAAGATCAATATGTTAAATGGATTTGCCCATACACGACACGATATATGTGACCCGCTCTGGAAAAGGGTAGAATAAGTCGCACAGGCTAGGTCGAGTTTTCGTGACCATAAGAAGAAATCTGTTGCAAATCCACGCTCATTAAAATACAAAAACACAATGGAAATTCCAGGCAGTATCTGGGCACTGCCAGGAATTTCCACTGTGTTTTTGTATTTTAATGAGCGTGGATCTGCCGCAGATTTCTTCTTATGGTCGCAAAAACTTGACCTAGCCTACGCGACTTAGTCTACCTTTTCCGAGAGCGGGTCACATGTGCACTACATACTACGTGCTTTTCCCAAGAACATGTTAAAACTTGGATGGGACTCAAAACCAAAACTTCCTGCATACTAGGCAGATGTTATGGGGTGCTATGACCGAGCGGTCTAGTGCGTCGAACTCAAGTTCCTGTGCCAGTACTAGAATGTGGGTTCGATTCCGGGCCGTGACGGGTTGTGGCACTTGTGCTCTTGAGCAAGGCACTTAATCACACTTGTTCCGTCCTTCGGAAGGGATGTAAAGCCGTTGGTTCAGTGTGTTAGGTAATAGTAACGCACTCTTAAGATCCCAGAGCATTCTTTCGTAAAGAGCAACGGGATTCCCCGGTGTCTCTGGCCATTTCTAATTCTAATTCTTCATGGGTTTCCTCACGCTTGCGAGTGACAGTGCAATGAGCACTGTTGAGGAATCCTTGGTATGAATACCAGAAAGAAATAATAATAATAATAATAATGATGTCTTGACCACTCGACCGAGTTTGCCAGATGTGAATGGCAGGTTTGATTATTCAAACCTGCCTTATGGCATAGGCAATTGGTGAATCCGAGTCTCACCAAGCGTCCTATGAGTTTTTGGCATGTTCTTTGGAAAAACAGTGTACATTCCACATAGTGTATGGGCAAATTAACTTAAATTTACTTAAAGGAGCATGCTCAGATCACATTTTTGACCCACCCATTTTTCCCATGGGTGTTGAGATTTTGATACCATATCATGTGGCATATTTTTCTCATTACCATTCTAAAATTTCATGCCCTCAATCTGTATATTTCTGTGAATATCGTTAAAAATCCACCAAAGTTTAGTAAACTAATTTTTCCGGTTACCTGTAACAGTGCGCTTGTTCTCCCAAACAATCGTGGACGTTTTAGGGCGGTCTAACAAAGAGAACAATATCGTCCGCGATTGGCAAACGAACGTCCGCGATTCGCTCCTGTACAAAACCAACGAGAGTAAGGAAAAATAGACTATGTCCAAACAAAAGAGGAACAAAGGGACGTCCGCGATTGTTTGTGGATTCACACCTGCATGCACCAACCTTTTTGCTTCCACATCCAAATTGGGATTGCAAAATTCCCGTTTTCTTCCCATGGATAGTATTTTGGGGAGGTATTTTATATGATTAATAGGTTAGAACAAAATATATCTTTTGGAAAAATCTAGTCACGCTCCTTTAACATCATATGGACCGGGGTAACAATCACTTTATTTCACAAAATCAACATGGTAATTACTCTTTGGTATTAGCTACTTGTAAGCATCAAAAACATATTTGATATCTGAAGCATTCCATAAAATAGGATCTTGTACTGCTTTTAATTTGTTGTCAGCGGCTTAACTACTGTGAGACATCTGAGGGGGCACCTGGGGGTGCACACAGTTTTCCAGGGGGTCACTAACCCGCTAAAATGTGCATGTGCCCCCCTGTGCCGCACCCCCTCCCCCCACCCGTAGTTACGCCACTGGTTTTTGTGACATGTTTGATTCACAGCTGAGCCTTTCGCCTCTAGTAGCCACACACATCGCGCACTCATTTTTATTTGACTTACACCCGTATGGCGTACCCTGTCTTATTTGATAACCTTTTTGACCCTCAACAAATTTGTACGTAAAACTCATCCGTGTTGCAAAATTATACGCTTCACGTCACCGGCCCACTCAACTCCAACGAAATCCTCGTGTTCGATTCACGCTGACCCGTCTGAATGGACAGTACCCTGACCTCAACCTTGTCCCCAGGGCCCAGTGGCTGGCCCTGCTTGAGGTAATCCCTCCTCATCTTGCTGTTGTGTATAAGGCCATTACGCCCGACACCGATGTCCACGAAGGCACCGAAGTGTGTCAGGTTTGTGACGCGGCCCGTTAGTACTTGCCCGATGTTGAGGTCGGATAGTGACTGGAGGTTTTGCTTGAATAGTGGTTTGTCGTATTCTGTGGGAAAGACATACATGTTCTTACTACGGGGGCCATCCAAAGTTGTCAACATTTTCCCGGTTCTACAAAGCGTAGAAAGAGGGAGGGGGTCGAGGGCCACGTAGGACTTTACATGCACTATAAAATGTTGACGTTCTATCGGTAGCGACAAAAATGTTGCAAAGTAGTATTTAAGGGGTAGGGATCGGAGGGGATCTTGAAAAATATTATGCTCTGGAGAACTGTGAACATTTTGAGAATGGATTAGTGGATAGGGCACTGGGTCTAAAATGAAAAGTTGAAAAATTTTGAGATGTTACTTTCAGACTTTGCATGCATTTTATAATGATTTTTTTTTTAATGTTATGTGTCAGTTTGCAAAATGAAATGGGTCAAAATTTCTGTCACGTAACCTTTAAATTAAAGGAGCGTGACCAGATCAAATGTTTGAGCCCCAATTTTTTTCCATGGCTGATGAGAGTTTGATACCATATCATTTGTCAGATTTTACTCAAAACCATCTGAAGTTTCGTGCTCTCAATCCGTATATATTGCCAAAAAACCACTGATGTTTTAAAAAATAATTTATCCATTCCATAAAGCAGTGCAGTGATCACACCAACCTTTTTGCTTCCACATCCTTTAATGTGAGAATTACAGTAACATTTGGAAGAAATGTGCATTTTGGTTGCCTTCTAAAATGAACACTGTGCAAAGGATCCATACAGTATTCCAGCTAGAGTTATCCTCAAAACCAATGAGTGTGTACAGGTGAGTCTTTCCACAGTAAAGGGGGCATTTTGGCAACACAGACCATATTTTCCAGAAAATACCTTTGTCTGGTCTCAAAATAAAAGAAATAAGTTTCAGTTGTTCTGAAGAGATAACTTAGGCCCAAAAAGGGTTACAAATAGTGTGACAACATGCCTTTCTAAAAACCCTGTGTACAAATTTCCAATATACGCTCGTAACCAGGACGGCCTAAAATGTAACAAGTGTCCGTCCCGGTTACGAGGATACATGTATATTGGAAATTTCTACACAGGGTTGCACTATTTGTAACCCTTTTTGGGCCTAAGTTATCTCTTCAGAACAACTGAAACTTATTTCTTTTATTTTGAGACCAGACAAATATGGTCTGTGTTGCCAAAATGCCCCCATTACTGTAGAAAGACCCAGATCTGTGTGTCTGGAGTACAATGGTTATTTCACTCTGTGGTGCCAGGAATGGGAGTTCTTGTCTAACCTGCTCTGATGTCATATCCAATTGGCTGTTGTAGGCCATCTAGGATTAGCTTTAAGGTGGGTTCACCAACGGCAAGCTCCTTGGCTATCTTCCCCATGCCTGGACACAGACAAAAGTGCTATGGTTAACTGAAAACATTAAATTGGAATTTTACGTCATCGGTATGTACGTACTTGTGGGAAATGACCCCTCAGGCTTTGCAAGAAGTGACTCATTTTTGCATGTGGGTCATTCCATGAAGTTGAGGAACAAAGTGTGACATTTCTTCATTTCCACATAAATGGTCAATAAGGGAGCAATGAATCACTATTTATATAGCAATGTTGCATGATGTGGTGGCTTACACTGTTTGGGGGTAATTTGGGAGTCTTCAGTGTTGACAAAGTGCCGCCATTTTGAATTATTTAAGTTGTGGTTGTAGATGTAACTTAAAAACCAATACAGTTTAACGGCTTTCACTCCAACTACTTTTTAATTTGAATTTGGAGGATTCTAGATTAGATTTCTGTGTGATTCAAGAAAATCTGCACCAAATGTCACACCTACATTTGAACAAAATTCTATTTAGTTGACATATAAATTTAAATCCATGAGGATTTTGTTACAAGTAATGAATGTTTTAAATTTCTCTCATCCAACAGCTTGAATTTCTGAATAGTATTGATTCATGGGGTTATCAAGGGCAAGAAAAAAAAATGGTTGTGGATGTAACACGGAAACCGTGTTCCTCAACTTCATACATTGTAGAATGACCCATGTCATATGTTTTTGCTTACTTGTAGCTTGTAGTAACCTCTGTACTTTGGTTTTCATAACGGCTGTCCCAATGTCGCTGGATCTTGCATCAGCTTTAGATAGAACTCTGGCCAATGAGAAAAGATATCATTGTGAAATTTTGGACAAAAAGGGTATTGCATGCATGCATTTCAACAAACAGACATAAGATACATGTATACCCTCCTAAAAATACAACAATTTGCAGGATTTTTAGAAAAGTGGCCAACGGGGTTTATTTTATAACAGCTTGTTAGAAACAAGACCTGACTTTGTTGCTATGTGGTAGGATTCAGGATGGATCCACGTCATATCCAGTGGGTTGGGCTCAAACTCCACCTTCCTCTTTTTGACTCCGCCCTTTGTTGAGGCTCCCGCTTTCCTCTTAGAGCCAACGCTTGGGAGGTTTTCATCACTTGGCGTGCAATCCACATCCAAACTGAAAAGTATTAGAAATTTGTTTTATTTTACTTCCAGGTAATTTATTTTCGTGAAGGATTTATTTTTAAACTATGATTGAACAGTGTCTGGAATGGCTCGTTCTTTATCAACACCTGGGTGATCACATAATGCCTGGCTATCTGTCAACACCTGCAACTCTGGAGTAATCCATGGGCATTGCATTCGATCACTTTGTGTTAACAGCAAGGCCACATATGCTGAATACTTTTGAATCCAGGCATTTCATAGTAGGTGTTGCCACCAGGAGTTTCTGTATGAAAGGGCATTTTTCTGACTGTTTGAACGACATTAGTGTGAAATGGGAACTGGTATTGATCACGTTCAAATGACGTCACTTCCTACAAATTGCCACGTGCATCATGATTTTGAGTGTTTTTTTTGTGACGCGCATTGGTTGCGCCGTATATCAAACAAATTTCGAGCAAAACGCGCGTGTTTGGAACATGTTTCAGCGTGTGCGTGTGCGTACTTTATGGCATTTAATACGCAGTAGCATTTTTTCCTACGAAGATGGCGTCTGTGAACATGATCAATTGATAGCTACATGATAAATATTTTGCCAAAGAAATTCCACAAAACAATTTTTCACAGGAAATTTTCACAGGTTCCTACCTGCGTGGAATTTTGACAAAATTCCTAAATACCAAATAGCGATTGTTTTACGTACTCAGGAGTATTTGACTTATTGCCCACCCTCCAGAAGAGATACTGATGATATGTGACCAACTCTACAAAAATGAGTCATATGTCACACAGCCTGGATGAAGTTTTTGCAAACATAACTAAAAATTAGTAGCGGATCCAGGCTGATGAAAATACAAAAAAACAAAGGAAATATTCTGAACGGTACCTGTATACCACCTGAAGTACTGCCCAGTCTCGGCCAAGTTACTCTGTGCTACTTCGTAGTATACCCAGCACGATATGTGGCAGAGGGACTCCCCCCTTAACCTCAACACACTCTTCCCTTTTGTTAACGCACCAATCCCCCCTAAAAACTGAAAGGAATTCCTTGGAAATTCCTTAGATGTTTGAGACACAATAGGGGAACAATGGTAGGGGGTTGGGGGGAGGGGGGGGGGGAGTCCGTTTGCCACATATCATGCTGCATATGCTTTGTAGAGTTGTGGGTGGAACCAGACCGCGCTAATGACCTACTCACGTGATGAGTGCATAATAAATTTGGCCTCGCATTGTCGCTACCATTGTGTACGCATTGTGTCCATCCTATCAGCTATAGAATGCAGTGTGTGCTCGCTGTACTTATACATTTGCACGCGCTCTACGGTTTCAAATCGTAATGAATAAATCACAAGTGCATCTGATATTGATCGCTGAATGGCTTCACATGATGAGTGATAACAGACAGTCATATGCAAATTTGGCCTCGCATTGTCGCTACCATAGTAAGGCATTGTGTCCATCCTATCAGCTGTAGAATGCAGTGGGTGCTCGCTGTACGTATACATTTGCATGGGCACTACGGTTTCAAATCGTAATCTGATCTCAATCGCTGATCGGCTTCCCCGACTTTTCGGGGGAATATTGGCTCAAAACAAAGAAAAAGTTAAGCAGCCACAGAGCAAATCCAAGACCTTTGTCTAAGTCTTGTCAAAAGCGTAAGAATCGATACCAACGTCGAAACAATCACACAGCAGATTCGAATACCGCGCAGACGGCACGCTACGAGAACAAACGACAAAGGTCTTAGAGCCAAGACTACGACCTAGTATGTGCAACATCCAGTTTATTTTCAAAGAGCAGGTCACATGCATGCATAACCGTTCAAAGTTGCAGCAAAAATGGCCCCCAAGTCGTACCTCTGTGTGCCAGTAGAAGCAGTCTCTGCCCTGACTCTGACAAAGCCAGCACACTGCTGGTAGGTCTTGGGTCCCAGCCCTTTAATCCCAAGTAGCTGCTCTCGGTTTGTGAACGCACCGTTCTTCTCTCGATGTTCAATTATCTTCTTGGCTCTGGCTATATTTAGGCCAGCAAGCTTCCTGGAGTGAAAGAAATTAACAGTGAAAATAATAAAAACAAATTTCTTAATTTTTTAAAGAAGCGTGTCTTGAGATCACATTTTGTGACCCCCATTTTCCCCATGGGTGATAAGATTTTGATAACATATCATTTGTCATATTTTTCTCAATATCATTCTGAAATTTTGCATTCTCAATCCGTACATTACAAGGATATCGTAAAAAAAAAATGTTTTGTAAACTATATTATCTGGTTCCATAAAGCAGTCCAGTAATTACACCAACCTTTTTCATTCCAAAACCATTTGGAGATTACAAATTTCCTGTTTTCTTTCTAAGGACCCACTTTTTTTATGCCCCAGGGCTGGCGATTTTTACCCATTAAAATAATAAAATGTCACGCATGTTTTGCACCCATGGGAAGGGATTTTTGTCGCCTAAATTTGTCCCCAGTTGTAGGGATTTTGTCATGTGAAATGGGGGAAGGGGAGGGGAGGGGGGGGGGGGGGGGGAGGGGAGGGGGAAACGATTTATAGGTGCATTACATTAAGTGATTTTAGAAATGTTAACCGCATCTGTTGAAAAATATGAACTAAGTAATGGAATTGTAGCCCATACCATGGATAAACTCTTGTCCGACTGATACTACCAAATACTCAGGTTTTTGTGCAATGTTTGGTGCTCCGCGATTCACATTTTTCCCCAACAGAAAATGATAATGGAAAATTTTAATGACGACAAATTTTTATGACATACTGTATACACAATCCTTACACCTCCCACTTTCCCTGTGTGTGTACAACCATGGAGGAAGGAAATTGAATAAACGGCCCCTAAATTCAGGGTTTTTTTTATTGCTTCCTACCTGAGTAGACTCTCAGAGCAAACATTGAGATCCACACCCACAAAACTGACACACTCTTCTACTACACCATCCAGGGCCTCCCTCAGGAACTTGTCAGGAACATCGTGCTGAAATTACAACCAGAAAATTGAAGTAAATAATTGGCTACAGTTTAAAATTTAAATCAAAAGTGCAGGAATGAGTAGTCACAGTGAGGCATTAATAGGCAGCACTCATCAATGACAGACCTTTGGGTCATTCTAGCAAAGTGGGTTGTAGCAGTCTGTTCTATGCTTTGCCTGATACTAGCATTAAAGGTAGAATACATGATTGGTATCTCGAGGAATCAGAAATGTTCACAGATTTACAACATAACTTAGACAATATAAACACGATGACGGTAGAAAACTTCCCCTGAAATGGTTTTGTCTGAAGTGCTATAGTCTTTGAGAAATGAGCAAAACAATTATTTTTCGTCCCAAAACCACCTTGCCCTGGACTACTTCGCCCTGAAGCACTTCACCCAAAGGCCATTTTGCCCCAAAACTACTTCGTCCAAACACTACCTCGCCCAAAAGTGGTTTTGGGGCGAAGTGACTGTAAACCATTTTTTGACTGTTTTCTCAAAAGTTAGACAAAGTACGGAGATGATTTTTGCTCAGGTTGGTTTTAATCATGCATACCTTCAACCACACGGGGGGTGAAACTATTTGTAACAGTTTACCAATCATGTATACTATCTTCAATCAACTTCAACGAGTACAAAATGCCTGTGCATGGTTGGTCTGCAAAGCTTATAAATTGTCACATTACTCCATATTCACATGATTTGCATTGGCTTCCAGTAAGATCACGAATTCATTTTAAAATTTCTGCTTTTGGTGTACAGGATACTGCATGGCCTGGCCCCGCAATATCTGGGTGAGCTTATCTCTGTTAAAGCAAACCCTCGCTACGGTTTATGGAATTCTAGTAGCTGGTACTCTTCTGGTCATAGTAAGGTCACCCTTGGAGATCGAACTATTCAATATTGTGCACCAAATCTCTGGAACAAACTCTACGCCGTGGTGAGAAATGCTAGTAGTTTATATGGTTTTAAAACTCAGCTTAAAACATTTGTTTAATATTGCTTATGCTGAATATGTGTAATTACATCATACATGTATGCGTTAGTAAGTTTTAACTGTAATTAGTTAAATTTTGCTGTAATATTGTAAAGCACTGTGAGTACCTTTTGGTAGATATGTGTGCGCTATAGAACAACCCATTATTATTTTATGAAAACAGGAAATAGCATGCCCCAGACACTTTTGGAGTTGAATTTTTATAAATACTGTGCTTCAGAGAATGATTACCCTCAGCATATAAAAAATGCACCTATCAATTGTTCCATCCCACCCCCACCCCGCGCTGACCCACCCCATAGGTGGGCGTTTGGCCACGTTTTTCATGCCCCAGGGTGGGGCATTTGACCCATTTTGCGCATGTTTTGCACCCGAGGGTGGGGATTTTTGTCACCTAAATGTTGCCCCAGGGGTGGGGATTTTGTCACGCAAAAAGTGACAATCCCGGGGGGGGGGGGGGGGGGGTGAGGGGGGGGGGAAACAATTGATAGGTGCATAATATATTGCTTTGTGAATTGAACATCCCTTTACGATTGTAATATCTTAACACCTTTTTAAATAGTGATTAACTACCCGTACCTGGTACATGCCCACACCAATGTGTTTGGGCTCTATCTTGACAAGTTCAGCCAGGGGATCTTGGAGTCTTCTGGCAATTGACACTGTAAGAGTTGATTAAAACCAGAAAAGGAAAAAAAATGTTAAATTTTGGAAATCTAGACATATCTTATTCCCATAAAAGAATCAGAATTTCACAAGTTATATAGATTGAGAAAAAAAAAATATATATGCGACCTGGCACTGCAACATGAGATATATCCACCAAATGGCAATGCCGCATAGTAGAAACCTGAAGTACAGTATACGTGAGCCATGTTTAACAACCATTCATAAATACCTTAGACAGTTTATGCATCCTCATTGGGTGAGAACACATCACATGGCCGGTTTTAAACTAACGATAATGACCAGAGATTAAAACTGGCTGGCTCACATTTCTGCCTGTGCCCTAGTAAGCGTATGGAACACGCACACGCAGACAGAAAATGTGCACTGTGACATCTACTCGGTCGTGTGCGTGCCCGTACACAACACACCTGCATTATGCGTAACACGCGCGATCGAACAAACAACCCGACGCACAGCTAGCAGTTTGAACGTACAAACAAGATTAAAGGAAAAAGTGAATGCAGCGAAAGCTAATTTTGGTGAGTTTTACCGATTTACACAAAAAAGGTATTTATGAATGGGATGCTGATAATGGCCCACGCCTTCGGCCATAATCAGCATCCAGGCCCCTACCTGGTTTAAGACCAGTCAAACCCACTTTTAATCCCTAAATTATGATCAACTTTATAAACAAAAACATTCCAGAAGGCCAACGCAAAATTCTTGTTTACTTCCAGACTATAAAACTTCCTGCTACGGTAATACCGAGGTGTTAGTTTCTCACCTGCACTCCTGTGGTTAGGATCTAGGTTGGGCATCTCCTTGGCTGCTTCAGGAGACACGCTGTAGATGGACGCTCCGTCTTCATTTACAATACTGAGCCACAATCAAGGAAAATGTATCAAATGGAAATTTGAGTTTAGACATTGGTCTGATGCATACTTAAAGGCAGTACACATGATTGGTATCTCAAAGAATCAAAAATATTCACAGATTTACACATAACTTACACAGTATAAATATATAATGGCAGAAAACCTCCCCTGAAATGGTTTTGTCTAAAGTGCTATAGTCTTTGAGAAATGAGCAAAACAATTATTTTTCGTAAATTCAATTTGCCCCAAAACCATTTCGCCCTGGACCACTTCGTCCTGAACCACTTCGCCCAAGTGCCATTTTTCCCCCATACAACTTCGTGCACAGGCCGTAGTTAAGGGCGAAGTGGTTTTGGGGCGAATTGACTGTAAATCATTTTTTTACTGTTTTCTCAAAGTTAGACAAAGTACGGAGCTGGTTTTTGCTCAGGTTGGCTTTAATCATGAATATCTTCAATCACATAGGGGGATAAAACTATTTGTAACGGTTTACCAATCATGTATACTATCTTTAAAGGCCCTATAGATGATACGTTTCTGAGCGATTCTGGGAACAAAACCATTATAAATCAAAAGAAGGACACCAACAAACTCATCCAAAGATATTTCAGCTCCTTCCAAAAACACGAAAATCCATATGCGTTTTGCCGGTCTTGGCGGGGTGTTTCAAAACTTATTCTTAATTCATCTCTTCGTTCTTAGTCGGTCGCGTACTCTGTGGCTCTCGCATCCATACTACGCGTTGGCAGTGCGTTGTGAGATGTTCATAACACGTTGTGAGGTGCTCAAGGTGCGTTGTAGGACACCTCGCAACACGTTGTGAGTCTATTTTTAGCAAAACGTTGCACACATGCAGTGTTCTGATTGGATAATAGCACGTGGTGTAAAATTTCGACAACGCATTGCGATTTTTCCGCAACGCGTTGCCACAATATGTTACGACTCTTTTGGCTTGCCATAGACGTGTGTACCTACCAGTACATGACGTTGAGTTTGCCAAATGTTTTATCTGCAATAAGCCTGGACAGCACAGTCTCAGTTTCCCTGCATGCTGTGCCATTGCCAACAGCGATGGTTTCACATCTAAGGAAGGTCAAAGGTTAAAGATCATTTTGAAAAGGGGAATTAAAGGGGGAAATAAATTTGCTTTGAGAAGGGCAAATAATTTCGAGGTGAAATTCACTTTCCCTGATGCAAACTATCTATTTGATTAACGTCATTTAAATTGAATTGAAAATAAATGAATAAGTATGCACATAGAAATAAGTTTTACTTTGGAGCGTAGCTAGGTACAGTACATAATGTCTTCTAGAAGTTGTGGCAGTTGTATAAAGCTATGTTTTATTTATTCTTGTTAATTTTGCACCTCACCTCGTTTATGTTTAATTGTAACGGGGGTGCTAGATCTTGTATAAGCCCGATTGGCTTTTTATCTAGCATCCCATACATCTTCCATTAACAAATATGCCCTTAGCAATTTGTGTTATGTTCTCAACAAAGTAAAATTTCATTGACATTTATGAAGTATTTTTATATAACGCAACTTGTAATAATTGGATATCACGAAGGGAAGATGTATGAAATAAACCATAAACCATGAACTACAGTTATATAATTTATTTAAAAAATTAAAAACTAAAGATTTGACAGTACTTACCCATGTTTCTTTGCCACTTCCACAACCTTTCTTGTTTCGTCCCTTTGACGGTTCCCATGGAGATACACCACACCGGTTTCTAATATTTGTCCTGGATATTTTTTTTTATAAGTATGAACAAATTTGTATTTATAGTACTCAATTTGGTTGTGTTATATTCCTTGTGACTAATGACTAGGTATGGGACGTTTAACCGGTTAACCGTTTAAACGAAGAAAAAAAATGAAAAACCGGTTAAACGAAACCTAATTTTAAAGAATTAACAATAGTTTTCAGAGGGTTATTTGTAATGACTTCATGAAATTGAAATAAATTTATACAAGGTTGAAGTAACATTTTGAACAGATAAAGGTTCAACGATTAATTGGGGGCCTAGGGGTATTGTGTGCATTGCAAATGCATCTATAAACACCAGCAACAATCTTTGGTGTCGGCCGAATAGTTAACCGACAATTGAAAGAATTGCAAAACGGTTTATAAATTTACCGTAAATTCCCATCCCTACTCATGACGAAAAGGACTAGAGGAATTCACTGAACTCTTGCCAAGTTTTCAACTTTGGGAACCGTGTGTAATGTGAACAAAGGATACATTGGTACAACTTTAAGGCAAACGTCTGAAAAGAAATCCAGAACATTCTGCCTGAAACATTTCCTAGCATGAACAATGTGACAGTTAGAATGCACAGTCATTTGTCGTTTAAAGGCACAGCTCGTCAGCAATGCGCGAGCGCCATATTCGTGCCACGAAATACGCAGCTTCATAGCAAAGGCATGGAGCTGCGTATTTCGTGGCACGAATTTGGTGCGAGCGCATTGCTGACGAGCCTGTGCCTTTAAGAGTAAAGAGTTAAAACAGAATGAACCTTATAGGGTGGAATATTATGAGCACCCACCTAATGGGGATATGACAGCCATCTTGCATCCATGTTTGAAGCCAGGGTCAAGGCCCAAGATGACTTTTCCTCTGATAGGTGGAGTTAGGAGGAGTCGGCGGAGGTTCTGAGCGAAGACATCCACCGAAGCCTTTTCAGCCATCTTGGTTAAACTGGATCTGAAAAAGGAAATACATTTTTGGTACTTACATCTTGGTACTTTTTTTTTAGTGTAGAGTCACAACCACTTTTTGTACTAAATTGCTATCAAATACCTAAGTAATTGATTATTTGAATTATTGGTACTAGGTCCACAGACAAGGAGCTGCATACATAATTTTGAGTAAAGCTGTGTCTGCATTGGACTTGTTCTTTGGGAGGTTTTACCGAGATGATGGTAAAATGAAAAATGGCTAAATTTTACTGCTGTCTGCATTTGGACTTTTTGACACAGTAAAATTTTACCGAGACCGTGGGAGAGCATGCGCAGTTTTCTTGCGCAGTTTGACCTTCACGGCCCGGACGTATGCTTCCAGAGCACTTTTACCGACACGCTGTGTCCGCATTGGACTTTTCGTCTCGGGAAAAGTTCCCTGGTCAATTTTCCTGGGCAGAAGTTGGCCAGGAAAAGTAACCGCTGGACTCGGGAAAAATATTTACTGAGGAAACCGTCTTAGGCTGTCTGCATTGGACTTAAAATAGGAAAAGTACCCATCGTCTCGGTAAGTATTACCAAAAAAAGTCCAATGCAGACAGGCCTTTAGTTATAACCCTACATTGTGGCTCATCATTTACTACCATAAATACCTTAGACAGTTTACGCATTCCCATTAGAGTGGATTCACAGTGAGACATTTCGCGAGTAAATGTGACGCACGTCACTTTGAAAAGAAGTGGTTTGGAGGGGATTTGGAAATAAAAGACGTACTGGGTCACCACATATCATTAAACGCACAGGCTCGCCAGCAATGCGCGCGCGCCAAATTCATGCCTGGAAATACGCAGCTCCATGCCTTTGCTATGAAGCTCTGTATTTCGTGCTGACGAGCTTGTGATACCTAATGAGCGTTTCAGAAATCACAAAACTTAAAATAAAGTGCTGCATCAGCCGGTTAGAGGGATATGTGGACTATCGAAAAAAGTGCAAATGCTTGATTTTCCTTCAAATGGGTTTCTATTCGTTTAAGACCAGCCACCCACACTTGATTTCTCTAATGAGTCCCACCTGATTTCTCTAATGATCATTGGCAGAAGACGCTTGCTACAAGCTTCATCGATGGATGATTGTAACAGCTTGACCACTATAGCAGAGCATCTCCCAGATACAAACTGACTCCGACAATGGTTCTTGAGGGATGCAACGGTTTGATCTGGGATGACCACCTTGACTTGAAGAACTTTCAGAGTCTCGGCTCTGTTTATGGCAAGAATCTGCAGAACCAAACAAGTAAACATTGTTAAAAAGAGTCTCTCTTTGCTTGAGTCCCAAGACAAGTGAAACTGCCATTGCTTCCCAAGTCAAGTCAAACTGCCTTTGGGTCTAAAGTCAAGTCAAACTGCCTTCGAGTCCCAAGTCAAGTCAAACTGCCTTCGAGTCCCAAGTCAAACTGCCTTCGAGTCCCAAGTCAAGTCAAACTGCCTTCGACTCCCAAGTCAAGTCAAACTGCCTTCGAGTCTCAAGTCAAGTCAAACTGCCTTCGAGTCTCAAGTCAAGTCAAACAGCCTTCGAGTCTCAAGTCAAGTCAAACTGCCTTCGAGTCCCAAGTCAAGTCAAACTGCCTTCGAGTCCCAAGTCAAGTCAAACTGCCTTCGAGTCCCAAGTCAAGTCAAACTTCCATTGAGTCCCAAGTCAAGTCATTTGACATCAACGTCTAGTCATTTGATATTATTTGTCAAGTCAAGTCAGGCATGTTGGTCAAGTCGGGTAAAGTCAAGCAGTCACAGCAGTACATTTTTTGAAGCTATAGATAATGTTCTTGTTCTGGCGTGAAATGTTTTAAACCAAGCTAAGGTTTTTGTTGTTTCTGAAACATGATTGGCAAAATTCAGACAATGCATGGCAATTTTATTCCAAACAAATTTAAATGTTCTTTTCGGCAGACTCGAGTTTAAAAAAAAAACGTTCAAGTCAAGTCATTTGTAACAGTAACTCGATTCCAAGTCAAGTCATGTTTTTAACTACAGTTCGTATTCTACAGCAGCACTTGGTATGTCAGGACAAGAACAAGGTTCATCCCTACATGGATGTATCAAGCTGCGTGCTAAAAAGGATGGTGGCCGTCTTTGGAAATATCTCTCTTTGAATGAAGATGCTTGGAAGATTTGATGCATTTAAAAAAATGCATTTACTCCACCAACTATGCACATTCACAAAGAACCCTCCTTTATAGTCATTAAAAAAGGCATATTTGTAACACAGTAAAAAAAAAACAATAAAATTTAATTCTGAAAGAGTAGTGAAACAACATTTATTCAGAGTATGTACATCGATTCTGTGTAGGCCTTACCTGATGAGGCTTTATTGATCTGATTCCAACACTGAAATCAAAGTATAGAGAATAGGTGTTCTCGATTGGCTGAGACTCTTCAGTCACTTGTCTCTTAGCTGTCCTAATGGTGATGTAGGAATGTTTCACCCTAATGCAGGTTTTAACAAAAGCATCATGAATAAGATGTTGCATAGTCTGGGCCGAATTTTTGTGACCATAACCGGAAATGCGCCCGTTAAAATGCAAATATATAATGGACATTCTAGGGAGTACCCAGGTACCACCCGGAATGTTTGGGTACCGCTCGGAATTTCCATTGTATATTCATATTTTAATGGCCTGGATCAACCGCTGTTTTCTAGAACTTGTCGCAAAAACTTGACCCAGACTGCGGCTCATTTCGCATGGTCACGTTACATTTAAATTGGGTCACAACCACATTTTCAGAAATTCAAATTGCGTAATTGAAGGTTCAGATAATCTAACAAAAAAAATGTTTCCATTTTAACTTACATGATGCATATTCCTTTTGAAGAAAAAAAAATGGTGAAAAGTTAAAAACAACGTGCCACAATTTCAGTTTATTTTTAAATTTTCACATTTTTCAATGTTTTAATGCAACTTTTTTATTATTTTTGAAGGTAAAAAATTGTGAAAAGCTGCAAATACTTTCAAGGAAATAATTCAGAAGAGTTTACTGGTAACCGATGATGCCCGTGACTTACAGGTCTCTGAGTTTTTTGATGACTTCACTGTCTTTTGCTATGACATCAATCAGGATATGCTGAATGCCTTTCTCCACTTCAGCAATGGTACTCGCACCTGAAACGAGATAGTTTAACCCTCAGGTGAGGCACCTATTTCAACAGGAAAGCAATGGCATGTGAATTGTTGGTCACACAAATAAACGTTGGCCTGCCAGAGATAAACAGACTCTTTACACATAATTATGGACAGTAATCCCCGAGACGCTTTCAGATTGGCACCCAGCCAGCTAAAGTTGTTGTTTGTTTTTTTAATTTCAATGGAGCAAAAATTTGTACAGAAACCTATGGCAGCAGATATTTTCCCCACCAATTATGAGACAGCTAAAAGGACCCAGAGACTGAACTCCCTTTGAAATAATGTCCAGGACCAAGTCAAAAGTTTTGGAACAGCTGTGCTTGTGATTGAGAGGTTGTTGGTTCAAGCCTCACTCATGCCAACATGTGTCCATGGGCAAGATACTTAATCTCAATTGCCTCGTTAATCCGAGTGATATCTGAAGAGCTGTTATGGGTATGCCACAATTCAAGTGCTGATAGGGTTGTGTGACTTGGTCAGGCAGCCACCTAGTTAAAGCGAAATTGTTGTGGTGATTCAATGATGGCAGCAGTAATAATGGCCATATCTCTACAGATTTTAAACCAATTTACACCAAATCTTCTGAGAAGTTGCAATGTTTTAAGTATTTTTCATTAGGGTCATCATGTTTTTCAGATAATAGATATCAAAATGACAAATCAGCAAAATTGGGGTGGACGCGAACAATTGTACGCATGGTACACATATGTACATTTATTTCCAAAAACGAAATTTCTAGAATGAAATTTGTGGGTACACATAAGCTTGGCAAAGCCCAATATACAGGATATGTTTTTAAAAATTGGTGAAATAACTTACAATTATTGCTAAACAGCCTGTTAAAGGGCATGAACTTGACATTTCACTTTATTTTGAAACACCCCCTATACAAGTATCCATCATTATTAACACCATTTTTTTCTGAGCTATTCAAACACATGTGCTCCATCTTACTACATTTGATGCAGTCCTGATAAGGTGCGTTTGTACTGTGCTTTGAATTTCATTTTGGTTTTCCCAAAATAATACATTTTAGTTCCTACATATACTTGCCTTTAACTCCTTGTCTGATGAATCCCTGAAGCTGAAACCGTTCTGGGTTCTGTAGAACCAACTCAGCAGCAGGGTCAAGGCCAAGCTTTCGGGCTCTCTCTGCCAGGGTAGTCTTGGCCCCTACCTTGTATGGTGCGTACTGTTTGAAAAAAATAATTCATTTTTAAAGGAGTGTGTTCAGATCACATTTTTTAGACCCCCATTTGTCCCAATGGGTGTTGAGATTTTTATGCATCATTTGTCATATTTTTCTCATTACCATTCTGAAATTTCATGCTCTCAATTTGTAAGGATATCATTAAAAAACCATCAATGTTTTGTAAACTAGTCTATCTGTTCCATAAAGCGGTGCAGTGATCACACCAACCTTTCTGCTTCCACATCCAAATTGGAGATTACAAATTTCCTGTTTTCATCCCACGGATAGTATTCTGCGCCCTGAGCATCTTTTTGATGGATACCGGCGCATTACAAATATTCATTATTATTATTATTATTATTATTATTATTTTGGGGAGGAATTTTATATGATTGTTAGGTTAGAACGAAATCCTTTTTCTGGAAAAATCTTCAACTCCTTTATTGCCAAAATGTGCATGTGGCCCCCAGGCAGTGTTGTTGAGCATTAGGTCAGGTTTTTCATTTTCTCTAATTTTCTTTTTCTCTAATCTTCTTTTTCGTTTCTTTTCTTTTTACGAGTCGCCCAATACAAGGCCCACAGGCCACTCAAGCTAAGGGCTACTAAAGTCACTTACGAGGAAATTGACCCATCACTAAGAAACAAGACAAAATTGACCAGTTTCTTTGCGATATGAGTGGGGCTCTAGTCCATATCGAGACAACCAAATTGCCTCTGCTCCCATTACAAACAAGTGTGGTAAAGTGCCTTGCTCAAGGGCACAACCTGTCATGGCCAAGATTAAAACCCACATTCCAATATCTAGCATTTGAACTTTTTTTTTTTACATTTTTGTTCTTACAAATTTTGCAGAATTATGACAAAGTTTGGTAAAAAAAGAAGAAGATTCTCTAAAATACAAACGTCTAACCAATGTGTCAACTTCTTCCACAGTGCGAGCACATTTAAGAGAATGTAGAAGCGGTGGTGTCATTTTGCCACTTTTCTCAATCTGTTTCACTGCTGTTGTGGCCTTTGCTTGCACACTCCTGCAAGTAAGAAATGCAAAAATCTGTTTACTATTTTAAGGAAAATTATTTCTTGAATTTAAATTCACCTCAGCTTTCCCATCCAGTTACTGCAATTTACCCTAATACAGTGTAATACATTTTCTGATATTAATTGGTAAGCAAGTGAATATCGATTACAGGAACTATAAGGCCCGCTTCAAACGTCGCGCTTATGCCGTGTCAAATTAAATTCAACTTGGCACGACGTTGGTACGGTGTAAGCACGGCAGTGGCTTCAAACGTCAAACTTAATTGCAAACTCCCAGTCGAGCTTAACTACATCCAACATGGCGGATGAGTATTGTGCAAGTTGTACACGTGCGTTTTCCATTCTGTCCATTGTACGTCGCCATGTTTATTATTTTGATGCACTTGTTTGTTGGTTTTTTTTTTTACTCACATACGCGCTGCGAGCATGCGCATTCCTAGTTGTTAACAAAATTGCAGACCAACTTCGAACTGGAATTAAATTCGACATGGCAGAAGCACGACGTTTGAAGCCAAGCCGTGCTTGTGCCGCATTAAATAGTTAGCACGGCAGACCCTGTCGAGCTCAAATCTTCTGCCATGTCGAGCTCAAATCTTCTGCCATGTCTAACTTATTTTGCCGAGCCAAATGGCTTCAAACGTCGTGCTTGTGCCGTGTAAAATTTTTTAAAAATCAAGTTTAATTTAATTCGACACGGTATAAGCGAGACGTTTGAAGTGGGCCTTAGTCACCCTTATAAACTAAATGCTAAGTCATATTTTGGTCTTAAATTTGTTTTAATTTTTTGCCAAAATCCGCTCTTCATGAGAGACGCCTGCTGACCCATTACTGGCAATTCATGCACTCACAGTATAAAATAGTTTTGCTTGATCAAAAGATTATCTGCCCAACTCAAACATGCAACTTTGGCGGACACATGTAGATTTATTTTGTTTTTGCAATTTTTCTCAATTTGTAAATATGACTTCGGCAAATTAGTTATGAGGGTGACGTCTTGGGGGCTTACTTAAGTTCCTCCAGTTTAGTGATAACCTCTCTGATTTTGTCAGCTTCCATGTGATTTGTCTGTTCCTTTCGGTATCTGGCAATGAACGGGACGCTGCAGCCTTCCTCCAAAAGATCAACCAAATTCTCTACATGTACACAAAAACAAAGATTTTTAATAGCAAACAAGAAAAAGAAACGCAAATTATACTCTGACCGAAAGATCGAGGAGCCTGAGCTACTGACTGCACCAGCCTTCGTAAGAGCTGCTGGGGCAGGGTGTGCCACGTACTCTGCCTGAAGTTCCTTCTGAGCTCATGCACTTATGCTGCACTTCTCAAAAATTGCATTTAGTTAGTGCACAAGATAAACCATTTACGCGAGCATACAGCGCCCTTTATTGTCACGCTTTCGCACGGAGCACTTGCACCGTGATTTTTTCCATTACTCTCTGCAGTAATTTTATCATTTAAATCAGAATTGCAACATTTTCAACAGAAGTGCAAGTGGGAAGTATATCTTTAAAGATAGTATACATGATTGGTAAACTGTTACAAATAGTTTTATCCCCCTGTGTGATTGAAGATATGCATGATTAAAACCAACCTGAGCAAAAACCAACTCCGTACTTCGTCTAACTTTAGAGAAAACCGTCATTTCGCCCCAAAACCATTTTGCCCCAAAACCATTTCGCCCTAAACCACGGCCTGTGCACAAGTGGTTTTGGGGCGAAGTAGCATTTGGGCGATGTAGTGTTTGGTCGAAGTGATTTGGGGCGAAATGGCGCTCGGGTGAAATGGTTTGGGGGCTAAATGGCACTTGGGCGAAATGGCACTCGGGTGAAATGGTTTGGGGGCTAAATGGCACTTGGGCGAAATGGTTTTGGGGCGAATTGAAGTCTCATGAGACGAAAACTATTGTTTTTGCTCATTTCTCAAAGACTATAGCACTTCAGACAAAACCATTTCAGGGGAAGTTTTCTACGGTCATCATTTATATATTGTGTAAGTTAGGCGTAAATCTGTGAACATTTCTGATTTTCGAGATACCAACCATTTATACGGCCTTTAAACTGTTCCTTAAAATCTTTGTTCAAGGTATACAAAAAAATTTACCAAAATATCAATGATCAACTTCTCAATTGTTACCTTTTCTTGATACCTAATTTTAAAGCACTTAACTGCCAATAAATCAACTTACTGATGGCCCAGTACTGCTCGTCCAAACTTTGTGTCAACAACTCAACAGGGTTCCAGTTCATCGTGAACACAGAGCCACTTCCGCCCTGCGTGGCTGCTGCCGAGGTTGAAGGCTTGTCGCTGGATGGCTTTCCCATTACGACTAAATTTGGTAACTGGTGGTAACTACACGTATGCTGAAATAAAATATACACAGACCCTAAATATGTAACAAGAGAAAGCAATTTTGACAGAAAAGGCCGATGGTTCTTTTGTGAATAGCCTTTTGCGTGTAACCTTTGCATTATGTGCCCCAAATTCTTCACTTTTAAATTGAGGTGCAGTTTAGAAAGTCACATATACTATGCTGATACCTGGTGCATGCCAAAGTCTAGAAACCAATAGACTATTTGCTTTATGCCATTCTCTCCTACAGAGACAAAGGTATTGATTCACACTAATCTCGTACCCAGACCTGTTGTGGATGCTCGCACATCAGGTCTCAGGAATCACGGTGAAAGCTCATCGCTGATACATGTAGGTTAAATGCCATTACCCATTCAGAAGCCGTCGTTGATAGTACGTGCACTGCTATTGGTCAGTGTTTCAAACGCTATGCGGTACCTGTTGTGATTGAGTTTGACCGAGATTGGGAGAGAATTCTTTGTGTTTGACGAGGGACAACGTCATAAAGAAGTGTCAGCTACTAAATAGGAACCTGTAATGTAATGTGGGCGAAGAAGGTACGTGTCATGTTTCTTGTAAAGACATTTGTGGTGTGTTAAGGTACTGATTTGTGTGCAGCCTTCTGAGCTTTACCCGCGGTGCTTATGATAATGGCCAAAAGCTTCATGGGGTCCCACATCGAAATTCAGTGCTGGCCTCAACCAATCAGTGATAAGCTCTCATTGTGATTCCCCAGACCTGATGTGCGAGCATCCACAGCAGGTCTGGGTACGAGACTATACTTCACACCTTCTGCATGCACCTGGGGTCGCTTTCACAAAACACTAAGACAAGGGTTACTCATCTTATTTTGATACCAATATGTAGGATCGTTCCTAAAGAGTTGAGTGAAATCGACCCCTGGTCACATTTAATACATAACATTGATAACAAATAAATAAATTCTGGTCATCTTGAAGTACCAATGTGTGCATGTGAAAAGGAATTATTTAGTAGTCTGAATGACTTGGGCCCTAAATTTTCATCTAAATTCCGAGACCGTTTCTTTCCGCTACGAATGCCTGGCTTGTGTGATGCACATACACATATATCATATTCTGTTGGTCGGTGCCATAACATCCGGTTGAGCTGGAGTGAAAATAACGGTGTGCCACGGTGACAAGCGAAGGAACAAAGCCGTTATCTACGCAACACGTACACGTATCTAAGCATGAACGAATTTGTTTTCACTCCAGCCACGGTGCTATGCCCGTATATACAAAGGCATATGACCGGGTCTTGAAAAGGGCCAGGATGTGCGACCGACAAAATTAGGAAGAATTAGTGGCAAACGTGTATGGTAATTATACCCCGAACTATAGCTGCAGAGTGCATCACGTATGGCATTCGTATTAAAGGTAACACCGGCTTCGTTGGGCTATTTTGGGCTCGAAATTGACCCATACCAGATTCTGAATGCCCTTCTGAAATAAACTGAACATATCCTGAAAAGAAACCACAAAATTGCCGTTTTTGAGCAATTTAAAAACAGAGGTCACGTGACTTTTTGGAACCAGATTCTTGTTCCGAAAAGTCACATGGTCTTGCGAGTTAGTTTTGTGTCCAGTCGCATGAAAGTTTCTTACTGCAGAACTGCACCAAATTCAACTCTGATTTTTCCACAATATTTATAAGTAATTGACAAAAGAGAGACTATTTATACAGGTATGAAACAAAGTTGAACATAAGTATGAAAATTCGAACAGAAATGTTTGTTTAGAGAGTCTGGAGAATGGGACTTGGCGAGCGCGTGCTAGTATGGCAAACTACGGTGGATCGCACAGCGCAGCACGGCATATATCCCGAGTGCACACACAGCGGGTTGGTTGGTGTACATGTACGTTCGTGAAGAAAAAGCATGATGAGAAAACGGAAATTCATAATCGGTCGTCCGGGCTGTCCAGTGAAATCGTGATCAGAAAATTGGAGATATCCCGAGTAGGAAAAGAGCGAATGGTTTGTGACAAAGTCGTGAAGCTCGCGCGTAGTTGCAACGGCTGGTAAAGTGTACAACCCGTCTTTTGACCGTTTTTGTTAATTTTGCACTTCTTTAGTAAATTACGGGATATTTTGATGATTTTGTTTTCACAACGACCATCAAAAAGTATTGTCAATGCTGCTACATCACTAAATCATGTAAACACTAGGCCGGTGTGTACCTTTAAAGTCGTAATGGAAAGGGAAAGAATTGAATAGTTGATCATGGCTTCAGACCTTGTAATTGACTGAGACAGACAAATTTGTTTTTAGTGTTTCATCACAAGATCTTAAAATTTTCTCACTCCTATAGACCTAGATTTTGGTTTTCCCATCAAATCTGCACTTACCGATGCTTGATGAGTTATTTTAAAGAAAAAAAATTCTGATCAACTCCTGATCATATTTTTCTTTCAAATGATTTGAGAGTGCTGATTTGATAGAAAACCCAAATGTTAAGATTGGAAAAAAATCTAAGATTTTCTTAGAAAACTAAACAGTCGTGAAAAATTATACATTGACAAGTTCTGAAGCCATGATTAGCCACTCAATTCTTTCCATGATGGACTACAAGTGTGTAAAACCATGAAACTATGAGTTGCTTCAAACCTTGTCTAAACAACAGACTTAGGCCAAGGTTTCAAGTGAAAAATCTTTTTGAATCAAGCTAGAATGTCGACCGAGCGCACACATGGCAAGCGCAATGCATGCAGACATGTGGGCACTGAAAATGCGTACAACCGTATCGTGTTGGCGATCGGGGACTATACCAAAAATTACAGACTACAGGGCCAAATGATTGTCTGCTTGTCGTCTGCTCGACATAAATAGCGCCATCATCTGAAAAGATGACCCAAAAGGAAGAAATAATTCCAAACATTTCCTCCCCGGCCCTCACTGTACTGGACATCCACCGGAACATCATGTGAACCCGACGGAAAACATGAATTTGGGAGCAAAAAAAATCCCCCCTCAACCCCCATCAAGTTTTATTTAGTGAGGATACTATTTATCCGAACATTCATGAAACATGATCTAAGCTGGGAAGAAACCGGTGGTGGATGGGGTCGCTGGTGGGGTGGGGTGGAGTGGAGGGGTGGGGTGGGGTGGGGTGGAGTGGAGGGGTGGGGTGGGGTGGGGTGGAGTGGAGGGGTGGGGTGGGGTGGAGTGGAGTGGAGGGGTGGGGTGGGGTGGAGTGGAGGGGTGGGGTGGGGTGGAGTGGAGTGGAGGGGTGGGGTGGAGTGGAGTGGAGGGGTGGGGTGGAGTGGAGGGGTGGGGTGGAGTGGAGGGGTGGGGTGGAGTGGAGTGGAGGGGTGGGGTGGAGTGGAGTGGAGGGGTGGGGTGGAGTGGAGGGGTGGGGTGGAGTGGAGGGGTGGGGTGGAGGGGTGGGGTGGAGTGGAGGGGTGGGGTGGGGTGGAGTGGAGGGGTGGGGTGGAGTGGAGGGGTGGGGTGGGGTGGGGTGGAGTGGAGGGGTGGGGTGGGGTGGAGTGGAGGGGTGGGGTGGGGTGGAGTGGAGGGGTGGGGTGGGGTGGAGTGGAGGGGTGGAGTGGAGGGGTGGGGTGGGGTGGAGGGGTGGGGTGGGGTGGGGTGGGGTGGGGTGGGGTGGGGTGGGGTGGGGTGGAGTGGAGTGGAGGGGTGGGGTGGAGTGGAGTGGAGGGGTGGGGTGGAGGGGTGGGGTGGAGTGGAGGGGTGGGGTGGAGTGGGGTGGAGTGGAGGGGTGGGGTGGAGTGGAGTGGAGGGGTGGGGTGGAGTGGAGGGGTGGGGTGGAGTGGAGGGGTGGGGTGGAGTGGAGGGGTGGGGTGGAGTGGAGTGGAGGGGTGGGGTGGAGTGGAGGGGTGGGGTGGGGTGGAGTGGAGGGGTGGGGTGGAGTGGAGGGGTGGTTGGAGTGGAGTGGAGTGGAGGGGAGGTTACGTTGTCTTGGTGAAGTGATAGTGCAAACTCGTGTAAACATCACAAAAATCAGAATACACAATTTCTCTCAATTTATGATTTATTTCAAAAGATAATCCATCAATAGGTAACAAAATTTTGTCAATGGTTGTCTTTCCCCCCAATAAATTGTACATGCATTTAAAAACGAATTAATTTTAAACCCAAGGGATGGACTTGACCAGTTGACAGTGCAGAAATTATATAAAACAATGTGAAAGGCAGACGCTCACTTCATGAATTGACAAGAAAAACCTTAATCAAAAGTGTCGATAGCAACAATAAACGTGGCATGAGTTTATTTGTCCAAGACGGTACTTTTTGTAAGAAATCAGTGGTGTTTATTTTTTCAAGTGTTTGCACACAGTCCACACATTCATATTTTTTTTTTACCATCCATGCATGGATTTCGAAGGTTTCGGGAAGCCTTGTTGCATCTATACTCCTCAAAAAAGGTTCGGAAACTCAAGTTTGACCGACAATTTCTCTCTTGTTACTAAGTCATTAGAAAGCCCCGTTATTCCTCTTTACAATGATGTCTCATTTGCTACGATATTAAGCAATTAGGGGATGTGCAGCACAGCTGATTATGGGGTAGGTGTAAAGTGAAATGTCACAAAATTACTGTATTATCATACAGTGCATTGGAATGCGTCAATACACTTTTTGACAATAGCAATGCATTTTGTGACATTTCACTTTACACCCGCACACCCCCCCAATTGCACTATCATAACAAATGACACATCATTGTAAAGAGGAATAACAAGGCTTTCCAATGATACCAAATTCAAAGAAAATGACTTGGTAACAAGAGAGAAATTGTCAGTCAAACTTGAGTTTCCAAACTTTTTTGAGGAGTTTGTTGAAAATTCTGCAGACTAGTTTATCAACCTTCTGTATTATGCCCTTAGAAAAGAAATCCATACAAAGTTTTATCTTGCAAATGATACATTGGGCCTTTAAATTGAAATCAATGATGGAGTCCGAGAAAAAAATATTTGCTCTTAGAAAGTGGCTTTCATAGTAAAAACTTTCAGTTGAAAAACCTACAAATATTTGGAAAAAACAAAAATACAAAAAGATTATTAACTGAACTTGAAAAGCCTACAAATTTAATTAGTAAAACAAGAGGACAAAAAGTACTATACTGATAACAGTGATTTATTGTTGAGTGTAAACTAAAATCAATATGAATTTGCTCAAAGAGCCTATGGTTTCAGCAAGGTTGATTTCCTTAGATACATGTAGTTCAAAATTGTCGTTTTAAGGGTGCCTGAAATAATCAGTTTAGGTTTGTTCTTTGTAATACACACAGCATACGTACCTACATGCAATATGTATGTATGAGTTACCAGTTTTACCCCAAAAAAGTACAATTCGAACATGCCTTGCCAAAGCTAAAACATCAAATTTAAAATGTGGAGCACACTTAAAACCACCATTCTAATAATACAAATGGAACCAACATTGTAATATGTACATGATTTTGAATGTATGTATGTGCAAGACTTTACTTTAAATGCAGTGATTCAAGAATTTAAAAAAAACAACTGGCATGTATGGCTCATACTTGGGAAACTTTGATTGAGTTTGGAGTTTTGACTAGGCAAACACATGATAGTGTTAACTTAAAAGTACATAGGTCCACTCCAATGGTCAACCTCTGTGTGGGAAGACATAATAGACCTTTATCACTGTGCATCCATCTTTGTCTTGTTCCCCATAGTACGTGTCAAGTACGATCAGTGTGTCTGCGTGATAGCGCGTGTATCTCCCGTTGAGAATCACTGTCCACACTGCGCGCTCTCTTGAATGCGCAACGCCTGTGCCATTGTGATGCACACAATGAACAATTCAAAAACGTGACCAAACTATTTTTTTCTGCAAGCCTCGCTTTGGCTACGTTCATTTTAATAGGAGAAAAAGGAAGATGGCCGCACTGTGATAAAGGTCTATACATGAAACAGTGTTGGGGTGGGTGAGGGGAAGCAGTACAAAAGGACTTCAAAAAAATGGATTAGGACCTTGTATTCAGTTTGTTATAGTTTGTTTTGCCAGTATGGTGTTGTGCAGAAACGCAAACTCGCTTATTACAAGATCACAAATTACATGTAATATTACAAGATTAAACAATGAACCAGGTGGCAGTATTAGATGTATATTGATGATACATTCATGCAAGTTGCATCTACGTACGTACGTACGTACACGTAATAGCCTTTCAAACATACCACTGCATTTAAACCTAAAAAATAAACATAGCACAAATAGCACAAAAACAAACCTAACAATGAATGCATGTCTTGTGATTTTAAATAAGCCCTGGTAGAAGTGTTTGTACATGATGCACAAAAATAGACCCCATTCTCACTTGAAAAATCACTTTGTTCGACAAAGATTAGTTAATCATCGTTAGTTAATGAAGCGTGCATTCACATATCACTTAATGAAGATCAATTAAAGAGTGTTACCGCTCACATTAAGCGACTGCTAACAAAGATCGAATGAAGCTGCAGGAGGCCACTATGCCTGGTCGTACATGCGGGTCGCACATCAAGCGCCGAGCTTCTAGTGTCTAGACGCCAGTGGTGCGTCAAAAACAACGCTTGCTTGACGCCCAACGTGCCTGCCAAATCGCTTCGTTAAACTAAGGGAGCATTCACATTACAAATTTGCTTTGTCAAATGAAGCGATCTCTTCGTCGAATGAAGCTATTTTGCTTCGTCGAACTAAGATTTTAATCTTCGTCAAATGAAGAGGTATGCATTCACATCAGGAAATCTCTTCGTCGAATCGTTGTCGAACGAAGCGAATTCTCAAGTGATAATGGGGGTCACAGACAGACAAGGAAAAAAGACTGAGGAACACATAAGTGTGCTTAAGTACAATGCTTGACATTAAATTTTAAACACTCAAAATTTCCTCCTTTTTTAAGCAGGCAGTTCATTGTATGACACGACCGACTAAGACTGAAAACAGTATCCCGGGTCACAGAACTGCATCCTGACATAATTGGCACAAACCTTTTTGTTATGCACGCCAACAATGACAATACAAGCCACGCTTTATACATTTATGTGTTCGCGTACTTGAATGAGCCGTTAACACAGGCGGGTCAATTCAGCAACTTAGAACTGGGGCAAATTTCTTGGCGCTGCAAAGCACAAATTTGCTTAGCACATAATTTGTTCGCTTTATAAAAAAAGGTTACCAGCCAAAATTGTATGTCAAATTGTGTTATTAGAAAGAGTAGCAGAATACCAGTAAATACACATCACATACATGAATTTGGCTGGCAGCCTACTTATGCAAAATAAAGATTCTGTGCTGAAAAATGTGTGTGCGCTTAGCAGCACCATGAAATTGGCCCCAGACGTGGAACTGTCTGAACAGTGTACTAGAGGGTCTGAAATGAGTTCAACCAAAAACAGTCTATGCAGACCGCCCCGCACATAAACTGGAATTATACCGATTTTGATACTAAAAATGCTCTACAAAATGTACAAGACATTAACAGGCCCGACAGTTAAATTAGGCTGGACTTTGCACTGGTCATGGTAGATCCTAATCGGACCCTTTTGGACTAGCCCTATATTTGCTTTAAAAAAATTTCCTAAACTTTACTCAAGAAAATAAGAAACACACCACTACACATGTACTGTCATCTGCCAATTTCAATTCAATTCTGTAAAAGTTATGCAACAGATCCAACAAGGTTACAAGCTTAGACAATTAGTGCAGATGAAATTTACAATGCTTCGCGTGAATAGTGTGAAATTCCACTGCTTCATGGTGGCTAATTTGCAAAATATTGGTAGTTGCAAAAATGTGTTTCTTTTTTATTTGAGTATACATTGTAGTTAATGTTAATCCCTGTTTCAGGCTATATACATGTATGCCCCCTGTTTTTTTTTCTTCACCAATGATGGAAGCTTTTACCAACAACACAAATGGAAAACATATATGACGACTGTTTGCGACGACGTTCGCTCAGCGACGTGGCGGAGGTGAACGGCGCGATCTGTCACCGTATGAGGCTGGCACCCTCTCGTAGCGACTGTAACGATCAAAATCACTGCGATCGTAGCTTCTCCTGGAAGAAAAATAAAACGACTTATAATTTGAACACAAATTAAACAAAATGTATTTGATGTTAGACTAAAAAAAGTACACTTCGTTTTGTGTACCTCAAATATTTATTAGAAGTCCTAGCACTTCATTGGTTGACTTTAGCAGCTTTGAGTTACAGTACAGTATTTGCATACCTGCCAACATTGCCGAGTAAAAAAAATCGGACTGTAGTGAAACTTGCAACGGTCGAGTTGGTACAACGGTCAAGTTGACCTAGTACTGCACCCGTTTTCATGTACACAAAGCATGCAGCGCGCGCCGGGAGTCAGGTCAAGTCGACTGTTCCGATTGTTCCGATTTTTAACACTTTTAACACTTAAAAATCGGAACAAGTACGATAAAATTGGACTAGTTGGCAGGTATGTATAATTTGCCAATTTCCATGCATTTTTCCCATGTTAAAAGAAAAAGCACTACCCTAAGTGCTTACGCCCTAAAAACCTGAAAATCCTACTCTCAAAACACAATGCTTAACAGTATGACAAACTCTTTGAATCACAAGGAAGTTCATACTACATGTACCTCAGTCACAACTTTTGTTGGCTTCGAGAGGTTTAATCCTTGGATTAATTCTCACCAGGTATTGGGGGCCAATTTCTTCGAGCTGTTAAGCACAAACATTTGCTTATAGTAGAGTATTATTTTTGGAAAAATTAGTTTCCAGCATAAAATGTATGTTAACTTGTGTTCTGTGCTAAATTTGCACAATACAAGTCAATTATAATACACTCCACATACGATTTTTGCTAAGTTTTGGTGATACATGTAAATCATTTTTTGCAAATGTGGTTAGAAAATTGTTGTGCTTACACGTAGCAGCACCATGAAACTGACTTGATGAATCAACAACACTCATGTTCATTTCTTTTGTTCCTTAGAATGTAAACAGTGCAAGTTTGTACACTTTAACGAAAATCAAATATGCAGGAATCTGAAGGGCTGTGCATCTAAAAGCTGTGACTGCAATGAGCATTTCTGATGTACTTCGCTTCAAACCATATTATACATGTCTTATTTATATATTTCATGGGTCTGTTTAATTTTTTTTAAAATGGATTTAATGAACTTTAATTTACAGCTTATAGGCTGAATTGCATGAAGCTTACAAGTACATTACACCATTCACCCTAAACACAGCGATACATAGGTGGGTGACGCCATTGGCAGCCAACAGCCAGATACACCAGTTAATCCCCTTACTCTTTACGAAGGAATGCTCTGGGATTTTTTAAGTGCATAAATAATATGGACCAATGGCTTTACATCCTGTCCAAAAGATGGAGCAAGTGCGTTTAAGTTCCTTGGTTAAGGGTACAGGTACCATGGCTGGGTATTGAACCCGCAACCCCAAGTTTCCACCCGAGTGTTGCGAGTCTGTGACCCAAACCACTTGGCCATGGTATGGTTAATGAACTTCATTGCACTCACCCAGCTCCACTGCTTGCTACGGGTGCCCTGTACTCCCGGTCATATTCTCGAGTGCTGTCTCGTGGGGCGTACCCCCTCGCAGAGGCGTAATCCCTAGTAGATGAGCCGTAGTCAGCACCGCCTGCTGCGCCGTAATCGCGACTGGCTGGAGGGTAGTCTCGGCCGCCAAAATCGCGTCTTGTGGCCGGCAATGGAGACCTAGATGAATGACAAATTGTAACATTTAGGAATGCTGCGTGTCTCATGAAACATTGATGCACATGTTTTCTCTACAAGGTAACACTACAGTATACACATGGTATACCGGTACTGCTCACAAAAAATACAGACTCAAACCAATTTCCTCTTTTTTCGAACTTGAAATTTTGTCATGTTTTCTACAGTTAGCATATCTGAAGAGCTTTAAATGTAATGTAATGGTGGACACTTGTATAGCGCACATGTCTACCCTAGAGTACTCCTGGCGCTGTTGCCATTAACATTATCGCTGCTATCAGGAAATCACCAGAACCATTTCGCTTCAACTAGGTGGCTACCTGGCCAAGGCGCACAATCCCATCAGCAGTTAGATTGTGGCATTCCCGCTAACAGCTCCCCAAATATCGCTTGGGTTGACGAGGCAATTGAGATTAAGTGTCTTGCCCACGGACCCACGGGGCTCGAACCCATAATCCTTCGATCACGAGCACGGCTGGATACCCACTAGACCACACGTGCTCTAAAGTTAAAGTTTATTTACTGTAAAAAACACAAACAAACTTCAACAATTTGAATGCAAAATTTCGTTAGTCTTATTTTTTTGTGAGCAGTGCACAATTACAAGAAGAAATATCAGACATACCGTACACAATACAACCTCTAGAAAGTGTATCAGTAAAAAATTACCATGGGGGTTAAAAAGGATACGGGTTAGGAAACAAATTTAAGATCTTTCTCTTGATAAAAATATGGGTTAAAGATATACAGTCCGTGGTTCTCAGCAAATTTGATTTTTTTTTTCTCCTAACGAATTTTTTAAAGCATTTACTTTATTTTAACGAAATCATACTTCGTATTTTAGACATCATCAACCCTGTAAAAAACACTGTTTTTATACGGCTATTTTTAGCGCCTTGGCAGGTCTGGACTTCCCCTGTTTGATCTGTGGTGCGGTGCCTGCAGCTCGCCCCCCTCTGGACTTGTGGCCTGTCAAATCTCTCTTCTTCTGTCTCGGAAGACTCTCTGAGACAGAGGAAACATAGAGGAAAACATATTGGACAGGCCACCGGTCCCGAGGGCGCATTGTGCACTGCGTGTTGCAGACCGAGCATGGGAGGTCAAAATATTGACAGTAATTGTTCGATAACTAAACATTGGTCGATTTTTTTCATTGCTGTCTCATTTGAAAGCGAATAACTTTTATGTTTCTAGAAAATTAACAATTTAAAAAAAAAAAGTTTATTTTTCGAGGTGCCGCACCCAAAACGCACGGACTCACTGTATATCTTTAAATGAAAACTAAGACGATTTGATCTCGAGACCTCTAGCACACTAGGCAAGTGCTCTACCAGCTGAGCAATGTGGGCCTGCCCCAGTGGCATTACTCCCTCAGTTTTACACAGGAATCAAAATGTTCTCTTGGTGTGGATATCAATGAGCCTCTACAGCAAATACAGTATTGTATATGTAAAATGCAGAGTGCCTTCACAATGTCAAAACCAAAATGTTTTGATTAAAATAAAATGTCATGACCTCTTTACTGTGTTGGCATATCCATTTACCACATTGTATGCACTAGTATGGACTCTTTGCACAGTTGCTCTACATGCAAATGTAACACTTTAGAATGGATCACTATCTTATACACAGCAACAGACACAGGGAGTCATTGTTCTTGCACCCACAGCTTGCCTGTTTGGTGAATACATCAATGGTACATGTAGTTCTGTACAAGGAGCGAATTTTTGTTATCGCCTAAAAGTGGCAAAATGGGGGAGAGAAATCACATCTTTGACCCTGTTCTCACTAGAGAAATCACTTTCTTCGACGAAGATTAGTTAATAGTTAAAGATGCGTGTGTTCAAATCTCACATAACGAAGATTGAACAAAGATCAAACGAAGAGCTGTAGGGTCTTTCTATAAATTAGGGGTCCAAAAGTGTGACATTTGGTGTCCCCCGTTACACCTGATATGTGTTATTTTTCGTACAAAAATCATTAAAATGGCTTTTAAACCATTTTGTATGAATTGTACTTTATGTACTCACTCTTTGAGATGGAAAGTATTTAAAGAATGTGTCCTGAATTTACAAAAACAAGATGTAAAATGTAACGGGGGACACCAACACTGGACCCCTAATTTATAGAAAGACCCTGTACCATTCACATTAGACAACCGCTAACAAAGATCGAATGAAGTTATGCGACATCCCCATCTTGTTACGTGTCAAATCGCTTCGTCAAACGAAGGGAGTGTACACATTACAAATTTGCTTCGCCGAAAGAAGCGATCTGTCAAATAAAGCTATTTTCCTTCATCGAATCAAGACGCGTGGGTTCACATCAAAATCTCTTTGTCGAATCATCATTGAATCTTTGTCAAACGAAGTGATTTCTCTCATGAAAAAGGGGTCTCAATACAAATTAAAATACAGCCCAGGGAATGAATACAAAACAAGTGATACTGTTCACTTACCATACCAAAACAGTTATGATAACTTCATTACATAAATGACATTATAAAAGGAAATTGAGCAAAAACATTTGACTTTTTAGGGAAAAACACTAAGGTACATGTACATGTACCATGACCATGTACTGCACATGTAGCTTGCTGGTACAAGTCAAAGGCCTCAAATTTGAATCCCAGAATTAGAACAAAATGTAAAAATTTGACGCACTGAGAAGGCGGAATAAATTACTTCTGAAAATACATATATGCCATTTGCAGTGTTGTCTGCAAATACATGTATTGAGCTACACCATGTTATGTGGAAAATGGTATGACCCTCGTGAACAAAGTACATGTACTTAATTTTTTGGGTACATGTACATCATGTACTCACACTGTAAGACCAACAGTTTAAAAGAAATTTTATTTTTAACTGAAGGTGCTGGTTTAAATCCTAATTTAGCCAATTGTTCTTTGCTCAATTTTAAAACTCAAATTAAGAAAGTAAGTTGAAAGGAATGAGTACCATTTCAAAAAGACGAGTGGACCACAAGCGTAGGCGAGTTCTAAGGTTTTTTTCCCACATAAACCATAGAGCACATTTAGTTCCAAAGGTATCTGCATCTCAGATTAGTTGAAGTCTAGTAACCTGAAGCAATCCCAGAATGAGGCATCTAGTATTACGTTTGGTTTTTCTTGGGGGTGCCATACTATATCGACGTGTGCGAAGAATTGTAGACAGCGATATGTTGTTTGATCTAGCGTGTGCGGAAGACGGCCTTCTTTCTGTTTGCGACATGTGAACCATTTTGAAGACGAAAAGCAATTTTGAGAATCGATTCTGGTTTAGTTCACTTAGCGTTGGTTGGATGACGGGTTTAAGCTGTAGTTGTAGCAGCTATTATCGGGCATTGTTAGCGAAAAACTAATTCACTTTTGAGTGGTTTGCGAAAATAGGTCTTTCTGCAGATAGCAGATGCCTAGCTTTTAATTAGATGTTTGTTTGCTGGTTTCTGTGAAATAGCGACTGGACTGGAATTAAGACAGCGAATGTTGCGTGTGTGCGATGTGTTGGCCATTCTTTGAAGAATTTGCGAGGTAATACGCCCAAGATTTTTTCCATTCCCTTGAAATTAACCCCGTTTAGTAACCAGGCTTTGCTCCACAAAACAGTGGAAGAAAAAGCCTGTTAACATGTACTTCAGTTTCAAAGTTGTGAGGGATACTAGTGTCGAAGAAGGGAAATTAGAAATCTGGCGTTTGTGAGAGAACATTGGATGATTGCGAAAATCTGCGAATGGTAAAATTTGTGGCATGTACTCATTCCCTTTGTGGTTGAAACACTGTAATAATCGACGAATATAGTCCGCTTAAAACTATATTTTGACAGTTGATAAAACCTTTCTTTGTAGAAATACCATACGTGGATAAGCTGACAAAGACATGCACAATAATACCACAGCATATATGTGTGCATGATCACTGAAGATGACCGGATGAATTCTACCAAAGGGGCGAGGATACTGCGACAGGAGTGGATCCATGAATCGAGACGTCCTGCATCAGATGATGAGATGCTTACACTGTTGTTGCGATTCATTCACACAAACGTTTTCAGTCCAGTATCGACTAAGAACAACTTGAATGTACGTACTCAGTTTTGTGCACAGACAGCAAATCGCAGTGCACGTGAATTGCTGTTTGTGCCTTTGACAGCATTTTGCACTGTGCAATAAGCGTGAAAAGGTTTTTGGTTCAAATTTCTTGAGCGTTTGATCCTTTTCCATGGAAAACAGGTACGACACACCAGTTATCAACAAAGCCACTTCTTTGCAGTAACAAGTTTTGTTTGTGTGTGCAAATACTGGTTGAGAGCACATGTGTTGTAGTGGGTACATACATGTAGCCATATTCGTAATTGAGGTTGTGAGTTCAAGCCTCACTTGTGCCAATGTGTTTGTGGGCAAGACACTCGGTCTCAATTGTCTCATGAACCCAAGCGATATTTGGGGAGAATGCCCCAATTCAAGTGCTGACAGGGTTGTGTGTCTTGGCCAGGCAGCCACCTAGTTGAAGCAAAATGGTTCTGGTAATTCCCTGTTGACAGTGGAAATAGTGGCAGGGTAGACACGTGCGCTATAGAAGAATCCACCAAAACAAAGTTGAGAGTATTGTGCCATGAACGTTGGAGGGTCATTTGAATACTGTGCTGGGAGTACGAGTACATACTGTATGTAGTTGTTTGCGTGCGGACAACAGCAATACTGTGTTTCAAGACCACCAGTTGGCTTCGACCTGTCAATCAAGCCAAACCCGCTGACCAATCACAGAGATAGTAGAGAGTGCTCACATAAGTCAAAGTGCATTGCCTCACAAACGACATCACGCGATTTTCTACACATACAGTTTGTACAGTGTTGTATGCGGTGATCTGTGTGAATTTTTGGTTTCAAGGCTGGGCGTTTCGTTGTTCAAAGGTAAGGAAGCACGTATTTCATATGACATCCCTGTATTACTGGCCCTTTTACTCAGTGTGTTCCAAGATAACTGTCGACCCTGAAACATGAAAACCTTTGAGTTTTCTCCAATGAATCTGTGGTTTCCATTGAAAGTCCCATTGGTTTGTGCAGTGTGTGTGGACATTTTGACGATAGCGTGTGAGGCATAGCAACAATATCCAAGAGGCGAGGTTAACTGGGCAAAATCGGAACTACATGTATGCATTGGTAGGGCGTCTGTAGGTTAAGCAGAAGGTCCGCAGTTGAATCCCAGTGGAGCCAAGTTGTTTTTTTACTGCATCCAGATTTCCTAAACTCATGGACATTTGTATCGTTTTTACATTTTACACGATCTTGTAAAATATTCACGACAGCAATGGGGATACAATTCGCACGTCACATGCACAAAACGTATGAATCATCAGTGGAACTTTGAGCTGTGATCTATCTTGTATTTCAAACGTTGTGACTTGAAGCTTGACACTTAATAGCCCGCAAGCGAAATGACGTGACGATACCTCTCCACGCGGAGCATGATGGGAGTACCCGCCGAACCACCGCTCATTGTATTTGTGTCGAGTACATCAAATTTGCTGTAGTTTGTATCGCGTTCTTTAACCGAGTGGGATGCAGTTAGCCCCCGGAACTAGAGCCACCTCTGAAGAGTCTCTGGAGTATTTTTGGTTACAAAATTTTACAGTAGAGAAGAGCCTACGACGTCGAAATCATGGACCAATGCTATATTCCATAAGCTATTTCATAAGAGTACTCCAAACAATCCCCTGAACCCGAGCGCGACGTGGTTTTGTTTGCATTGCTGACGTCATCTCTAATTCGGTCAATACATTAGACCATACGATAAAAATACTGACCAGGAAGTGTAGAAGCGGAGTTGTTGCGGATTGACTGTAAAGCAAAACACATTGGTAAGTAAACGAAGTAATGCTAAATACTTTCAAAGAGCTGCTGTGGATGTTTCGCCGATGTGGACGTTTTCGCTGATGTGGACATTTTCGCTGTAATGGACGTTTTTCGCTGACGTGGACGTTTTTCGCTGACGTGGCAAATGCATGGAGAATTTTATTGAGCAAGGTGTTAGACGAGTTGCTGCTGTAAAGAAAGTGCGAAGATCTTTGCCAGTACCAGTGACTGCCACTACGTGTATAAGCGAAATATACAAACCCATCTTGTCATTGCGAATGCGTGACGAACAATACTGTTGCATGGTCGAAGCCACTGGAAAAGAATTACATGCAAAAGTTCACAGAATGCACTTCATTTTAGGTTTATCAGCATTTCACTACAAATGGAAAGCAATTATTGCTCACCAAAACAAGCGGAAAAATGCAAAGCGATTGTGGATTCATAATATTCAATGAACTCATGCATTGTTGCTCAAGGCTCTACGCTTGGCTTAAGTTGGGAGGGATTATTTCTCGCGAGTGTATTGCATTTTTCTGACCACATGGAAAGATTTTTCGCGTGGTGAAGCAAATCGCGTGGTATGCTGGTTACTGACGTGATCGAGGCTTTTGCGTACTGTAATACTGCAGGTTCGCTAATGAGGCAGCTTACTGTCTGCGACTGCAGACCAAATCTCACGTTGCATTAACAGCGATTAAATACCTTCTGCGAATTGGAGATCGACTGCGATAGGACGGTGCATCGTATCGGCTTGCGTAGGGATCTGATGCGTAGCGCCCTTTGGGGTCATCGCGATAGCCGCCACCTCCTCCGCGAGCAGGGTAGTCGTTGTACCTGCTGTACGATGACGGCGGACCTCTGCCGCCGCGTGAATCCGAATCTCCGCGTCCTCTACGCGATCCACCTCGAAATCCGCTCCGCGAGTCGCCACGCATTCCTCCTCCACCACGCCTGTCGCCGCCGCCTCCTCCACGTCCGCCGCCTCTCCCACCGCGCCCCCCTCGCGATCCCTTGGACGGTTCCACCTTGATGCGAGAGCCAAGGACGACCTGGCCGTCTAAATCTCGCAGGGCCTGCTCCGCGTCGGCTACGCTGTCGTACTCGATGAATGCGAAGCCTGGTGGGTTTCTGGCCATCCACACGTCGCGCAGATTTCCATATCGGCCAAATGTGCGTTCGATGTCTTGCTTCGTTGTGTCAGGGTTCAGAGATCCCACGTACAGCCTGCCTTCCAAAAGCATTTTGATGTTTCAGCAACACTGCGTAAAGATTAGACAAAAAGAAAATTATATTAAGAAAGTATGAATATCCATTTACAATGAACCAATCAGAAGACACAGAATCTTCTACCTATGCCATGTCGTTTCGCCAGCCGCGCACCCTGGCATGTTGGTCTCTTATCAAGCCGTTTAATAGAGCACTGCCGACCCGCTGAATTTTAGTTCATTATCGACCCTAGCGTCGGAGATTATTATATGAACTTGAAGAACAGCCTCAATTTACCCAAAAATTTACACGAGGATACCTTAGTATATCTTCTTTATGGGCAGTGCAATTTCAAATCTGGGCTAGGTGATCTTTTATGAGCCATGATAAGGCCACTTTTTTTGCCAATTTAAATGCCTTTTTAAGCGAGTTTCTGAAGACACTACAATTCACAAAACCAAAAACGGTAACAACATTTATTCGGCACAATAATGGCCATGGCGTCATGATTTGGTACGTGCCTAATAATTTATAAAAAATAGAAAATCAAAGTTTAATTTTTAAAGTTTAATTAAGTAATTTTTTTATTAAAAACTAAATGTAATGAAGTTTTGGGGTCTATTGTCGATCTGTTGATTTCAACAGGTGGCGCCTCGCGCTGAGGCAAAGGGAGCACATCGCACGAGTACGGTTAGCCCTAAAGTTAGGGCTGAAAAATTGCTCGCTTTTCAAATCTGACTTATTATAGTCGCAAATTCACAGCCCTAATATCGTCCGAAGCACATCAGACCAGAGCACTTAACATACACCATTGCAATCCTGAGAGTCTAGTGTTTCATAAAATAACGGTAACGCTTACAGAATCGTCAATTTGGCCATCTACGATGTCTGGAAACATTGGACAAAATTCGGACAACGTTCTGAGCTGCATACCTCTGGGCGACGCCATCTTAGCTGATATGCTGGCGCTTCTCGATCATGAGACGTCAAGGAGCCCGGCTAACTGTGCAATATGCATAATTCATATTGACGTTGCGTGTGTTTATCCTACTTCCAAATACTGAAAGCCGTCCAGATCAAACTGTACGGCTTTCAAGAGCAGCATTTTTCCCCCCATCAAAACCGTTGCTCAAATGGAATCTAGTTTACTCATTTTACAGGAAATTGCTATTTTTGGTAAAAATCTGAATTTCCACACGTTCTACATACCTCCCTAGCTGAAATTGTCTGAAAAGTGGCGTACAGTCGTCCGTAAAACCCGAATCTTTCAGGAGCAATCATACCGCGTGCCTTTCCATTTTTTTCCCACAAACAAGATGTCGTCGCCTTAGACCATGTAGACTCGGCGCAGTCGATCTTTGGGCCACCAGCACTTACTAGCACGGTACAGACAAGGGGGGCGCTGTTCACATTTATTCGCTCTTGCTTGTGTGGCATGTACCGTACTGCCGGCGCTCCGCTAGCGAATCCACAGTCACTGACGTGAGTATACGTTTAAAATGTGATATATATTTCCTCATGGCTTGCATCTCTGAATTGTTTATATATTTTTGTAAATTGATAGTTAGTTAGAAAACCTACAAGCTGTTTAATTATCGACCAATTACTCTCAAAATGATTGTCCATGTATGACAAATGCGTTGTTTACACGGTTGCCAATGTCTCAACTACGAATGAAGTATGATTTTTTCTTTAGCAATTCCGTTAGATGGCGAAAAATATTGCCACCCAACTCCCCTTCCCTCCCTCCCAATTAAACAAATTGTAAAACAAAAATCAGAAAGGACTCGATGAGAACCACAGAACCTCTGGAAATTATACAATTCCATGCCTATAGCCTTTGAGTAAGGATGCCGCCAACTTTTTAAAGCGATTTCACGAAAGAGTGCGCAGCTTGCGCAACTTTTGCAAAATGGCGCAAGCCCTATATAGCTTGCGTGTAATTTTCACAGGAATGTTGCGCAGCCTACGCCAATAAAATGTTGCGCAAGCGGACTTACGCAGTGCGTTAGGATTCGTGAAATCGGCTGCAGGTGCTTAAACAAGTTGGCGGCATCCTTACTCAAAAGCTATAGGCATGGAATTGTATAATTTCCAGAGGTTCTGTGGTTCTCATCGAGTCCTTTCTGATTTTTGTTTTACAATTTGTTTAATTGGGAGGGAGGGAAGGGGAGTTGGGTGGCAATATTTTTCGCCATCTAACGGAATTGCTAAAGAAAAAAATCATACTTCATTCGTAGTTGAGACATTGGCAACCGTGTAAACAACGCAATTGTCATACATGGACAATCATTTTGAGAGTAATTGGTCGATAATTAAACAGCTTGTAGGTTTTCTAACTATCAATTTACAAAAATATATAAACAATTCAGAGATGCAAGCCATGAGGAAATATATATCACATTTTTAACGTATACTCGCGTCAGTGACTGTGGATTCGCTAGCGGAGCGCCGGCAGTACGGTACATGCCACACAGGCAAGAGCGAATAAATGTGAACAGCGCCCCCCTTGTCTGTACCGTGCTAGTAAGTGCTGGTGGCCCAAAGATCGACTGCGCCGAGTCTACATGGTCTAAGGCGACGACATCTTGTTTGTGGGAAAAAATGGAAAGGCACGCGGTATGATTGCTCCTGAAAGATTCGGGTTTTACGGACGACTGTACGCCACTTTTGAGACAATTTCAGCCAGGGAGGTATGTAGAACGTGTGGAAATTCAGATTTTTACCAAAAATAGCAATTTCCTGTAAAATGAGTAAACTAAAGATTCCATTTGAGCAACGGTTTTGATGGGGGGAAAAATGCTGCTCTTGAAAGCCGTACAGTTTGATCTGGACGGCTTTCAGTATTTGGAAGTATGTTTATCCCAGCTGGCAATACATCACGCGCGCAATGCAGCTAGTTATCGAACTTTGCGAGTGACGTATTGCCAGCTGGGATAAACACACGGACATCAAAATGAATTATGCATATTGCACAGCCGGGCTCCTTGACCGAGAAGCGCCACCAAGCATATCAGCTAAGATGGCGTCGCCTAGAGGTATGCAGCTCAGAACATTGTCCGAATTTTGTCCAATGTTTCCAGACATCGTAGATGGCCAAATTGATGATTCCGTAAGCGTTACCGTTATTTTATGAAACACTAGACTCTCAGGATTGCAATGGTGTATGTGAAGTGCTCTGGTCTGATGTGGTTCGGACGATATTTGTAGTGGAACTTCGTCAGATTTGAGCAGTTTGAGACTTGGTATTGTCGTACATACCTCATTAGGGCTGTGAATTTGCGACTGTAATAAGTCAGATTTGAAAAGCGAGCAATTTACAGCCCTAACTTTAGGGCTAGCGTACGGTATGCTGTTGCTCCCTTTGCCTACCTATAATGCTTTGCGCTATTTTGAGATCGAGATCGATCAGCAAATTAATTTATTGCTCCATTTTATCGACGTTCTCAATGCATTATGGGATTGGATGACAAAATTGCCCGGCCAAATGTGCATAAACCTATGAGGCGAACACCAACTCGGCAACTTTTTTACTCATTTTCACGGAAACCAAAAAGAGTTCAAGAATCAACCTCCCACCACTTTATCTTTGACACATATCAAACATTCTGACAAACATGTCCCGAAACAGAAATGTTGCAAATGCGAGAAATCTTTGGGGATTCCCTTCGTATCGGTAGAGTCCGAGTACCACGCTCGCAGCTAGCTCGGTATGCGCTATGCAACACACGCCGTAAAATTTATATTGGTGGGGGAGTCCTCGTATGCAGCACACTCAATCCGTCCAGCGCTGTGCCGATACGGCGTGTGTTGCATAGCCCATACCGAGCTGCGAGCGTGGTACTTGGACTCTACCGATACGAAGGGAATCCCCAATGATTTCTCGCATTTGCAACATTTCTGTTCCGGGACATGTTTGTCAGAATGTTTGATATGTGTCAAAGATAAAGTGGTGGGAGGTTGATTCTTGAACTCTTTTTGGTTTTCGTGGAAATGAGTAAAAAAGTTGCGGAGTTGGTGTCCGCCTCATAGGTTTATGCTAGCTAAGATAATCTCAGCTCTTTTTTTATCATTCTTCATTGGGATGTGGTCTTTTCACGTGTAGAGCTGAGAGAAGTTATGAACATGAACCCGCCATCGCAAAACAAATGTGTCATTTTCTCACCGTGACACACTAATTCCCCCTAAAACTCACCCAAACCTTGCCAGGCATAACCACTACGCAGGTCCTTGAGGGAAATAACCAGCCACGATGATTATTTTGCCAACAATTCCAGCAAAACAAACCGGTATGCTCACAGCCTAGCCGTTTTTGTCTTGTTCAAAAACAACCAAGTGTCTAGTCTGTGTACAAAGGAATACCAATGCGCAATGGTTACCAGACTTGACCTTAACGTCCAGACGTTAAGGTCAAGTCTGGTAACCAATGCGCATTGGTATTCCTTTGTACAAAGACTAGGCAGATAGACTTTTTAAACACAACATGACAACGGTTAGGCTGTGAGCATACCGGTTTGTTTTGCTGGAATTGTTGGCAAAATAATCATCGTGGCTGGTTATTTCCCTCAAGGACCTGCGTAGGGGTTTTGCCTGACAAGGTTTGGGTGAGTTTTAGGGGGAATTAGTGTGTCACGGTGAGAAAATGACATTTGTTTTGTCCTGTTTTTGTGATGGCGGGTTCATGTTCATAACTTCTCTCAGCTCTACACGTGAAAAGACCACATCCCAATGAAAAATGATAAAAAGAGAGCTGAGATTATCTTAGCTAGGTTTATGCGCATTTGGCCGGGCAATTGTGTCATCCAATCCCATAATGCATTGAGAACGTCGATAAGGTTTATTAATTGATTGCTCCGACTCCTAATTGCGCAAACTGTACGGGATAGCCCTTTTTGGTGGCGTTTGTACAGAAGCAAGCAGAAGAAGCAGAAGCAATAGACTTTATGGGTTGAGTTGGTGCAACGGTCGAGTTGGTGCAACGGTCGAGTTGGTACAACGGTCGAGTTGGCAAAATTGTCGAGTTGACCTACATCCCCGGCCCGGAAAAACCATGATTTATTTAATATTAACTCTAAGCTGGAATAAAATGGATGCAAACAAAAATGTGGAAAGCACAAGAGGTATTTTCGTTCACTTTTAAGAAAGGAAGCATTACTTTAAATACCTGAAAATTAACTGAAGAATTTCGAAGACCGTTCTCTTCTTTTTTTCTCGTCCCACGCGCACACGCCAAGCCCAAGCTGCAGAATTGTAGACTGGTTTCCGGATCAACAAATTCGATCACTAGACTGATTTTAAGTATTCAGTCGTTGTATGTGGAATATGTGAAGCGGGAGCCAGTCTAGCGGAATTAAAGCGTGGCTACCAGTTTACTGGTTAACGCAGCAAGTTTAATCAAGGGTACCAGTTTAATAATTAGACTTGAATTCAAGTCGATTGACGTTCGTTGTACAAAACGCGCCGCCAGATTTTGTGTGACTCGGCGCGCGGCGAATGAGGGCGCGCGTGCATTCACTTACACGGCGATTTTTTTTAGCAGTACAGTACATGCCACTGCCAGTGAAGAAAAATAGCCGTACGATAACAAAAATAACAGCTTCGAGTGATCCATTTTCTTTGAGTGATCCATTTTCTTCGAGTGATCAAGTTTCTATTCTAAAGATGCCAACGGACGTGGAGACGCTGGTTGAAATGGGATTCCCAGAAAACAGGGCGTAAGACATTTTGATCAACCAACAAAACACGTCTTCGAAGTCGATGATTCGACATTTAAATTTAATGAAGGGGGATGGATCATGGAGGGGCGATGGAGGGGGGTGGAGGGGGATGGAGGGGGATGGAGGGGGGTGGAGGGGGGTGGAGGGGGGTGGAGGGGGGCGGAGGGGGGCGGGGGGATGGAGGGGGCGGGGGGATGGAGGGGGCGGGGGGATGGAGGGGGCGGGGGGATGGAGGGGAGGGGGCGGGGGATGGAGGGGAGGGGGTGGAGGGGAGGGGGTGGGGGGGAGGGGGGGGCTGAGGGTGAGGGGCGAGGAGAGGTGTTCAGGGGAGGAAAAATTGGGCAAGATTTTTGTAAGATTTTACTTTATAAAAAGTTTATTAATAGGCCTACCTGCACGATATTTTCTTTACTACGCCTAGGCCTACCACAAGTAAACCTGTCCCTATCGCTAGTGTGCTTTTTCTTGCGTCTGCGCCTTTCAAATTTCCCGCTCTTTATGCCACGCCCAATCACCTTTCAGATGCAAGTCCGACCAAGTCCAGGTATGCAAACGGAGCCATCCCAAATGATAAATCCCAGGCATCTGTTTTGAACTGTGTGCGCAGCGCTTATCCATTAACCCACTTATGTTTTAGGCCTGTGTTGACCCTGTGCTAGTATGCATGCGTAGGTTATGCTTAGACTGCGCGGGAATCCGTCAAGGCCAATTTTTTTTGTATTCTCTAGAGAAAAAGGCCCTGCATGATATTGCTAGCGGCCATCGAACTTTCAATCCGGCCTTCAATGTGACTCATAGTACAGCTAAACGGCCCAAACATTGCACTATTTGAAACAAATTTCCAGTTGAATTCAGATCCAATTTTGAAAAAATACATGTTAAATTTATGATCGTGTAAACAAAAATGCGACACAGGCCTTTTGAAATGGAAGAACTCACTAAAAACGTCGACTATTTCCATGTTTTTTGTTGCCATCAAAAGCAGCCATATTCTGTTATTATCATATCACTAATGCGCATGAGTTTCGAGCCAAAACAGGACCAAATTTTCAGTGGAAACATCAGCTTCGGAAACAGGTCAGTGGAGATTTTGCCGCAAGCTTCAACACTCGCAGCGTATGCAAATGTTCATGACGTCAGTAAATGAGCGGTGCTGTTCGCCTAATTTACATATTTTAAATTCGCACGCGTAGTTTACTTGTGACCCCTCCCCCTTCCTCTCCTCCTCCCCCTCTCTACCACCTCTCCCTCCCTCCCCCTTAAAAAAAAAGTTAAATTAAACTTATCAAAAAGTGAAATGGAATTTTTTAAATTTTAGTTTTAGGTCTGGAAATGGAATTTAAGAAAATTAATTTTGGATTTGATAGCTTAAATGATTTTAGAATATGATTACTTACATACATTTCAGTTGCAAATGTTTGGTTTTCGAGAAAAATCATGAAAAAATTCCTGGATATTCTTGAGGCACCACGCAGACGACAATCTTGCTCGCACATGCGCCACGGTCTGCGCCATGGCACGCATTCTAAACGCACCTATTAATATATAACGTTCATGATGTTCACGTACGCTCGTATACGTAACGTAAGCGTACTCTAGTATACAGGTACACTGCAGATGCAATTCACACCGGAGCCTTGCTGCGCGCAATATACGTATTAGTACATGTATTGGTAAATACTACGTCAGTGTACGTGTCAAAAAAATGATTATTAACCAAAATTTCAGATCATGTAAACAAGGCCTGACAAATTTTATTGAGTAAGTTTCACCAGTTATGGACGAGAGGGCGAGATTTAAAAGCCATAGGGAAAAAAAACCTTAATTTCAGAATTTGCTACTTTTGACTTGGCCTCCTCCAATGTCGATACACCGCTGGCGACTGATGGAATATGCATGCTGCAGCCAAAAGCTTCTAAAGAAATGCAGGATCACCCCTAATGTTATTGCAAACGTTAGTTGGGACCATTGGCATAGGTGTAACATCCACATTTTAAACTGTTATCTTTCTATTTTTCCCCTAACTTCATCAGACAAAGAGCCCTGGCAGCCACTCATTACAAGTCAGTCCACCTTGCAATGGATTGGTAAGCTCCTTAATTGGCATTATTCACTCTGTCATGCAAAAGTCTTTTGAGTTTTTAAAACTAAATGCTGCCGGCTAAAACGTGTTTTAGCCGGCATTTTGATGGAGCTGGGACACCCAAGGAACTTTAGTCCAGTCATACTGCAGCTGGACCTGGAAAAAATTGCAACAGAATTGATTTCAACTGCTATGGGTTCTATAGACACCCAAGTTTAACATATCAAAAGTCCTCAAAAATCCAAGTGTCGGAAAGCCTTTAAATTTGCATAATTATGTTAATTAGTTCCCGCCATAAGCTGAAAATGGAAAAAAATGCATCATATCTTTAAAACAAAGAGGGCTAGCATGCCCAAAATGGTGTCTATACCCATGTTTTCATGGTCAAGGAGTCCAATGAAGAAAGTAATAACCTTTTAAAAGTATTACGTAACACGGTTCAATGGCCACCATTACCCAAAAAATCAAATATTGGTATAAACTTGTCATTTGTGGCTCAAAATCAGTAATATTTGTGTCTATACCCATGTTTTCATGGTCAAGGAGTCTAATGATCATATAATTATGCTTCCTTTGGTATTGCCTGACACATTAAATGTTAATGAGCAGCATTGGGTGTCCAATGTTCATAGACGAACAATGCTCATCAGTCTATTCCAGTTGATTGTAAGCAAGTTTATCAATGGGAGAAGTCAAGAAATCCAGAAATTCTGAACCGTTGAGACTCCTACCCCTTGGTTCCACCATAAAGATGAGTGTACAAGCACTGACCATGATGATAACACTTTTCATGTTAATCTTCTAGGTCCAGTTCTTCTGTAGGTTTGGTAGAATTAGAACAGCTCTGTCCTTTACAGTCACCGCATGCTGCTGTGCAGTCAAGTCCATTTCTCCTGCAGGTGCACTTTTTGGATTCACAACCAGTTTTGCAGTTGCAACGGAACGAGCAAAGAAGGTCTGCCGGTGCAGGTGGCAAGTCAGTTTTCACTGGCAACAGGTTCTGATTCACCATTGCCCAACCCCAATCCAGTGGATTTAAGTCATCGTTTTTCCCCCTCCATTCTTGAATTTGGTAGTAAACTCGCATACTGTGGAACTTGGCAGATGCCTCAGTAGGTGGCAAATTGCGAGCCTCAACATGTTTCGAGCTCTGTAAAGCCTTGTCACTGAAGTTCTTGAATCGGAGTTTATTAAGACCAGTGTTTTGATCTCCGCTGTAGATGAATGCAAGGGCCTTTTCACCAGCATGGATGATGTCCTCTTTCTTTGCGCTTTCCACCATGAATGTATCAGCCAGTTTTGACAATTCATCGGTACGGATCTTGGACAGGCCTACTTGCTTTCCAATGCCATAGAGCCTTGATGTCGTGTCACACCCCAAAAGTGCATGAACAAAAAGCAGCCTTGAGCACACAGCAGGGCCAAGCTCCTCCTTCGACTTCCGGATGTTCCACATGCAATTTTGTTTTGATTTCGGCTTTGGCTCAGGTCTGAAGAATAAGGCTCTGCCATCAGTATCTGCATGGTGAAGAAGTAGCACTATCAGGTCAGTGTCATCCCCAACAAGCACAGTGTCCTTGGAATGGGATGCTGCAATGGCTTCTTGGACGATTAGAAGGTCAGCATCTCCTCTTGCATGTACAATAGTGCAACCAGCCCTCTCAAGGTAGTCCCCAAGAAACTTCAGGAATCTTTGCTTGTTTGCATGGTTGTTTAGAAAGTCTTTCTTCTTCAGGGAAACTACCGTCTCTGGCATCAAGTTCACAGTAGGCCCAGATCCTTGGCCACGTCTTAGATGTGTGACGTCCTTGGTGTTTGGACCGTGACCATAACCGTCGAAGATAACTGTTGCCCTTCCATATCTATTGGTGACATACTTCACATACCGCTTAAAAACTGCATCAAATGTCTCTCCCTTTAGCCATGGCAGACGTTGCAGCAGTGCTCCTCCATCGAGAACATAGTAGACAGGATCAGGAAGAACCTCATTTTCGTTTTTAACCTGCAGCTTCCAGAGTGCGTCTGCCAGTGCTGGTTTGTCTGCTACACAAGGAAGTGATGAGTTGTCAAATAGCGCAGGCGGATGGGTACATAATTCGTACTTGAAGTATGAGGCAGGATCATCCTTTATACCATTAGTGGCTAGCAGGCTTAGTCTCTGGAAAAGGAGTTGTGGGTCCACTTGTACATTCTCATCATTGTCAACTGTGATTGCAGCTTTTGATACCAGAGTAACAGCTTGCTTCTTTCTTTGAAAGTAAATGTCTTTTAAAAAATCGTTCTACGCCTAGGAGGGCTCCACAGCAAAATGAGTTGACAATGATGAGAAGGTACAAGTGGACCCACAACTCCTTTTCCAGAGACTAAGCCTGCTAGCCACTAATGGTATAAAGGATGATCCTGCCTCATACTTCAAGTACGAATTATGTACCCATCCGCCTGCGCTATTTGACAACTCATCACTTCCTTGTGTAGCAGACAAACCAGCACTGGCAGACGCACTCTGGAAGCTGCAGGTTAAAAACGAAAATGAGGTTCTTCCTGATCCTGTCTACTATGTTCTCGATGGAGGAGCACTGCTGCAACGTCTGCCATGGCTAAAGGGAGAGACATTTGATGCAGTTTTTAAGCGGTATGTGAAGTATGTCACCAATAGATATGGAAGGGCAACAGTTATCTTCGACGGTTATGGTCACGGTCCAAACACCAAGGACGTCACACATCTAAGACGTGGCCAAGGATCTGGGCCTACTGTGAACTTGATGCCAGAGACGGTAGTTTCCCTGAAGAAGAAAGACTTTCTAAACAACCATGCAAACAAGCAAAGATTCCTGAAGTTTCTTGGGGACTACATTGAGAGGGCTGGTTGCACTATTGTACATGCAAGAGGAGATGCTGACCTTCTAATCGTCCAAGAAGCCATTGCAGCATCCCATTCCAAGGACACTGTGCTTGTTGGGGATGACACTGACCTGATAGTGCCACTTCTTCGCCATGCAGATACTAAAGGCAGAGCCTTATTCTTCAGACCTGAGCCAAAGCCGAAATCAAAACAAAATTGCATGTGGAACATCCGGAAGTCGAAGGAGGAGCTTGGCCCTGCTGTGTGCTCAAGGCTGCTTTTTGTTCATGCACTTTTGGGGTGTGACACGACATCAATTAGGCTCTATGGCATTGGAAAGCAAGTAGGCCTGTCCAAGATCCGTACCGATGAATTGTCAAAACTGGCTGATACATTCATGGTGGAAAGCGCAAAGAAAGAGGACATCATCCATGCTGGTGAAAAGGCCCTTGCATTCATCTACAGCGGAGATCAAAACACTGGTCTTAATAAACTCCGATTCAAGAACTTCAGTGACAAGGCTTTACAGAGCTTGAAACATATTGAGGCTCGCAATTTGCCACCTACTGAGACATCTGCCAAGTTCCACAGTATGCGAGTTTACTACCAAATTCAAGAATGGAGGGGGAAAAACGATGACTTAAATCCACTGGATTGGGGTTGGGCAATGGTGAATCAGAACCTGTTGCCAGTGAAAAGTGACTTGCCACCTGCACCGGCAGACCTTCTTTACTTGTTCCGTTGCAACTGCAAAACTGGTTGTGAATCCAAAAAGTGCACCTGCAGGAGAAATGGACTTGACTGAACAGCAGCATGCGGTGACTGTAAATGACAGAGCTGTTCTAATTCTACCAAACCTACAGAAGAACTGGACCTAGAAGATTAACATGAAAAGTGTTATCATCATGGTCAGTGCTTGTACGCTCATCTTTATGGGGGAACCAAGGGGTAGGAGTCTCAACGGTTCAGAATTTCTGGATTTATTGACTTCTCCTATTGATAAACTTGCTTACAATCAACTGGAATAGACTGATGATCGAGCATTGTTCGTCTATGAACATTGGACACCCAATGCTGCTCATTAACATTTAATGTGTCATGCAATACCAAAGGAAGCATAATTCTATGATCATTAGACTCCTTGACCATGAAAACATGGGTATAGACACAAATATTACTGATTTTGAGCCACAAATGACAAGTTTATACCAATATTTGATTTTTTGGGTAATGGCGGCCATTGAACCGTGTTACGTAATACTTTTAAAAGTATTGGACTCCTTGACCATGAAAACATGGGTATAGACACCATTTTGGGCATGCTAGCCCTCTTTGTTTTAAAGATATGCATTTTTTTCCATTTTCAGCTTATGGCGGGAACTAATTAACATAATTATGCAAATTTGAAGGCTTTCCGACACTTGGATTTTTGAGGACTTTTGATATGTTAAACTTGGGTGTCTATAGAACCCATAGCAGTTGAAATCAATTCTGTTGCAATTTTTTCCAGGTCAAGCCAGTATTTCTGATAGATTGACTGGACTACTTTACCTAGATAACATGTACTGGAACTAGCAAAGGACAATTTTCATACTTTGTGTGATTCAGCATACACGTGCAGGCATTTCAAAGTGCTAACAAAATGTTTATAAACTACTGTAAAAGCCAATATTTTCGCGTACAGATATTTTCGCACATTTCAACATCACTGACATTTTCGCGAGTTGTTATTTTCGCAGATGGAAATTATGTCACCTTAACATTCACAGAATTGCCTCATTAAAATTACATTTAGTAAGAAAAACACTTTCAAGAATGCAGGCCTACCATCGATTAATAAATAATACAGCGCGTCAATCGTAAGTTACCAAGCACAGTAGCGCTCACACAGGCAAGCCTAAACACACAAGATGCATGAGGTGATTGCCCTGGGTGATTGCATGTTGCGGTCTAGTGTTGCAAACAATATTTTCGCGGGTTGTTATTTTCGCGGGCTCTGTCTGGTGCGTGAAATGCGCGAAAATAAAACCACCGCGAAAATGTCAGCTTTTACAGTAATATTGGCTCTTGGGTTTCATCTGTAGTCCGTAGGCCGAGTTGCATGAAGTGTGTTCCACCTAAACATCAAGATACATAGGTGGGTGGCGCCATTGGCAGCTGATGGCCAGAGACACCGGGGAATCCCCTTTCTCTTGACGAAAGAGTGCTCTGGGGTCTTTTAACTGTGTTATTCAACTCACTGTGCCAGCAACTTTGCATCCGGTTTATTCCATCTTTTTTTCCATGCCAATTTTCCAAAATGTTCCAGGGTGACCATCTCAGATTTTGCTAAAACTATTACCAAATACACCTTAAAAGGTGTAATAGAAAACCCCAAAGTTTCAGTGGAAAATTCTTAGGGGGAAAAAAGAGGGGTGGCACCCAAAAATACCTCTGAAACCACTTGGAATTTCTACTGTAACTTTGGGGTTTTTCATTACACCCTTTAAGGTATATTTGGCATGTTTGGTCAAATTGTTAGCAAAATCTGAGATTGTCACCCTGGAACATTTTGGAAACTTGGTCGATTTGGCATGGAATGACCCATCCCTTCTAAAGGATGGAGCAATCGTGTTTAAATGCCTTGCTCAAGGACACTGGTCCCACGAACTATCCCTGACTACCATGGTATTCTGGCTTCGTTGTCCATGTAGTATTACCACGGAACCAGCCTAAGTAGGACGGTGCTTTACACAATTTCTTGAAAGGAAGACCACAGGTTTTCATTGTTTACTCGGAACGTAGATGAGGTACTGAGCTGACTTACACACAGGTTGGTTTTAATCATACACATCCTTAATCATACGTTAGACAAGGCCGTTTTTACCAGTTTTCCAATCCTTTGTTCATGTTGAATTATGACATTGCGACTTTGTTTTTTTGTGCATAGGTTGTTTGCCCATAGCGATGACCCCGACATCGATGAACCATTTGAGGTGCCTGAAGGACACAAGCTTGGAGAGGAGGCTAAGCAAGGTACACTTCTCACAATAATTTAAAAATATTTTTAGGTGTACACAGATGTTTTAGACTGAGTTTACACTGGTCCCGAGCTCGGATCAAGATTGAGCCCCTGATAAGAAACAATTTCATAAAGCTGTTTAGCAAAACAAAAATGCTTAATCCAAAATAAAATTTGTTTGCTTTATAAGAATGTGTTAACAGTCAAAATCTGTATATTACAATTGACTGGTGTTCTGCTATTCTTGCTAAAAACACAAGTTGGCATACAGTTTTGACTATTTTTATAAAGCAAACAATTGTTGGATTAAGCGAATTTTTCTGAAATTGGCCCTTGGTCATACAGTTTTACTGGGCAAATGTCGGCCACTAAAACTAGCCACTGGCCACAGTTAAAGTACAAAACACGAAAGATTTCTTGGCAATCTGTACTGAAGTTCATATGGTTAAAGTATTTGGTTTATTGAGTTTCGCCGAAAAATTAGGACATAAAAGCTTCACTATCTAGAGGAATGATGGAATGATAGGATTTTAAAAGCAAAGCTCAAAACTTTCTCCCTCTTATTTTATGGTAAAATTAGACACCGGTGAAGGAGGGGATGGACAGACAGAGAAAAGCGGAGACCAGAGCGTGGAAGAGGCCCCAGCTCAGGCCATGTCACTCAAATGTGATGAGTAAGTTAGTCAAGACCAGGGCTGTGTTCAAAACACGCGAACGGTTCGTTACCGTTAGCGCCAACGTTTGTTCAATGTGGAATGGATTGTTTGCCAAAATACATTGTCAAGATGGCAGCCTCCAAATTGTTGGCCAACGTTTGCAAACGTTGGCGTGTTTGGAACGCAGCCAAGATCTGCGTTCTGTGTTTTTGTTTTCTCAGTAAAAACCTGACTTATTTTATGTTTCAGATGCGGCAAAAAGCTGAGAAGGCCAGAAGATGTTGAAGTAAGCTTGATAGCTCTACAATTAGCAATTTGCATATTTCGCATAAATAGCGTCTGGCAAGGGGGTGGGCAAGGCAAGGAAGGAAGGAAGGGCGTCAAAAATATGATCTGGTCACATTCCTTAAATTGACTTAATGCTTGCTTTTATTGGCTATAGTATGATCTCTCATAGATGCATGCAGCCAGGACAGGACACGCAAATTTCTCGGAATCAACAGAAGAAGTCAAACCACTAACTGCCGAGGAGAAACAGGAGCAGATGTTGAGGTAAAGCCAATACTGACGTCATTTGTGTGCTTTATGGTGACGTCGTGTTTTCTGCCATTTTGGGTGTCATTTGACGTGGAATGAGTGAGAAAAGCATATTGGATTTACTTATACCTCTGTTGCTTTACCTTGATTTTGGTGGTTGCGCCATGGCTGTTGCACTGAATAAGATAAAGTGTATTTCTCCACGCTATATCAAGAATCAAGTAAAAACAGGGTTTGTTTTTAAGAAGTTGAGCATATGCTCAATATTTAAATGTATTGCAATGTGTGCACCGTGCATGTGGCATTTTCATATGAAAACGCGCAGACATGCTAAACTGTGAAACCCTGTGAAAAACGGCCATTTTTGCACCTTGTGTAGACTTGCCCAAGTCTGACTTCCAGTGTTTGGTCTGTAATGCACATCACACAGCGCACTCTCTGGATTAGTAGGCTGTCAAATTAATGCTGTAACGAAGTCCGCAAGTTCGGGTTCGGTTCGGCAAAAGTTTGGTAATTTCTTCCTGAACATTTGTTCGGTTCGGCAAGTATTGTCAGCGGTGTGGGTTCCGGTTGAAAGTGATCACGCACATGCAGCTAGCTTTCTTTATGTATTTGTTTCTTTTCTTCAAACCCGCTTTTTTACACGATTTATTTGTCGTAATGAACAATATAAAGGCTTCGGTGGGATGAATTTGACCTGGGAAACTAAACGGAATCTGCGGCTGGAGCGCGGCGCTACTGTCGGAACTTGCGGTGTGCATGCATTATGTGATTTGTACCACGTGCAAACCATCGTGAGACTGCGTGGGATGGTATTTTTTCCTAGCCTTTGGTGTTTATTTTCTGACGATTGTTTGTAGTACCCGCAAATATCGCTGTGTTTCTGTAAGAGGGCTTATTGATTTCCCTATTGGCGGACTGCCAGTAATTCAAAATATTGACAATAATTGTTCGATAACTAAACGTTGGTCAGTTTTTTCCCTCGTTGATGTCTCATTTGAAAGAGAATAACTTTTGTTTCTAGAAAAATATCAATTCAAAAATAATTTATATTTTTAGAGGTGCCACACCCAAAACGCATGGACAATACATCTTTAAGACCATACACATGATGTGCTATCTGCCAATGGACCACTCTCAAATGACGTCACTGCCTACAGTTTGCAACGTGAATTAGGATCTCCAAGCGCAAAGTTTTGTGACGCGCATTGGCTGTGCTGTATTTCAAACAAATATTCAGCAACATGCGCTCGTATTTGGAACATTTTTCATGATGTGCATGCGCAGACATGATGGGGTTTAATATTTTACCCACGAAGATGGCCGTCTGTGAGAATGGTCCATAGGATTGTATAAATTGTGTAAGGTATTTATTAATGTTTCCCAACAGATTACAAGAGAAGATGAAACAGCGACAAAAGGAAAAGGCAGAGCAGGAGAAAAAAGAAGTCGTAGAACGAGAAAAGCTGAGGCGGAAACATGGAAAAGATCTGGTGGAGGTCAAACAAAAGTAAGATGCAGTTGACTTGCTCAAATCTTGATAAATAGGGTTTTTTTTTGCACTTAACCGACGTAACTTGATTAGCACTGTTACTCATTATCAGTGCCCAGGACCCTAGCCGGTTATAAACAAATTGCTTAAGACTGGCCAAACCTACTTTTAATCCCATTCATAAATACCTTTTTGTGTAAATCGGTAAAACTCACCAAAATTAGCTTGTCGTTTTGCCATGTTTTGCATTCATCACTTTCCTACACCCCGTTCGTATGAACTGCTATAGCTGTGCGTCGAGTTGTTTTTGTTCGATCGCGCGCGTAATGCTAGCGTGTTGTGTGTGCACGTACACGCACCAACCCAAACACAACCGCGGCACAGTGCTTGGAATGCAGCGCCCTCAAGAGGTCAACAAATTCGCCTCTTGAGGGCGCTGTTCAACAAATGCATACTGTCATGGCCGTTATCGATGCGGATTTGGGTCGCCGATCCGATAGATATGCGTGGTAAATAAACGATAATGACACCAGTGGCTACCGAATCACGTTAGGTGAATTTACACCTCATCTTGGAATGACTTGGCTGTACTTTCATAGTGTTTTGGAGGAGAAATTATATTTTTTTTGTCCGGGCGGCACAATGTTTTGTCCGGGCGGCAAATTTTTGTCCGGGCGCTAACGGTACCTCGGACAAAACCGGTAGTGGAGATCACTGCCGTGAGCCAGGCTTAAAAGTGTTTAAGACTGACTGGGCCTTTATCGTCCGTTTAAAATGGCCCACGTAATGTGCTTTCAGCCAAAAAGGATACGTAAACTGTCTAAGGTATTTATGAATGGGGAGTATTCCACATAACCTACTTAACATTTGCAAGAGCCAATTGTGCACACATGCATTATTGCATTGTTTGTGTCTTCTTGTCACTTATGTGCATTATGCGCACACAACCTGCTTAGAACCAGTCAAGGCACTTTCAGTATAAATCACATTGCATCAGGAGGCAGCGTAAGAATTTTTTTTTGATATCAGGTACAGGGGGCGGGTTGTGCCATTTTATACCTCTTTCAAGTCTGACATTGCGTATCACCAATTATGTATAAGATATACTTCTCATAAATCTGTGAAGTATGCGCGATCTCAGACTTGAAATAAGTCTAAAATGGTACAATCTGCCCCCCGTACCTGATATCAATAATTTTTTCTTCCGCTGCCCCCTGATTTGCATGAGTATGAAATTATTGCCCCTGTACGTATCTGAACTTAGCCAAGTAATGGTAGCTTTCTCTGAAATTTGATGCCATTTTTGGCTTTAAATTTTGAGTGCTAAATATCACACGTGGGTAACTTTTGTTTGGATTTGGTTTTGTGTTATACAGGAAAGAAATGGAAGAAATCAAGAAGTTAGCGGAGCAAAAGAAACGTGAGAAGATGGAAGAACGACTTGCAAGGTGAGGAATTATATAGGTTACAGATTGGAAAACTGTTACAAATTTGTCAAACTCGTCTATATCTTCACGAGAGTAGACGTTTGACTTTAAACAAATTTTGAAGTGACCCTAATTTTTTTTTTAACGAGTTGACAAGAAAAACCTTACTAAAAGTGTTAATAACAATGGTACCAAACACCACATGATTTTATTTCAGTCCAAAATGGTGTTTTGTGTGAGAAATTAACAACTGCAAGGTGGTTTTCTAAAAAAGTCTTTTGCAAAAGACTTTTTTACCATTCAACTCAACACAAAAACCATGCATGGATTTGTCAAGTTTTCAGATGTATTACTGCACCTATGTGGCTGAAATTTCTACAGGTCAGTTTTATCAACATGGGCTTCTATTCACGATTGGAAATAATGCCCTTTTTAACAGCTAATACCATTCATGTATTCTACCTTTAAAGGTAGGGGAAAAAAACACTTTGTTGCAGAGTTTATAATCAAAACTGTGTTGCTAACATTGAAAACAATTGCCCTAGATTCCCATCAAAGAGCAAGTTTGATTGACAACTCAAGTTAACCACTAGTTAAACGTCATCCTGGAAACACACATGCGCACTAAGTGCGAATGCCTTCGGTTAATTGGTTCCGTGCAAAACACTGCATCAACTCAATGCCTGATGGGTACCAGTGACCAGCGCGACCGTGCCCCGTTGGCTGGTTCCAAATGGTCGACTAACCATCATTGACTAGACTGCTTCGGGTGAAAATAGTCAAACTATAGTTAACTTTAATCGTCTATCGAACTTGCCAAAGGATTATTCATTGGGAAATATGCAGATAACATTTTAAAATAAATTTGCCACAATTATTACAACTTTCATTATTTTTTACTGTAGGCAACGAGTAAAAGATGAAATTGAGCGTGACAAACGAGACAGAGCAATACGATTTGCCAAGACGTCATCCCAAGCACCAGCTGAGCCAGCACACACCAAGCCTTCCACAGCAGCACCCACAGCCGCTACTGCTCCTAAGAAAGACTATGATTCCACCAGGCTTCAGGTTGGTTAGCATTTCTACTTGCATTTGCATGTTTGGTACCACAAAATCGGAAAATAAAAATAGGTAACGACAAAGACATGCTAAAGCAGTTTTCGACTCATCAGAGCGTTATATGGGAACAGCGTCAGACGTTAATCGACAGTGGCAGAAATGACATGTTCAAATGCCGAGCGCTACTTTGACTGCAGCAAGAAGCATGTTACGGTGCATGCGCAAGCTACGTCATATTAAGTGTGTGCACGAAATCTTTCCGTCGACACGGGTTTCTTGAAGTGAACGTACGTAGCCTTGAGCATACGCAAATACATAATACTGCGTGGTCTGGCCAGCACAGTAAACTCGGGGATGTCAGAGTTCAGGCAATTGCCTGATTTCAGGCTTTTTCATTTTGTTCGTCTGTACATAACTGCATATGTTTATACACATTTCAGGCAAAAGTTCCTGAGATTTCAGGCCAAATTTTGACCGCCAACTGACATCCCTATAAACTGTTGTTGACTGTAATGCTTCAAGCACGCAGGATTATCAAGCGTTGCCCTATAGCGGATGTGCATATTCGGACTGTGTGGCCGCTTTGCATGCATCTTTGTGTGCTAGGCTACGTAAATGCATAAATAAGCCACAGAAATTACGTCGTGGCTAAATGTTTCTTGTTAACCAGTTTAAAAAATTAAAGTGACTTGAAATAACCATATCTCTTCAGATTATGAATTGGTGTGGCAATGTTATAAAGTACTTTTCAGCAGGGTTATTAATTGTTTAAGTTAATATATATCAAAGTGATAAATAAACAAAATTGGTGTTATGCATGGGTAACTCTTAAGCCCGGCCGTATACCTTGCGTTTTGTCCGTGATCCGATCACGATAGCACATGTTGTGCAGTCGCATCACAAGGTGTACGGGTTTTGCGATGCGTTCCGATGGCGACGTAGTCACAATTTTGTGTACTAGTCCGTTGCAACGCAATCGCAGAATTTCGAGCATGCTCGAAATTTGGTGTGTCTGTGCAATCGCAACGGAGTCGGAACGAAAGGTGTACTGCCGGGTTAAGGTTGATGCAAAAATCATTGTGTGGGACACACAAGTACATATATTTCTAAATTTACCATTCAAGAATGAAATTTGTGGGTGCCCAACACAAGACATTTCATGAAACATTGGAAATAGCTCATAGTTATTAGGGAGGTTTAGATGCACGTAGAACACGTACGTGAACGCGAAATTCTTTTAGCACCGGTCACCTCATGAGGTGGTCTTAGAACTCGGGCATGAATCTTGGTCACATCCAAAGTTTTATCTTGCCACGAAAGTCAAAGATGTATGTTTTTGTTTTCATCTGTTCTAAGATCTCCTCAGAATAATGACCAAGTGTTCAAAGCATTTCACGTTCGTGTTCGCGTTTTACGTGCATCTAAACCTCCCTACTGCTGAGCAGCCTGTTACAGGACAGAAATTTGAAATTTCATGTTATGTTGAAACACCCCCCAATTGCAGATGAGGCTACCTAATGGTTCAGCACTGACCAATATATTTGGAGTATCCGAGCCTCTCGCCGCTGTGCGACTGTTTATACAAGTCAACAGGAAAGACGGGCCCAGTGATGACGTTCCCTTTACGCTCATGACCAGCTTCCCCAAGAAAGTCTTCATGGAAGAAGACATGGAAAAACCACTCAAGGAATTAGGTTAGTGTTCCATTGACACTGTTCACACTCACTGTTCACACTTTGATGAGGATTAGAATTTCTCTGTTTGATGAAGCAAAATAGGTTCATTTGACGAACAGATCACTTTATTTGATGAAGCACATTTTTTCTTTGTATGATTTCTTGGTTCGACTAAGTGATTTAACAGGCCCAGTCACACAAAGCACTTCGACTGTCAGTCACTTAAAGGAGAAGGGTACCCAAGAAACAAAAGATCTTGTGCTCAAGAAGTACAACTCGTAAATTATTTTAATGCAAAGAAAAAGAAATATTACCTACTGAAAAGCGGACACGAACTTCACAAAGAATCAAAATTTTTGCGATGCGTCGCACTATGGGCGCCACCATTTTGTCCCAATATTAGGCAAAGAATGACGTTTTCGCATACAAGTCCTTCGTGCATTTCTATGGCAATACACGAAAACGTTGTCTGCAAAAACGTCATCCGTTGACCAGTATTAGGACAAAATGGCGGCGCCCATAGTGCGACGCATCGCTAAAATTTTGAATCTTTGTGAAGTTCGTGTCCGCTTTTCAGTAGGTAATATTTCTTTTTCTTTGCATTAACATAATTTACGAGTTGTACTTCTTGAGCACAAGGTCTTTTGTTTCTTGGGTACCCTTCTCCTTTAAGGCACAAGTGTGATCAGGCCATCGTAGTGTCGCACAGCTTAGAGCAAGTTCGATTCATGACTAGAGTTGACCACTGGTCAACACACGTGCGCACTAACATTCAAGTGCGAACGCCTTTGGTTAAGCCCCTGTTGCATACGTCGCAGGACGGGGTTACGACAGGTCCACGACAGAAAATAGGGCAAAATCTTGTGATAGTTGTGAGACTGTCCTACGAGATTTAGGTGTCCTGCGATGAAAAATAGCGTCGTAGGTTTTTGGTCTGGACCAAAATCAAAATGTTGTCGTGGGATTTTTTTCGCTCATGGCCATGTCGTAGCATAATCGTATGATTTTAGGGTCTTCCAAGGCTCTCAAAATCGTACGATAATTGTACGCATGTTGTAGGACAGTCGTGCGATGGTTGTTTTGTCTTGCGACAATCTCGCGACGAAAAAACAACTGACGACAAAAAACGTAGGACAGTCGCAGAACATCCGTATGATAAAGTGCACACTTTTTTCCCCTGACGGACGCACGACATGATTTTCCTTTGTGACTGCTGCTAAGATTGCAGCCTAAGATGCTTCTCGCATCATAAGAGCCCACCCCAACATCGTGGCCCAAGAATTTCATATACGATGAAAAATATCCTGCGACGTATGTGACGGGGGCTTTAGTAAAATGGTTTCATGCAAAAAGCTGCATCAACTCGGTGACCGGTGCAACTGTGCCGTTAATTTGATCTTTGTTAGCATTCGCCTAGTAATGTTAGATGATCCTTGTTAGATGTGTGCACATGCTTCATTAAGAAACGATTATTAATTTTTGTGAAATGAAGCGATTTCCCTAATGTGAATGAGGAGAATGTTGCATAATACCACAAAATACGAATAGTCGAACCTGCTTATAGGACGATTTTAGGTCCTGAGTCTGTCTTTCTTCTTTTTTGTTCCTGATAATACAAGGTTCCTGTTTTAACAAGGAAACTTACAAAGTAACAAGCTCCTCTTATTTATAAACGAGGTACGATTATAAATCAATTTGTCATTATTTCATGTGTATAGATCTACAAAAACAACAGTTTCATTTTAAGCAATTTGATGTTTGTCTTTCTAGGTCTGGTGCCCTCTGCTGTTCTCATAGTGACAAAGTCAACATCATGATGATCGTCAACCTCATGTTCTGCTTTGTACCTCCCAATCACCGTGACCCCACCATTTTGCAAGGGCTTTAGAAAATATTATAAATAATTACATTGTAAATGCAGTAAATTCTCAAACGTCAAATTTCAGCTGTATCTAATTGAACTGCCAGTTTTGTCCTGCAAGTTTGACAGACTGTGCCTCTCTAACTGGCAACAGTTTTCACAAAAATCAAGTGAAAACTTGCTTTCGGGGTTTGATGCCCGGTCGTGGTACCTTGCCCTTGAGCAAGGCAATGTAACCACAATTGCTCCATCTTTCTGAACGGATGTAAAGCCGTTGTTTCAGTGTGTTGTGTTGTGTAACACACTTAAAAGATCCCAGAGCACTCTTCCGTGAAGAGTAAGGGAATTAGCAGGTGTCTCTGGCTGTCAGTTGCCAATGGCATCCCCCATGTATTTTAATATTTCCAATGTTGGAAGACACTTGTTAGCTTCATGCAATTAAGCGTACAAGCTGCTAATTGAAGTTCCATAAAACCATTAAAAAATGTTAAACTTCTGCCATGTCTAATTCAATAGACCGATCCAGTAAGCTCCGCCCATTTAGCAATTGCCTAGCAACATGGCACACTTACGAGACACGTGTGCAGTGGAGTCGCGTGGTAACATAACATTTTGTTTACTGCTTTCCGGCCACGCTAGCTTTTACACAAAAAAAGTATTTATGAATGTATTAAAAGTAGGTTTGGCCAATCTTAAACAATCCGTTGAAAACTGGCTTTTCATGGCGTAACATTCCTGCGATAATTACACGCAAGCTATAGGGCTTATGCCATTTTCCAGAGTTGTGCAAGCTATGCACTCTTTTTGTGAAATTGGCTGTTGATGATACAGAATGATTTATCTATCATATTGAAGACAACTCGTGACATTACAGACTTTAAACTGTTCCAATATTAACTGAGGTATTTGACAAAATGTATGCTCAATTGTTGAGCCTATTACAATCACTTTGGGCCGCCATGTTCTTTTTCTGCTTCAGCAGCAAAAAAAAATGAACCTTTTCTTGAGTCGCAGCCACATTTACAGACAAGTGATTTGGACATGATCTATAGCCAGATGATTTAAATGAAGCCTAACATCCCAAGGGAATGCACAATTAACCCCGCCCCCTTGGATATTGTTGCTATGCCTCACACGCTATCGTCAAAATGTCCACACACACTGCATAAACCAATGGGACTTTCAACGGAAAGCACAGATTCATTGGAGAAAACTCAAAGGTATTCATGTTTCAGGGTCGACAGTTACCGTAGCACGCACTTAGTAAAAGGCTAGTGATACAGAGATGTCATATATTCATAACAATTCGCTTTCTTACCTTTGAAAAGCGAATTGCCCAGCCTTGAAACAAAAAATTCACCCGGAACACCGCATACAACGTATGGGCAGAAAAGGTATTTGTTTAGTTTATGTCACAACTCAAATTTAAGGAAAATAATAATAGGAATACTTACATGCATTTCCGTCGCAAAGGCTTAGTTTTAGAGAAAAATCACGGAAAGAATATTGCATATGATTGCACGCAAAGCGGCCGGCCAGAAACCAAACGGATTATCACGCGCTTCACACACTGCCTTGGCCGGCAGCAGTTTCACACACTTTTGTATGGAGGCGGGCGTGACAAAAACACAGAATTTTCATGGAAATGTCAATGGAAAAGGTATTTCAAAATCATCCAAGCATTAGTTTGCTTAAATTCAAGTTGTAAAAAAATACCGCAGAAAATTGACCTATGTAGGGGCTAGCTCTGTTGTGATTGGTTGACAGGTCGGAACTATGCATTGAGGTAGCCAGATTATTATGTGTACATAATAGGATGGGAATGAGGTATTACTATGAGGTAATGAGTTTTAAGAATAAATTCTCAAGTAAGCATTTTATTTTGGCCAGTACAAAGAAAAAATGATTATTATAGTAGAAGATGGGTGTACCTTGATAAAGGTCTATAAAGCGGGCCTCCCACGATTAAGTACGATTGTGTGTAGAGTCTATAGACAGTCTCTGGTAATCGTACCAATTCGTGGCAAAAATCGCAGTGGGAAAAATTATATTTTGGCTTAAGGCCAAATTTAAAAAAAAAATCTTTGGGTTTCATTTTTTAGGGTTTCCTAGTTTATTCCTCTTTTGTGAAACAAACTCATTGTGTGAACATTAGCACATTTTATTTTTGAATCAACAAAAAAAAGGTGCTCAGATGCTACCATCCATTTTTGTGGCATGATCAAATTGTCTTTCTGATTTAATGCAACAAATAAGATGATTTGGCCTCTTTTGGAATTGGATACAACAAATTTAGACATATCCAATATTTGCAGGGTTCTGTTTGTCCCAGTATCAGTTGTGTAAAAATAAATGGGGAAATAAAAAGCTGTCACTTTTAGAACCACCTCTTGACAAGAACACATTTTTTTGGGTCTCATCCTTTATTATTTGGCCTCCAACGGAATCAGGCTTAATTACAATGTCATCACGACAGATGTTCCGAATGCAAATCTAGATCTGATCTGGGAGAGGTATTTTACTGGTCTACAGTAAGCTGGAGCATGTGCGGGTACACAGCTGTGCTCATAATTGAGAGGTTGTGGGTTCGAGCCTACTAGTGCCAACATGTTTGTGTTCTTGAGCAAGACAATTAATCTCAAGGGGAATGCCACGAAATGGTTCTGTTGATTCCCTGATGGCAGCGATAATAACGGCAAGAGTATCCTGCAGGACAGACGTGTGTGCTACACAAGAGTCAATAATTTGGCACTTATCCAACAACAAAAACACATTTCACGCAAGTTTTGCTGTGACTGTCGTACCACTTTGGTGGATCAACTTCATTCCCCCTACACTCCAGCTGGAGGATATATGCGCAAGCAGAAATACGTCGGTCAATGATAACTTCCTTCGTTCTCAGACATCAATTTCATCAGTTGCTACGTTTTACCATTCAGTACCCCATATTCATATGGAGGCACCGTGGTCTAGTGGGCAGCGTGTTGGATGTTCAGGCAACAAGTCCATGTCACCACTATTGAATTGTGTCCTTACACAAGACGTCTTTCTCCACCCAGGTGTATAGAGTATCGGTAAATACTGGTGAGAAACCCAACTAACTGCTGGGGGTAAACCTGCAATGGACTGGCATCCCATCCAGGGGAGTTGCAATGCTTCTAGTCACTCCATGGAAACCAGGGATGAGTACTGGCTGTATGAGCCTGCTTGGCTCAAGAAACATCTTTTTTTTACCCCAGATTCATGAAATCCTGGATGTATGCACATAAGCGTCTGTGGCAGGTCTGCACGAGACACTCGCAGTCCATACAACCGACAAGTTTGTATGCACATAAGCTTCTGTGGCTGGTCTGCATGAGACACTCGCTGTCCATATTTTTGCAGTTCCTCTCAGCTGTGGTACATGCAGAGTATGCAATTGGTCAGCGTTGTCATGTAACGGTCCAACGTGGCATGTAGGCGAGTGTTCCTGGTAAAAAAGAAGAGATGAAAACTTCAACAAGGTTGTGTTGTCATTTAATAACACCTGAATATGAATGATTATGGAATCTATTTCAAGTTTCTATCCTGTATGAGCTGTGACACATTCTAGCAAAATGAGTCGGATGCTGCACAGCCTGGACACACATTTTGTGACCACAAGCATAAATCAGCGGTGGATCAAAGCTCATTAAAATGCAAACAAATACAATGGAATTGACCGTATTTCTGAACGCGTGAGGGGGCTGTCAAGTGGCCCGCGCCCATCGCGTGTTATGTTCAAACACAAAACGAGCATCCAAACGTTTAATTTTAATAGAAATGTGCATCCTCAAATAATGAAGAAAGCGAGGCATTTGATTTGTTTTTATTGTTAATGGTTACAAATGGTTTTTGTCACTAGAAATAAACAAATTTTGGTCAAAGACGCTGCATTTGTGCTCATAAAACCTGCCAATTAAATGCAAGTACTACTAACATTTCACTGCTACTTTGCTCCATTTATCCCCTGGCCCTAAAATTTGTGATATTGGTGGCACCCCTACAATCTCAATGTGCAAATTCTCCATATCCCATCATATTTTGTTTCCAAGCACAAAACACAACTCACCTCCCCAATCCTTCAATCTGGTAGCTGCACGTTGTGTAGCTTTTTAGAAATAGACTCATGTCATTACTACTCCAATGGGCTTGTTTAGTTGGATCGATAATCTGGGAAAATAAGAGTGAATTTTACAATGTGACTGAAAACGGAATTTAGGATCTTGGTAGAGTTGTAACAAAGTCACCGACCCCGTTCACAATTTGACAAAAATTAGTTCATAATTGTTAGTTAATTTAGTGTGCAGTCACATCTCACTTATTTTATAGGAGCTGGTTAAGATTTTGCCAGCAAATGGATTTCGTTCTCATCTAACAATCATGTAAAATACCTCCCCTAAATACTATCCATGTGTGACCGGACCTACATTCATGCATGGTCGGTCACAGTTCAGCCCCATTGTAGCCATTAGGTTTTATCTTTTTAAAATGCACATACCGATCATTCAATGTTATTTGTGCCACTACCCTGATTGCTGGAGGGTGGTGACCATCTTGTGGATTTCTTTTGTATTTTTGGTATGTCCTCCTGATACAATATGTTTTGTTATTCATTATCCACCATGACTGTACACCAGATATAAGGGAGTGCTATTTGCTGGTCTAGTGAGTTCTTTCTGTCCTGACTGCCCGTGACACTGCCTATCGGGCTGTGCTCGAGCCGTAGTGCTGCCAAGTTTCTGCTAGTCGACTGTCGTTTAACACTTATAAGCTACGGTATCGTTTGATAGTGCCGTTTTACAATCCTTTTTAACTTTCTGCATTTGTGAAAGTACCTGCCTGAGCACATTGAGCTAAACAATTTGATAATAAAATTAAATGTATACCTGTTGGTTTGAATGCCCTCTGTTGTTCTGAATTGTTTATTGTACACCGACTCGGTTACACATGGGAAGAAAACAGCAATTTGCAATCTCCAATTTGGATGTGCAAGCAAAAGTTGTTGGTGTAATCACTGCACAGCTTTATAATTTGTTCCTTTTGGATCTACCAAAACAACTATTTGAAGCTAACCTTTTCCACCACATCATTGAAGAAATCTCGGAGTTCTTTGTTATGAATCATGCCACTCGCAATGGTGACAATCGCCCTGGAAAGATTCTTAAAAAAAAAATAATCACACAAACTACATTAAATTTAATACTTCCATTGTATTACAACAGAGATTATTTAGTTTTGTATTATTAAAAAAATGCTATCCCTTTCCTATTGGAATATCTTGTGAATATTTGTTTTCACTTGAGCATACGTATAATACCAAAAGGAAAAAGGGAGAATCAGTTTAATGTACATGTAGCAGTACTTCCACCTCTGTGGCCCTAGTTCGAATCTCATCTATGTAAGTATGTGTATTGGGTTCCCCCCACATATCTGTATGGAGGGTTTTCCTCCCACCTCTAAAACTTAACATTTTCAAACGCAGTTCCAAAAATAGATATGAGCAGAAATGAAGTGGCTGAACAAGTTTATACCTTGAAATTTGATTCAATGTCGGCAAAGGCTTTCTCAGATATCTTTCCCTTCAGAGCAGTGCAAATCAACCTGTAAAATAAAAAACAAGAGCGGGGTAAGAGAAAAACCATATGGTCGTCATCGAGGTTCGAACCTGATACATCTGACAAACTAGGCAGATGCTCCAACAGATGAGCTACAAGGTACTGCATGTTTTATAGAAAGCCCCTCCCGGCGTTTTCATGCAGTATAAATTTCTGAAGGTTCACAGTGGAAATCTGCCTGGGTAATTCTATGAAGTTTATAAGACCTAAAGTATGACATTTCTCCATTTCTACAAAATGACCAATGAACTTCCAAGGGCCAAGGTAATTCACGAGTTGACAAGAAAAATCTGACTAAAAGTGTTGATAGCAATGGTAACGAACACCACATGATTTTTCCCGCGTAAAATGGCACCTTTAGGAACAAATTGCCAACTAAAGGTGCCTTTTAAAAAAATTGTCTGCAGACAATTTTTTTTACCACAAAAACCATGCATGGATTTTTCAGGTTTTCTGAAGTATTACTGCATCTATGTGGCTGAAATTTCTACAAGGTAGTTTATCAGCATTACTTTTTCATTATGTAATGCTGTTGTTCCTGTTTTAACTACTTGACGCCGGAGGACGTTTAAACTCGCCAAGATTTCCACATCTGTGTTCAGGAGAAATTCACTTGTTACTGCTTTTAACGTCTACACTCGCAGTAATTTACGAGGAAAATGGGCAAAACAGTTTATAACAAAGCAGCATTGGGGTATATGTGTCTATCCTACCCTTTGTGTTGGTCACTTGCGTCTTTGTCACTGATGAGGATTTTCACTTCCCTGAGTTCCTGAAGGAATTCTCGGTCGAAGTCTGCATCCAGATCTTCCTTCCTGGAATCTTAAAAAAAATAAAAAATTTGTCATTGATAATTACGTAAGAACGATAAATGTTATCCATTCAGATAAACAAAAGTTACACATAAGTTCAGAATCCGCATTTCTGCCTGTCTTGACGAATATCTGCAGTAGAATGTGCACAAGGAGTACTGTGACTGAGCATGAATGAAGACCTGTTTATTTCTACAGGTTGTGGGTTTAAATCCAGGCCACGCCATGGTGCCCGTGGCCAAGGCACCTTGCTATAAATTGCCTCTCTCCACCCGAGTGCAAATAGGTACCTGTGAGGATAGTGAAGGTGCTGTGTGTTTGATTAGCTTAAGAGCATTTAACATGCCGTCAGGGCTGCATGCTCCCCAGAGAGTTGAGATATAATTTAGCCCAGTGATCTGGAGTAATGAACTAAATAACTAATGATGTAAGTGTAGAAGCCTTTGTTGTTTTTAAAAGGACCTCAAAAGATGAAGTTCTTTAACATGGTCACAATAATTTTCCTCATTTTGAATATCAAATTTACAATAACTTTAGTTGCTACACCCCTCTGGCAATGAGAGACCCCTTATTTCAAAGTGGTGTTTAAAGGCCCATTGTATCATTTGCAATGACCCAATTTTGTTTTTCATGAGTTGACAAGAAAAACCTTACTCAAAGTGTTGATAGCAATGATAACAAACACCACATAACTTTATTTCCGTCCAAAATGGTATTTCATGCTGGAAATTGACAACCGAAGGTGGTTTTCTAACCATTCACTTGTACACAAAATCCATATGTAGATTTTCAAGGTTTTCTGAAGCATTGATGCATCTAAGTAGCTAACATTTCTTCAGGCTAGTTTACCAACATTCTTCCATAGATATGTTACACTCTTATTCCACGAATCTGTAAAAAGTATCTTGCAAATGATACATTTTTAACAAGAAATAAAAATTAGAGCATTTATAATCTTGTTAAATCTGCCTATTGAGCCAATGACGTTCATTATAGTGAATGTAATGCAATAACCTGTCATGACATCCGCTCATCATTCTCATCGGCCCCTTGTGACGTGCGCCAGACATCGCCACATCTTCACCCATACTGTAGACTCTCTGTGTTTGAACCTACCATTGCTGCTGAGATTCAAAGAATTATCATGAAATCTCCTTCAAAATCCTGTGAACTGGATCCAGTATCAACATCCATGATAAAGCAAAACATTGATATATTTGTTCCGTACATCACTGCTCTTGTTAACAAATCTCTCAGCTCCGGTCACTTCCCCGATAGCCTAAAGATTTCCTACACCACGCCGCTCATCAAGAAACCCAACCTGGACAAGGAGGTATTCAAAAACTACAGACCAGTTGCGAACTTAAAGTATCTCGGAAAAGTCATTGAACGAGTAGTTTCATCACGCATTCGCGATCACATTCATGCTTTCAACCTGTCCGACATGTTCCAGTCGGCATACAAGCCTTTCCATGGGACCGAAGTTGCACTAATCCGTGTGACCAACGATATTCTTTCAGCCATGGACAATGGAAACCTTACAGCACTAGTCCTATTAGATTTGAGTGCCGCCTTTGACACTGTTGACCACAACATCCTCCTCTCTCGGCTTCAGAATTACCTTGGCATGCAGGACACAGCCCTAGCATGGTGCAAATATTATCTCTCCAATAGAACTCAACACGTGTGTATCGGCACTGCAATATCAGACCCAGTTGTCTTGAACTACTCTGTGCCACAGGGGTCAGTACTGGGCCCACAGTGGTTTACGCTGTACACTTTGCCAATTCGTGACATCATTTTGAAATTTAACCTGAATTACCATGTCTATGCAGACGACACTCAGCTATACATCACATTTAAATCTTCTCAAGAACATGCCAATGCCTCCATTGAAAGACTTGAGAACTATCCAAGAGATTCGACACTGGACGCAACAGAACTTCCTGAAGTTAAATGATGACAAGACAGAGTTCCTTTTATTTGGATCACGTCAACAATTATCAAAAGTTACAGTACCATACATTTCCATTGGTGATGCTCAGATAGCTCCCTCGTTGCAGGCTCGGAACTTGGGTGTTATTTTCGATTCGTCAATGACACTTCGACCACACATCAACAATGTCATTAGTCTCTCGACATTTCACATCAGGAACATCGGCCAAATACGCAAGTTTTTGGACAAGAGCGCTACGGAAAAAGTAATTCATGCATTTGTCACTTCTTGCCTTGACAACGGCAATGCCCTTTTGTATGGTCTTCCGCATAACCAGATTGCCCGTCTCCAACGCGTCCAAAACACCGCAGCCCGCATCGTTACACTCTCTAGAAAATCCTGTTCCATCACCCCCATCCTGAAACAACTTCATTGGCTCCCTATCTCTCAACGAATTATCTTCAAGCTTATGCTAATTGTCCACAAAGCACTCAACGGCAAGGCTCCCCATTACATCTCAGAACTTCTTCAAGTTTACACTCCGCCAAGGAAACTACAATCCAGCAACATGCTTCTCCTCAAGGAATCCAAGTCTCGACATTCTTGGGGTGACAGAAGATTTTCTGCAGCCGCACCACACATCTGGAACTCTCTACCGCTTAATCTTAGATCTTGTCTCTGTACAACAAAATTCAAATCACTTCTAAAAACTTATCTCATGTCTCAGGTTTTCAAGGACTAATTTGATTGTTCCTGTCATTTTTGATTGTTTCTTTCATGTTTAATATTACTTTTTTTGTTTTTTTGTTTAGGGTCTCTGCGCCTTGAACACCCAGCAGGGTGGATATGTGCGCATTACAAATCTTATTATTATTATTATTATTATGATACGCACCATTGGATCCAGCTGTCCAGTTTATGATCATCTCATCAGCACAGTATACAAAGTCAGAGAAGGTCAAATACTGGAGTCGTTTCTTGCCTGTCTCAAACCGATTGTTGGCAAAGAAAACAATGGCAGCGTACTTCCTGTTGAACAGCACACGGTAATGAGGATAAGCTATTTTATACATAAAGTTCTTACGCCTTGTTCACTTATCTTCCGTAAATGAACACAATATTTGGTGGTGTGTGTATACCTGATCACCACAGAAATGATATGAACAAATATGGGATGAGAGAAAAATGACATGGTGCTCATCAGGATTCGAACATCGAGCATATAAACAAATTATGCTCTTTTGAACCTGAACCTCCGACACACTGCATGTGGGTCATTCTATAAATTTGGGGTCCACTTTTTCTGTCCCCGTTACATCTGACATCTTGTAAAATGTTGTATTTTGTAAATTCAGGACATATTCTTTAAATGCCTTCTATTTCAAAGAGTGATTACATAAAATACAATTCATAAAAATATGGTTAGAAGGCATTTTTAATGATACTTGTATGGCAAATAGCAGTATGTCAGGTGTAACGGGGACAGAAAAATGTCATACGTTGGACCCCAAATTTATAGAATGAAGGCCATGTGCATGTGCTCTAGCAGCTTAGCTGTGAAAAGTACAGTGGTATACTCCCTGAGGTTTATTCATATAAACCCACATTCTCTCAGTGTTGCATGGATGACACACCGAGTAGATGGGGGCTCACCCTCCTCCTCCCCTCCCTTGAAAAAATGTCACACGCTTTTGTGCCCTTCCCCAAATGAGATTTGAAAATCTGCGCATGTAAGCTGCTTTGAGGGAATAAGTGTGTCCTAAAAAAGTGTTGGGCCCTTTATTGCGCCATCCCCCGCCCCCTGTAAGAATGACGCCGCCGCTGTGTGCCTACAAATAAAAACAGTGGTTAAATGCATTTTTGGGGGGAAAATGTTTGATCTGTTCTTCCAGATTGAACAGTCAGTCCTCTACAGCCTTTGGAATAAACCAGTCGACACCGGAGGCCGTGTAAACACGCCAATATTTCCACATCGGTGTAGCGGAGGACTAGTAAACAAACAAACTCACTTGGCTAGTTGTTCAGAGAAGCAAAAGTTGGTCTGTATGTTCTTGAACATCGGCCCTTCCATGTCCTCAACAGTCTTGAAGACTCGCTTGAAATTGTCATACTATGCAGTAGAAAAAGAACAAACAACAGACAACAGTTTATTTTCAAAAATTTGATTTCGTTCTAACCTAACAATCATATAAAATACCTCCCTAAAATACTATCCATGGTTTTTTGCAATTCCCAATTTGGATGTGGAAGCAAAAAAGTTGGTGTAATCACTTCACTGCTTTATGGAACCAGATAAATTAGTTTACTAAACTTCGGTGGATTTGTTACGATATCCCTGGAAATATACGGATAAGGGAGCGAAACTTCAGAATGGTAATGAGAAATATATGACATATGATATGGTATCAAAATCTCAACACCCGTGAGAAAAATGGGGGCTCAAAAATGTGATCTGGTCACGCTCCTTTAAGATGTGTTCAAATATTAGTAGAATTTTACTGACATGATGGTAAAACTGTGGTTAAATTGCACTGCTCTTCTACATGCTACATGTACATTACATACCTGCCGTCGACAGCTCTTAAGGGAGACTTTTGTCTTTTCGCTAATCTCATCCAAATCCTTCCGATGTTTGCTGGAGAGTTTCTTGCCCAGAATCTCACGTGCCATTTGGGAGTCAAGCTCATAATACCTGATGAGGATAAAAAGAGGTTGGATTAATCTCAAAGTTTAATTTGGATATATATTACAAAACACACACTTAAAAAAGTAAAATACACAAACAAAAAAAGGCAAATTACAGGACGGGAAAATTGAAAGCCTGATGTAACATTTTATTGGTTAGTTATGTGACCACCTCTTGTGGAAAGCTAACTTCACTCTGCCTGAAGTGCCTCCCTGAGCTTGCACACTTCTTTAAGATGCGCTGCTCTAGAGGTCATTTTTCTGCCATATTTCATTGACTCTGCACACGGGATATCAGTAGCAACCAGTAAATGGAATTCATGTTAAACATACTTTTCAATAAGCATCTGCTGCATTTCTGGTGGGATTTGAAACAGGGGTTGGTAGGACAGTGTTAACGGGTTGCGAAGGTGTTTCTCCATCGCCATGAACATCCGATAGTTGTCTATAGTATCACTCTTAAGCATCTCAAACTGCAAACTCGCTGTCTGTGGGGAGAGCTTCTGGTAGCGGATAGATGATGCCTCAAATGCTAATTAACGACACATAAAAGAACATGTTGTCAAATTCATCACAAAAACACAGCTAAAGCCTAGTTTCCATATAATCGTAACACGCGCATGCAGACTCAGACGCAAACAACTGCACCGAAACATGCACGGATGGAAACAATCGGAAAAGTTCTTGGTACAACTTTGCCGACTGTCTGTGTTACTGTTTGCGTTGCATGTTTACATCTAGTTTGCGATACTCTGTGTTGGTTGCGATGATATGGAAACCGGCTCAACTTTGTAATATTAATAAAAGCAAACTAAGGGTGAAATGTGCAGGTTCGTTTCGGAAAGAATCGAGTAGTTGATCATGGCTTCAGACTTTGTGTACAATACATATTATGAGACTGTCTGAAAACGTTTGATTTTCCCACTCTTAAATTTGGGGTTTTCTATCAAATCTGCACTTAGTTAATTATATGGAGCCTGTAAAAGACTTAATTCCAAAAATTTATTTCACTTTATTTCGTTTCTTCAATTAAATTATTATTTTGTTCCATCGATATATTATTTCGTTCCCTCAAATTGTTATTTTGTTCTCTTGAAATACATTTTGTTCCTTCAAAATACTTTTTGTTCCCTCGAAATATAAATGAAATTGAGGAAACAAAACAATTATTTTGAGGAATATTTTGAAGGAATGAAATGATATATTGAGTGAAGGGAACGATATAATATTTTGAGGGAACGAAATATATTTCAAGGGAATAAAATATATTTCAAGGGAACAAAACATAATTTCGAGGAAACAAAATCAAATTTTGACGGAACAAATAGTATTTTGAAGGAACAAATTGAAAACGTATTTTGAGGGAACGAAATGTATTTCGAAGGAACGAAGTACTTTTTGAGGAAACAAAATATAGGACCTAAAAATGTTGTCGAGTCCCCTTACGAGTTACGGGCTCCATACACTTATAATCATATGTTTTGTACACAAGGTCTGATATCAATCATATTAAATCAACTTCTCAATTCTTTCACGTTGTTTACAATGCACTGCACTGCGCTGAAAACCATGCATGGCAGACTGCACATGCTGCACAGCAAACGCAGTCGGCCTGCACAGAATGACGAATGTTGGACCGCTATGACCGCTACTCACACGAATGTCCATCCAGCCATAGTTTATAAACATCAGGATCAATGAAAGAGGTGTTGCCCACAAAGATGTTCACAGATATTTCGGCCATCTATCCCACCTAAAACTTTCGACAAGTTCTAGGAAAAAACTTAAAAATTCACGCCAGGAATAATGACACGTTCGGTGTTTACAAACATCGAAATGGGGAAGTCCTTCAAAATGGCCGCGACGATGTGTCACATGCACACGAAGGTGACGTCACAGCTGGGATACCCTTTTCGGCGAGGCAGCGAGGTGCAGTTGAGGCTAATCTAAATTTTTCATGACTTTTGTGCCCTCACAAAATGTTGCAAGTCATTCAACCTGCTACATGTACATCACTATAGACCGTATCGAATAGCCGCCATTTCGTGGGGCACCTTTTGTTATTTAAACATTCAACAATGGGTGCACAGTATGTGCATGGTATGTGCATGGAGGAAGGAAAGAGACGGAGGGAAAATATTTCTCTGGTGCAACCATATGCATGTCCTCAAGGAACAAAGAAACTGCCCCACGAAATGGCGGCTATTCGATACGGTCTACACCAGATGTTACTGTTAATTTTATGGCATCTTCGGTAACTGAGCGGACGTCCAAAGTCAACATTTTCACAGTTCTAGAGAGAGCAGCAGTTTTAAAGACCCGCTCTCTCCCCCCGAATATAATAAAATCAACATGTTTCTGTTGGTGTCAGTACCATGAAATGTCAACATTTTAGAGCGCATGTAAAGTCCTGCCCAGCCTTCGACTCCCCCTCTTCCCTACTCAATTATTTTGTAAACCTTTGTTCACTATATTGAATAAACAAATAAAGAACACTTTCGAGTGCCGACATGAAATAATGAAACTGAACAGAACATCAATATAAATTCACCTTCTATTTATTGAAAAATCAAATGCGTGGTGTATTTTTAAAAACTGAACACAGATAACTGAAAATCGGTCAAACAAAAAAAAATAGCTCAAGGTCTCTAAAATTATTTTATTTTGATGTAATAATAATAATGATAATAATGAAAATTTATAATGCGCCGGTATCCATCAAAAAAGATGCTCATGGCGTAAATGGTTTTCCAAGAGGACATTGATAATCATACAGAATTTTCATCTTACAATGACCAGATATGAAGAGTGTAAACAAATAATGTTGATTTATGAGTGACTTTTAAACTACGATATACATGTAATTAGTCTTTTGCACGTTCCACGTGAATACCATCTGGTATACTGACGTGTTTTCCTTTAAATGCACTGAATGTTTGTTGCTATGTGCTACATGCATCAGGTGTGAAGTACAGAATCAATAGGGACCATTAGAAATGGTACGCGTACGGGAAACGTATGCGGCTCGGAAAAACTGGGTGGTTATATCACCATTTTGCGTGGTTATTTTATCTGAAATAACACAAGTAATGAGAATTTCACACCAATATGCCCCTGAACACATATGCACATTTTGTGAATAACCACGCAAAATTGTGATATAAACACCCAGTTTTTCCGAGCCGCACACGTTTCCCGTACGCGTACCATTTCTAATGGTCCCTAATACCATGTTCACCTTAGGAGGAAATGGTATGCGACCATGCCAATTACCATAGCAACCCACGTCACACTTTGGTTGTTTATTGCCTAGTGATAAGCTATTTCATTCACTGTTACTTTAAATTCGATTTCATTTTGCATACATTAGTTGTTGCTAGATAGGACAAACCCCTTTTGTAATTAAAGTATGCATGGAATTTGCATACATTACGGAAAAAAACAACCTTTAAGCTTATTTACTGTGGTGTACTTCTAAAAATACCATTCGAAACGCAGTGCATTTAATACCTGTAACATGCAACCTCATAAAACTGAACTCCGACTATTGGGGCACAGTTCCCACTGACCAATCCTGAACCGCCATTAGATCTTCCCGACTTGTGACAAAGAGGTAAATTTTAACAGCTTAAGACAAATGTCTCATCACAAATCAGTCAATAGGTTTACTCTAGATGACAAACTAGACAATGTTCCCCCAACAACATTTTTTTGGGGTAAAATACAATGTCCAAGAAGTTACCTTTTAGGCGAAAGGGTCAAACCATAAACAGATGAACTTCTTGAGTAAGACTTTCAAATAACAGACGGACAAAAATTGATAAGAGCACTGTTAATACAACATTCTGGGCTGCTTTCGAGCGTTCGTCCCTGGTGCTCCCAGGCGTTGGGAGCGTTACGTCACACACATGCGTACACACGATCGCACTCAAAAGCGTTATCGGGATCCCTGGTGCACTACGGTCATTAGAAATTACATGCCCGCTAATAAAATCTTGGTCTTCCACAAAATAAATCACAGATATCTGATGAAAATAAATCATGAACATAGTTACAACAATTGGTTTCGATGTGGAAGCTTGAACTTTCAAAATATCAACCCAAATTTCCAGAATTATTATACGACGCACCAGCCATTTTTGCCGAGTCATGCGTGAGTACGCGCAACTGCGCATGTCTCCTAGTTGTCCCAACGACTCGGAGGTCGGGAGCAATTGGTGCCACCATCTGGTGCACCAACACGCTTACGGGCGAGCACCAGGGAACACCAGGGATCCCTGGTGGTGCACTCGAAAGCAGCCCTGCTTATAACAAGGAAAATGTTCAGTCCCAATTTGTTTTCATTCCTGATAATACAAGGTTCCTGTTATAACAAGGTAATCTCCAAAGCTCCAAAGAAATGAAGTTCGACTGTACTAAAGTTTAACGTAGTAATGCGTCTAAACCCTGGATGAAAAGGGAAGATGGCCACCCGTGATAAAGCTCTATAGCAATACACAAAAGATTACATTATTAGTTATCCCACGAGTGCGAGTGGAATACGGCATCATGTAGTGTGTCTGCGCCCCATATACGAGGTGGCTGAAACTACATTATGCCGTATTACACGAGCGCGAGTAGGATAAAAAAAATTTCTTCAAGCAAACTTGAAGCACAAGCGTGCGGTTGAGGAGCCCAACATGCAGAGAAGCATACGCATGTGACGCACACGCGTAACATTTGAATTTGCAGTCATGTAGTATGCAGGGCGCATCAGGCAGAGTGCGACATAAAAATTGGAAGAGGTATACGGTACAATGTCACACTGTTGCTGCCCTGGATCCACCAATCAGAATCACTGATAAATTAACTTTTAGTATTCTATGATGGCATTTCTGCATGTGACAACAAGCAATTTTCTAGTAGTCAAACTGTGATTTTAAAAAAAAACCAAAATTGTTTTTTACTTCTAACATAAAAACTGGCACAAAAAGAGCGAGGTTGTTGGCTTTCACGGTACACACACATCATGCTTTGCATAAATCTGAATAAGGAATGAGGTCATGTGTCAGATCACGTTTTATGTGACCTTAGATTCTCAAGAAATTGGCTGCAAAGCATGATCCGTATGGAAGGAATTCATTAAATAAAGGGTGCTTTAAATGATGACAACACTGAGCAAGTTCGATTCACGACTAGAGTTAATCACTGATCAAACGTCATCTTGGCAACACACATGCGCATTAACACTCACGTGCGAACACCTTTTGTTAGTCAATCGGTTCTGCGCATAACGCTGCATCAACTCTATACCTGATGGGTACCAGTGCGACCGTGCCGTGGGGGATGGTTCCAAATGGTCAACCAGACATGACTAATCATTGTTGACAGGACTGTGTTCAGTTGGAAATAATCGAACTACAGTTGTCAATCGAACTTGCCCCCAGTTTAAAAAGCCAAACTACATAGAGGATATTACGAGGAAAAGTAGAATGCCTGTGCTGATAGGCGACTCTCGGCAGCAGGTTAACGTGGAGGGTAGTAGCCCTGGTTGTAGTTTCCCCACGCTTGCTGGTACTGCTGATACTGCTGCAGAAAAAAAGAAAAAAGAAAATCCCAAATTTATTGCACAATGCACATGGGTGAAGTTGGGGCACAAAATACGCTAGTGTCCAGGGTAAGAAGTCCCTTGGCACTGAGCCCAATAGTGTCCACAGCGCTGGCTAATGGAAGCATGGACTACTTAGCCCGTCAATGCCCCAAAACAAAATGTACTGAGTGCATGGAGGGGTATTTTCGTTCAAAATTTTCCAGAGACTGCACCACCTAGGAAGGTGAATTCCCCTCATAATGTTGCCAATGGACGTGACTTGGAAGTCAAAGGGTGGTCATTTCTGCGGAACACGGCAGTGTGGCCCTGTTAAGGCAAACCAATGTATCTTGAGTGTTCTCTATTCAATAAACATCATTTTGCCTTATCAAGGCCGAGTGACAAAACAAAATAAAAAGCTTAATATTTAAAGAGCTTAACATATCTAAAGAGGAATGTTGGTAAACTAGCTTGCAGAAATTTCAGCACCATGTACAGTACCGGCCAAAAGTTTGAGTACACTTGTTAAAAACTATGTATTTGCAATTTGTCTTTAAGATTGACCCACATTTCGTAGAGTAATCACAGCTTGCCCTTTTCTTTACTCAACTGGGGTCCTTTTGCCATTTTACAACAGTTGTGTATGCAGGAAAGGCAAATTTTATTTATTTATTTATTTATTTACCACATCCAACAGCGGAGAGACCGCCAATTACAGGAATGGGAGCAAGTGTGGTTGAGTGCCTTGCTCAAGGGCACAGGTGCCACAACCCGTCGCGGCCCGGAATCGAACCTACATTCTAGTACTAGCACAGGAACTTAAGTTCGACGCACTAGACCGCTCGGCCATAACACCCCACAATATAAACTAGATATAGACTAGATAGCTATCTGATAGTGGTCAAGAACTGACTGGTGCCAATACTGTGCATTCAGCTAGTACAAAGTGATTTTGGACAAGCTCCAGGGACCTCAGAAAATCAGAGAACAGTCAGAACACATGCAAAAGAACCTATTACACATAATCTGTTACTTAAAGGAGTGTGACCAGATCAGATCATTTTTTTTACCCATAACTCCCCGGGACTTACCTTATGGGTCATGAGATTTTTATATCATAACATCCGTTATATTTTTCTGATTACGAAACTGAAACTCCCGTGCTTCTAGGCCGCATATTTCCGAGGATATCGTCGAAAATTTACCGATTATTTGTAAACTAATTTTCCAGTATCAACGTTTATCCGCTGAAAGCCGACTCGATAGTTTTGTTCAATTTTTTACTGGAAATTGCAAATGTTTTCGGGTTTTTGGAACATGGGAGGTGTGCATGGGAGTTACTTGATAATATTGGTAAGTTACATCGAAAACTATTTTCCACGCTCCTTTAATACAATATTGTATTCATTGTATACTTCTTAAAACTTGTGTGACCTTCAGAAACTACTTTTTTTATATGAAGTCAGAGGTGTCTATTGTGAGAAATGGAAGATAAAGAGACATTTCTGAAGTTTCAAGGACATTTCTATGACATGCATTGGATATATTGGTTGCATAATGTGTTTTTTGTACTGGGCATAAAATGCTGTAAAATGTTACTAAACATAGTTTTCAACAGGTGTACTCAAACTTTTGGCCGGTACTGTCCATAGATGCGTCAATGCCTCAGAAAACCTTCGAAATCCAGGCATGGTTTTTGTGTTAAACACTTTTTAAACACACTTCAACTTGTTATATTTTTTCACAGAAAGTACGATCTTGGACAGAAAAAATTCATGTGGTGTTTGTTACTGCTCCTATGATTTAGTGATTTAGTGTACTATAGATTTAATAAACGAAGAAATAAAATGGTTCATGTACTTTATAATGAAACTAAAGTAAAATTTGAGAGAAAGAAATGACTTCCTGTTAATCAAAAGGGCTTGAAAAGGACTGGACAACAACACTGGGTATAAATCATCAAAATAAGAGGGTAAGAACATTCACCTGATTGTAGTTTTGTTGCGGCTGATTATACCCCGGTGCCGGTCCCTGTGGCGGTGGCCCATACCCACCAGCCGGTGGTCCATACTGGGGCTGGTTATAGCCTCCCCACCCTGCTGCAGCGGCAGGCTGCTGGGGCTGGCTGTAGTCAGGAACGGGGGTGTAGGTTTGGACTGGGACTGGAGCAGAGGCTGGGGCTTGAATAGGGGCTGGGACGGCTGCAGTAGGGACCGTGGTGGGAATGGACAGCAGGGGAGGGGGTTTGGAAGCTGCTGCTGTGGTTGTGGTGTTGGGGGCTGGTGCGTCGGTTTTGGCCTTTTTGGCTGTGGATGGGTTCTCACTGAAATGAGACAAAGGTAGTGCAGAATTATTTGGTTAGTGCAGAATGACGCGTCAAAATAAAAAACAAAATTCATACTTACAATGAAGTTAATAACTTATAAAGAGTTTACCGGGAGTGAAATCTGAAGTGGTGCTTGAAAACAAATTGTAACCAGTCTGGGCCAGGTTTTTGCGACCAGTTCTACAAATTAGCGGCCAATCCAGGATTAACGAATGAAAATACAATGGAAATTCCAGGGGTAACCATAAACAATAATGGTGGACTCTTGTATAGCGCACATGTCTACAGGGTATCCCTGGTGCCGTTGCCATTATTATTACCGCTGCCATCAGGCAATAACCAGTGTTCTCCACTAGCCGTTTTGTCCAGGCGCGCCGGACAAACTTACTTATGACAGAGGATGAAATAAACTTAAAGGGTAAAGCCTGAATAATTTGTAAAATAAAGTAGGATGACAAAAATCTACTTATGTTTTAATGCGTGCAATGGAAGGAATATTTTCATTCGGTGAAAGATAGAATGTGTTCTATTCAACTCGGCTTCGCCTCGTTGAGTTGAACATTCCATCTTTCACCTCATGAAAATATTCTTTCCATTGCACTCACAAACATTCATTATTTGTATACTGGTTAACTCTTTAACTGCCCATTGTTGTTAGCATTTAACATTAAAGTGCCCAACTTTTTGCGTTTTTCATAATTTGTTTTAAAATGAAAGTCGTACACATGTATACGCGGCGGTTGGCGTGTTGAAAGAAAAAAAAACTATGCAATCAAGATCGTACATGTACGATAACACTTTCAGAGTACATACGATAGATCGTACATGTACGACATGGGCAGTGAAAATGTTAAGAGGTTAGGGCAAATTAGCCAAATTAGCCTCAGAAAGTGTATATCTTGAACGGTCATCAAGGCCAACTCAGCAGGGCATGAGGCCACTGGCCTCGGTGGCAATGTCAAAGCTTGCTTTGGAAGACCGAGTTAGATCTAACATTTTCGCCACAAACAAGATTCCAATCTTGTAATACCCTGTTTACACCGAAATCCCGAGGGACTTGAGAGTGATTTACGAACAAAAATTTGTCAAAATGGCATTTCCTCAGGAGTTGGTCGGCAAGATCTTAAGTTCCTCCTATGTTACTTGTCAGAAGGTCGTAAGTTAGTCCTGAACACTCGCAATAACTCAGGGGGAATCGCCATCGCTCGGCACAAGTTCCCCGACTGTATGGAACGGTTCAAAACAGTCGGGAAACTTTCTCGGTCGCCCCCTTGACAAAAGTTTCATGACCACTCACGAGTCCAAGAAATACAGAATTTTACAACTCGTATAAGTCGACCCTAACTTGGTCGTGCTTCGGTGTAAACATAGCATTAATGGTCTGGAAATGCAAGAATTGCAATGTTTACTTAAAGTAGCGCATCCACATGACATTTTTTAGCCCCCCATTTTTTTCAACCCCCAGATTGAAATCAGTGTATACCCTGTGACGGTGCAGAGGTCAGAGCCCCTCTTCCATCCTGAAAATACCGTGCCCTTGTGAACCGGTTTGGCTGGTGTCCCTGCAGCCACAACAGCAGTGTCGGGCGATACATGGGCACCGGGAAACTGGTACTCTGCACTCACGACCACCTCACTGCAAAAACATAGAATTTTCACTTGCATGAAAATCCTAGGTTTTTTTTTCTGCCATGCTTTTTATACCGTTTTTTTTGGGGGGTCAGTTTGGACTTTTCGTATTGGTAAAATTGGCCTGGTATGGATTTAAAAGGGAAAGTAACTGATTAAAGGTTTTCCTTATGTGTGCAATGGACCTAAAGAACCTGAACTTGCATTTGTGTATTTTCACTTAACATAATTATACGAGGTTTGTTTTGATCAAAGAAAAATAATCTTGATACAGTAAACTCTCGTTACAACACCCCCTGATATAAAGCTCTTCTCGATACAAAGCTCCTTTTTCCAAGTCCCAGCCAATATTCACTGCATTGTGTATGCAAATTATTTCGGTCCCTTGAAGAGCACTATAATGAGAGTTTACTGTAGTTATTTCTAGGGGGATATTTTACTTTTTTTTTTTTTTTAAACTTTTTCTTTCCCCAGGGATGCCAGTGGCTCTTACCTTCTTACCTACGTTTATGTACGTACGTGTGCACACAGCCTTGCCAGCACATGTACAGTATGTACATGTACATTGACGGTGTGCAATGTAACCGGCACCACTGCTGTATAGATACAGCGCCCTCTATAGTCTATGTACATCTGATCAATAGTCTGGTTTCGTGGTACACAGGCTGTACATACATGTAGTATACATGACATAGGGCGTATCCGGACATCGTTGATCAGTAAGTGAGACAATTTTGTCATTATTTTTTTTTACTTATTTCCGGCCGTTTATTTTTCCGGCTTGGAAAAAAGGCTTTGCCGAATTTCTTTTTCCAAAATAAGAAAAAGCCGGAATTCCGGCAATAGCCGGAAGACTGGCATCCCCCTTCTTTCCCTCAAGGGGTGGTTAAAACCCTCCTACTGATGTACCTCTCAATAACTGTTGGGGATAGTACACTACCAAGAGTACGATGGTTAATACTTACAGATTCAACAAACAAAGCAAAATATAGCAGAGTTTTATGTCCAAACCAGGTCCAGTGACGATAACAAATCACAAGTCCACCATATGGCCAGTCCCCAAGTAACAAGAGAACACTCCAATAAATACATGTACCATGGACTTGTGAGGACTCTCAGGGACTTGTGATAGGTTCCATTTAAAGGAGCGTGACCAGATCCCATTTTTCTTTCCCAGGCTTACCTCAAGGGTCCCAAGATTTTTAGATCATAACATTCGTCATATTTTTCTCATTACGAATCTGAAACTCCCGCGCTCCTAGGCCGCATATTTCCAAGGATATCGTCGAAAAACCACCAAAGTTTTGTAAACAAATTTATCGAGAGCGGACATGATCGACAGCAGGACTGTTGAACACACCGCCACATATGCGTCCGCATAAAACAAATTGGAGATGATGCATTTTTGTCACCCGTTTGGTTTGTCCCTGGTACCCCGGCTTCATCGACGTTAATCGCTACACAACGTTCTCGCGCCCAGACTTGGTTAGCTGCTCAGCGCAGTGTGACACAGTATATGAATGGGCACCAGTCTTTTCCATGTCCGGACGAGTTCGTTACATTTGTGTGGCGGTCTGGGAAAACCCATCGGAAGTCGCCACGTACATTTTGTAGTTATGGGCTGATTTACAAAAAAATATCACCCTGATGTCATTTTTGAGATTTTAGTTCTAAAGTGAAGTTATGGTCTTTAAATTCCCTCTCAAAGTTTTTTTTTCTGAAAAGTCGAAGTGTTAAATGTAATTTGCAAGTGTTTTAAAACCCAACACAATAAGAAATAAGTAGAAAATACCAACTTTAAAGCCTGATTTCTCTGTTTGTGGGTTTTATAATAAACCGTCTTCGAAAGATCATAACTTTAGTTGTGGTTTGAATATTGAACTCATTTCAACTATTCTGAGATAAGTAAAGAGTGTATTATTTGATTAAATGCTCAACAAGAATTGTAAAGTTTTCCCAGACCGCCACACATTTGACAATGTCAGTTCAGAAATGGGTCATTAAAAGTCTTTTTCTCTCGAAGTACTGATCCTGTGCATTTGAATATTTCGCATGGAGGTTCCAATGTGAGTAGAAATTATGCTACAACTATTGGGATTATGAAATAGTCAGAAAAGCAAACTTCAGTCCGCAATTCGAATTTGGAAGCGAAAATTTTCCCCTTAATATTTGTATTTTTTTAGTTTTCTTGTCATGAATAATATTTTTGGGAGGTATCTTATATGATTGTTAAGTTAGATCTAAATCAAATTTCCAGAAAATCTGGACACGCTCTTTTAAAAATAGGTAGACAAAATGGTGGCACTATCACAGTGCGATTCTAAAGGAACATACTTCCTGATGTAGTTTCTGATTCAAGAAAACCACGGGTACAACACTTGACGTATGGCTTAAAATTGACGGCCACCATCAAACGTTTTGTTTGAAGCTTACCTTACTCCGCTTGTCCTCTTCTTGTTAATGACTTGCAGGACTTCAAGTTGTTCCTTCAACACACCCTGATGTGTTTCATAGGCACTCTGAAGTCTGAGAAAAATAATGAAATAAAATGGTTGAGGCACATCTTACAAGTGCTGCACTGGGCATAACGGAGCCTTGACACGGCCAATACTGAAACACAAGCATGAGTCTTTCCACGGTAAAGGAGGCATTTTGGCAACACAGACCATATTTTCCAGAAAATACCTTTGTCTGGTCTCAAAATAAAAGAAATAATTTTAAAGGCGGATTCACACTATCGCGAAAAAATCACACTGTTCCATTGGTTTGTACACAAACTGGTTTTTCGCTTGTGCGCGGCCTATCGCGACGCGCAAAACGTTTTGAGCTGGGTCAAAGTTCAAATTTGTTGAACTTTGACCGCGGTGCGCTGACCTTTCCAACGCGCAGCCAATGAGGTATCAGAGAAGCCCCAAGTTACCAGAGTGGAATTTTCTATTTTGGAATAATCGGCGATTGGGAGCTCGTGCAATGCGGTAAGCGCAGCGCGAAAGTGTGATTTTTCCGCGATAGTGTGAACTCCCCTTAAGTTGTTCTGAAGAGATAACTTGGGCCCAAAAAGTGTTACAAATAGTGTGACAACATACCATTCTAAAAACACTGTACAAATTTCCAAAATACACTTGTAACCGGGACGGCCTAAAATGTAACAAGTCCCGGTTATGAGCATACATTGGAAATTTGTACACAGGATTTTTAGAAAGGCATGTTGTCACACTATTTGTAACCCTTTTTGGGTCTAAGTTATCTATCAGAGGTTGGGGGTTCGAGCCCCACTTCGACCAACGTGTCTGTGTCCCTGGGCAAGGCACTTAATCCCAGTTGCCTCGTCAACCCAAGCGATATATGGAAAGCTGTTAAGGGGAATGCCACAATCTAACTGCTGATAGGGTTGTGGGCCTGACCAGCAGCCACCTAGTTGAAGCGAAATGGTTCTGGTGATTCCCTGATGGCAGCGGTAATAATGGTAACAGCGCCTTGAGCACCCTGCAGGGTGGATATGTGCGCTATACAAATCTAATTATTATTATTATTATTATCTCTTCAGAACAACTAAAACTGATTTATTTTATTTTGAAACCATACAAAGGTGTTTTCTGGAAAATATGGTCTGCATTGCCAAAATGCCCCCTTTACCGTGGAAAGCCTCTTAACAGAAACAAGCGCATAGGTGGTTGTTTATTCACTTCACAGCTACACAAACTATTCTACCAATGTACACCACTCACCTGCCCACATCAGTGCCAAAGTCCATGAGATACGTCAGCTGTCTTTGGGAGAACCTGACCTTATCCTCTGTGTCTGTGCAGGCTTCTAGACCCTTCTGCAGGAGATCTACCACGATAGACTCATTGACTGGGAGTTGCTGTAGCTCCAGGTCAAGTAGTTGAAGGTACACGTCTGCTTTGTTCTAAAATCAGAGAGAAACAGTGAAAATTTTGTTAAGTCAAACCATTGTCAAACCTTGAGGGAATATAAGCTGCAAGTTGACCATTCTTTCAGTTTTCCAAATTTCTTTCATCAAATATTACACAGAGTATTTAAGATTTCTATATTGTGGTATAACAAAATCTTGAGACCAAAATTCTCTTATAACAAAGGATTTCTTATATTGATTGCTTTCCGGTGCCGTCACGCCTTCCATTAACCATTTTGGGTGTCATTTTTCATGACCCACGTGGCTCGAGTGATTACCGGCCAAAAAAAGTAAAGCGCATTGGTTGCACTTACATGTACCTCTGTTTGCTTAACCTTGCTTTATGTTGTTGCGCCATGGCTGTTGTATCGATAAAGATGAAATGTATTTCTTCAGGCAAAAAAATCGCGATCAAGTAAAAACACTTTCGTTTTTACAAACTGACTATATGCTTAACAATTTGAACGTATCGCAATGCACGAGTGTGGCATTTTAGAATGAAAATACGCTAGTGAGTATTTTTTACGTGTGTTCATGTGCGTCTATTGGCACGCGCATGTACGTGCGTGACCGGTGAAACCCAAACATTCCCGGATGTTCTACCTCGCGGAAAGCTATCAATACGACAACATTTAGTGTATTTTGCGTCGGTATTTGCGCATTTTTGGTGTTTACACAAATCCTTTCAGTGTAGTTTTGTTGTCAACACTCAGGCATACAACTGTGTCATTACAACAACAAAAAGAGGAAAATGGAAAAAAAATATTGAACTTTGTATATTTTTTTAAAATTTTATTTTCAGTGAGTGAGTGAGTTTTGGGTTCAACGCCGTGCCGGCATCATGTGGCCATTTTCACGCGGGAATTTATTGTAAAAAAAAAACAAAACAATCATGTAAACTGTGGAAAATATAGAACCTTGGAATGAGTTGTAAAAGATAATCACGTAAGTAACGAATGAGATACATTTCAAAAGATTGTAGAGCCAATGTACAGAAGTATTCTGGGCAGTTTTCCAGGGGGATCCCTTGGGAGACAGGTTGCAGGGAATCCCCCAGACACACAGTACCCTGTCTAATGGTCCCACAAGGCCAGCCGTTTCCCTTGCAGTTTAAGGGCCCGGACCCCGCCAGTATTTTTACAGGTCCGCTAACCTCCAGGTGATGAGGGGACTTTTTAATTTTCGTATTAGTCAGATGGTTGCGCATTGATAACGGTCTGTTAATTCCAGTTTTGTACAAGTCACCCACCTTTGCCACTTCCAGTGCTTCATACAGGATAGCTCTTGCATTGGTGATGTCATTGATAACCTGTAGTACAAACAGAATACACCAAAGCATGTCAGTAAACCAATCATTCTGATTTGATGGCTGCAATCACACCATCGCACCCAATTAACTTATTACTTGAAATACACTAGTCATAGTCTCCCACCCCCAAGACATACAAAGCCAGGACTTGACATCAAGTCTCCCGCTCCACCAGCCGATTTCACGACAAATTGCGTAGCTTGTGCAACTTTTGAACATGGCATAAGCCCCATGGTGTTGTGTGTAATTATCACAGGAATGTTGCGCAGCTTACGCAATAAAAAGTTGTGCAAGCGGGCTTACGAAGTGCGCAACGATTCGTGAAATCGGCTGCTGGGGAATAAATAGAAAATGGCTAACTGCAGCAAAGGGGTTAAAGGCCCATTATATCATTTGCAATGAACCAAAATCTGTCCCCTGTCATGGCCGCCGGTGCAGAGGGTCTATAACAGGATTATACTGTAAAGTTTGTTAATTGAGAAGAAAGCACCAACCTTCATGTAATATCTGGATAGCTTGAATGCAAAGAACGCCTTGATCTCCGGCTTGCTGTGGGCTTCCATGCGATTCTTGAGGATTTCAACCACCTCTTCCTTGTTGCCGATTCGACGCTCCAGGCTGACGCGCTCCAGGGTCACCATGATCAGATCAGGCAGGTTTACTTCAAGCTTTTGCAGGATTTCCTGGGTGACTTTCTTGTGTCCTGAATAAGATGGGTGAAATAAACCTTTATCACGGTGTGTCCATCTTTGTCTTGTTCCCCATAGTACGTGTCTGGCACGATCAGTGCGTCTGTGCGATAGCGCGTGTATCTCCTGTTAAGAATCACTGTCTACGCTGCGCGCTCTCTTGATCGCGCAACGCATGTGTCATTGTGATGCACACAATGAACAATTTCAAAACGGGACCAAACTAATTTTTTCTGCAAGCCTCGCTTTGGTTACGTTCATTTTAATAGGATAAAAAGGGAAGATGGCTACACCGTGATAAAGGTCTATTTGCACACAGACCTATGGGGCTCTGGGGAAATGACTTAATTTATCAATTATATACTTTTTTTTTGGCATATACAATGTGTTTATTTTATCTGAACATAATAAAATAAAAAATAAAATAAAAAAACAGTACCAGTTTATAAAACTGTACAAGGGCCATTGTATAATTGGCTTAAGTACCGCAACAGAGCCACTCAGATGTAGAGTTACAAACAGGTGCTGTCAAAATTTGGACCCCTGTGAAAACCGTGTGAAGATCACTTGTCAACTCAAGTATTAACAAAAATGAGAATGAAATTGATAAAAATGTGTAAAGAGCCCCTAAAAGTTGAGTCAACTTATACACATGTTGGTTTTTACCATACACATCTTCAATTACATATGGAGATAACACCATTTGTACAAGTTTTCCAATCCTGAAATCTATCTTTATTACCAAGTTTCTCCTCAAACGCAGCCCAGCGGAGGTGAATGCTTGGCTTCTTGGGCAGGTGGATGGTGCAGGCTCTTTTGTAGACTGAACTCACTCCATCTGTGCTATGAGGCTCCAGGTACTTGGCATACTGCAAAATGTAAGCAAACAGATGTGTTTATTTTTTCCTAAAATGCTCGAAGTAGCTATGCACATAATAAAACAGCTCTCACAAACTTTGTTCAAATTACTTTAATTCTACCAATGTCTACTGTGTCATGTCATTGACACTGCTTTTGAAATGTATCGTAAAAACCGGTGTAAAAGGCTGTGATCCAAAGCTATGACATCAGAAATGTTTTCTTTAAAGGTTTTAATTGCAATTTTATCGCAAAATGCTGTAAACTCCATATCAAAAAATTTTAAGAAAATGGTGTAAGTACATTCTCGACCATCCTCTTGCAACAGTGCCCCTTTAACACACTCCCCATTTCGCTGGGGAACAAGCGACAGAAATCTTGTCGCCTCTCTGGACCAATCAGGACGCTTGGCAGTGCATTGCAAGCATTCAAATGCAACGCGCACAGATAGTAAACACCGTGCATGCAGTGTGATACCTGTACTCGGTAATGCTGGCCGTGTCCGCGATTGGCTGCTATTTAAAGCATACAGGGGAATCCGTTCGATTTACGTTGGTCAGCATGCATCACTGTTATTAATTTGAAAAACTATGAAGTAAATAAGATCAACGCCGGAAATCTTGAAACAGAACCCAATACAATTTTTGGAAAGTATAGAAATAGTTTTTTTCGGCATAACATGACCAAATAGATTAAATTACATCAAAATGACTCGGGCGTGTGTTTGCTGAATGCAACAGCCGCCTTACTTTACATATTTGCGTGGATTTCCTCAGGGCATTGTAACGTCACTTAGCAGAGTGGAAATTCCCTGAATGGATGATTCTCGACTGGTGGTCCTATACATTTGTCAAATAGATTATTGGCAAACTCCGTGTCAAGCTTAGTTGTAATATAAAATGATAGTTTTTCTCCAAATGCCGAAAATGGATATACAGCGTTTTGCGATGAAGCTCTTTAATTCTACCCGCTAATGCACAAGTTAAGGTTGTGTCATACTTATTGGGGCATAATCCCCATTTTGTGGTAATCCTCGTCTTTATGAAACTGTCCTGACTTAAAGAACAGGGAGGTCGGGGGCACGTTCAACAGCACAATGTACACCGTTATTGGCCATCACAGCATACCGAAAGCATTGAACGCACGGTATTCCCCATACGTATTGCATCCCAAGCAATCCCAACTCAAATGTGGTACACTTTCCATACCAAGATGGCGGGTGGGTAAATTGTGGCTACGACCTTGGAATTTCAAGTCAATATTTTGCTTCAACTCGGCATGCGGAGCAGAATTTTGAAGTATTTATTGTTCGACCGTGGAAGACCACTGCCAGCTGAGATAGTTTTGCAATGTAACTGTAAAAATCTTTACGTTTAGCGTGCTTTGCAAACCGTGTTGTCCTCAGTGGCCATCTTTGATCGTACATTTTGGGATGCAGTCGTTCAACAAGCCGTTTCGGTTACAGCATACCGAACGCTGCCATATGTATTTCGGTATTGCTCTGTTGAACATGGCCTAGTATTCTGACTGCTTACCCTCATCCAGAACTCTTCGTAGAGAGCGCATGCAATCAGGCATCGTTCATAAAGGATCAGGACTCGTTCATGGGTCCCATTGGTCGTCTCAAATTCCAGGTACTCGCGCCAGTTCTTCAGCTGGCTCTTTTCCAGCGGTTTAGCATGGAAGTATGGTCTTCGTATCTGAAGAAAAAAAGCAGTGATAGAAATGTTTGATATAAAATCTTGTGTGTGTAAGCACTGTTTCTGGACAACCAGAACAAAAATATCCCCATCTGTTGCAAAGAAATGTTCTGGAAATATTTTCAATGCAATGCACAATGCACCAACCCTACGACTTCACTCTACATCCCGAAAATTAGGCAAACTTTGCCGACGGCTGACGGGCCTTTGCGGAGTCACTCAGTAACGCCTTACCTCATCAGTAACGTGTTACCTCATCATTCAAATCCACACGGAAGTTACATCATTTAATAATATGTGTGTTCTATCACAGTTTTACATAACGATGCCTGAGCATATGAAACTTTCCAGAGATGTAAAATTGACAATCCTTCATGACCAAGCTAGCTCTATTAAATTTATAACTTAAAATCCACAGTCGCAGTTTACAATTTTTCCTGTTTACAGTTAGTCTGCATCATCTCCGTAATTTTTACCAATATTAGTCCAATGTGGGTACAGCTTATGTCAACTGGCAACATTCTAATCTATAGTGCAACACCCAGCAACCATTTCCCAGTAGACATGTCAAATTATCCCAATGCTCACCCCTTCCTCATACGCCCATCTCTTGCTGACCTCCTGCTCCGTCTGTCGGTACACCACCGTCCGCAATTCAATCACTTTCTTACGAATGGCTTCATTCTCCGCTTCAACTTGCTATAAAGAAAATGGATTTAATGGAATATATGTATATCTTATCATGACATATAAATAAGGAAATAAAGGAGTGGGTGTCCAGTCTTTGTGCATTTAAGACCAGGCTAGGGACCTGGATGTCGACAATGGCCAAAGCCAAATCACTGCCCAGGTCCATAGCCCGTATCGAATAGCCACCATTTCGTGGGGAACCTTTTGTTACTTAAACCGTTCAACAATGGAAGCACAATATGCGCAACCATGCAGAAAATGGTGGCTATTCGATGCGGTCTATAGTCACCTTTATTCCCATTCATAAATACTTTTAAAAAAATGTTAATCAGTCAAACTTCCTGGGGGTTGGGCTTCATCCCCTGGAGGGGGTGGGGCTTCATCCCCTGGAAAGGCAGGGTTTCATCCGTATCGAATAGCCACCATTTCGTGGGGAACCTTTTGTTACTTAAACCGTTCAACAATGGAAGCACAATATGCGCAACCATGCAGAAAATGGTGGCTATTCGATGCGGTCTATAGTCACCTTTATTCCCATTCATAAATACTTTTAAAAAAATGTTAATCAGTCAAACTTCCTGGGGGTTGGGCTTCATCCCCTGGAGGGGGTGGGGCTTCATCCCCTGGAAAGGCAGGGTTTCATCCCTGGAGGGGGCGGGGCTTCATCCTTGGAGGGGGGCGGGGCTCCATCCCCTGGAGGGGGGCGGGGCTCCATCCCCTGGAGGGGGCATGGTTCCATCCCCTGGAGGGGGCGGCACTTCATCCCCTGGAGGGGGCGGCGCTCAATCCCCTGGAGGGGGCAGGGCTCCATCCCCAACCTCTTCCACGTCTTCTAGTCCTGATTCTACTACTCTAGAGAAAGACAACTTGCTCTCACACCAACCTACCTTTGAATTAACAGCAGGCTTAGCGCTAGGCAGCTCCAAACCAGGGGGACTATCATCCACCCCTGGGGGTGCATCCTCCTCAGCCCCTGGGGGCGGGGCTTCATCCCCAATCTCCTCCACGTCTTCTAGTCCTGATTCGGGGACTCCCAGGTCCTCCACCACCTCCATGCGTAGCTTGATGAATTCATCTACTGACAGGCTGTCCTTGGGGTGGTGCTTCTTGATGTGCTCCTTAAATCTGGATGCAAACAAAAACATGTTTTTTGCAATTGTTTTAAGTGAATGGTAAACAAATGTGTGTGCACACATTCTTTTAAATGTTGGCGCAAAGCAGCCCGGTACCCTGGCTTTATTTTTGCGCATCGCTACATAGCGCTCATGATGCACCTAACTATTTGTGTTGTTGGTGGCGCTGTTCCGTTAGACTGGCGATTTACACTGGATTCCCCTCCACCTATTCCACATACAACAATTAAAAATGAGAATCATTCGTAGTATGTGGAATTTGTGGAGCGGAAACCAGTCTACATGTACTTGTAATTGGTAACGAGTTCCCAACTAGCTTAGCACGGTGTAACACGGCAAATGAATGGGCACCAGCCAGTATCTTCCACGGATCGCACGGGTTCGTTTCAATGTCCGTTCAAAAATGGGTCATTAAAAGTCTTTTTCTAGCATGTCTAGTCGAAATACTGATCTTGTGTATTCGGATATTTTACAGGGAGGTTCCAATGCGAGTAGAAATTATGCTACAGCTATTTTTTGGTTTGTTTGTTTTGAATATTATTTTATATTATGTATATGATTGTTAAGTTAGATCTAGATAAATTTCCAGAAAATCTGGACACGCTCCTTTAAAAGCCACCTTCCGTTGTTAATTTCTTACAGAAAACACCATCTTGGACACTTGGACAGAAAGAAATTCATTTAGTGTTTTGTTACCAATACTATAAAAAAAAAAACCATGACGACTTACATGAAGCGTATTTAGACACAAACTAAAAGTTATTTTTCAATTAGTCGGAGAGAATAAAGTTTTTAAAAGAAAAAACCTTCATGTGCTACTTTTATAACAAACTTTGCTATGCTAGTGATATTATGGAGATGTAAGGAACTTTCTGCAGGTGTTTTCTCTTCCCTTACGTCTATAGAGAGAAATGTTCTGGATAAAGGTTCTGGATATATACTGATTTTTTGGTTTATTCCTACCACCTACTATTCACTGATATTAAAGGGCCCCTTATTTAGGATTTTTATCAATGAAATATATGCTTTAAAACCACTCTACTCAGTTAAAGCTTGCTTTGGGGGTTAAAACAAAGGTTTTTAGTTTTTATGCTAATGAAAATATGCATATTCATGACCAAGGTCACGATGTCACAAGAGGCAAACACAGGAAAATTACATTCAACTGTGCACAAAAGATTCCACTTTTTCCTCAATTTTCCTGAAACTTTTGTAACCCATGGCTGTTTAAGTTTGTTTTACATGTTGCCTGCTGTAAGCCATGACAAAACTGGGGGTAGAAACTGCAGCAATTTGCCACAAGTCCAACTTGAAGTCTTATGTTTTTTCTTAACTATTCCCTTCTGTCTTCCTTTCGTGATGCACTCCAAACAGCGCCCTCTGTCTGTGATTTATTGCAATGAAATCTTCAAAGTTGAAAAAGGCCACCTTTTATTGATTTTACATCCAAACGAACAATAGTATATCTTGCTGAACAAGTAATCTGTCATTATGAAGCAAAGCTTAGGCACAAAGTTGTTTAGGATGTTACAGGCCCTTTAAACTGCAACCCGGTCATCGTGTTGTATGTCATAAAACTCACTTCTCAAAGTGGTGACTATAGAGCTGCGTTGGGATGGTCAGGAGCTGGTCATAAATCTTGGTGACACGTTGCCAGTCTTTTTTGTCCTTCTCAAAGTTGATGTACATGTCCCACAGCTTGTCCGAGCGGAAATCGGTGCCGGCAGCAGCAATAGCCTTAGTGTACACACTGTGAGAAGTGGGGGAAAAATACAGTAAATCCAGTGCTGAAAGTATCAGAATTTCAGCTTTTAAAAATAACGAGAATACATTTAGGGGCCGTCCAAAGTTGTCAACATTTTCACGGTTATACAAAGCGTAGGAAGGGGGGAGGGGAAATGTGGGTTGAGGGCCACATATGACTTCACATGGGTCTTTCCGCGGTAAAGGGGGCATTTTGGCAACACAGACCATATTTTCAAGGGAATACCTTTGTCTGGTCTCAAAATGAAAAATAAGTTAAGTTGTTTTTAAGAGATAACTTAGGCCCCAAAAGGGTTACAAATAGTGTGACAACATGCCTTTCTAAAAGCCCTGTGTACAAATTTGTAATATACGCTCGTAACCGGGACGGCCTAAAATGTAACACAAATGTCTGTCCCGGTTACGAGCGTATATTGGAAATTTGTACAAAGGGTTTATAAAAAGGCATGTTGTTGCACTATTTGTAACCCTTTTTGGGCCAAAGTTATCTCTTCAGAACAACTGAAACTTATTTCCTTTATTTTGAGACCAGACAAAGGTATTTTCTGGAAAATATGGTCTGTGTTGCCAAAATGGCCCCTTTACTGTGGAAAGACCCAAATATCAATTAGGGTTTGTTTTGCCCGTAGCCGTAACTTGTTACACCGACAAAGGGCACAACAAACCCTAATAGGCCGTATTCCTGAACGCGTGAGGGTGCTGTAAAATGTTGACATTTCATGGTAGTGACAAAACAAAGTTGATAACTACTATACTCTGTAGAACTGTGAAAATAGTGACAACTTTGGACATCCCCCTTACCACAAAAATATACTCAAAGACATTGCGAAAATCGGTCGCTTCTCGCACAGCCTGGGCTGACATTTTTGCGACCGTAACTAGAAATATCCAGGCTTAATAAAGCAAGAAAATAATGGAAATTGTGTGGTACCCGGAAATTTATGTGGTTTCTGAGTAGCGCCAGGTATTTTGATTGCGTGTTCGTATTTCAAGCCGCCATGATCCGCCACTGATTTCGATTTTGGCAGAGTGCATCACATTTAATCAAAATGCACAAAAGAACGGATTAAATAATTTAGAAGAAAATTTGGAATGAACAAAAAAAAAAACCAGGTTTAAAAATGCTCACTTAAATTTCTCAAATTCAGACATAAATCAGATAGTTCCAATACTTTTGGATTTTGAGGGGGGAAAATGGTATTCTCTTCTCTTTTCTTTTAGGGAAATTGAAATTTTTTATTTTCTTTGAATTATCCAAAAAACAAGAAAGTTGACAAACAAATTAAGCTTCTTAAAAGTAATGCATAGTTCCGAGTTTGCCTAGTTAGCGCCGCCCCCGTGGATATTGTTGCTACGGCTCACACGCTATCGTCAAAAATGGCGACACACAACGCACAAAGCAATGGGACTTTCAACGGAAAGCACAGATTCATTGGAGAAAACTCAAAGGTATTCATGTTTCAGGGTCGACAGTTATCTTAGAACACACAGAGTAAAGGGCCAGTAATACAGGGATGTCATATCATGACATACGTGCTTTCGTACCTTTGAACAACAAAACGGCCGGCCTTGAAACCAAATATTCACCCGGATCATCGCATACAACACTGTACAAATTGTATGGGGCCGGCAGAACATATCGCGTGATCATGTTGTTGTGAGACAGTGCACTTTGACCTATGTCGGTGATATATGCTAGCTCTGTTGTGATTGGTCGGCGGGTTCGATTGACAGGTCGGAACTATGCATTTCTTTGCCCTTACATGGTGTAGTATGAACTACATACCAAGTGCTTCCCCACCCCACAAGACACACGCCAAAAACTCATAGCGTGCTTGAGTGGGATTAGAACCCACGACTTTCTTGAGCAGACATCATTACCACTCAACCAATGGCACTGAATGGCTGGTTCGAGACCTTTCAACAGGACAAAATCAGTGACTTACTTTCTCAATGAGTCCGTGGCCTCTTCCGCAGGCGTAGTCTGTCCCACAAACTGAATGTACTGCATCCAGAGATCGCTGCTGAGCGGAATGGCCTTCAAGCCAGAATCAAATACCTTGAGGTCAATGGGAACGAAAGGCACAAAACCCGTATTAGAGTCGGTCCCAAGCATCCAACACTCCCACTTGGTGAATTGTGACGGATTTCAAGTTTGTCAGTGTTTTGTTGTGTAAGAATAGATCCCGAGTCTCACCCCCTACCCACTGTGTGTAAATGTATGTAAATGTGCTTTGCTTTGAACATGGGGAATTGTGTGGAAAAGTACAATATAATTCACCTAAGTGGGAGTGATTGGTCTACATTAGAAAAAAAAGTAGTTCCAACTACAACAGAATATACATCTCAAAAACACACACATAAAAATTTGCAAGCAGACAAGTAAAGATTGTATTTAAAAAATACAAGTACAAAATCTCATCCAAAATGATACTAGGCCTAAGCATATTGAGTATGTTTAAACCTTCATAACCATCTCCGTGTGTATGGTAGACCAGCCCAGTTGTTTGGCACACATCCAAGGAAGGTTGCTTCGTAATGGTGCTTAGAACCGACCCTCGAACGACTGCCGAAGCCCAGTCGGGCTAGTGTGCAGCAAGAAATTGACTGCTACGTCCACCCAAAACTCGAACGAGCTGGCAATATCAACCAGGTTCAAAACAATTTGACTTCCGAAAGAGCAATTTGTGAATTTTTTGGTTTTGAAATTGTAGAACACCAACAAAAGATACGACATGACCCAGTGTATGGAAATAGCAATATCAATCAGGCAATGTCTGTCAATGTTTTTGGTTCTGAACCAACAAATAATATATCAGCCAGTGCAAAAATGGAAAACCGAGCTACATTTGATTTCTAATTTTCTTTAATTCCCATGTCTAACCACAATGAAGGTATTAAACACATTAAAGAGTATATGCTGGTACAATCCTTCATAACAAATTATAAAAGGTTAGAAATTTTAAATAGAAAGGAAAAAAAGCCCTGCCATGTCATCCAACCTTCAGGGTGCTTGAAGTCTCCCTAAAGAGAAAAGTTTCAAAGTTTGAGTTAGTGATTTGAGAAATGTTGTAAGACTTCGATGTCACCATCTTGTCCTGCAATAAAAATGATTAGTCATTTTTTATTACAAACTAAGTAAATATAGGCATGCAAATTAAAAATAAATAATAAAATAATAATTTAAAAATATTTAAAAAATCAAACTGCCTCATGAAGTACATGTGTCTACATGTCTTCGAAATTCTAATCTACGAAAAGGACATGTATGTCTTTTTTCACATATTGTGCATGTATTTTTTTGAAGGAAAAACTTGGTCTTGCGCTCCCCCCACCACCCCCCATCCCCACCACCCCCAATGAAAAGAGAAAAAAAACACCAAAAAGGCATTTCTGCAAACAATTTTCTAGATTAGCCATAATGATTATGTGGCATGTATTCCCCTGTTGCCCGACTGAAATAATTTGTGCACGAGAGAGTTAAAATTGAAATTTGAGTTCAGAATTTTCATGAGAGTCATCTCAAGGTGTAGCGTGTACACTGTTCCGATCACATCTGTACAAAATGAAGGGTAAGATAAAATTAGACAAGTGCAAACAAATCTTAGCTTGAGGTCATGGAAATTCCGAACATAATCTTTCAAATTAATTAAACCATAAGCTCTACATGTAACTTTGCTCACAATAGACGAATTTCACATAAGCCCGTTCTGCGCACTTCCGCATTGAAACCGAGGCTCTTCGTGTCAAGTCGACAGTACGCGTTCGCTACAAGTGTAGTATTGTACAGTGACCGAGTGTGTACGTACGCTTTTCTGCGTGGCATTTAGTGATTGTGCATAAACGTGCATACATTAATTCACTCAGTTGCTTAACACAAAGAGCCTCGTTACCAAACCCGGAAGTGCGCAAACCGGTCTCAAATTTGTTAATTTGGGATTCATCTATTTGCCATCAGACTATGCGGGTTCCAAGTTCTGAAATAAAGAACCAAGGTTTCAAATAAAAATGCACATTTTTGCTGCCACAATTTTTAGCTGTACTAATACATTTTTGTTCTTGCCAATTGCCAAGAATTATAGCCAAAACTGTAAATGTTTGTCTTTTGGCAAAAATGGTGGCCGACAGTTACAACCCTGCTCAGTGACCTTAATATGTGACCGCTGAGTCACGGAACAATCATGTTTAGAGGCCCTGACCGTATGAAAATTAAGGGGCACGTCACTCTGGCCAAATTTTAAAGGGCACTGAGGCAAACTGGAAGGGCACCACGACCAACTTTGTTCCAAATGTATGCTGGTTATCAGTGTATACAAGCCTCATGATATTTAAGAGGATAGAGCATGCTGGCCAAGTTGGCCTCAGAAAGTGTGTATCTTGAAGGGGCATCAGGGCCAACTCTGCATAGCATGTCAAGGCCTTCATAAACATTGCCAGAAGGACCAATTCCATCTTTCTGTGCACGTAAATGGAAAACATTGGGTTCCCATAAAGTTTGCTCTACATAGAGCTTGCACTGCACTGCATATTACATAGCAGGAAAGTATGCATACTGTAGGTTTGCCTTTTGGTTGAAATAGGGGCTGTCCAAATTTGTCAACATTTACACGGTTCCAAAAAGAGTAGAAGGGGGTGGGGGTGGGGTAGTCGAAGGCCGCACAGGACTTTACATGTGCTGCAAAATTTTGACATTTTATGGCACCGACGGGAAAAATGTTGATAGGTACAATTTCAGGGGAGGGAGGGGATCTTGAAAAATACTACTTTGTATAACTGTGAAAATTTTGACAACTTTGGACGGCCTTTTAGAAATAAAAGTTACTGCAATCTTCACACAGGAATCATTGATTACTAGCTATCTACAATGCACTAAACTTTGGTACTTATTTAAGAGCCCATTGGGATTCCCATAATAATTGGCTTTGGCTGCCTAGTATGTAAACCGCACTGAGAGAAATGTTGTTATCTTGAAAGACCACAAATTAAGCTTTCATTTGATATACATGACAGAGTTCAACAGACCTTTATCAGTTTATCACGGTGCGGCCTTCTTCCCTTTTATCCTATTAAAATGAACGTAACTAAAGCGAGGCTTGCAGAAAAAAATAGTTTGGTCCCATTTTGAAATTGTTCATTGTGTGCATCACAATGGCACAGGCGTTGCGCGATCAACGTGAGATACACGTGCTATCGCGCAGCCTAGCAGACACACTTATCGTGCCCAACATGTACTATGGGGAACACGACAAATAGGGACGCACCGTGAAAACGTTTTTTAGCTTATTCTGTTCTGGAGATATGACGTTTTTTGCACATTAATTAGTTCCGTGGTGTCCATTTCAACATTACCGAGAAAACAGGATTTGGAAACATGAAAACCATTGACAAAACCAAAGACAAAGAAAATGGCAAAGCCAAGACCGCAGCCAAAGCCAACCATTTTGCTAAGCCCAATGCAAAACTACTTGTATCCCTAAACATGTTAAGACAAGATTTTCATATTTGTATGCTTACCTCATTCGCTCGTTTGTTGTCTTTAGCCTTCTTGCGTTCCATGTCAGAATACTTCTTCCAGTAGCCATAGCAGTATGGGTAGCGGCCCAGAAAAGCATCAAAAGCATCCCTCAGAGATGGCATGTGACCCTTTGGGAAATGAAGGGGAAAAAGATTCAGTTTATGCATGAGTAAGCATGAATAAGCACTTTGTGAACCTGGATCTGCTGTAGTCAAGTCTTTCCACGGTAAAGGGGGCATTTTGGCAACACAGACCCTATTTTCCAGAAAATACCTTTGTCTGGTCTCAAAATAAAAGAAATAAGTTTCAGTTGTTCTAAAGAAATAACTTAGGCCCAAAAAGCATTACAAATAGTGTGACAACATGCCTTTCTAAAAACCCCGTGTACAAATTTCCAATATACACTCGTAACCGGGACGGCCTTTTCATTGTTTCATTGTTTTTCATTGAAATTTGTACACGGGTTTTTTAGAAAGACATGTTGTCACACTATTTGTAACCCTTTTTGGGCCTAAGATATCTCTTCAGGACAACTTATTTCTTTTATTTTGAGACCAGACAAAGGTATTTTCTTGAAAATATGGTCTGTGTTGCCAAAATTCCCCCTTTACTGTGGAAAAACCCAAATATGGTAAATGTATTCTTGTACCCTGTGAGACACTTATAGGGATGAGATTGTCAATCAAAGAAAAAGTCTGAAAATTGATGAAAAGTCTGAAAATTGATGAATAGTCTGAAAATTGATGAAAAGTCTGAAAATTTATGAAAAGTCCGAAGAATGCATGTATCCTTCTACCGGTATATTAATAATGTCATTCTCCCAGATTCAAAAGGTCTGATTTCAGACTAAAGTCTGAAAAATCTCATGCCTGCACTTACCTGTTGTTCAACGTACTGCAGCAGATAGGTCCAACCTGTAAAGTCTGTTGGCTTGTCCTTCACTGCCTTCCAGTACTTCGCCAACTCTCTGGGTGGAGTGTCATCTGGCAGATGAATTTATGAAATTTAAAATATGAAATTACGGTACAAAAATTTCAGCAATGTTGGGACAGAATCACCTTTAAATTGACTGGTGGTTTAATTGCAGTTCTTGGCTTTCCGACTATAGACAATAAGACAATTTTGAGGCCGATGCCGTTACCAATAATTGATCACACTCACAGACACCATCTTTGTAGGTAAAAATGCTACTGCATATTAAACGCCATAAAGTACGCGCACGCACACGCTGGAAAATGTTCGAAACACGCGCGCGTGTTGCTCAAAATTTGTTCGAAATACGGCACAACCGATGCGTGTCACAAAAAAATACGCTAAAAATCATGATGCACGTGGCAATTTGTAGGAAGTGACGTCATTTGAATGTGATCAATTAGCAAGTAAAAAGGCCAATAACTGATATAATTGGCTGATACTTCTTCTGTTTTCAGTTAGGTCAAAAGATGAATGGCCATCAGACAGTAGATGGTAATTCCTTTTTTTTTAAATCTTAATTTAGCAGCAAACATTTTGAACCATTTCCTAGATAACACAAGTTTGGAATTGTTTTCCGATAAGTCTTACAGATTTAGTGCATATGGTTTCAAGTGATGTCCAAGTAAAGATACAGCACTGATACATGAAACCATAAGCTCAGAATCAAATGCCAATTTTGCCAAACAGTTTTTACTCAATTGATATCGAGAACATAAAACCACAACATTTTGCAATGTCATCAAAAGTTGTCACAGTAATGAACAATGTCTCTAACAGTACCAAAAACAAACAAACGTGTGTATGATGTTTACACGTTACAAGAAACACACTAAGTACACTCACAATAGGTTAGGGATAATGTGGGGTGTACGCAGATATTTTATTGAGGGTATGCATTCCGCTTGAATGATTTTGTATATGATTAGACAATTGTATCTGCATGACAGACACACCTTGACAGAGGAATAGGTTAAAATATACATTTGAAAGAAATTAAATAATTCCAAAATCGACAGTATATTGTGCGAGTAGTATAATAAAGCACAATGAGATCCATATGATACTGCGCTTAAAACTCACGCAGGCACAACTAAGTCGACACGAACCATTTTAGAAATTTACGATCTTTGTTTTGGACGTTTTTTTGCCAGCAAAGCGGTTAGTAAAGTTCACAAAAAGAAACGTGCATAATACGCTAGGCGCTATGCATGCAACGCACGCAAAATTTATAAAAAATAGCGATATCGGCCCCACTTTTCACCCATAATGCACCGCGGTAAATATCGCGTGACGTCATTACGTTTCAGGTCTATTACCAACCTTCTTTTGGCTTTGGCTTGGCCGCAGCCCCCAAAGCCTTGGCCTTTGCGGCTGTCGTTTTAGCATCTCCACCAGCTGGTGTGCTATTCTCTGCTTCTGCTTTCGTTTCGGGGGCTTTGGACGGCGTTTCTACGGCTTGCTCCTTTGCGGCGCTTGGTTTAGCAGGCGCTTTTGGCTTTGGAATAAGTTTCTTCGGCTTGGATTCCTCCGCTTGAGATAGCTTTGTCTCTTCTGAGGAGGGCTTTGTTTCTTCTGCTTGAGATGGCTTTGTCTCTTCCGAAGAAGGCTTTGTGTCTTCTGGTGAAGGCTTCGTCTCCTCTGGTGGTGCCTCTTGTGATTTTGCCGTTTCCTGATCCGAAGCCTGTGCCGTCAATTGAAATGAGATTGATAAGTTCTCCCTCAAGCTACAACCATGTGTAATTGTCGGCGTTAAAGGTGCTCAGATTTTTCTAGAAAATAGATTTCGTTTTAACCTAAGAATCATATAAATACCTCCCCAAAATACTATCCATGGGAAGAAAACATGAAATTTGCAATCCCCAATTTGGATGTCGAAGACGTGAGGTCAAATTACAAACAGTCTGTATACCGGTAAACGGTACATAAACGGTACACCATTGCACGGTTTTGAGTGAGCAAGCAAACGGTTTAGCTGGTCTGGCCAAACGGTTCGGGTAGATAATTGGCAGTGTTCAACCCACCCATGTTTGCCGTTTATCACGTGACTGCATGAGCTGGGCCGGGTCGCCCGGGTGTTTATTTCAATCCAGGGAAAATGTTGGTAAGCGGCATTGTGTGTGTTTGGAATTTTTTCCAGCAAACTTGCATGTTTTCATCGTCTTTTTCTGATGTAAGTAAAACAAAACCGAAAACTGATTGTTCTGTTTTCCATTTCTAGCCAGTTTTAAACGTATGTTTAAGACTGGCTAAACCCACTTTTAATCCCTAAGTAATGCACCTATCAATTGTTTCCCCCACCCCTGGGCTACCCCACCTAAGAGGTGGGGATTGTCACTTTTTGTGTGACAAAATCCCCACCCCTGGGGCAACATTTAGGTGACAAAAATCCCCACTCTCGGGTGCAAAACATGCTCGTCTTGTAGACAAATGCACAGAAAACTTTATTTCAAAGGGTCAAATTCCATAATGTATACAGCTCTGAATACCGTGGCACATTACGCCATGGATACACCAATCACAACCACGGATTCAAGTTTGCTTGATGACAAATGAAAATAAACTTTGATCAAACGCACCCCAGTTGATGGTAGTTCCGACGGTTTCTGAGGTTCAGTTGCTTGAGATTCGACTGCCACGTCTTGCTCCATGGGCTCCTCCGCTAGCTGCTTCTCTTGTTTCTCATCGGTGATTTCCACAACATCTGGCGTGTCCTCAGTTAGCATGATCACCTAGGCAATTACACAAAAAGATTGGGATAATTTTAAAATTATATATTTGTGTGCTTATTTGTGGCTTTAAATGACAGCATATGCAGCAAGCTTCTGTAAAAACGTGTTTGGTGTTTAAGTTCCGAGGAAAATGTACTACAAATCCATCTTCGAGTGGGAAATGTTATAAGTTCTGCAGGCATGGAACAGCTGTAACGTAAACCAACCGTAATGTTACCAACTGTGATTTTTTGAATTTAAAAAAAAAACTTATAAAAGTAGTTGCGATTTGTTACATGCAAAAACACACGCAAGTAATCAATAATTGAAAGAAATATGATGCTTTGTTTCAGTTATGTACCATTTGAGGAAACTTTTTGTTTGTCCTTTTTTGAAACAATGCTTACTGAGATTGATTGTTTTATTACAGTTCACAAAATGGGGCTAAATGATTATATGGTTACTGTCTGGTATGTTTTGTTAAGTACGCATTGATGGTACCATAATGAAGAACCGACAGGCATGTATGTTGATAACATTCTTTGAAACTCCAAGTAATATGCTGAGTAACGTTGCTGATGGAATTAAAAGTGTTGAGACTTAAATCAGATTTTCGAATATTCAGTTTTTATTTTACAATCCGGTTTCACAATTAAAACCGAATATTCAAAACTAAATGCAAAAAAGAAAGAAAAAATCCTCCATTTTTAAAAATTGATCCTCCAATTTTAACTGGAAACGATATTAAAGATAGTATACATGATTGGTAAACTGTTACAAATAGATTTACTCCCTGTGTGATTGAAGATATGCATGATTAAAACCAACCTGAGAAAAAACCAGCTCCGTACTTCGTCTAACATTTGAGAAAACGGTCACAAAAGGGTTTGCAGTCATTTCGCCCCAATACCACTTCGCCCTGAACCATTTCGCCCTGAACCACGGCCTGTGCACGAAGTGGTTTTAGGGCGAAGTAGCATTTGGACGAAGTAATTTTGGGCGAAATGGTTTCGGGGCGAATTGAATTTTCGTCTCATGAGATGAAAACTGATTGTTTTACTCATTTCTCAAACACTATAGCACTTCAGACAAATCCATTTCAGGGGAGGTTTTCTACGGTCATCATGTTTATATATTGTGTAAGTTAGGCGTACATCTGTGAACATTTCTGATTTTCGAGATTATCAATGATGTATACTGCCTTTAAAGGAGCGTGTCCAGATCACATTTTTGAACCACCCCCATGATTCAAAGCAGCAGTTGGTGCAGTCTTGTTGTGAATTTGGTGTTTTGGCAATTGAAGGATCGGAGGATCGAGATCTCCGGTTTCTCCCAACACTATGAAATACCCACCTCTGCCTCCATTGCCTCGTCCTTCTCCTCTTTCGACTCGGTAACACGACTTGTCTTTTCGTCAGCCTCTTCCACTATTTCAACATCGGCACTGTCCAGTTCGTCCACTACCTCCACATCGGCACTGCCAGTTTCCATAGCTTCTTGTACCCCCTGGTCGTCACAGCTAACCTCTTCGACTTCTTCTGAAACTTCTGAAAATACAGCATTTGCAAGTATATAAAATGAAGCTTTTGCGATACGCATCCACGCTGGGCGCACTAAAGCACATGCGTCAGTATTTTCATGACTCGTGCGGTATATTCTCATATTACCCTCAAAGCCATCCAATATTATATAATTATTATGTTTCAATTAACAGCAAAAACCAACCTTAAAAACTATAAGGACCTTATCAAGATTCGGACCTTATCAAGATTCGAACCCGAGACCTCCGACTCACCGGGCAGACTCTACTAGCTGAGCTATAATACACAGTGGTATACTCTAGGGCTGGGCGAATAGCTCGATTAATCGCGAGTAGTAAACTACTTGATTAATCGCGGCGCCGCGAGTACCGTTACATACTCGCGATTAATCACGATTACGCTATATTGTTACACTGTGACATTCCCCTTTCTGAAAAGACGGCCTGTGTGCAACTGAATTTTATTGTGTACGCCTATGCTGACAGTTTCAACACATAATCGACTAATTGACTAGTCGCGAGTAATTGCTACAACTACTCACGAGTAGCAAAATCCACTAGTCGCCCAGCACTAGTATACTCGCTGTGGGGTAGTGTGGCCGAGTGGTTTGGGCCACTGACTTGCAACACTCGGGGGAAAATTTGGGGTTGTGGGTTCGATACCCGGTCATGGTACCTGTGCCCTTGAGCAAGGCACTTAAACACAGTTGCTCCATCCATAGAGTATAATGCATAGTTCCGACCTGTCAATCAAGCCGAACCCGCGACCAATCACAACAGAGTATTAGACGGCGCCCACATAGGTCAAAGTTATGCAATCATCACACAATCACACGATTTTCTGCCCATACAGTTTGTATGATGTATGCGTCAGTGACCGGGTAAATTTTGGTTTCAATGTCGGGCGATTCGCTGTTCAAAGGTAGGAAAGCGCATTTTTATGAATATATGTCATCCCTGCATTACTAGCCCTTCGCTCAGTGTGTGCTACGGTAACTGTCGACCCTAAAACATAAATACCTTTGAGTTTTCTCCAATGAATCTGTGCTTTCCATGCCGAGTCCCGTAGCTTTGTACGTTGTGTCGCAATTTTTTTGGCGATGGCTTGTGAGCACATCAACAATATCTAAGGGGCGGGGTTAACTGGGCAATCTCGGAACTATGCATTATTAGCTTTATAAAAACTTATTGGCTTCATATGAACTTATTCATAATCTGGTACCAAGCTATTTCTGATAGGGTCGCTTTGAACCATCAGTGCTCAGTCATCCATGAAGGTATTCTGGATTTCTTGGTGTCATAAGAAAGAGGAAACAGTCATGAAACAAATAGCAGTTGCCATCTTGTTTCCTTTCTTCTAAGACACCCTTTATTACCTTTGACATCGTTTTCCCCTTCAGCAGTGACCCCATCTTCTGTTTCCTGTTTCTCCTCAGTTCCTCCTTCAGCGTCTTCAACGACCCCAGCATTTTGCTCATTGGTCGTTTCCAAGGACTCCTCAAGCCGCTGTACAAGCACAGCCTTGATCCCCTTGGCGTCAAGGCCACGACTCATCAACTCGCTGCGAAGTTCTGCCACTTTCATCTTAGATGGTGTGATTTCCGCACCCAGACCTAGAACAAAACCAAGTCAAAATCCGACATGATTCTTTTGAGGTGATTAAAGAATTGTATAACCTCATACATTGATTCTCGTTTAGTCATTAAGCAAAAGTAGAAAACACGACATGAATTAGTTCAACCATTTTCGTGCACAAGAGAATAAATACTGTTGTTTAAAGATGGAGTACATGATTGGTAAAAACTGTTAAAAATGGCCGTTATTTCAGCCACATAGATGCAGTAATGCTTCCAAAAACCTTATAAAATCCATGCATGGTTTTTGTGCATGAATGGTAAAAAGTTGGCTCTTTTTTTTTAAAAAAGCACCCTCAGTTGGCAATTTCTCTCAATATGGTACCATTTTACATGGGAAAAAATTGTAGTGTCCGTTACCATTGCTATTAACACTTTTAGTCAGGTTTTTCTTGTGAACTTGTGAAGTAAAATTTTGTGTAACTGCAAATGATGTATTGGGGCTTTAACCTTTCACACAGTAGGTCAAACAATAGTACATTTTTGTACTATTGTTTGATCAAATTTTTATTATGAGGTGAATCTTAGTTACATGCTAAGCAAGGTTTACAGTCCACTTGACCGTTTGCCAACTCCAGTCGAACGAACTCGACCATTGTACCAACCCGACCATTTTACTAGCTCAACTGTTGGCCAACTCGACTTCGTCCGTTTGCCAACTCGACCACTGTGCGCGGGCACTCTTTCTTCTTGCGCGAGTCAAGTCTGTTGCAACTTTGTTCACGACGATTTCATAGTGCTACCAGGCACAGAAATTTTACACATAAGGTACTATTTCCTAACTCTAACCCTATCCCCGGAGTACTTGTACAAATTGGAGGATTTGGTATCGTTAGGGTTTAATTTACAAAATATGAGTAATCAGCCCAAATTGATGTGATGTGTTTGGACTGGTATTGTGCACACAAATTGGGCACACGATGGGCTGAATCACAAGCTTTTCTGGCAAACTGATTTCCGTGACTGTGCACAGTTTGACCGGGCCGTGTGCCGCACCGGGGTAAGAGTTGAGAAGTTGATCCGAATTTGTTTTTTAAATGACTTATCAAGCATCGGAAAGTGCAGATTTGATGGAAAACCACAAATTTAGGGGTAAGAACAATTTTAGATTTTGTGAGGAAATTTAATTTTTTCAGCCCGTCTCATATGTTTTGTACACAAAGGTCAAAAGCCATGATCAACTTCTCAATTCTTTCCCGAAAAAGGTTGCAATATCTCCGTGAAGATAAGTTCATGCAAGACGGGTTCATTACCATAAGGGATTTTCGCATTCCGCGGCCATCATGAAAAAAGATCTAGTAGAGGGAAACAAAATTGCTGGCAGCCAATGATTAGCGCCATTGTAAAGACTTAGTTGGTGAGGTATCTGCCATCAGCGCTTTTCATTGGCAGCCAGTAATTTTGTTCCCCTCTACTAGATCTATTTTCATGATGGCCGCAGAATGCGAAAATCCCTTATGCACGGACACCCAGGATTTGCCTTTTCATGATCTGTAAAAATGTTAGTTTGATAAAAACACAAAATTAAGAGGGAAAATGTCATGGTTTTACTAAGGAATTTTTTAGAGTTGTCTCATAGGTTTAATGCGTGGGGTCCCAGTGGGTGTCCGTGTGTGGTAATCTTTCCATGCATTGTTTATCAATAGAATGGCGAGGTAACGGACCTGGTGATTACATGTATACCGACATTTTCGTGAGGCCTATTAATCATACTTCACGTGAATTACGCAAACTCAAATGCAAATGGGAAAGCATAAACGTGTCAACGCAAACGTTTTCGCGCCAAGAATTTGCAGAAAGTATCACTAGTTCTGGCTTGCGCAAAAATTTGCAGGGAAATGTTTGAATGGTTGACATTACTTTCTTAGAAGGCTAAAAGTGATTTTCTGACGTTTACATTGGGACTCTATGAATCACTTTTAGCCCCTTACCAATTGAACCCCATTCGCCATTTTGTATTTTTATGCACGACCAAGATGGCGCCAGTTCTCAAAACTGAAATTTCACCTTACAGTCAAAATTAAACATTACCATCATGGAAGTCCCTGGAATCTCCAGAATGTAGTGCTGTGGTCCATTTTCCCCGATGATCCTTCTAAACAGGAAAAAAACTAGTCCAACGTATTTTTTCTTTACATTTTCCCAGCAAACTCGAGCGAACAGCCGGATTTTACAGATGAACGAACATGGCAAATCACGGTCGAGATAGCCCGCCCTTTTGTGGTCACCTCATTGTATGACGTCACTGCAGTACAATGAGGTGACCACAAGAAGGCGGGCTATCTCGACCGTGATTTACCATGTTTGTTCATCTGTAAAATCCCGAGTTTGCTGGGAAAATGTAAAGAAGAAATATGTTGGACTAGTTTTTTTTCTGTTTAGAAGAATCATCAGGGAAAATGGACCACAGCACTACATTCTGGAGATTCCAGGGACTTCCATGGTAAGTTTTTCAATGTTTAATTTTGACTGTAAGGTGAAATTTCAGTTTTAAGAACGGGCGCCATCTTGGTCGTGCAGAAAAATTCAAAATGGCGAATGGGGTTCAGTTGGTAAGGGGCTAAAAGTGATTCATACCCAGTCCCAATGTAAACATCAGAAAAATCACTTTTAGCCTTCTAAAAGTATTTTTTAGCAAACTGGAGCGAACAGCGAGATATGATGATTAACCAATTATTGCAAAGATAGCCCGCCCTCTTGTGGTCATATCAAGAGTCATACAATGAGATGACCACAAGAGGGCGGGCTATCTTTGCAATTATTGGTTAATCATCATATTTCGCTGTTCGCTCCAGTTAGCTGAAAAATGTAAAGAAAAATTACATTGGACTAGTTTTTTCCTGTTTAGAAGAATCATCGGGGAAAACGGACCAGGGCACAACATTCTTGAGAGTGGTAGGACCTCCATGGTATGTTTTTCAATGTTTAACTTTGACTGCAAGTGTAAGGTGAAATTTCAGATTGGTGAACGGCCGCCATATTGGATGTGCAGCCATGGCAAATATTTCGCCATGGACAATAAAACCTGAACAGCTAAAAGTGATTCATCACGTCCCAATGTAAACGTCAGAAAATCACTTTTAGCCTTCTAAAAGTAGGTTTTAGCCTTTGCTTTTGCGAACCGACAGTGACTCAACGGACGAGTTGGACAAGGGACAAATTGACTTTCCTCGTTGAACAATGCACAAAGTCAACAGTCGAGTTGGTACAGGTTACAATGGATGAATTGACTTCTCCAGTTGAACGCACGAATTTCGGAACGCACAGTAGACACATCCGTCAAGTTGGTACAACGGTCGAGTTGGTTTAAGTCAAGTTGGCAAACGGTCGAGTTGACCTGCACGCGCTCAGCAATGCTCCGTCACCATATGGTCACTGATCCACAGTCGCTACTCCTACACTAATTGTTTTGTGCTTGAACATGTCGCAACTTACAACTGTGCCATCAAATAAATAAACCATACTCCAACTACCTTTCTCGTCTGTTGGGATGCTTGGGTCATAGTCCTCGTTGACCACAGATGCTTCGGATATTTCGGGATCAATTTGGCCATTTCCCGGTGATTGTACGATTTCTGTTTCAGCCATTTTCACCTTTGACGAGACGATGATCAGCCAGTTGATGAACAAGCATACAACGTACGCGCGCGGCACGACTAGATTGGTACCATTACCAATTAGAACAGAACGAAAGAATATCGGACTTGCCGCACCTAGGAATATGCGAGTCAGGGAACCAGCTTCTTTTCATCCAGCTGTAGACTGGTTCCCGGTCCAATGGTCATGTGATAGAATCCTAGCACTGTACCATACCACTACGTTTAATAGCAAGTTTGTCAACAGCTGGAGTAAAACTGTCCGAAAGTTGCAGAAACGCAGTGTTTTTATGACGTTAGAACGTGTAATTTATAAGACGAACGTGTAATTTATAAGACGTACGTGGAAAGAACATGGTTTAAATTTAGCATGAATCAATAGTAATTAGTTAAAGTAGGCCTACATGGCCTAACACATTACATAAAGTTTTAAGTGTAGGGTACGTTTTTAAAGGCCTAGTGACTAGTGTATCATTTGCAATGACCCCAAAAAGTAATCGACGAGTTTACAGGGGAAAAGTTCTGAAAGTAAAGGTTGAATAATAGCAACTACCCAATGAAAGGTTTCCGCTCAAAATGATATAATTTTACCAGAAAATAATCCGTAAAGATGAAATTATTTAGATCGTTTACAAACGATTTACTTATTTTTGGTTCGCATCTACGCGGTCCAAAATGCATGGGCGCTGTGTACTGCGTGTGCGTGTTCCAACACGATGCATTTTTATGGATCGCGCGCACACGCAGTATATGATGTGCGCCACAGAGTGCATGACGCAAGCCACATAGTACCCGATCAACTGAGAACGAATATTTGAAACACCCCACCAAGACCAGGAAAACGCATATGGATTTTCATGTTTTTTTTTAAACGTGGTACATTTGACAAAGCTGAAATTTCTTCGGATGAGTTTGTTGATGTCTTTCTTTTGATTTATAATGGTTTTATTCGCAGAATCGCTCAAAAACAGATCATCTACAGGGCCTTTAAGTTGGATCACATGATTTTGATTCCTTCATGTGATATCATTTGTCATATTTTTCTAATTAGGCCTACCAGGAAAATGCCTCAAAAACACTGAAAAACATTTTCAAAACATTTTGAAAACCCCTAACAGTAACAATTCCCAAGAGCATGGGAAACGAGTGTTGTCCTTTTCACGGGTGTTTTCTGGTGTTTTCCGGTCATTACTTTGGTATTTTTTCCGTTCACATTGAACATGGATTTTGGTAAATTTACATATTGGAATCAATAGCTTATACAATTCTAAGATATACTTCCAACTTGCTCTTTTGTCGCAAATGTTGCTTTTCTGTAGAAAAATCACATTTTCTCCTTCAAAAATTGCATCCAGTTAGTGTAGAACTACAAGATAACTATTCACGCGCCCTCTGTTGTCGCGCTTACGCACGGACCGCTCCCGCCTTTAATTTGTGCATTACTTTATGTAGTAATTTTATCATCTATTTATCTCGAAGTGCAAGTGTGAAGTATATCTTAGAAGTAAGCTATCGTTTCCAATATACGGTATAAATTCACCATAAATCCGTGTTCAATGTGAACGATAAAATTACCATTACTTTTGACTTTTGTTGGATGTTTTCTTGTGATTTGGAGGTTTCCGGTGTTTTTGAGTTGTTTCTTGATGGTTTTGAGGTGTTTTCTGGTATTTAGTGTGTTTTTCTGTGTTTTCCGGTATGTAGTCACACCCCAAAGAACCTCTGATGTTGAGCTCGTGCAGACATGTGTGCAGACTGCCATTTTGGGAGTTAAAATTAAGGCATCTCATTGGTGTTTTGCTGAGCGTATGCATTAGAAAAGGCGCAACACGCGCGTGACGTCCATTCGTTTGACTCCCAAAACAACATAGAAAACACACGTGCGCGTGGTCTGCACAAGCTAAATAAGCAATTTTTGAATTTCTTTATTTTTTGTTTAACCCGAGCTGCAGGAGTTGAGAACTAACCATGGGTATCGGCAACATTCTTGTACTCTGCCAGTTGACGTCCTATATCCTGGCCGGGATTTTATCTTTCTTTGTGTTTGCGGCAATGGCAGCGAACAAGATTGGAGATTTTGCAGGCTACTGTCTTCTTTTTGCAACCGGTCACTGTAAGTAGTTTAACCTAAGGTTGTGGATTGCAGTGGGCTGAATTTCATAGAGCCGGCAAGCACCCGTTTTCTGCTTAAACTAAAGCCTAGCGTACATGTACGTCGACCTTCCAACTGGAAGCAACTAGTGGCAACTTGTCTTTCCAGCAACTAGTACTAATGGCATCTTGGAGCAACTGATCAGTTGCAACTACTGGCAACTGGAAAAACTAGGTAGGCTTAAAGGCAGTATACATCATTGGTAATCTCGAAAATCAGAAATGTTCACAGATTTACGCCTAACTTACACAATATAAACATGATGACCGTAGAAAACTTCCCCTGAAATGGTTTTGTCCGAAGTGCTATAGTCTTTGAGAAATGAGTAAAACAATTAGTTTTCGTCTCATGAGACGAAAATTCAATTTGCCCCAAAACCATTTCGCCCAAGTGCCATTTTGCTCGAGAACCACTTCGCCCGAGTGCCATTTCACCCCAAATTACTTCGTCCAAACACTACATCGCCCAAATGCCACTTCACCCCAAAACCACTTTGTGCACAGGCCGTGGTTCAGGGCGAAATGATTCAGGGCGAAGTAGTTTTGGGGCGAAATGATTGCAAACCCTTGTTTGACTGTTTTCTCAAAAGTTAGACGAAGTACGGAGCTGGTTTTTGCTCAGGTTGGTTTTAGTCATGCATATCTTCAATCACACTGGGGGATAAAACTATTTGTAACAGTTTACCAATCATGTATACTATCTTTAATTACCAGAGTTGCCATGTCGATGTGCACGCTCTGGAAATGTATGGTAGACAAACTCCCAGTTGCCGCCAGTTGCGCAACTGATCAGTTGCTTGCGATGTGCGCGCTACGTACACATCAACAGTAACTGATCAGTTGAGCTGCTTCCAGTTGCAAGGTCGATGTACGCTAGGCTTTAAGGAGCGTGTACAGATTACATTTTTGAACCTCCACTGATTGTGCCCGACACGTACTATGGGGAACAAGACAAAGATGGATGCACCGTGATAAATGTCTGTTGCATTTACGTTCATAGTCAAGTGGGGTACAGTGGCCGAGTGGTTTGTATCGTTGACTTGTAACATTTAAGTACCGGTTTAAATATGCGATTGTTACCGGTTTAAATATGCGATTATGGTACCTGTGCCCTTGAGTAAGGCATTTAACCGCAATTGCTCCATCTTTCGGAAGGGATCTCGATGTTTAGGTGGAAGCCACTTGTAAGCTACATGCAATTCAGCCTATGGGCTGCGAATTGAAGTTCATTAAATCCATTATTTTTGTTCATTCATTTCATTTCATTTGTCAGACAACAGCACATCTGCGCAGTACCTCATTGACTCATGGGGGCCAACCGCCGGCTGTAACTTTGCCATGACTATCGGTATTTTTGTCCTAGTCGTATCTATTTTGCAGATCGTCAGGTTGTCTGTTCATGTTTTTTATGACACAGATAGGTAAGTGATGCTTTCCACAGTAAAGGGGGCATTTTGGCAACACAGACCATATTTTCCAGAAAATACCTTTTTCTGGTCTCAAAATAAAAGAAATAAGTTTCAGTTGTTCTGAAGAGATAACTTAGGCCCAAAAAGGGTTACAAATAGTGTGACAACATGCCTTTCTGTAAACCCTGTGTACAAATTTCCAATATACGCTCGTAATCGGGACGGCCTAAAATGTAACAAGTGTCCGTCCCGGTTACGAGCGTATATTGGAAATTTGTACACACGGTTTTTAGAAAGGCATGTTGTCACACTATTTGTAACCCTTTTTGGGCCTAAGTTATCTCTTCAGAACAACTGAAACTGATTTCTTTTATTTTGAGACCAGAAAAAAGGTATTTTCTGGAAAATAGGGTCTGTGTTGCCAAAATGCCCCCTTTACTGTGGAAAGACCCAAGTACATGTGCAAAGGCCGCTTCATAGTTCATGCGAAAACAAACGCGAATTACGAATCTGACGTTAAATATTTTGCAGCAAACATACAGCAAACATTCACGCAAGTTAAATTTGTGGTGTGAAAACTTTGTTGCGACATCAGTTTCTCGTTTGTGTTCGCTTTTGTGTGAAATGTGAACGAGGCTTCACGCAAATTTCATTTTGCTTTTTCTCAACTTGTTTTTAACACATACCTTCATTACCACTGCCATATTTCATTTTATGTTTACAAGCATAATTTCTTCTAATTTTGTTTGTCATCACAAAAGATGAAAGTGGGTTGGAATTTCTTTCTACTGCATGTTGTTGTGGTCCCACTACGAGCAACTAACAATGGAAATTGGACACACACCAATGACACCATTGTTAATAACAATGGTTTGTGCCCAATCTCCATTGTTAGTTGCTCATAGTGTCCGTGTTCCAATCTCTTTATATAAGGATTGGGTTTTGAGTTGCTATAATTGATTTGCTTAAATGTTCATCTACATGTATGATGTAAGTTGGCTCCCAGAATAAAGGGGCTGTGTCACGGTTTGCGCATGCGCCAAATCATTTCAATTTTTGACATACGTGCGCGCTCAGATGAATGTATTGCAATTTCGTTACACAATGCCATTTGTTCGTGTGCCTAAATGTACTTAACATTGGTTTATGTACTTAACACGTGCTGCATGGGCAGTATGTGTTCGTTCATGAGTGTTTACAATATGCAAATTTCAACTACATAGTACATCGTGTTGCGCGCCTTCGTTCGATTTGGCATCGCGCTCGCACGATCAATGTCTGGAAAAAATCGGTACGGCGGCGGCGGCCTGTCTTTCCACCGACAGAAAATATGCTGTAAAATTGCTGTCGGGACCAAATAAGCATACCAGTTTTGATGGTAATCAAGGTTGAATAAATTGCTGTATCCAACCATGTCATTCATATCATGTTTTTTATGGGATGAAAAAACTCTCTTTTGAACGACAGCCGCACACCTGGTTTGACGGCTTAGAAATACGGCAAACAGCGCCATTTCAAGTAAAAAGTAATGCATCAGGACAACCTGAGCGTTGACAAGTACACCACTGCCAAGATTACTAAAGAATTATAAGGGATGGCAAAGATTGAATAGGATATGCAAAACCCAGCGAAAAAATTCAAAAAAGTTAGCCCACCCTTTTCAAGTTTTGCTGCGCATGCGCAAACCGTGACACAGCTCCTTTAAATACATTAGGGAAATTTGTGAGAAAATTAAATGTATGTATAAAGACCCAAGTCACAGCCTCAAAAAAGAAAAATCTAGAGAAATTTGTTTTTGCCGCATACACTTAAAGGAGCGTGACCAGAGTTTCTGGAAAATAGTTTTCGATGTAACTTACCAATATTATCAAGTAACTCAAAAACCCGAAAACATTCGCAATTTCCAGTAAAAAATTGAACAAAACTATCTAGTATGCTTTCAGCGGATAAACGTTGATACTGGAAAATTAGTTTACAAATAATCGGTGGATTTTCGACGATATCCTCGGAAATATGCGGCCTAGAAGCGCGGGAGTTTCAGTTTCGTAATCAGAAAAATATAACGGATGTTATGATATAAAAATCTCATGACCCATAAGGTAAGTCCCGGGGAGTTATGGGTAAAAAAAAGTGATCTGGTCACACTCCTTTAAGTTATTTTACAGATTTTGAAGCTCAATCTGCTGTGTCCTTTTTTCTGTTGAAAAATAAATATTCCAAAAGGGACTAACATGAGGAAAAATCCTTCTTTTTACTTCCTTTTCCTGATATGAATGCTAAAAATACAATGCAAGGCACGTAATGTAATCTGCAAACCACAGCGAATTTCCTTTTCTTGCTTATAACAAAGTGGTTGCAATTTTAGGACAGGGGAAACCTTCCACATTATCAACAAAGTGTCACAATTACTGGATAAGTTACAGCATTAGTATTTTGAGAGAGAAAAAAAAGGAAATTGGGACCTTGAATTGTTCATGTTATTTATAGCACTTTTATTATCAACTAATCAAGTTTTTGCATTGTGCTTTTTAGATCATAAGGCTGGATTCACACTGAGCCTTATTACGGGTTAACGCACGTAAACGTGATGTCCATCGTTTTGTATAAACTCTGCATAAGGCCTGTCCGCATTTACTTTTTTTGGTCAAACTCAATGAGACGATGGGTACTTTCCCATTTTTATGCCTAGGAAGTTTTCCTCTCAGTACCTTTTCCTGAGTCCATGCGGTTACTTTTCCTGGCCAAGAAAAATTGACCAGGTAACTTTTCCCTGAGACGACAAGTCCAATGCAGACACATCAAGTTGGTAAAAGCGCTCTGGAAGCGTACGTCCGGGCCGTGAAGATCATACTGTGAAGGGACATTGTGCATGCTCTCCCACGGTCTCGGTAAAATTTTCCCGTGTTGAAAAAGTCTAAATGCGGACAGCAGTAAAATTTAGCCATTTTTCATTTTACCATCGTCTTGGTAAAACCTGCCGAAAAACAAGTCCAATGCTATTGATTGCTTTCCGTGACGTAGAACATCCAGGAATGTTTGGTGGTCAACGGTCACGCGCGTACACGCGCGCCAACAGACGCACATGAACACGCATAAAAAATACTCACCAACGTATTTTCATTCGAAGATGCCGCACGCGCGCTGCGATACGTTCAAATTATTGAGCATGCACTCGGCTTGTAAAAACGAAAGTGCTTCTACTTGATCGCGATTTTTAGCCTGAAGATCTGTATCTTTATCGATACAACAGCCATGGTGCAACAACGTAAAGCAAGGTTAAGCAACAAAGGTAAGTGCAACCAATGCGCTTTTCTTGCTCTTTTTGCCGGTTATCACTCGATCCACGTGGGTCATGAAAAATGACAACAAAAATGGTGGATGGATGGCGTGACGTCACCGGAAAGCAATCAATAGACAAGTTGCACCAAAAACCACAGAATCAGCTTGGGTGGCAAGCATGTTTGATATTCACACCAAATTTTCTCCCTGCCCATTTTTTTCTCTCAAAGCGACGGGCTTTAAATTTACGCATGTTTATGCATAAAAAGGCCAAGTGTGTGTCCATCCTAAACAACCTGTTCAATTTATTAGCTTAATCCTCATTGTGCCCTTTCTCCATGTTGCAGCTCATTTTTTGGTGCCTTTGGAACATTTGTTGGCAATATGATAGTAGCAATCATGCTGTTTGCCTCGGCAGTCAATGTGGCAGAGGGATACAGCGCCTGGTGTACACCCATCAACACATTTACAAGGTTTGTTGGATTAAAGGGACACACCGGCTTTGTTGGGCTATTTTGGATTTGAAATAGACCCATACATGATTCTGAAAGTCTTTCTGAGGTAGACTGAAGAGAACCTGAAAAGAAACCACAAAATTTAGCCATTTTTGAGCATTTTTCAAAAAACTCGAGGTCACATTGGAACCAGATTCTGGTTCCGATAAATCACGTGTCCTTGGAGTTAGTTTTATTTCCAGCCGTATCGCCGTGTGATACACAGTTCATTCCTAAAGTTTATTACTGCAGTACTGCATCAAATTCAGCTCTGATTTTTTTCAAAATATTTATGAGCATTTGACAAAAGAGACTATTTGTTCAGGTTATGAAACCAAGTTAAACATAACTCTGAAAAATCGAACATAAAATGTTGACACAAAGTCAGAGGAACCGAAACGAGTTCCATTGCTTGAGAATTAATATGCTAAGCTTGTGGAAAATGCTTGAGGGCTCAGTATATCATTTGCTGATGATGACACTTTTTGACGAATTCCAGGAACAACACTAACAGCATTACATACATAAACTAAAGAATAGTATTGATAAACTGCCTTGTAGATATTTCAGCTACATAGATGCATTAATACTTCAGAAAACCTTAAAAATCCATGCATGTTTTTTTGTGTTGAATGAATGGTAAAACAATTGCAAACGTTTTTTTTCTTCTTTTTTAAAAGCACTTTTAGTTGACATTTTCTCCCAAACAGATAGGTACCACTTTACATTTAAAAAAATCATGTGGTGTTTGTGACCATTGCTATCAACACTTTTAGTCAAGTTTTTCTTGTCACCTCTTGAAGTAAAATATCAGGTCACTGCTAATGATGTGTTGTGCTTTAAGTTTAAGTACAGTTTGCTTTATTGCAGTTGTTCTGTGGCACCGTATGAGGAAAATGTGTGGAAGGAGACTGTGTCAAAATACCACATTGATCCAACCAATTATGCCATACAGCTGGGCATGGTGCAGGTTAGTGCCAAGAATTAACATTTTTCCCCCCAGATTTTAAAGACCTAAATTTTATAATAATGAAACCTCTAACAAGTTAACAACTAAACCTTAAAACAACTTTTTTTTTTTTAAAAGCATAACATGAAAGTTCAGGATTTGTAAAACTGAATTGTTAAAGTCTGAAACGGAAAAATTATCGACCCTAAAAACTACCCCGTAACCCTCACATAAGCTCTTGCGGGCTATTGACAAAACTCCCTCAAATCTTCGTGCACCCGTAAACCACCCGTAAATTTGTGTGACCTCCAGACTCCGTGACCTCGTGCAGTAGCTATGGGCAGTAGGTAAAGGACTGTCCTCGGCGTGCATCTCAGTGCACGAGTGCAGTACTTACGTCGTTTCTGGGAATAACCACGTGACTTTTGTCACGCTTCGCTACACTTGCTCTTTGCGTTAATTTGCTGGTGCTCGCAGTTTGCGGGTCTGCAAAGGAAACTCTCAGGGTGCTTCGTGAATAACACTTAACGCAAGTCTTACGTGCCCTTAACATCCACTTACGGGCCCCGTAAAACACAAACATTTACGGGTGCCTTGTGAATAAGGTCCCTGGACACGATCCTTTAAGGAATGCTATTAAGAGCCCAATGGCTGGGGGGTAATGATGTAAAATGTGCGCTATAGAAATATAAATACACGTTATTATATATTTGCAGTTTGGACTGTGGTCGGAGCTATTTGTGTGGATTCTCCTGTGCATATTCTCAGTGGGCAAGTTGATCAAGTATAACCAGCAGGAATCTATCATACGAAGTCTAAACCGCGAGAAAGACCGATTCCTGGGACACTACAGCCAGCCTGATTTCTAAGAGGTCAGTCAACGGGGGGTCTCTGGAATAAGGGATGAGGTGCTGCTAGGACCTGGGGCCAATTTCATAGAGCCACGTAGATGATCTGTTTTTGAGCGATTCTGCGAATAAAACCATTATAAATCAAAAGAAAGACATCAACAAACTCATCCGAAGAAATTTCAGCTTTGTCAAATGTACCACGTTTAAAAAAACAATGAAAATCCATATGCATTTTTCTGGTCTTGGTGGGGTGTTTGAAATATTCGTTCTCAGTTGATCGGGTACTATGTGGCTTGCATCATGCACTCTGTGGCGCACATACTGCGTGTGCGCGCGATCCAAAAATGCATCGCGTTGGAACACGCACACGGAGTACACAGCGCCCATGCATTTTGGACCGCGTAGATGCGAACCAAAAATAAGTAAATCGTTTGCAAACGATCTAAATAATTTCATCTTTACGGATTATTTTCTGGTAAAATTATATTATTTTGAGCGAAAACCTTTCATTGGATAGTTGCTATTAATTCAATCCTTACTTTCAGAACTTTTCCCCTGTAAACTCGTTGATTACTTTTTGGGGTCATTGCAAATGATCCACTGGGCCTTTAACAGCCTATTTTCTCTTAAAGGCTCACTATATCATTTGGAATGACCAAAAATGTCAGTCAATGAGTTGACTAGGAAAACCTTCCCCAAAGTAAAGATTGAATTGGTAGCAACTGTCCAATAAAATTTTTCCGCCCGAGATGATATAATTTTACCAGAAAATAATCTGTGAGGATGAAATTTATTTAGATTGTTTGCAAACAATTTCCTTAGAAGCCTGCCCTCATAAGATTGAAATTACTTAGTTGGTTCGCATCTGGGCAGTCCGAAATGGGCGCTGTGTACAGGCTGCACGATTCAGGCTTCGCAAACTCTCCGTAGGTAGGTTACACTGCCTGTGCACTAGACTCGTCGCGCACACAACCAGTATGATGCAAGCCCACAGAGTGCTGTGTACGTACACGACCGACTGAGAACAAAGAGACGAATGTAGAATAAGTCACGAACAATTATTTTAAAATTCCTCGTCAAGCTCCGGCAAAATGCACATAGATTTTCATGTTTTTAGGAAACGTGTCTTCAGATAGGTTTTGGGTGTCTTTCTTTTGATTTATAATGGTTTTGTTCAACAGAAAACGTGCGCTAACAACAGAGCCAAACTTGGTGATGCAACAATAGCCGTTTCCAAGCACGCGCATGCTTGACCTCGTCTGCTTCAGTAAGCACGCTTAATTTCATTAGTTAGCCTATTTTCTGTTAGAACATCAGGCCATGGGCCAATTTCATAGCGCTGCTTAAGCATTAGCTGAAAAGACGTGCTTACTATAGCAAATGAGTTAAACGCTATTTCATGGTTGTGGCGTGGTTAAGCATGCACGCGTTTGAAGTCAGCTATTCTTGCGTCACTGTCTTAAGCAAAGTTTGGCTCTGCAGTTAAGGCACATTTTTAGTTGTTTATCGTTAACGATGTCTATGAAATAGCCCGATATCCTGTTAACACAAAATAGGTTGTTATGTGTTAAGCAGCTCTATGAAATTGGCCCCTTGTGGTAGACCATTAGCAGTAAGCAATTGAAAATGAGCTTTAACTGCAGAGCCAAACTTTGGTTAAGAGGGTGATGCAACAATAGCCCTCTCCAAGCAAGCGCATGCTTAAGGGCCCATTATGTTATTTGCACTGACCCAAAATTAGCATTGGTAACAAACACGATATGAATTTCTGTCCAAGATGGTACTTTTTGTACCCTGTACTGGATCTTTTTTTCAAGATGGCCGCGGAATGCGAAAATCGCTTATGAGCTGAAACCTGTTTTTATCTGGTGGTTTTATATCAATCACTTTGAGTCAGAACCAAACTTGTTTGTACATATGTAGTTCAATTAATTGAACAAAACTTACATTTTCAGGGTTTTTCTATTTATCCGGTTTTGTGTTGGATTTTTATGCCGAATGGGCTGCTTTCCTGTAATTTACGGCACAAAAACTACCAATATCCTGCCAACCAATAGACCCTTTCCACCAGTGGCCATGACGGGGGCAGTCACATTGTCACTTCGTGTACTCCTTTGCAGTATTACTGGAAGTGCCATCTGACTTGAGATCGCAGGATGACGACATACTCAGTGCAAAATGTCGTCATCCCGTGATAATTATCTCAAGAAGACATCCAGAATGTACATGTAGGATGACGACATTTTGCACTGAATATCTCAACAAGACGGATAACACTTCAAGAGGTCCGCAGTACTGCAAAAGGAGTACACAAAGGAGTTGTCCGCAAAAACGCCATTCATTGCCCAGTTTCCTGACAATATGGCGGCGCCCATGCTACACGATGTCACTGCAATTGTCATTCTTTGTGAAGCTCGTATCCGATTTTCAGCAAGTCAAGTTCCTTGTTTTTTGTATAAAAATAATGTACAACTTGCACTTGTTCAGCACAATGTCTTTTGTTTCTTGAGTGTAATTCCCTTTAAATATGAAAACATGTCCTCTGTCATGGCCGCCAGTGCAAAGAGTCTATATTCTGGCAATGTTTTATCTTTGTACAAACTGTGCTTTGTACTTTAAGCTTTACTCAACAATTGGTGCACATGGTTCTTTGATATTAGCCTTTTTCATACTCGAGCGTATTCTTGACTACTTTTGAAAAGTTACTGTTCCTGTAAAGTTTTCATAAAATACAGTTTACTAACTTAATGAAGGGGCTTGTAAATTTTAAGATGAAATAATAAGGAATTTTGTACTAACGTTTAACAAATGCTCTTTACAAAATAAGTACATGTACTTTTGGTAGAACTTATGCAAGTTTGGAATTGGGTTTTCAATGACTGTTTTGTGTGGTTTTTTTTAAATTTTATTTTTCAATTTATTATATTAACATTTGTTGTTCTGTCCCATGTTTTATTATTTAATTAAAAAAAAATAAAACATTTTTGTGTTTTGCTTTTTTGAAATATGCTGACGCACTTTAGAAACGCAAAACACACTTTAAAAACACAAAACGAGTTTGGAATGCAATGATGTCACACGGACATTAAATGTTCTCGCAACCTCTCTGTGTAATGTTCCTGCCAGCACCATACCCAAAGCTCGTTCTCGCTCACCTTCCGTTAACCGTGGCATGGTGGAAGTGCATGGCATCTCATGATTGTCTTTCTTTTAATGCATCCAGGTACTCGTGTCGCACGTGCATTGCATTTAACATGATTGTGCATGCCTGTGACAGCTGCACAGCATTTTCTGCATTTTGTCAATTGTTTTCATATTAGGAACATGGATGAGATTCAAACCCAGCCTTATTGACAAAATGTTGTCTTTGGCACTCATTCTTATTAACTGAATTACATAATAATTACACTAAATTTTTAAACAACGCTGGATGCCGCAATGGGGCGACATTTCGGCAAGAGTCACTCAAAATGACACCTTATTTTTTTACCAGAAGCTTCCAGAGATGCTTCCAGACCGAAGAGAAACAGCCCCAGTTCCAATAAAAATAGTTCTCGACCTAAAAAAAATGGTTTTTGACCTAAAAAAGTGAATTTTAAACTCAAAAATATTAGGGCGACACCAAAATGTCGCCCTAATATAGCTTTTTTACACACGATTTGTCGCCCTATTCTAGCATTGATAGTTGTTCTGTTTTGCATTTCTGAAGTGTGTCACTATATAACAAACTTTATAAATTGTAGATATGCACCAGATACATGTAATCTGAATTATGGCTATGGTCAAAATATATTGGAGGAAAGAATTCTGTCTGGCACTTTTTTTTCTTTCACAAATTTTTACATTTGTGGGGTACCGTGGTTTTGGTAGTTGACTCGCAACAGGGGTGAAAACTAGGTGTTGTGGGTACGATACCCGGCCTTGGTATACATTTCTTTATCCTAATTTTTCTGAATGTACATTCTTCATATTCTTTATTTTCTATGTTTGTTTAATAGAAATAAATGTATTAAAAAATAAATACCAACTTGTATGTGATAAAAGTACAGTTTCCCCTACCACCGCTCCCCCCCCCCCCCCCCCTCCCAAAAAAGATGAACATGCAGTATACAGTAAACTTAATCAAATCATTATTATAGCACTGTTCAATGGACCAAACTATTACCCTACTCAAAATAAGTTAGGAATATTGTGGGGTGTATGCAGATGTTTAATTGAGGGTGTGCATTCCACTTGAATGATTTTATATATGATTAAACAATTGTATCTGCATGACAGACACACATGGACACAGGAATAGGTGAAAACAGTCATTTGAAGAAGAAAAAAATTAAACAATTGACGTATCAAGATCCCTAAATTATTAAAAGTGGAAGTAATTTTTGCCCATCACGACGCGGTATGCACTATATACTTCGTGCGTTTCCCGAGGACACGCTAAAACTCGTTGTGTGCTCAGGCGGGACTCGAACCCATGACCATCTGCATACCGGGCATGCCGTTGGCAAATGGCGGGTTCGATGGTCCTACAGCGGGTGACTGTAATTTAATTATTGCGTCGGCGGTCCAAATGATGATAAGTGGAAATCCCTAACTTATTATCCAGACAGCACTATAGCACCAATACATACACAATGGATAGAGTAACGGTCAGGGCTGTAGTCGAGTCCCCACTTTCCGAGTCCTTGAGTCCGAGTCCTTTTTTCTATTCTAAGTGCAAGGATTTGTGATCGTGCCTGTGATCTTTGGCAGCTCGTAACTTTGCTTTAGGCCGAGAAAAATGTTTCTTTGGGAGGCGAGATACATTTCGAGTGCTCAAAATTATTTTATGCTTTATTTTACATTCCCAGAATTATATTTCATATTTTCGACGCTTGTATAATGTACCTTTTGTGAAATATTGTATATTTATTTTTTTCACTGGACTTAGCCCAGATCTCCGAGTCCTTGAAAATCGGGACTTGAGTCCTACAGCGTTGGTAACGGTCAGGACTTAGAAAAAGGAGCTTTATACAGGGGGTACCGGTGAGAAAATTTGCAGACATCCACTACGGCTGGTAGGTCCCATCGTTTTTAGACTTCGTGTATAGTGTACCAGTTATGCATAGGGCACTTCCCATAACTGGTGAAGTATACGCCATCTCGGACTTGAAATAAGTCTTAAAACAACAGGACCTACGCCCCGCAGTGGATGTCTGCAAATTGTCTTACTGGTACCCCTTGGGTGGAAACGCCTACATGTATAAGATTGTGGGTTTGAGGGTACTTACACTATGAACATCTAACAATGGAAATTGGGCACACACCATTGTTACTAACAATGGGGTTACAATGAACATGTACATGTTTTTGCTCATAGTGTTATACCCTAAATGCATCATGCTTTGGATGGGATTTAATGCTTATACTGAAATAAATTACACAACACAGCCAATTTCTGGGAAAATGTTTTCCTTACTACTTGTATTCTCACACCATAATGTATTCATTCAGTAGTTAATGTAAAATACAAATACACAAGTATTACAATGAATGTTAAACAGCATATGAATTGTTTTCTTCTTCAGTTCGGATTTCAACTGAATTTATTCACAAAGTACGCTAGACTTGTTTTTTTTTGTCTTTTAAGTGACTAATAATGCCTGCTGCCCCAACATGGCTCCCATGCAAATGATCTATTGACGAAACCCATTTAAAAAAGCTATTTACAGGCCTTTTTTAAATGTAGTACAAAATACAATACCATAAGAAGAAAACAAATTGAAGGAAAAAAACCCACTTTTTCAACTTTGTGCATTACACTATTTTACCTGAAAGAATTTTGTGTACCGGGTACACTGCATGCTAATCTAAAATCAAAGTTTAAAATATATATTTCCAGCAAACAAAAAAGATATACAGCAAACTCTTGTTCTGGCCAATTTGTCAGAATTCCGAACAAATTTCAACCTTGACATTCGGTTTAGGAGAATGGACGAGGAAGTGTAGATTCTTGAAAATAATGGGCGATTCTTGAAAATAACGCGCCAGCAAGTCATTGTGTCAATACGGATACAATGCACGGCGTTTGGTTTGGTGTAAGAATAGAATTATTCATGGTGTGCTGCAAGCAACAACTACTATATCGCCATGTCTGATGCACAGTCAAGTAATTTTGAGTACATTCTTAAAAATAATCCACAGTTTGAACAATAGTGTGACGTCACGAAAATGGATTAATCGTAAATAAACGACACAGAAGGACAGAGGAAGGAGCATTCAGCTATCGCGCAGGCTAGGTCGAGTTTTCACGACCATAAGAAGAAATCTGCGGAAATCCACGCTCATTAAAATACAAAAACACAATGGAAATTCCAGGCATGGACATTCCAGGCGGTATCTGGGCACATCCACGCTCATTAAAATACAAAAACACAATGGACATTCCAGGTGGTATCTCATCCTGAGATTTCAGGGATTTTCCACTCTGCTAAGCGCCGTTACAATCCCCCCCCCCCCCCGAGGAAATACACGCAAATCTGTGAAGTTAGGCGGCTGTTACGCTGAGTGAACGCACACATGAGTAAATTTTGTCATGTTATGCTGAAGAGAAACAATTTGTATGCTTTCCAAAAATTGGACTGGTTTTTGATCCTGATGACTATCCCTTCCTACCGAAATTTCTGGCAACGTTTTTATTACTCCGCAGTTTTTCAAATTCATAACAGGGATGCATGATGACAAACGTGAATGAAACGGAATTCCCTGTAGGATTTAAATAGCAGCCAATCACCAACGCGGATAAGGCCAGCGCTACCGAGTATTATACTACATGTATACTGTGTAAACGTACATGTACAATCTGCGTCGTGTATTTGAACGACCGCAATGTACTGCCAAGCGTCCTGATTGGCCCAGAGCGGCGACAAGATTTCTGTCGCTGCTTCCACAGCGAAATGGGGCCAAATTCAACAGGGCCTCGGGACACACGAGTAGGGGAGTGCGTTAAAGAGGCACTGTTGGAAGAGGATGGCGGTATCTGGGCACCGCCAGGAATTTCCATTGTGTTTCTGTATTTTGTTTTAGCATGTATCTGCCGCAAATTTCTTCTTATGGTTGCAAAAGCTCGACCTAGCCCAATCACACGAATGTTGCGCAGCTTATGCAAATAACAAGTTGCGCAAGCAGGCTTACGAAGTGCGTAAGGATTCGTAAAATCGGCTGCTGGTTACCTTGGAATTGGTGAAATTCTGTTAGTTAATAAACAAGTTATTTGTCCTGTTTTCCCATCTAAGCCCATTTAGGTAGTAACTACACTTTCAAAAGAATACCAACATAACTAGTTGTTAATACATGTATCATGTATGTATGAAATGAATACAAGGTACTTTTTTGCCATGATATATTTATTTACATGAATAGTACCTTTTTTTTCTTCAGGAATTACACTTCCAACAAAGATGCTTGAAGAACATGTACACTCGACCAAAAAAGTTGTGTCACCAGTAAGACATTTGTAGATATTTATTATTAAATTGGATTTAATGTAGGAAAATAATATATCAAATTTTAGCTGAACATATCACTCAAAGGAATAGAGCTCAACGGAGTCCATGATGGCAAGCTTCACGGAACAGGAATGCAACAAAGGAGTGTGGGGTCAGAATGAAAAACACCAAAAAACAACGATGTCAACTTTATTGCACTCAAGCAAGGGGAGTTACAGTTCAGTATTTTGCTTCCACCATACCTAATGCAATGGCACGATTCAGATTGGACAATTTAACCATTTTTATTTGGATGTTTTTGACAAGACATTGATAAATCCAAACTCACTTAAAAATTTCCAAATTGCCCAAATCACAAGTTGCATTTTTCTTTGGTGTTTTTCATTCTGACCCCACACTCCTTTGTTGCATTCCTGTTCAGTGAAGCTTGCCATCATGATCTCTCTTCAGCTCTATTCCTTTGAGGGATATGTTCAGCTAAAATTTAATATATTATTTTCCTACATTAAATCCAATTTAATAATAAATATCTACAAATGTCTTACTAGTGACAGAACTTTTTTGGTCGAGTGTATTTAAAATCAAACAACTTGAATATGTGAAGCATTACAAGCCTTCAAAGTCTCCAAAACGCAAATCTGAATTTCTGGGCCTACCATGAAAACAAACCTCAATGCAAACTTGTGAAAGATATCTGCCAACTGGATCAATTTCAATTCTTGGGCAACCTTTTGAATGAACAATTAAACCATAAGCAACTTTCGAGTGTCATTTTTGGAAGTAGACCTTGAAGATCTGTCCGAAATAGCATGACCAAACAAGTATGCATAAAATGAATGGGAACAATGGAGACCAACTGCAGAAAAATGTATTCTCTCAAAACATGAGTAAAACCAATTTATTTCCCCACCAAGTTACATCATGTCATTGCATCCAGCAATCAGTGCTACTTACGAACAAATTAAATGGAGGCGCCAATAAAAACAAAATGGTACCCTCAAAGCCCAGTACATAATTTGCAGATACCCAAAATTTGACTTCATGAGTTGACAAGAAAAATCTGACTAAAAGTGTTGATAGCAATGGTAACAAACGCCACATGATTTATTTTCCTCATGGAAATGGTACCTTTGTGGGAGAAACTGCCAACTGAAGGTCCATTTTTTTTTTAATCGTTTGCAAAAAAGTTTTTGTTTCAACTATTTATTCAACACAAAAACCATGCATGAACATCTATGTGGCTGAAATTTCTACAAGGCAGTTTATCAACATTATTCCTTAGTTATGCGATGCTGTTGTTTCTGGAGTTTCATCTGCAAATGATATAGCGGGCTTTTAACACTTTGAGTAAGGTTTTTCTTGTCAACTCATGAAAAACAAAATTGGGTCGTTGCAAATTATACAGTGGGCCTTTAAAGGAGCGTGTCCAGATCGCATTTTTGAACCCCAATTTTTCCCCATGCGTGTTGAGATTTTGATACCATATCAGTTATCACATTTTTCTTATAAATACCATTCTGAAATTTTGGCTCTCAATCCAAATATTTACAAAGAAAATCATTAAAAAACTGATGTTTTGTAAACTAATTTATCCATTCCATAAAGCAGTGCAGTAATTACACCAACCTTTATGCTTCCACATCTAAATTGGAGATTGCAAATTTCCTATTTTCTTCCTATGGATAGTATTTTGGGGAGGTACATTTTATATGATTGTTAGGTTTAAAGGAAATCCATTTTCTGGACCAATCTTGACAACTCCGTTAATTCTCTTCATCCGACCAGTAGTAATCGTCGTCTTCATCGGGGTCCGAGTCCGACATGGGAGTGACATCAAACACATCAGCGATTCGTTGATTCATGGCCTGGGTTAACATAGTGCTGCCGGCCTTGGGTCTGTTTTTCCCCACAGCTGATGAAGTCTGGAGATAAAACAAATCAAGAACAAAATGTTTTTTTAAACTAAAAGCCAGATTTTATGCATACAGATGGTTGCTGCATAAAATGAAAAACACGAAGTCTGATGAAATGGAAATTAACACACTTCCTAGCATTCAAGCATAAAACAAAGGAACAAAAAAAAAACTCTGTATATTGATGTTTAGGTGGAAGACACTTAACTTCACAAAACCCATTATAATGTGCAGCGCATGTGAACATATCCATATGGAATGTGCGATAAATAAATGTAATAATTATCATTAATATTATTAAAACTAATAATATAAATATTATTTCACAGTATATGAAGGGCGCTGTTAAATACTTTTCAAAAATAAAGAAAAACAGGATGCATAAAAACTTGTGTTGTTTTTGTACATGTACTTTCAAAAAAGTACAAAAAAAGCAAAATTGTTGATCGGTAACAAGTGCACACAATTTTTCTAAGGACGCTAGAATAAACACTCTGCAGGTTAATAAAAATTAAAATACAGTCAAACCTGCTATTAAGGCCACCTTGATAAAGTGGCCACCTGTTAAAGGTAGAACACATGATTGGTAAACCGTTACAGTTTCATCCCCCTGTGTGATTGAAGATATGCATGATTAAAACCAAATGAGTAAAAGTCAGCTTCGTACTTCGTCTAACTTTTGAGAAAACAACCAAAAACTGTGTTGTTCCAAAACCACTTCGTGTGGAGGCCGTGGTTCAGGGCATTTGGATGAAGTGGTGTTTGTGCGAAGTGGTTTTTTTTTGGGGGGGAGGGGGTGGGGAGTGGCTTTTGGACGAATTGGCCAGGGCGAAGTGGTTTTGGGGAGAAGTTAATTTTCGTCTAATGAGACGAAAATTAATTGTTTTACTCATTTCTCAAAGACTTTAGCTCTTTAGACATTTCAGGGGAAGTTTTCTACCGTCATGTTTATATTGTGTAAGTTATGTGTAAATCTGTGAACATTTCTGATCTTTGAGATACCAATCATGTGTTCTACCTTTAATAGTGGCCACCTGTCTTTGGTCCCAAATGCAACCTTTATAAAAAGGCCACCTTTATAGTGGTCAGTTTTTGTACAGTCCTTTATGGCCACAATATAAAAGTTTCACTGTAATGCAAAATGTATCGGTAAGCTTTCCTATTACTTTACGTCCTGGGTCTTTCTATAAATTAGGGGTCCAGTGTTGGTGTCCCCCGTTACATTTTACATCTTGTTTTTGTAAATTCAGGACACATTCTTTAAATACTTTCCATCTCAAAGAGTGAGTACATAAAGTACAATTCATACAAAATGGTTTAAAAGCCATTTTAATGATTTTTGTACGAAAAATAACATATCAGGTGTAACGGGGGACACTAAATGTCACACTTTTCAAGGACCCCTAATTTATAGAAAGACCCTCCTACCTTTTTGGCTGCATATGCTCCCTGACCAAGATATCGTCCTTTCTTCTTCTGCAGTGCGTGTATGTACTGATCAACATTATTCCTGTAGGACCAAATAGGCAGTGGTCTTATAAGGGTCGCACTCACTCTCTGCTAAGTCATTTTCCTGTTTTTATCAGGAATTTCATTTTACAGTCTGAAAAATCACAACAATAATGCATGCAAAAAGTAGTGTACAAGACCAGGGCAGTCTCCTATAGTGATTTACACATTGTCTGTTCTTACCGAGAACAGACAAATGTCCAAAAATATCTTTCCTTGTTACGTACCAACTCATTTGGCAATGTATGGAAAACCTGAGGGAGTATATCACTGTGCCTCTTAGCTCAGCTGGTAGAGCATCTGCTCAGAGAGTCTGAGGTCTTAGGTTCAAATACTGATGAAGTGTACAATTTTTCTCCCATCCCATGTTCAGTAATGGGTTAGAATTATAGTAGTTGGAAAAGCCTACGGTTTTCCCATCCAAAGGATGGAGCAACTTGGGTTAAGCACTTTGATCAAGTTCACAAAAAGAAACACTGAATTGATTGCTTTCCGTGACGAAGAACATCCGGAAATTGTTAGGGTGTCACCGTACACGCGCGCGCCAATAGATGCACATGAACACGCGTAAAAAATACTCACCAGCGTATTTTCATTCGAAAATGTCGCACGGACGTGTTGCGATACGTTTAAATTATTGAGCATGTAGTCAGCCTGAAAAAGGAAAGTGTTTTTACTTGATCGCGATTTTTAGCCTGAAGAAATGAAGAAATACAGCCATAGCGCGACAACATAAAGCAAGGTTAAGCAACAGAGGTCATGGAGGTAAGTGCAACCAATGCGCTTTTCTTGCTTTTTTGTCCGGTAATCACTCGAGCCAATGGGTCATGAAAAATGACACCCAAAATGGTGGATGGAAGGTGTGACGTAACCGGAAAGCAATCAATACTGGACAATACGTTTGCGCCATCAGCGGGTTAAACACCAGTAAACTGTACAATACCTGTCAACAGAGGGTAGCAGACCAGGGCTGATGAGGTTTGAGTAGGGTGTTTTCTTGTCGGACAGTGGTTGTACCCCATGGTAGCGTGTGCTTGGAGTCTTAAAGCGTGCTGAGCCAGGGGTCTTACCAGGCACCCCCTGGTTATCCTGATTGTCCTCCTCCATGTCCCATTCACCCAGGGGAATCTAAAATGAGATGCAAGCATATATCGTAAAGTAAAAATGTCACGTACCCTTTGTGTATTGATAATGTTACTGGTTCTACACTAAAACCAATGAACTGTTTCCCTGGGAGTCTATTGACAGGTCAATCACAATCCACTCATGGGTCTTTCCATGAAAAAGGTTTCCACGGACCCTGACAGGAAATCTTCTTACTCAAAATCAGGCTGAAATTGATTAAAGGCCAGTGATGACTTGTCGCCATCTTTTGCAGTTCGGCGCTCAGATTTGAGAGGCAGGACACAACATATTTCTACATACTTCACGGCATGTGGGAGTCGGGAAACAAGGCATCAATCTTGACGTCATCTATGCAATCGTTGCATGGTTGACGTCATCATCCCTTTTAAAGTTTTAAAATATGGCATCCCATCCAGGAAAGTTGCAATGCTCCTAGTCACTCCATGCCATGGTAACTAACAACCTATTGGGAACCCAACTAACTGCTGTGGGTAAACCTGCGATCCCATCCAGGGGAGTAGCAATGCTCCTGGTCACTCCATGGAAACTAACAACCTATTGGGAACCCGACTAACTACTGGGGGTAAGCCTGCGATGGACTGGCATCCCATCTAGGGGAGTAGCAATGCTCCTAGTCACTCCATGGTAACTAACAACCTATTGGGAACCCAACTAACTGCTGTGGGTAAGCTTGCAATGGACTGGCATCCCATCCAGGGGAGTAGCAATGCTCCTAGTCACAGGGATGCCAGTGGCTCTTACCTTTAGGGCAGGAAAAAAAATCCACTATCATAACTGCAAGTATGTACGTACGTACGTACGTACGTACGTACGTACGTACGTATGTACGTACGTACGTACGTACGTACGTACGTACGTACGTACGTACGTACGTACGTACGCACATGCCAGCACAGACACTGTACAGTATACATGTACATTGACAGTGTGCAATGCAACCACTGTTGTATGGATACAGCGCCCTCTATATGTACTTCTGATCAATAGTCTGGTTTCGTGGTACTTTAGCCGTGAATGATTATGGCCGGGATACAGACCGACTGCATGTGTGCAAATCATGTACATAGCTAGCGCGCTTACAAAAAAGTCCCATGGCAACGCCATGGTGTCTCATGGGGTTTTGGACAAAACTCATGGTGGTGACTAAAACACCATGGTAGCCTACTTAAACACCATGATGAACACCTGACCATTGGAACCTCATGGGAACCGCATGGGAAGTGGCCAAAACCTCAAGGGAAATCGCCTTGGGACATTTTTGTAAGGCTGGACATAGGGCATATCCGGACATCATTGATGAGTAAGTGAGACAATTTTCCACGTTTTTTTGGATTTGAATAGTTGAAAAAGGCTTTCCCGGATTTCTTTTTCCAAAATAAGAAGAAAGCTGGAATTCCGGCTATAGCCGGAAGACTGGCATCCCTGTAGTCACTCCATGCCAGGGAAACTGGGGATGAGTACCGGCCGTATGAACCATGCTGGGCTCATGAAACGACTTTACCTTACTCTCTATAGAAAGTGAAAATGGAAGAAAATGAAAGTGGAAAGGGTAGGTCATGAATATTTTAAACGGACTGACCTTGCGTTTCTTCTGTTTTCTGAATGGCGTAGATTCAAAGATATCATCCTCATAGCCCTTGTTGTGTTGCTCAACCAACTCACGTAGCTGTCGCTTGCGTTTCATTGTACCCACCTTGGCTGTAAGTGTGCCTGCGGATGCCAAGAAATAAGTTACAGGTTATTCCATTGAGTTGATGAGGTTTAAGTAGACACAAAAGCAGTTTCACTAACAAGAAAAAAACCAGCGATTTCCATTTACTTACTCTGCAGTTGGCTCTCCTGGTTTGTCGAATTTTCTTTTGAATATTCTGTCGAATATTCTTTGGTGACATTGTTGTTTATGGCTAAGTCGGGTTCACTGCTGCTGAAAAGGAAAAAGGGAAGAGTTTGAAGCGCTTGCTAACAGACAGTTTTTTGGTTACTGTGAAGCAATGCATAGTTCCGACCTGTCAATCAACCGAACCCGCCGACCAATCACAACAGAGCTAGCAGACAGCGCCCACATAGGTCAAAGTGCACTGTCTCACAACAACATCACGCACGCGATGTTCTGCCATGGTCCATACAATTTGTACAGTGTTGTATGCGATGATCCGGGTGAATTTTTGGTTTCAAGGCCGGTCGTTTCGTTTCGTTGTTCAAAGATACGAAAGCACGTATGTAAATGATTTGACATCCCTGTATTACTGGCCCTTTACTCGGTGTGTTCTAAGATAACTGTCGACCCTGAAACATGAATACCTTTGAGTTTTTTCCAATGAATCTGTGCTTTCCGTTTTGACGATAGTGTGTGAGCCATAGCAACAATATCCAAGGGGGCGGGGCTAACTAGGCAAACTCGGAACTATGCATTTCTTTATGTTCCGAAGATTTTGGCCAGTACACATAAATGTATGCACATGTTTTGGCAAATACACTGTACAAACTTTACTCTCCAACTGTCGCCCAGCTCAATAAACAGCCAAAGTGTGATGTAGTTGCCATGGTAAATGGCTCTAAACATCATGGCCGTCGGAAAAAGTACCATTGCAAAAGCACAGGGGCACGGTTAAGTGATTTTTAGTGTAGAGCCATTGCCTAAGGCAACTAACAAAAGATGACGTATTCACTTTGGCAGTCTATGCAACAAGCAAGGGGAAAAAACTAAGGGCATTATAGTTTTTGTTTTGGGTGTTATTCAAAAACTGAGGCATAAACTGAGGCATAAACTAGGCAAGAAACGCAAAAAAGGCACAGAGGCAAATTGTTAAATATTGGCATTTTTTGTGATAACTGGTTTTCACAAGGGTATAAGTGTTTTGGGAAACAGTAAATTGTTACATTAAAAAGTTACACGACAGTTGGCACTGAGACAGTTAGCAAGTTGCCTTCATAAAGTTCCTGCCCCGAAAAAGCAACAGAAGTCAAATTGCTTAAGCAGAGAATAGGATTTGGGGAAAAGACTAAAAAAGTCCCCCACCCCCTTCCTCCCAAAAATATAAAAATGTAAACCAACCTTAGCACAAGGTTTAAATCCTCTGCATCCTGAATTTCCTCTGTAGTCCTCCGATCTATTATCACCTCCTGAGCTGGCTCTTCAGATTGAACTGCATAACCTTGCCGCTCACTTGAGTCTCGGCTTTTAGATATTTGCCTGTGGACGTCCTTCGGCTCGGAGATTCTTTCCGCATTTCCCATATCTTCCCGTTTTTTTCTGTGGGCACCTGAATCTCTCCTTTGATTTGAGAGATGACGTTCTCGAGTATCCCTCTGAACGGTTGTAGCTGCACAGGTTCTGTTTTGAGCCGATTCAGGGACGTTTCCGGTTTCAGAGTCACTTCCACTTTTCTTACAGTTTCGCGAAGGCTGATGCCTTTGGACAACAACTGCCTTTTTGCTGCGACCCTTGGAGACAGTGGCTTTTTTTGTTTGGACCGTGGTATGAGTGTCTTCAGATGATGCGATCGTGTTTGCCAGCCGTTGGCGAATAATTTCTTCTTGGGGTACAAGCGTGTCATCCGTAGCTTCGGAAGAACTCTCCGGGTCTTGATTTCTAGTCTTTTTTGTCCTGGTTTTGGTGTTTTTAGCCAAAAATGGCTTCTTCGTGGGTTGGGGTGGTTCATCTGTGGATGTCTCATCCCTTGTAGATTTGTGAACCTTTCTAGGTTGTCCACGTCGGTTTCTCGCAGACGACCTCTGGGTGTTATTCTGCAGCTCTGAGAGAGATCCATCTTGACTGCTTCCTGTTGGAGCTTTATCCGAGCTGAGAGAATTAACGATAGCTTCGGTTTCGGTACCAGTGGTGGTTTCAGTTGATTCAGGTGTCTTGTAGGTGGGGTCCTCGAGGGTCCCATAGGTTCGCCTTTTAAGCCCGCTTCTGGTCACCCAAGTCATGTTGACACTTTTATCCCCTTCCTCGCTCCAGTTGCTAATTGACCCCTCAGATGTAGTGGTCAAGCCGTGTGGTATGTAGGGAACTCTTTTGGCCCGAGGCTCGTTTTCATCATCGCTCAACTCGTAGATATCCAGCGTGCTTTCTGACTTCCGAGGCTCTGTGTTTCCGCCCGAAGACTCCACGATTCTGAAACTACGTTCTTTCATTTGCACCATCCTGCCCTGCTTGTGTTTCTCCACAACAGCAAGGATCTCTTCCTGAAGGTTTAAAGTCCCGTCGGACTGCTTTGGGTTGGCCTTTGCGATAGTCTGTCTGGATCCGTGCTCTTCTTGAGGTGTCGTGTCAGTATCGGAGCTCTCTGTATCGTATCTTTGATCAGAGGTCGACTGACGCAAACCACTGTTGGTCTTAACTGCAGTTTTACCCGCAGGTGCTTTCTCGGTACCGTCTTCCTCTGAATCAACGGAGGGGTGATAGTACAAGGGTGAAAGCGGTGCTCCACTTTTAGGATGAGGTGCTTTTCTTTCCGATCGTTCCTTTGTTTTTACTTTTTGTGGAGGCGGAGGCTGCATACAGTCTCGGCCCACTGCATGAATGACTGTCCTCTCGGCAGATTCATTGACCTAGAGAACAAAAATAAAAATAAACTGCTTTTAGATTTTGTTGTGTTATCTTTGACCCCAGTCTCACTAGAGAAATCGCTTCGTTCGTTGATGATTCAATGAAGAGTTTTCCTGATGTGAACACACGCCTCTGCATTCGACGATGATTAGAAGCGCTTCATTCGATGAAGCAAAAAGCTTCATCTAATGAAGAGATCGCTTCATTCGACGAAGCAAATTTGTAATGTGAACGGCTCCCTTCGTTCGACAAAGAGATCTGACAGGCCTGTTGCACAAGCACGTTGTGCATCGAGCTCCTAGCAACAGTTATTTTTGACGCGCCGCTGGAAAACCACACAGCGCGTCTAGACGCTTGAAGCTCAGCGATTGATGCGCGACGCACATGTACGACCGCCCACGGCTTCATTCGATCTTCGTTAGCGGTCGCTCTTTGTTCGATCTACGTTAAGTGATATGTGAACGCACGCTTTATTAACTAATGATGATTAACTCCTCTTCGTCGAACGAAGCGATTTCTTTAGTGAGAACGGGGTCTATGACAATGTCTTGGATACATATGGATCATTCCATGAAGTTGGGAAACCGTGTCCATGTTTTACTCTATATTTTTGGACTTAGGAATTTCATTAGTCAATAGTATTCAGAAATACCAGTGAATACAAATGAAGAAATGTCGCACTCTGTGTTCCATATGATATTGTATTCGTCTTTTTATAATTTGTTTCCGTTTTCAATTTAATTGCATTGAAATGTGGACAAATGTCCACGAGTTCAGGAAATCCGGATGCATTGAAAAACAACTAGGCTCCACTGGGATTCAAACAAACCTTCTGCTTAACGTGCAGACGACCTACCAATTGAGCTATGAAGCCAACTGGTAGTCTCGAATCACGGTATTGCAGTTGTTCCTCACTGATTGGGATTGGCTATCACGTGAGCTTAACAAGCCCTTCAGAGGGATAAACCCTTCAATGAGACCACCACTCCTCCCAGAGATCGCTTATGATATGTCCCGAACCCCTTGCACAGCTTGCCTGAATTAGCATTCACAAACGTTCAATTAAATTGAACGTTTGTGTTAATTAATGTTACATGCATGTTTAGTGTTCTTTATATAATATCGGTGGAGATTGTCATGGGGTACCGTGTCCGAGTGGTTTGAGTCATTGACTCACAACACTCGGGTGAAAACTTAGTGTTGCGGGTTCAATACCCGGTCGTGGTACCTGTGCCCTTGAGCAAGACACTTAAACACAATTGCTCTATCCTTCGGAAGGGATGTAAAGCCGTTGGTCCAGTGTGTTGTGTAACGCACTTAAAAGATCCCAGAGCACTCTTTCGTGAAGAGTAAGGGGATTCACCGTTGTCTCTGGCCGTCGGCTGCCAATGGCACCACCCACCTATGTATCTCGATGTTTAGGTGAAAGACACTTAGCTTCATATAACCAATTATAATGATCAGCGCACATGAACATATCCATATAAAATGTGCGCTATATAAATGCAATAATTAACCACTTGACGCCAGAGGGGAGGTTGACGAGTTAAAACATCAGCTTTGCCACTGTCTTCCAGGGTTGACATGTAAACACGTCCATTATTCACAATTCATTTGTACACACTGGGTGAACTTGACAGCTGTGGACGACCTGTCAGTGTAGCAAATCTGGCTTTGTGACGGCCGCCTCGGAGTGTTGCCAAGTATGATCTTTTGGTGAGAACATTCATACAATGAAATACCGACTCAAGAGTCGAAGGGAGGGGGTCTTGAAAAATACTGCTCTCTGGAGAACTGTGAAAATGTTGACAACTGGTTTTTTATTCTCCTATCTGCGCATTGTTTTGCGCACGCTTCAACTCAGGAAAAACAGGTCACTTCTTGCATACAAGAATAAGTGATTATTTTCAGGGATAATGACCCAGGGACTACCGGGGTGAATAAATTCGATACAGAAACAATCCCGGCGTCAATTGGTTAATAATTAAAATTAATGAATTGTCAAATAAAAACAAACGGACCTGTTTATTCTTGTTTGAAGCACCCGTCGACAGAGAGCTTTCAGTCATGACGCTAGCCAATGATGTGCCACGATCAGGACTGCTGCTTACGACATCACTAGGATCATTGACCTCCAACCGTCTCCCTGACCTCAGCTCCTCTTGCTTTATACTGTTGCTTAATTTCCTTTCCTTTAAAGTTGACTTTCCCTTCCCTTTAGGCCCGCGTTTGTTTGTCCGTGATGTTGTTTGTTTGTCTTGCTGGTCTTCGCTATCCATTGTGTCAGTCTCGGTGTCAACACTTGGATAAGGTGAACTCTCTGAGTTGGTATCAGGGGCCTTCTTTCTGGGTCGGCTTTTTTTCTGAACTTTGCTGTTCTTTGTAGAACGTTGAATAGTTTTTCCCTCTTTATTCTGCAGATAAAACATTTAGGTCAAATAGTATTTGAGTCATTAGTGAATGAGAGAATATGGAGTCTTATTTATATACCTCGTGTGTAGATTCCTGTCATCCGATTGGTTAAAAGTGGGGGCAATTAGCTAGACCCTGTGCCTGTAGAATTCTGACTGCAGTATGTCCCGGGCGCGTAATTTTTTTTTACACCACTGCGAGGGGAAAATGAGGTGTTTTGTACCTTTTTAGCGTCTTGAGAGGAGACTATATAATAGGTTAGGGTTCAGGGTTAGGGTTCAGGATTAGGGTTTAGGGTTAGTTATTTTAAAGGAATTTAGGGTTTTGAATGCGGTCGGTTTGCAACCAGCTTCGTGGTCTGGTTAGAAGAGAGCTCGACTTGTAATCATAAGGTCCCTGGTTCGAATCTCAGTCATGTTTGGGATTTTTCGAAATTTCTCGGTTTCTTCTTTTTCTCTAATCTTTCCAAGATTGCCACTTGAGAAGTATCAGTCATTGGAAACTTAGACTCTATTCGGGTCGAAAAATTGGGGTTTACCCCTCGCTGCGGTGTAAAAAAAACCACACACGTCCCGGGCATAGTTATTGTTATATACCTCATATATTAATTCTCGTTCACTGATTGGTTAAACGCAGATCACGCAACATGGATTAGTTCAACCATTTCAGTGGGCAACTGAAAAAAGTACTATTGTTTGACCTTTTGCGCCATAGGTCAAAGGATAGTACTTTCTAAAAAGTACTATTTCACAGCGCGTACAGAATATCTCGCAAGCGTGTGCCAGCGGGCGGGAGACGCGTTCGCGTAAAGCAACTAGCAGTGGTGTTCACGTTCACGCGGACAATGTACACTTTGGCTTGGCTCTCTGAAAACTGAATTTTGTCCTGAAAATACCAATCATTTGACACAAGAAAATCGATGTATGAGGTATATAAAACAAATATTGACTGCTCTTTATTCAGGTGATGATGCAAACTACCGCCCCACGGTGATCTTGAGACGGCAGTCCTGCTATTTTCCCTTGGCCTGCCGTTTCAAGATCACCTTGAGACGATAGTTTGCACCATCGCCCTCATGAGCAGTCAATATTTGTAAACCATGCCCCCAGCATAGTCAGCTTATTTCCGGACGCGCGTATCGTGTGTGAAGCATAGCTGTGCACCAACTGTGCAGCTACGTGCGTCATGTAAATATTAATGAGGCCGGTGATGGTGGAATCTCAAAGTCGTTTTGATCTCGTAGATGATGAAGTCCTTAAGGAAATAGCAGAAGTGGCCTACAGTGAAAACAGTATCAGGTGGAATGTGCTACCCAAGTGTCAGGTAATTATGCCACATATTTTGCTGTAAATATGTAACAACCTTTCCGCTCGATGGACTACTGTCATGACTGTGTAACATTCATGGCAAATGGGCCTTGCCCAAGGGCACAAGCACCACGTACGAGCCGGGACTAGAACCTACAACCTCATATTTTATCAATGGTCTTGAGTGTGAGCCACCAGACTGTTCAGCCATTGCAATCTATGTCTCGTTTGTTTTACATGCAGAACACAGAGTGATGCTAGACACGGCTCATATAAGGGGCGTTCAATACGCTTACACCGGGTAACAGGGGGTTTACACCGGGGGAAGCCCCCCAGAAGATGCAAAACGAACAACACAGGGTCTCGCTTTGAATTCTGGGAACACGTGGTCAAAGGGTTGTTGCCGGGTGGGGCTTTATAAACGCCGTTATCGTTTGACTCGGAATGAAAAATGAAGCCGACGCCACGCAAAAATAGTTGCCCTAAAGTACCGCAATAAACTTTGTGAATGCCCACAGACATCTACTGATTCAGCAAAATGTATTTACAGCCCTATTCCCTCCTATTTTGCGTCATAAATCAGTGTTTTCTTCGTACTCACGCCACGTTTTACTACTCGCGGTTACTAGGTGACGTCATTACACCTTGCTTTACACAACAGACCCGCCCGCGAGCTCGGGTAGTGGTGGCTGCCACCGGGGCAGACTCGGTGTATGTCGGTGTTACCCGGTGTCAGCATCTCGAACGCCCTCATAGTGGGCTTGAACTTTGTTGCACGTCACTGCAGTCAAATCAGTAAGGGGCCGTCCAAATTTGTCAACATTTTCACGGTTCTACAAAGACTAGGAAGGGGGAAGGGAGTCGAAGGCCACGTAGGACTTTACACGGTACTGACAGAAAAATATTAAGTAGTAATTTTGGGGGGAGGAAGGGGGTCTTGAAAAATACTACTCTCTGGAGAACTGTGAAAATGTTGACAACTTAGGACGGCTCCCAAGTTCAGGGTTTTTATTTTCCTCTCTGTGCATTGTTTTGCGCATGCTTCAACTTGGAAAAAACAGGTCACTTTTTGCATACAAGAACAAGATTATTTTCAGGGAGTATGACCCAGGGACCGCCGGGGTAAATAAATTTAATACAAATGTGGACAGATGCAGTGATAAGCAACTTGGCCCCACCGGGATTTGAACCGGGGACCTTCTGCTCAATGTGCCGACACCCTACCCATTGAGCTATGAGGCTAACTGGTGGTCTCTGATCACGGTAGTGCAATTGCTCCAGTTGGCTTCATAGCTCAATTGGTAGGGCATCTGCACGTTGAGCAGAAGGTCCGCGGTTCAAATTCCGTTGGAGCCAAGTTGCTTTTTACTGCATCCAGATTTCCCAAACTCATGGACATCTGTCCACATTTGTTTCTAATTATGATATGCGTGATATGAAAATCCATGTAATACTTAAATGCACCTATCAATTGTTTCCCCCACCCCTCCCCCCAAGCCCCTCCCCCGGGCTACCCCACCTAAGACGTGGGTATTATCACTTTTTGCGTGACAAAAATCCCCACCCTCGGGTGCAAAACATGCGCAAGAAAATGCCCCACCCTGGGGCATGAAAAACGTGACCAAACCCCCACCTAGGGGGTGGGACAGCGCGGGGGGAGAGGGGTGGGGGAAACAATTGATAGGTGCATTACCACTGCCACTTCCAGGGAGTCTTGTAGGCAGATGCGATTAGCTGAAGATGACGTGCCGTCTTCAGTGCCTTGTAGAATCTCCACAAAGTCTAAGGATGTATTGTGCCTGATTCGCTGTCCTGTCCAATAAGCCAATGGTGGTTTGATGAGACGGCCACTGCTGGAACGCTGCAGGTCTCTCACTCGTAGGTTCTGGGCTGCATGGAAAACGGTCACCATTACATGCATGTACAGAAAATACATGTACCTCAGTAAGCGTGGCTTATTGTAAAGGGGCATGAAGGCCAACGTGGAAGATAATTAAGCAATACTTGCCTCGGTTAAGATGAAGGTCTAGTTTTAGCAAAGCAAATAAGCAATTCAATGTAAAATTCCTGGATAAAACTGATAGGATTGGAAAACAACTGAAAACAAACTTTTGATGATAAACTTTGCAAGAAATCGTGCCCTGTGGTGTGCCCTGCGATGTGCCCTGCGATGTGCCCTGCGATGTGCCCTGCGATGTGCCCTGCGATGTGCCATTTATGGTTTGACAATTCACATTTCTTGCAATCAAAATTGTGGGGCACAATTGTAAATGGCCCTCTACTATGGGCAATGTCATCACACCGCCTCATACTCATCTATTGATCACGTTCAAATGACGTCACTTCCTACAAATTGTCACGTGCATCAGGATTTTGAGCGTAATTTTTTGTGACGCGCATCGGTTGCGCTGTATTTTAAACGAGCAACACTCGCGCGTGTTTGGAACATTTTCCAGGGTGTGGCGTGTGCGTACTTGATGGCGTTTAATACGCAGTAGCATTTTTCCTACGAAGATGGCGTCTGTGAGAGTGGTCAATAGGCATGCACCATGAGCAATTCTGTGCCGAACTTGGAAAAATCTGAACAGGGACTTACGCGTCTTTTCCAGATTCTGTTTTGCTTTCTGCACTGAACCAGGTGCAGTCTTCTTAGGACCAGGCATTGGAGATGCTTCAGACTGCTTCTTTTTGCTTGCAGGTTTGCGAGAGCTCTCTGCTGCTCCCCTAATGAGGCAAGGTAAGGTAAGGTAAGGTAAGATAGAGTTTAACGACACACCAACACTACTGTGTCAGATTATAGGCCGATTCCACCACGCCGGACACGCTTTCCGACACAAATGACCCCAGATGTGTTGGGAAGCAGGGGTGTGTCGGGACAGTGGGTTCAAGATTCCTATGCACCCCACGAAACAAACACGACACAGATGGTGCGTCGTTTGTGTGTGTCGTGGGGTTTTCACGCTTTTGAACCCATTTAGGTCCCAGAAGGTCTCAAATAAGAATTACGTGTCAAAAAAACCAAACATGTCCTACTTTTAATCTTAAATAACTTTATCATTTTCCAATGGATTTAAACCAAAATTTCAGATCATGTAAACAAGGCCTTGCAAATCTTACTGAGTGCGTTTCATCAGTTTTGGAGAGGGTGCAATATAAAAGTCATACGAAAAAATAAATCCTTAAATTTCAGAATTTATCACTTTTGACTTTGCCTCCTCCAATGTCGATACACCGCTGGCGACTGATGGAATATGCATGCTGCAACCAAAAGTTTCTAAAGGAATGCAGGATCACCCCTAATGTTATTGCCAACCATTTTGATCGTTTTTCACAACTCATCAAGAAGTGTAAAGGGACCTCAGACAGACAATTTTCTTGACAATGGAGGATGCTAACAATATATTATAAGTCAAAAGTGGCAAATTCTGAAATTTAGAGTTTTATTCATATGGCTTTTAAAGATAGTATACATGATTGGTAAACTGTTACAAATAGTTTTATCCCCCTGTGTGATTGAAGATATGCATGATTAAAACCAACCTGAGCAAAAACCAGCTCCGTACTTTGACTAACTTTTGAGAAAACAGTCAAAAAAGGGTGTGCAGTAATTTCCCCCCAAAACCACTTCGCCCTGGACAATTTCGCCCTGAACCACGGCCTGTGCACGAAGTGGTTTTCGGGCGAAGTGGCATTTGGGTGATGTAGTGTTTGGACGAAGTAATCTGGGGCGAAATGGCACTCGGGCGAAGTGGTTTGGGGCAAAATGGCACTTGGACGAAATGGTTTTGGGGCGAATTGAATTTTCGTCTCATGAGACGAAAACTAATTGTTTTACTCATTTCTCAAAGACTATAGCACTTCAGACAAAACCATTTCAGGGGGGGGGGGGGGGGGGTTTTCTACGGTCATCGTGTTTATATTGTGTAAGTTAGGCGTAAATCTGTGAACATTTCTGATTTTCGAGATCACCAATGATGTATACTGCCTTTAAATCTGACCCTCTTGTCCAAAACTGATGAAACTCACACAATCAAATTTTGGTTTTAATCTGTTAGAAAATGAAAAAGTTCTTTAAAGATAGTATACATGATTGGTAAACTGTTACAAATAGTTTTATCCCCCTGTGTGATTGAAGATATGCATTATTAAAACCAACCTGAGCAAAAACCATCTCCGAACTTCGTCTAACTTTTTGGAAAACAGTCAAAAAAGGGTTTGCAGTCACTTCGCCCCAAAACCACTTCGCCCTGAACCATTTCGCCCTGAACCACGGCCTGTGCACGAAGTGGTTTGGGGGCGAAGTGGCATTTGGGCGATGTAGTGTTTGGACGAAGTAATTTGGGTCGAAATGGCACTCGGGCGAAGTGGTTTGGGGCGAAATGGCACTTGGGCGAAATGGTTTTGGGGCGAATTGAATTTTCGTCTCATGAGACGAAAACTAATTGTTTTACTCATTTCTCAAAGACTATAGCACTTCAGACAAAACCATTTCAGGGGAAGTTTTCTACGGTCATCATGTTTATATTGTGTGGCGTAAATCTGTGAACATTTCTGATTTTCGAGATTACCAATGATGTATACTGCCTTTAAGATCAAATATATGACAGGTTTTTTGACACGTAGGTTGAAACATAACAAAATGTATTTTCTGAGAGCCCTTACAGGATTCTACCAGAGACAGGGAATGTCACATGTCATTGCTGTGGGAATCACTTTGTTCAAACAAAATCACTGAAACAGAACAGTTTTAAAAACAATTCCAAAGACACTGGTCATCAGTGCCTGTTATCCACACTTTCACTGCTGTTCTTTAAGAAAATTGTGTTTTTTTGGGGGGGGGAAAGTTTACTTACTTTTGATCTTTATCCAAAAAGTGATCATAGAGTATTTCTCTCCAGCTGACAGGGAAACCCTTCTGAAAGCTCCGCACTACAGATTCCGAGAAGCCTACATGTTTAATTTAAAACAAATGTCAATATTCTTTTAAGAGCTACACATATAATTAAAAAGGTTAGCTAAACATTTGTTTGTCTAAACTGAGTAATAGGTGTATATTTTCTCCCTTTGATGATGATGATGATGATGATAATGGCATCTTATATAGCGCACATATCTATCCTGCAGGATACTCATGGCGCTTTAAACATTATCACCCTAGTCATTGGGCACAACTCCCTGGGGAGTACGAGCCCCGGAAGCCTGCCACACAAGCGCTCAACGACTGCGATCCTTGCAGGTACCCATTTACTCCCGAGTGGAGAGAGGCAACTTATGGCAAAGTGCCTTGCCCAAGGGCACACGCACCTTGGTCGGGGCTGGGATTCGAATCCACAAACGCAGATTTTAAGTACGGTCTTGAATTCAATACACCATACCGTTCGGCCATATGGTACTCCATTTGTTGCAACTAAAGGATAAAAGTTTACTTCTTTTTGCAGTGAATAAAGCAAATTGCAACACATTTTAGAAATAGTTTTATTTAGGGATTAAAGGTAGGTTTGACCAGTCTTAAACATACCTTTAAAACCGGCTAGGCTCCTGGGCGCTGATAATGGTTCGAGCCACCAGACGAAGGCCATTATCAGCGCCAGGACTTTATCCAGTTTTAAACGTATTGTTTAAGACTGGCCAAACCTACTTTCAATCCCATTCATAACTACCTTTTTTGTAAATCGGTAAAACTCACAAAAATTAGCTCGTCGTTTTGCCATGTTTTGCATTCACTTTCCTACACCGCATTCGTACAACTGCTAGCTGTGCGTCGAGTTGTTTTTATTCTATCGCGCGCATTACGCGTAATGCAGGCGTGCTGTACTGTACACGCACACACACGACCAGGTACTTGTCACAGTGCACATTTTGCTTTTGGGAGCGTGCAGTTTCTGTGTGCGTGTTCCATACACGCCGACTAGGGTGCGGGCACAAACGCGGACCAGCCGGCCGGTCTTTATCACTGGTCTTTATCACTGGTCTTTATCGTCCGTTTAAAACTGGCCACGTGATGTGCTCTCGGCCAATAGAGATGCGTAAACTGTCCAAGGTATTTATGAATGTACATTGTTAACCACTTAAATTTGCATTCAATTTGTGAAAAAAAGTATTTCCGACACTCCCAAGATTGCTTTTATCTGTACATACCTTGCTCCATGGTCAATGCTCTGTCCATTTTACCAGCCAGTCTATAGAGGGAGCCTGTCTTTGTGGCCAGAAGGCGCGGTCCGACACGAACCATAATGGCTGTGCTGTGCCAGTACTGGTCTCCGTTATCCCCACTGCAGGAACCAAAAGAGCAGAAAAAATGTAACAAATGCGTTTAAATGCTCTTTACCAAACTGTTAAATTACCAAATGGGTCTGCTCACGGAAAGGGGCCACCAATTTGTGACATGGGGATAAATTTCTGAAGTTTTAGCACATACTGTAAAATAAATCATCCAGTATTAATCTATGGATTTTAAAGATTACAAAAAAATACTTTGGGAGATAACTTGTGTCATGGATTTTCTGTATGATTGAAAAAAATGACTCCTTTATTAGAGAGTCTGAAAACAAGGTTTTTAACGTAACATGCAAGGACACCACGGTTACATTCAACACCACTTTATTGGCCTTGTCTTATGTCAGCCTAACAGATGTTTACGATAAAAATTCAAAAGGCATGGTTATCTTTAGAATACAGGCATTACAACACACTATATTTAACTGGCATAATGCTCATATTTATTGTACACCTATTTGAAGAAACTCTTAAGGTGGGCCATGTCCCAAATTTGGGGGTCTTGGAGTCCTGTCTTTAAAAATTCATATCCCGCAATTTTGTCTGTAGTATTTCTTCTAGGATAGGGATCTTATCTATATGAATTTTGTTTCCCTAAATAGGGAGGATTAAGGAAATAGTGATTAACTTCTTGGCAAACTGCATTGGTGACCTCTTTTCGTAAACAGATCCAATTACATTTGTAATGAGCCTTGGTAAAAGTCCTGTGAACAGCTTTAAATAAAAATTCAGAGCTGCCAACTCTCCCAGATTTTTGGTAGACTCCCGGAAAGACTGGTCAATTTCTCAACTCCCAATACAAAGAACACATTTTCAGATTGTCCATTAACAATCCAGGGGCATTTAAAAAAAAAACATAAAATTCCAGGCAAGTTAGTAACTTTTAGAAAGGATTATTTTCCTTATTTGCAGAAACTATTGATTTCTGAATGACACATCCGCCATGACAAAAACAAAACAGGATGAATAATTAATGAAACTTTGGCTGGACGTAAAAGTTTTTTCAATCACACCTTTTGCCCCACGCATGCAGGTGAAATTTGTTGAAGCCAGTAAGAAATAGTTCCACAATGAAATATTGCACAGATATTGTACAGATGACTGATAATGACATAAAACTTTCGGAAAATGTTTTTCGTCTGGTGAACCGTGGGAATTACTTACACCCTGTGTCCCTCTACGCACACCCCCTTGCATGACGGCACTGGTTTGATAATCCATCGGTTGACAATTGTCTCTGGTTTCTCCTGTTAAATTAAAATTGCAATAAATTAGCAGAATGCTTCGTTTCTCTGGACCAAATTGTGAGTTAAATCGCCATTACGTCATTTGCAGTGACCCAAAATTTTACTTCATGAGTTGACAAGAAAAACCAAACTAAAAGTGTTTATAGCAAATGGTAACAAACATCCCATTATTTTTCCCCTATGTAAATGGTACCTTTGTGGAAGAAATTGCCAACTAAAGGTGCTTCTTTAAAAAAAATATTTGCAAACAATTTTATTTACCATTCATTTAGCACAGAAACCATGCATGGATATTTATGGTTTTCTTAAAGTATTACTACATCTATGTGGCTGAAATTTCTATAAGGCAGTTTATCGACATTATTCTGATTTATAAAGTTATGTAATTCTGTTGTTCCTGGAATTCGAAAAAATGTTTCAAATGATATAATGGGCATTTAAAGTACACAATATTCCTCTGAAATTTTGAAAACAAAGTACTAGTACATGTACTGAAAGAGGCAACATTTGTAAGATCATGTACCAAATTATTTTGAAATTTGAGGGCATTTGGAAATTCAACTAACGGTACAAATTTAATGACACATGTATATAAAACTTGAATAAAATATACTTTGTCACTTTGGCAAAGTAGCATGTGAATTATCCCAGAAAAAAATGGGCACCTTAAATAACCAAATTAAATTGAAAAAGTAAATTAATCAACTTTTTGAATTGTAAACAAATAAACTTTCTTTTAAGGTAGCGTTCCTGATACTAAAATCTTCAAACACCCACCTTGGAAATGTTTTGCATTTTCTTGGGAGAAGAATGTCCATTAACTGGCTTATCCATTGCTGGTGGTTCATCAGTTGATTTCTTTGTGTTTTTGTCTGAAGTCGTCTCAGATTCAGTTAACTCTCCGTATGTTGCTGTGTGAACGAAACATTTCAAAGCTCAATAAAAAACAATTTAAATATTGAAGTCTGATAAGTTTATCCAAACGCAACATCTGGTATGGTGCCTGATCACCATTGAAATGAAACAACCAAACTTGGGATGAGAGAAAAATCATAAGGGCCTTCGAACCCGAGACCTCCAAATCACTAGGCAGATGCTCTACCAGCTGAGCTATAAGACACAGTTGGTATACTCCTTCAGGTTTTCCCTATGGACCCAAATTTTCTCTCGGTGTTGCATGGTAGTTTATCTAAATAACTGTACATTATACTACTTGTATGATACATGTGCATATACATGTATGCTATTTACATACATGTACATGTACATGCATGTGATTTCTTAATTTTTACTGTAAATATTCTTCATTGCTGGTTAGCACTCGGGCCACGTGGGTAATGATTGTCAAATGACACCCAAAATGGTGGAAGGCGTGACGTCACCGTAAAGCAGTCTATTGATCAGATGTCAGGAAGGGCATCCGATCTAAAAAAAGTAGCTTACTGCTAAAACCAAAAAAGTCTCAGAAATGGGCACCGTCCAAGCCTATAAGAAATTGGGATTTAATATAAAAAAATCAGAGCATCAGGAATTTATTTACTTACCACCATTATCCATAAATTCGGTTTCTGGTGGTGTCACACTGCTATCTATGTCCCTCCTTCCAGCTTGCCTCTTGTGGATTTCATTGGACTCATTTTGGTGTTCTTGTATTTGTACATCATCCAATATTGGTTGTGTATTCTTTGGTAGATTTTCTTTACCTGGGCTGGTTCGGTCTGGCGGAGCTGTGTAAGGAATTTCGGACCCGGAGAGACTAGACTTTTGCCCTGCTTGTAAGTTCCGGATGATACTTCTGATACCTAGACCTTCTGATACTTTAGACCTAGTTTTTGTAACACTTGCTTGCCTGCCGACTGGCGTGTCAAGAGAACTAGAGGCCTGGCCATTCACAGACGGACCTGAGGCTGGATCAAAATCAGGCATTTGAAGCAATTCTGGAGTAAGAAAACCATTTTGAAGATCGTTGTCCGATGCAGGTGATTTGTTGCTGCTAGGGTTGGTTCTGGCCGGTGTAGTCCGGTTCTGACTGGTTTGTACCGGTGTGTTCAGTAACTGGGTTTGGTTAGATGGAGAATGAAGCTTGTTGAGAAGTCGTCTTTGTTTTAGAGACTGTTTCTTTCCGTCTGTGTAGCCATGAACAGGTGTGTCTTCCAGATTTGATGTTGATCTAGAATCCATTTCTATTTCAGATTTTGACGTCAACTGATCATTTTCTAAATATGAGCCATTATCAAGTGACGACTTCAGAGTTGGACCTTCATTACACGCATCTCCGGGCACACTTTCCAAAGATTCACTTTCAGACATCGTTTCGGGATTAGAGATCTCGGGCGCCTTGTTGCATGACCTCCAAGCTGAGCCTTCAATTGTTTCTATGTTCTTCTCATTTCTTGGAGATGCAAGTCGCTTAATTAGGACGTGCAAGTTGGGCATTTTTCTAGCGCTCTTGAAATGTCCCGAAGGGCTCTGGAACCTGGGGAACTTCTTAATCTTAGATTTTTCTTCGCTGAGACCACCACAAGAGGCTAAATTCTGACCCTCAACTAATACCGAATCACTGCCAAGGTCTTCCATCTCACAATCCCTTCTTAAAGAGTACTCATTTTCCGATCCCGAGTCCACACGTAGCTCAATAGTCTCTTCCTGGACATTATGGTGCAAATCCATTTGAGGAAGACAGGAATTACTAGGAGTTGTCCTCGACAGAGGTTTTGGAAGCTTGAAGCCCTTTGGTACTGGGGACCTGATGGTCGGATTATTGGGAAATCCAAACTTTTGGGGAGTTGGAGCACGACCAAAACTTTCTCTCAACATCTGCAAAGAAAGGAACTACATGTAACCGTTACAACTTGCAAGGTAATGTACTTATTATTATTATTATTATTATTTCTTTCTGGTATTCATACCAAGGATTCCTCAAATAGTGCTCATGGCACTGTCACTCGCAAGCGTGAGGAAACCCATGAAGAATTGGAATTAGAAATGGCCAGAGACACCGGGGAATCCCATTGCTCTTCACGAAAGAATGCTCTGGGATCTTTAGAGTGCGTTACCATTACCTAACACACTGGACCAACGGCTTTACATCCTCTCCGAAGGATGGAGCAAGTGTGGTTAAGTGCCTTGCCCAAGGGCACAGGTACCGCAGCCGGATTCGAACCCGAAACCCCAAGTTTTTACCCATGATTGCGAGTCAATGGCCCTAACCACTCGGCCACAGTATCCCAGCTTCAGGAGCTGTCTAAGGTTGTCAAAAGAGGTTGGAACTTTGTGGGTGTTGCATGGATGCGCTCGTCCACATGAGCTAATATAATCCAAAATCTCTCCACTTGACAAGTGCTGTCTTCACGTGACAATCTTTCTACTCTGCTATTGGTCCGTTTCACCCAACAAGCTCCGACATCGTCAGGCAAATGTTCTTGGCCAACAAATGTTGGCTCGTGTAGACGGGCCTTAAAGGAGCAATCTCCAATTTGGATGTGGAAGCAAAAAGGTTGGTGAAATCACTGCACTGCTTTATGGAACGAATAAATTAGTTTACAAAACATTGGGGGGAAATTGGCAGCTCAAAAATGTAATCTGGACATGGTCCTTTAACATACCTTAGCCATGGGGCTTTGCTGATAAAGTCTTTCAAACTCTTCTTCATAGTGGTGTAATGGGATGGGCTTCATGACTGAACTGCAATCAAATGAACAAGCAACATTTAAGCACAAAATACATGCTGCAAATGTTTTGAATTTTTAGGTATGGTTCTGGTCTGTGACCAAGTTTAGGACATCAGGGGCTGTTTATCACTTAAATTTGCTTATAGAGCACAGAATTTACTTACTTTATACTGCAAAAATGGGTTGCCAGCCAAAATCGTATGTGATGTGTAATTAGTAATATTTTGGTACAGTTTCTAAAAACACAATTTCACATTCAGTTTTGGCTGGTGACCCATTTTATAAAGCAAATAGATTCTGTGCTAAGCACATTTTGTGCTAAACAGCGCCATAAAATTGGCCCTAGATCAGCATTTTGTGAATGGACCAAGCCATTAGAAATTGTATTTAGGGTGTATAAAAAATAACAAAATAAAATGTTCAAGTGACTTGAAAAAAACATATTTGGGGAAAAATGACTTTTTGTGTACATGTACAACTTTTAAGTGTATTGCAATAGGAATGCACAAAGTACGAAAGTATGCAAAAATGTCATTCTTTGCCCAATTTTCAGACAAAATGACAGCACCCCTATTGCAGCGCATCGTGGTGTTTGTTACCGTTGCTATCAACATTTATAGTAAAATTTTAGGTATTACTGCAAATGATGTACAATGAAGTTACAAACCCCAACTTAGCAGCGGGCTGGTTTTGTGTTTTTCCATCCATTCTTGAGTTTGACGAATGTAACAGCTCAGGGGCGGATTGCAATATGCGGTCTAAGACCGGTCTATAGGCTTAGCCGGTTAACGCGGCGTCCACTAAGACCGGTCTATAATTATAGCCCGCTTGCAATATCGTTGTCTTAAAGTTAGACCAGTCTTAAAATTTAAGCCCGCGGCGAGCAGGCTATAATTTTTAGACAACGCGCTACATCTCCTAATCTTGCATGAAAAAAGACGAACAAAATGCACATTGTGCCCATTAGAGCCTTTATAGTGCTATTTGATTACTTTCGCGGTCAGTTTCTCTGCAAAAACTGCACTACACACGCGTCATCAAGTGGCTTCGTGAGGACGTTTGTTTGGCTTGAAATCACGCAAGGATAGCCGGCTGCGTCACTTTCCGTTAAGGTGTGTGTGTGTTTTCGGCTGGCGCAGCCGTACTTCAGTTAGACTGGTTTATTGCAATGGGCTAAAGAAGCGTCTAAGCTGAGACCGGCTAAGTCAGATAGTCGGCTATAAAACATCGGTCTTAGACCAGTGGCTAAGTCGATTTTATTGCAATCCGCCCCAGATCACCCTGCATAAGAAAAAGCCAATAATTATTTAGATAATTTATTGTTCCTATGTCATTTTTATTACGAATAATAAGAATTAAGAAGTTGATCTTAAATGACTTATCAAATATCTGGCATCAGTAAGTGCAGATATGATAGAAAAACCAAAATTTAGGATTAAGGTATATCGCCAATCGTGTTTCACCAACAGAAGGCGCCCCGATGGTTTGACCCCAGCTAAATCCCATAGTGCTTTGCAGAAGGGCGCCCTCTGTTGGTGAAACATGATTGGCGATATACCTTAAATAGAAAAAATTAAATATTTTCTTAGAAAACACTTAAATATTTTTAAGCCCGTCCAATTGCGTGCGTGCAAATGGTCATCAAGGGCCACCGTAGCATGATTCTCAACATTTCAGCCAATCAGTGTCAAGTGCGCCACGTTAGGGAGCACTCGGGCGATTTACTGTGAGTAAACGTTTGCGGCATTAGTTTTTCCATTATTTGTGTCATTTGTACTTGTTGGCCAAAATAATTAATAAGTGAATGGCTGTTTTTCTGAAAGGCATAGGCCTACATGTATCGTGGAGTTAACTAAATTCGCGCACATGTAATTTCGCGCACGGACGCTTTCTTTGGTGTATCTCGGCAACAAAATCACGAACTGACGTCAAATTTGTCTTGAAAGTTGTTTGTCACATCTACTTTAAGTTTGCATGCAAATGTGGAAAGGTCAACACTAGACTGGTTCTCTGTCCTCATATTTACTTCCCTTCGTCGTATACGACGAAGGGGAAGTTATTTATAAGGACAGAAAACCAGTTTAGCTCGTGTTGACCTCTACGCTCTCGCGCATGCACATATTTGATTTTTGTGCAAACGGTCCGTATTTTATCGCACTGAGGGTCTCGACTCAAGTTTGCCCACAATTTCACCGAAACCAGACATCGGATCAATGCGTACTCTTCGGAATATTTGAACATTGGGGTGAGTGCACCTATTGAGCAAATATCAGAGCCAAGGGACCAAATTTCGGCAGTTTCTGAAAGTCGGACCCTCCGGATCTTCCGGATCTTTGTTAAAAATCGATATTTAACGAACAGAAAGTACCTAGTTTGACTTCTAAATACGCTTACATACTTTTTACCACCATGTATTGCACCAATTTGTAATCATACACCACATCGACTATCCACAAAGTGAAATTTTCGAAGAAATACAAATAGGCGTAGCCGTAGGAAGTGCAGGACACTAAACAAAAAAGAAATTTGTTTTTTTCCACGCCGGATCTTTAAAAATAAGGCCTGTACTAAAGGCTGTAGGCTGTACATGGCGGTAAAGTACTAAAGGTATGGAAGCGTAGTATTAGTATTAAGAAGTCAAACTAGGCAGGCACTTTCTGTTCATTAAATAGCCATTTTTGAAAAAGATCCGGAAGATCTGGAAGGATCCGGAGGGTCCGTTTTTCACCCACACCCCCAAATTTCATTTGCGTGAGTTTGCCACAGTCAGATTTGGGGTTAATAATAATAATAATGAAAATTTATAATGCGCCGGTATCCATCAAAAAAGATGCTCTGGCGCAGAAACGGCTCCATGCTCCAGGGCTGAGGATTTTCCGAAGCCCTGTTCACGGGTCTAGGTGTAAACGTACCATGGAACGTACCCATGGAAATAAACTGGAGCTGTATTCTAGCTTTGATCAAGATCAGAAGATTTTGAGAACGTGACACGAAACGTTGCACGATGATTTGAAAATTCTGCGCGCGCCTGCTGTCCTTGCGCCTATTCCGTAAACGTTTGGTCCTTGGGTGAAAATACAACAGAAGGACATTGAAGGATACAGGGAATCCTACCGTCAATGCCCAAACGAAAACCGTCGATTCCAGCTTTATACTTCAAAATGAAAAATACATCCATCAAAGTATCCTGAAGTATCCCAAATTGACTTGCCTCAAACGATGCGGATTTTGATTCAAATTTTATATGTTTTATGTTTTTCTTTTTACCGTACTGGAACTTGACACTCTAAATCAGGATATTTCCAAAGGCATCGTTACAATATTCCTAATGGCGCCCTCGCTTGAAATCAAAATCATCAGATTTGATAATACTGATCATGGAGAAAGGAACAATTAAACGTGCTTGATAAGAACCTCATGTTGTGGTTAAAGTTATCATTGCCATTCATCATATAAATCTTCTTTAAATATTTTTACAAAGCGACATTTATAAATTTACCAATTTCATTGGGGGTTAAATTAAGTTTAACTTTAAAGGTACAGGCTCGTCAGCAATGCGCGCGCGCCAAATTCGTGCGCCGAAATACGCATCTCCATAGCAAAGGCATGGAGCTGCGTATTTCGTGGCACGAATTTGGCGCGCGCACATTGCTGACGAGCCTGTACCTTTAAAGCTTGAAAATTCCCTGTTTCCCATCCTGAGACCTCAGGGTATTTCCACTCTGCTAAGCCGTTACAATCCTCTGAAAGAATAATGTACCAGCAAAACTTTTAAATTAAAGGCACGCAGGCTCGTCAGCAATGCGTGCCCGCCAAATTCGTGCTCGAAACACGCAGCTATGGAACTGCGTATTGCGTGGCACACATTTGGCGGGCGCGCATTGCTGACGAGTCTGTGCCTTTAAGCGCAGGCTGTTACGCTTAGCGAACGCACATGAGTTATGTTTATGTACATTAATCAAATCGGTCATGTTATGCTGAAAAGAAACAATTTCTATACTTTTCCCGAAATTTGATTGAGTTTTTGTTCTTTATGATTTCTAGTCAAGAAAACGATGACGTATTAAATTTTTCATTTACTGACACACCACGGACTAAACACAACCGACTTGAATGAAGTCTATGGAATCACGGCTCATTTTGGTGTATGCATTCTACTTTCTAAAAAGCGTGATTGAATTGTGTGGCTTTGCGGTGCCGTTTGGTGTTGTACCCAAATCAGACGATGGACAGGTTCACCACGCGAAGGCGCTGCAGATGGTGTTCCAGATTCTGATCAGCAAAGCCAGCAATCAGCTGGAAGCTGCAATTTTAGTTTTAAAATCCAAGTGGAACGCCTCGTCAAAATGGCAAACACAGTCACCCAGCAGGACATTAACGACAGCTGTTCAAAACCTGACCCAAGTACAAAGGCAGGTTGAATGCACTGCATGAAGGTCAAGAGACAACTCGACCCCCCGGGGTTGCCCCGCGAGCAGTGCTTCGGAAAACCTCAGCCCTGTCGCCTAATCTACCCCAAATCTGTGGCAAACTCACGCAAATGAAATTTGTCCCATGGCTCTGATATTTGCTCAATAGGTGCACTCACCCCAGTTTGCAAATATTCCGAAGAGTATGCATCGATCCGATGTCTAGTTTCGGTAAAATCGTGGGCAAACTTGAGACCCTCCGTGCGATAAAATACAGACGGTTTGCCCAAAAATCAAATATGCGCATGCGCGAGAGCGGAGAGGTCAACACAATCTAGACTGGTTCGCTGTCCTCATATTTACTTCCCTTCATCTTACGACGAAGAGAAGTAAATTGAGGATGTGGAACCAGTCTAGTGTTGACCTCGCGCAAACCGTCTGTTTTTGGGCAAACCATCTGTATTTTATCGCACGGACTCACGGAGTGTCTCAGTTTGCCCACGATTTCACCGAAACTATACATTGGATCGATGCGTACTCTTCGTAATATTTGCAAACTGGGGTGAGTGCACCTATTGAGCAAATATCAGAGCCATGGGACAAATTTCATTTGCGTGAGTTTGCCACAGATTTGGGGTAGATTAGGCGACAGGGCTGAGGTTTTCCGAAGCACTGCTTGCGGGGCTACCCCGGGCATGCCGGGACAACTCGACCCCGGGACAACTCGACCCCTAACACACAATGTAAAATATTGCGGCTGAAGTCGGGTCAAAAGTCTGTAAAAAAAGTGCCAGTAAAAGTGCCTACAAAAGTCGCACCAAACGTTGTGCCAAAAGCTTGAAAGTCCTTGCAAAATTCCTGGCAAATTCCTGACAAAGGTCGCTGCAAACTTAACGGCAAAAATTTCCGTAAAAGTAAGGACAAAAGTGCCGGTTTAAGTGCCCATCCACCTGCAGAAAAAAATAAGTGAAACGATTTCATAAAAGAAGCACGTACATGATGGAAGGGTTCGAGTTGTCCCGGGTTCGAGTTGTCCCGGGTTCGAGTTGTCCCGGGTACGAGTTTCCCTGCACTGCCACTAGCAACTAGCACTGGATTTATTATTATTATTATTATTATTTCTTTCTGGTATTCATACCAAGGATTCCTCAATAGTGCTCATTGCACTGTCACTCGCAAGCGTGAGGAAACCCATGAAGAATTATAATTTTGAAATGGCCAGAGACACCGGGGAATCCCCTTGCTCTTCACGAAAGAATGCTCTGGGATCTTTAGAGTGCGTCACAATTACCTAACACACTGGACCAACGGCTTTACATATCTTCTGAAGGATGGAGCAAGTGTGGTTGAGTGCCTTGCCCAAGGGCACAGGCACCGCAGCCAGATTCGAACCCGCAACCCCAAGTTTTCACCCATGATTGCGAGTCAATGACCCAAACCACTCGGCTAGGGGCCTAATGATACTAGGCCTACTACTAGGTATATGAAACATTAATTTGTTTACCTTTATTTTAATTTTTTTATAATACATGTTGTAACGTAAATGTCGGCGTAGTCGCCAGGTCCGTGAGGTCGCGGACCTAGCGGATATGCCAACATTTACGTTACATAACGTTTTACATGTTTTCGTGCATTTGTTTTTCATTTCGTGCATTTGCAAAGAAGGCAAGGCATTCGATCAAATAAGGTAAGAGTGGTTAAAGGTAAGAGTTGAGAAGTTGATCAGAATTTTGTTTTCCTTTAAAATGACTCATCAAACATCAGATTTGATGGAAAACTTAAAATTTTGAGTGATAACAATTTTCAGATTTTGTGAGGAAACACTTAGATATTTTTCAGCCTGTCTCATATGGTTTGTACACAAGTTCTGAAGTCTTGATCAATTTCTAAATTCTTTACGTGGCTTAATTGCGTGCGAGGAGGCTAGTTAAAGGAGAGTGTCCAGATCACATTTTTTGAGCACCCGCATATTTTCGAGGACATCATAAAAAAAACACCAGCATTTTGTTAACTTAGAACTAGAAGTTAATGTCTATCTAGTCAAACCAACCCTTTTTGCTTCCATTTATTTTTTTCCCATGGATAGTATTTTAGGGAGATGTATTTTACATGATTGTTAGGTTAGAACAAAATCCGTTAAAAAAAAGAAATCTGGACAAGCTCCCTTGACAAGACGTACCTACACTTAGAAATGAACAGCGCAGGTGTGTCCCGAGGTCTCGGGTAGTGGAACTGTATAAAGTGCCTTCTTTGCCACCACTTTTCTCACACCACGTTTTGCATATTTAGAAAGGCATAATTTATATTTTGTTCTTATTTTTTAGGATTTTATCATGCAGCAGACAATGATACGCATCAAAGACCCAAGGAAGTCGCTGGACTTCTACACTCGCGTACTCGGCATGAGGTGAGATGGCATAATGTACTACTGAGACAGGGGTCGATTTCACTAAGGTTTACGATCCTTTGTAACACGAGATGCGATGGATTACCGCTCCGTAACTCGTGTTGTGTCCTAAGAATGATTTTAAGAAACACGTACGCAGTCCGATGAGTGTGACGATGCACATACACCATGGCAACGCACTGTAAGCTACGATGAGGCAATGGGTCATCGTAGCATACTTTTTGACCAACGATGATCGTGGTTTTTGCCGTTTTTGGAAGACGAAACGAACTCTGGCTCCCAAAAAAACTGATTGCCACTCTTGATAGATTCTATGCTAAGCGATATAAACAAGAGAAAAATTTTTCATTTTGTACATACGATTTTAGCAGGTGAGAAAGTGTCACTCAGTGTCGATGTTTTTGCTGCATGCAAAAACACGGAAGCTACGCTGCAGTTGGCCATCCATTGTCTACGTCGGCCACAACGTCGTGTGTGATGTTACCGTGTTCTACACGCGTCCTATGCGCGACTTAAAAACGCGAAAAACAAAAACCACCCACGCGCTTGGTGACTGCACAAAATGTATTGGTACGCTTCCCGCAAGCTGCGCGCCAAATTTAACGCGCGCGCTTGCACTACGCAGAACGAACATGGAGACTTTTTGAACATAATTCAGTACAGCAAACAGCCTTAGAGTAAATATATATATGCAAATATCCCTAATCGATAATTGAACGTATCACGCTTACGATAGGTTTGGTGAAATTCATCGCAGCATCCATCGCAGCCCTACGATCCATCGCAAGCCATTATTATGGACCTTAATGTACGAAGAGTTTTGTGAAATCGACTCCAGATGTAGTAGCGTTGAACCTTGTTAAGAGATCCTTACGACTTTGCAGATTGTTATGACAGGAATACTTCCATATACCGGAAGCTGAAAGGGAAAGATTTTACAAGTTGGATGTCACATATAAAGCCCTCCTGCACTATGGGACAACTCAGAAGAATTCTATCTTAACCAAACTTATTAACAAAACTTCTTTTCTGTCACAGACTTCTGAAGCACTTGGACTTCCCAGATCTTAAGTTTTCTCTTTTCTTCATGGGTTACTGCAAGGAGGAGGACATGCCAGAGGACAAGCAGGAGAGGCTCAAGTGGACCTTCCAACAGCCAGCCACTGTGGAGCTTACATAGTCAGTCAGATTTGTCAAGATCACATTTTTGAGCACCCCCATTTTTCTCATGGGTGTTGAGATTTTGACACCATATCATTTGTCTCATTTTTCTCGTTAGGCCAAAAAAAAAAATAGTTCTGCTTCCGATTACATGGCATTTTAAAATAGGGTAGGTAGGTAGGGAATTTTTTTTTTTTTGCCAATTTTTTGTGTGCACAATCATATGGAGGCATCTGCGTTTTTCTTTTTCTTTTTGTTTTTGTTTTTTTCATTTTTCATTTTTTTCATTTTTTTTTCCGATAACAAAATTAGGGTCGCAGCCTAAAAATAGGGTCGGTCGGGAAACCTATTATTTTTTTTGGCCTTACCATTATGAAATGTTGCACTCTCAATCCATACATTTTCAAGGATATTGCAAAAAAATACCAATGTTTTGTAAATTAATTTATCCGGTTCTATAAAGTAGTGCAGTAATGCATAGTTCCGACCTGTCAATCAACCGAACCCGCCGACCAATCACAACAGAGCTAGCAGAGATCACCCACATAGGTCAAAGTGCAACACATCACGCGATGTTCTGCCCCATACAATTTGTAGTGTTGTATGCGATGTTCCGGGTGAATTTTTGGTTTCAAGGCTGGTCGTTTCGTTGTTCAAAGGTACGAAAGCATGTATTTCATGATATGACATCTCTGTATTACTGGCCCTTTACTCGGTGTGTTCTAAGATAACTGTCGACCCTGAAACATGAATACCTTTGAGTTTTCTCCAATGAATCTGTGCTTTCCGTTGAAAGTCCTATTGCTTTGTGCGTTGTGTGTCGCCATTTTAACGATAGCGTGTGAGCCATAGCAACAATATCCAAGGGGGCGGGGCTAACTAGGCAAACTCGGAACTATGCATTACACCAACCTTTTTGCTTTCACCTCCAAATTAGAGATTGCAAATTTCCTGTTTTCTCCCCATGGATAGTATTTTGGAGAGTTATTTTACATGATTATTGGGTTAGAACTAAATTCATTTTCTGGGAAAAAATCTGAATAATATCCTTTAACACGGATGTGATTGTTCCAGGTTTTCCCGGAACTTTGCTTTTGTTTCAATGGTTTGTGATAAAAACGTTTCCGGGAAAAACCGGAACAAATCACATCCCTGCTGCATGATATTAATCTTGAAACAGCTTTTTCTATTTTATTTTTCAGTAATTATGGAACAGACGTTGACAGTGATTTCCAGGGCTACCACAATGGTAACAAGGAACCAAGAGGCTTTGGTAGGTTTTCTTTTTTGCACTTTCTTACAAGTGGGTCTTTCCACAGTAAAGGGGGCATTTTGGCAACACAGACCATATTTTTGAGAAAATACCTTCGTCTGGTCTCAAAATAATAAAAATAAGTTTAAGTTGTTCTGAAGAGATAACTTGGGCCCAAAAAGGGTTACAAATAGTGTGACAACATGCCTTTCTAAAGACCGTGTACAAATTTCCAATGTACGCTCGTAACCGGGACGGACACTTGTGTTACATTTTAGGCCGTCCCGGTTACGAGCGTGTATTGGAAATTTGTACACAGGGTTTTTAGAAAGGCATGTTGTCACACTATTTGGAACCCCTTTTGGGCCTAAGTTATCTCTTCAGAACAACTTAAACTTATTTCTTTTATTTTGAGACCAGACAAAGGTATTTTCTGGAAAATATAGTCTGTGTTGCCAAAATGACCCCTTTACCGTGGAAAGACTCAAATGGATCATTTTTGTAGACAAACTGCCTTAAAGTCCCATCGTATCATTTGCAGATGAAACTGTTTTTATGAATTCCTTTAACAGTGACAACCAAATTTGGGATGAGAGAAAAATCGTAAGGGCCTTATCGGGATTTGAACCCGAGGCACAGTTGGTATAATCCCTCAGGTTTTCCCTATATAGACCCAATTTTCCATAGGGAAAACCTCAGGGAGTATACCAACTGTGCCTTATAGCTCAGCTGGTAGAGCAACCGCCCAGTGAGTCAGAGAAATTGGGTTCGAATCCCGATAATGCCCTTACGATTTTTCTCTCATCCCAAGTTTGGTTGTTTCATTTCAATGGTGATTAGGCACCATATAAGATGTTGCGTTTGTGTGGGGGGGGGAGGGGGGAACGGGGGGGTTGGGGGAGGGGGGAACGGGGAGGGGGGTGAACGGGGAGGGGGGTCAGTGGGTGGAAAGTTTCCCACTGGATATGCTCCTTGGTGATTTTTGTGTCAACTGGAAAAATTCACCTGTCTGTAAAATTGAAAAGTTTCTGGGGAATTACAAAAATTTAAATTTGCTGATTACTGGAATATTAGATTGTGTGGTTTATTTGACTGTTTACTAGGGCATCTGGGCATCTCTGTGCCTGACGTGGACCAAGCATGCAAGAGATTTGAGGAGATGGGAGTCACTTTCATCAAGAAACTCAGTGACGGTATTTATTCTCATGCTCTGTTTTCAGTGGAATATATACTCAACAAAAAAGAAACGCACACCTAATAGCGTCTGAGATATTTGTAAACGTTGCGTAACACAAGGAGCGTGTTTCTGCTGAGCAAGTTAACCGTTTCCAAAACATTTCGGAAACAGTATCCCTCCAGTAAAAACAGCCTTAAACGGTTATTTGCTGGTGTGCGCACCGGGAATTTAAAACCTGATTTGAGAAGGAAGGTTTTTGCCTGTGCGTGCAACAGCATTTCACCAGTACAAACGGCCAATAACGCAATGGGGCGCGTTATTCCGACTGCTGTGCGCGCACATCAAATTAATGGCTATTTTGTCTCCAGTAGAAACGAACAAGATAACGGTGCATTTCACACTGTTTAATGCCGGTGCTCCCAATAAAAAGACGCTCAAGCCAAATCACATTATCTCATCTTACGGTACCCGCTGCTAAATTATTCAAACTGGCTGCTCAAGACCCGCCAGCTTGGTGGTCGCGTGGTTGAGACGTCTTCCTAGTATGCAGGAGGTTGGGGTTCGAGTCCCACTCGAGCACGCTATGAGGTTTTTCTCATAGTGTCTCGGGGAAGCAATGAGGTTATGTTGGGTAGAGCAAAACAAACCCTATTTAATGTTCATTCTCCCCGATGCAAGCCAAATCGCATTCTCTCATAATTGAGTCTTTCCACAGTAAGGCATTTTGGCAACACAGACCATATTTTCCAGAAAATACCTTTGTCTGGTCTCAAAATAAAAGAAATAAGTTTCAGTTGTTCTGAAGAGATAACTTAGGCCCAAAAGAGGTTACAAATAGTGTGACAACATGCCTTTCTAAAAACCCTGTGTACAAATTTCCAATATACGCTCGTAACCATGACGCCCTAAAATGTAACACAAGTGTCCGTCCCAATTACGAGCGTATAATGAAAATTTGTACACGGTCTTTAGAAAGGCATGTTGTCACACTATTTGTAAACCTTTTTGGGCCTAGGTTATCTCTTCAGAACAACTGAAACTCATTTCTTTTATTTTGAGACCAGACAAAGGTATTTGGTCTGTGTTGCCAAAATGCCCCCTTTACTATGGAAAGACCCAGTTACAATCTAATCAATGTCGTTTGCCTATATTTCAGGAAAGATGAAGAATATTGCCTTCATAGCTGATCCTGATGGCTACTGGATTGAGATCCTGTCACCAAATAATCTTGGACAATTTTAACAGAAACCAGTCTACAATGAAGCTAATTTGCTTCATCGAATGAAGCGATTCTAATCATCATCGAATGAAGAGGCGTGCGTTCACATCAGAAAATCTCTTGAATGAAGCGATTTCTCTAGTGAGAACGGGATCTATGAGGGTGCTGTTTGCGTAGCTCTGTTGTGATTGGTCATACATGGTCATGCGGGTTCAGCTTAATTGACAGGTCGGAACTATGCATTGTTGGGAGGATATTTGTGAAAGCAGTGTAATTCAAGAGTAAAATTACAAAATGTATTTTGCAAGATCAAACTTTTGTATAGATTCCTGGAATAAGGTCATAACAGTATCTAAAGAAGAATGTCGATAAACTAGTCTGCAGAACTTTCAGCTACGCAGAATGTTTACGTAAAGCATGCAGCTGTACAGTTGGTGCACAGCTATGCTGCACACGCGATGCTCGCATCTGGAACCAGCTAAGCTGAGTATACCCGCGGGCATAGCAAAGATTATGTCCACGGGCATAGTCAGAATTCTGTATGCACGGGGTCTAGCTAATTCAATGCCCCCACTTTTAACCAATCGGATGACAGGAATCTACACATATAATGAAAACTAATGACCCCTCGGTGTTGGATGACTGGGACTATCTCCCTTGGCTTGCGCCTCGGGAGATAGTCCCAATCATCTAAAACTGAGGGGTCAAACCATGTTGTATTTGTATACTACTGTATACTACTGCCCCACGAAATGGCGGCTATTCGATACGGTCTATACTTGGGAGATACGACAGATGCAGTTTTGACTTGCAACTGTTGTGGTACTGGGATGATAGAGGTAAAGTGCCCCTCAGTAGACAACCAAGCACTTTTAGCAATTTGCCATGAATTGCCCCTCTTCACCCAGGAGGACATGGGTACCTGTGAGGGTATAGTGAAAGCTGATGTATTTGATTAGTCCCTTTGCACCGGACTGCATGCTTTCCAGGGAGTTGAGAAGGATTAAGGAATTATATTACAGAGCCGCAGGGGTATAATAATGTGTTAGCGTAGCCACGTTCAGGATAGGACAGTCTCTGCATCATCTTCAGTTGAGATGTTTTAAAACAACCATAGACTGTAAGCTCTGAATATTTTGAATTTGTTTTGTTTTTTTTAAATATAAAATATACATGGGATACATTTCTGTGACAAACGTCAAGATAATAAATCCTATAGTTTAATTTAAATGGCTTTATTTTTATCTCAAAATCATTGAAATATTGTCAAGTTGTTCTGAGGATAACTTTTAACATTTTTCAAAACCCATGTGTCCAAATTTCCTAAGAAAAGTTCTACACGTGTTTTCCAGATTTGTCACTTGTGGCAGTTATTTTGCTTTTCTTCGCTAACAAAAGTAATCAAGCAAGTTTGGTAAATCTTTTTCCGCACAGAGGTCTGTTCTGAGGGAAATTTCATAGTTTAAGCACAAAATTCAGCTTTCCAAAATGGGTTGCCAGCCAGAATCGTATGTTAACTGTACTAAAATAGACTAGTGAACACACAATGATTTTTAACTGGTAACCTTATAAAGCAAATAATATACTTGGTGCTAAGCAGCGTCCTGTGCTGCAAGTGCAAAAGTGAATGACGGACGATGTAAAAATAGCCTCTCAAAACGGAAGCTCTGACCTTCACACATACAACTTGAACATGCGTACACCGCCGCTACCCGGGGGCCGCTAAAACATGTACCTAAACACATTGAACTGGACCTTTTCGCTCGAAAACTGCAATTTTTGCCTGACTCGAAAACTGCAATTTTTAACTCGAAAACTGCTATTTCTGACTCGAAAAGTGGCATTTCCGACTCGAAAAGTGGTATTTTTGACTCGAAAACTGGACTTTTTGACACAAAATTGCGAAAAAATACGCGAATTAAAGCGGGCCTCCCACTGTGCGATTTTTGCCACGAATTTCCTACCAATTGGTACGATTACCAGAGACTATACACACAATCGTAGCTAATCGTACCCAATTCGCACAGTGGGAGGCCCGCTTTAGCCCCAGTTCCACTTAGGAGAAAGTCTTTACGACTCGTGACGATTTTAGATCGCCGGTAGTCGTCAGGTAGTCACAAGCTATTCGTAAAGACATTCGTTAAGCATGCCTCCCACTATGCGATTTTTGCCACGAAATTTCAACGATAGGGTACGATTACCAGAGACTGTCTATAGACTCTACACACAATCGTACCCAATCGTACGGTAGGACATTCGTGGCAAAAATCGCACAGGAGGCCCGCTTTAACCATCGCTTGGAGTCGTAAAACGATCGTCGCATCGCTATGAGTCGCCCGCCAATGTTTAAATGCTCAAAAATTTCGCAAGCCAAGGTGAATATGGATTTTGTTGTAATGATTCGCAATAGACTGCCGAAGTGAATACGTCACCTTTTGTTGGTTGCCTAGGCAATGCATAGTTCCGACCTGTCAATCAACCGAACCCGCCGACCAATCACAACAGAGCCAGCAGATATCACCGACATAGGTCAAAGTGCACTGTCAAGCAACAACATGATCACGCGATATGTTCTGCCGGCCCCATACAATTTGTACAGTTTTGTATGCGATGATCCGGGTGAATTTTTGGTTTCAAGGCCGGTCGTTTCGTTGTTCAAAGGTACGAAAGCACGTATGTCATGATATGACATCCCTGTATTACTGGCCCTTCACTCAGTGTGTTCTAAGATAACTGTCGACCCTGAAACATGAATACCTTTGAGTTTTCTCCAATGAATCTGCTTTCCGTTGAAAGTCCCATTGCTTTGTTCGTTGCTTGTCGCCATTTTGACGATAGCGTGTGAGCCATAGCAACAATATCCACGGGGGCGGGGCTAACTAGGCAAACTCGGAACTATGCATTGGATCTAAACTAAAAATCACTCAACCGTGTCCCAGTGGGGGGGTTGGTTGGAGCAAGGGGGAAAATGCCCTCCAGTTATTTTTTGTTGCCCTTCCCCCCCCCCCCCCCCCCCCCCCCCCCCCCCCCCACCCCCAGTTTTTTCCCCGATGGCGGAAATTGAATTTAATCCCAAACCATTGCACCCAATTTGTTACAATGTTGTTTGCCCTGCGAACTTGAAATTGAGAACCCTCGCGAACGTTTCCAGACATTTTGGAAACCCCCTCGCGAATCATGCCGTTCGCAATTTGTCGCCAGCAGTCGCAGCCCAGTGAGATATAGGGCTTTAACCATATAGGTAAAGGTCAATGAGTTGACTGGGTGTTAAATTTAGTTTGTGCATACCAGAGCATATCAGAGCAAGGATGTATTAAGGTTGTCTACTTGTCATGCAGTATGCACAATTTAACTTTATACAATGTTTATACAATGTATGTCATCTATCATAGTCAACGTACTCTGCAGAATACGAAATTGTTTCAGTCGCAAAATGGCTCGCTTTAGGTGTATTCTGAAGTTGCCCCCGTCTGAACTGCATTGTCACACACGCCTATCGTAGCCACAATTAGGGGGAAGTCTACCATTTCTCCGTGGTACACGGCTTTCGAAGGACGTTTTTGTGTTACCTCAGCTGTGTCAAGTGTCAAAAACGTACATTGTTTACTTGACGGTTGCCCTGGGGTCTTGACTGGTTTGGGTTACGTTTACGCGCGAATATATTCAGCATGGCATTGGCCTTGCCTATTCGGTGTACATTGTACTGTGTGCTCGGCTGTGCAAAAATTGTCAAGCCAGTCTATGGGCCTCCGTTTGCGACAGTTCGTTTTTAGTTGACACAGAAGAGTAAATTTAGTTTAATATAGCCCCCAAAACAAACATTAAACACTAAAACCGAACATGAAAAAGAGTTCGAACCAACACAAACCTGCCAGTTGGCCCGGGAGCGGGCAACGCGTCGGCAATGAATATGGCACGAACCACGACCGGTTCGATGATATCGGCGAGTCCGCCGAGTTGGTCGAGATGAAACGGGCCGTGTCCCCCGCTGCCTCATCGGCCAGATTTCTGGCGATTCTCGATGCCAAGCAGAAGGAAGAACTCCAGGACTACGCGTTCTCCTTCAACGCCGTGGTCGTCGAAGGAGGCGGCAACAAATGTCTATCGTCAATAGGAGCCATACGGGTAAGTGTTGAATGTGTGAGAATGAATTGAGATTTGAGAAGTTAATCACTGTGCATGGCTTCAGATCTTGTGCACAAAACATTTTTTTCTATTTTATCCAATGGGGCGACACCTTTTGTGTATAGAGCCTATAAGAAGGGGACGCGGTGGGTTAGGGCGACAGTTTGGCGTAGCCCCAATATTTTGGAAGTCAAAATCCATTTTTTTTTTAGGTCAAAGACCATCTTTTTCAAATCGAGAACCATTTTTATTATAGGTCTAGAACCATCTCTCTTAGGTCTGGAACCATTTTTGGAACCTTTGGGTTACAGAAATTTGGTGTCCAATCGATGTCTTCTAGCCGAAATTTCGGTGGTCGTCCGGCAAAGTCTTACCGGCGGCATTAAGAGATGTTATTATTATTATTATTATTAATATTTATTCGGCCAACACAAACAATACAACAGAATATTCCTATAAACAAGAGAGGGTTGGTGGTGGCGGGGGGCGGGGGGAGGGGTTTAACAAAGACACAAAGACAAACCAATCTAAGGTGGCCAGGATGAACAAAAGTGAAAGTCACTGTGGCCCAAAGGCCTGCTCATCCATTACGAGGCTGAAAACAGATATCTAGTTAAAACAACTACCAGGCGGAGTCAGATTCACTGGTATACTAGGTGTATTTACTATGGGCCGAATACATAAAAACTAGCAACTGCTTATAAGAAGAAGCACCGAGCAAAAGCATCAGCTCATCAAGCAGAAGCAAACGCAAAAGCAATTGCTTGAAAACATATTCTTAACCCTTTGCTTTGGCTGAGAGCTTTTTCTTAGGCTTCCTCAGCAATTGCTTGGGGGATCTGAACAATAGCGCTATTCATCAAGAGGCACGCATGTTATGTAACTGCTTTGTATATAGACGCATGGGTTTGCTTTTAATCCTCATCCGGGGTGCGTGTTTTTTATTTACACCGCAGCGAGGGGTACACCCCAATTTTTCAACCCGAATAGAGTCTAAGTTTCCAATGACTGACACTTCTCGAGTGACAATCTTGGAAATAGTGACAACTCTAATACTCCCACTATTAGAGAAAAAGAAGAAACCGAGAAATTTCGGAAAATCCCAAACATGCATAGATTCGAACCAGGGACCTTATGATTACAAGTCGAGCTCTCTTCTAACCAGACCACGAAGCTGGTTGCAAACCGACCGCATTTAAAACCCTAAATTCCTTTGAAATAACCAACCCTAAACCCTAACCCTAACCTATTATATAGTCTCCTCTCAAGACGCTAAAAAGGTACAAACCCCATTGTTCTCCCCTCGCAGTGGTGTAAAAAAAAATTACGCATCCGGGGTATCCTACCATTCTCAGGCATAATTTTTGCGCCATGTAGCCGTTCAACATGCATAACAATTTACAAAACAAAACAATTTACGATAAGTTGGATTGGAGATTTCTTCTCGATTAATCCTTGGTTTGTACACCCCTAACAGGCATAAACATGATAAAATCTTCTCTGGTTGTTTGTAAGATCACGAACAAGTAAGAGGTCAAGCTACCATGTAAGGATCTTGTAACACTGCAAGCAATTGCTGAATAACACAAGCAAAAGGTTGTTGTTATGTATATGTATTTAGGCAATTGCTAATCAAGGTGGCATTTGCTTGCAAGAAACAAGCTTTTGCTTTTGCTTAAAACTAGACACTTTTGCTTGCTAGCAACTGCTTATTTTTATGTATGAAGATGTAAGCAAAAGCCTACAAAAAGCAATTGCTAGTTTTTATGAATTCGGCCCAATGGCTCTACACTAAAAATCACTGAACCGTATCCCTGTGCTTTTGCAATGGTACTTTTTTTCGACGGCCACGATGTTTAGAGCTAATTACCATGGCAACGCTTTAGATTTCGGCTGTCTATAGGGGAAATTTCAGTGCACACTTTTATACTGACTGCCGGGGACATTGCAATGATGTAGGCCTATTCCAAATAAATTGCACGTCGCGACACGTAGGCCTATCTGTTTTCTGTGCTAATGAGAAGTAAAATTACCAGAATTCTTTAATAATGTGAAATCAGGGCAATAAACTGACATTTAAAGTTGGGCATATTGAGCAAAAATTACATTTATCCAGCCCATGGAGGAATTACATTTGTCCATGTCCAGCCCTACCTGTAAGTACCTCTACGGTTGACAGCGTCTATACACACGTACACACACCCCAGTCATAGTGTAACATACGAAGTTAGTACTCTAGTCGTGTTCTCTATTTGTGAGAGTGTTCTCGTAGAGATGGCGTATATGTTACGGTAGAGGCAGAGAGAAGTGATACACGGAGGAGTTCAGCTAAGCGGAGAAACAATGATTTTATTCTCAAGAACTCGATTCAACCCGGTGCAATGTATAAGATGAAACCACAGAACATACAGCTGTAAACAGCTTATGGGTATGTCTGGGTATAGAAGAGTAACTTAGTACATGAACTGAAGATCTCTGAAACCTCAGAACATACGGCTGTAAACAGCTTATGGGTATGTCTGGGTATACAAGAGTACCTTAGTACAGGAACGGACGAATCTGATAAATCTGACTAGAATGGTAAAATGCGGACATTTTATAATATTTCAGAGCGTCAACTCTGGAGGAAAATAGAGTATGATGTCATATAATGAAAACATAACTGATATGACATCATTTCCAAGTAAAGGCATGCTGACCTAATGGTCAGTCTGGGGAATACCCCTATGGGGTCACTTATGACCATACATACAAGGCTAAAACCACAGACTTGGAATGTTGTGTGAGTTTTCCTTGTAAGCCAGTGACGTATAGAGACCTTGAGACCTTGAAGTGATTTACGAAACCTGTTGTGCTAAGTGTGGGTCATTTCAGGGGCAGTAATTTTGGCCTTACAATAGCGTGACCACAACGGGTCAAGTCTACCATTCTCCGTCGTACACGGCTTTCGAAGGACGTTTTTGTGTTACCTATAAATAATTCAGCTCAGATGCAAGTGTGAAAAACGTACGTTGTTTACTTGACAGTTGCCCCGGGGTCTATAGACAGGTTTGGGTTACGTTTACGCGCGAATATATTAAGCATGGCATTGGCCTTGTGACCCATTCGGTGTACTTTGTATGTACTGTGTGCTCGGCTGTGCAAAAATTGTGAAGTAGGTCTAAGCATGGCTACGGTCCTCCGTTTGCGACAGTTGGTGTTTAGTTGCGCTCTGGTGTTGACACAGAAGAGTAAATTTAGTTTAATATAGCCCCCAAAACAAAAATTAAACACTAAATAAAACCGAACATGAAAAAAAGTTCGAACCAACATAAATCTGCCAGTGGGCCCGGGAGCGGGCAACGGGCCGGCAAGGAATATGGCACGAACCACGGGTTCGATGATATCAGCGAGTCGGTCGAGATGAAGCGGGCCGTGTCCCCCGCTGCCTCCTCGGCCAGATTTCCGGCGATTCTCGATGCCAAGCAGAAGGAAGAACTCCAGGACTACGCGTTCTCCTTCAACGCCGTGGTCGTCGAAGGAGGCGGCAACAAAGGTCTATCGTCAGTGGGAGCCATACGGGTAAGTGTTGAATGTGTGAGAACGAATTGACATTTGAGAAGTTAATCACTGTGTATGGCTTCAGATCTTGCATAGGCCTATGTACTGTGCACAAAACAATATGAGGTTGAAAACATATATCTATAGTTAAAACAACTACCACAGGCGGAGTCAGATTCACTGTACAAATAGGTGTAACTATATGTATATTTCTAGTCATTTACCAGTAACTATGTTTTCAGGGTCCGCTTGGTGCAATGTTTTGACTGATTTCTAATCAAAATTGACTAAGTGTTTTTACAGTGTACGCTTACAATCGTCATACGTTCGTCATACGATAATATACAAATGAATCTTTATATCGACTTCATATGCGGTTTCGGCTCCTATATGGAATATTTAACTAGATCGGGAAAAAAAATAATTGAGCCCACTAGTAGTAGCCGGTGTTGAGTGGCCGCGGTTCGAACCATTTCGCAACGGGGATCACAATTAATCAGAAATGTATTTATCTTACTACTCAATCCTTCAAAATCAATACGATTTTGCATACATCCTATAGCCGATATGACACTAAAACAATAAATTTAATGCATTTCCTGTGTGTCCGCCTGTCCGCAAAAATCGGACTGGGATAACCTTCCTAATGTCTACCCCCCCCCCCCCCCCCCCCCCCCCCCCTAAAAAGTTTCTGAGTCACAGTCTGGGGCCAATTATAATAAAGCTGTTTAGCCGGAAACAAATTCTTAATCCAAATTTCTTTGCTTTATAAAAATGGGTTAATAGTCAGAATAGCAGAACACCAGTCAATCACTCTGGCTTCGGAGGCTAGAATGACTACCACTACATGCACAGGATTATCTCCACCTCACTGCACCCTTTGTGCAAGCACCTGTACATTCCGGCCCTTTCATTCCGGACCTTTCATTCCCGGACCAAATCAAGCGTTTTATGAAATTAACCCCTGATCGTCAGAAGCACTGCACGCGTGAAGCGAAGTAGAAAAGTGCCATAGTTCATGGGTAAAAAACAATTACGAGGACTCCTTTTCTTTGGGCGTGTTTGTTTCATAACAGATCCAAATCCAGATCCCGGGTTGTTTTACCGCATAGAAACAAACGAAACTGCTCTCAACTCGGATCTCAAATCACGTGAATTGCAATTATTTTACCAAATTTGTCAAATTTCTGTTCCAAATTTCTCCCACGACATTCATCGTAAATAAACAAACATCCTAAATTTGTTTGTATGTGTGTTGCCTCTGAAACGACACAGGTTTACTCACACAAAAATCTTCGCTATGTTTACGTCGCCATTTTGGATCTAGCGCCGAACCATCTCTCGAGAAGGATTCTACAGATCACATCTCTATTGAATATGCGCAAAGTGAACGATATCACCTTTATATCCGCCATAGCTGGGGGTACTTCCACTGAACGAACTGTATGTTTTTTGCTGTTGGTGAAGTTGCATTTGTTTGCTTCAAACAAATTGCGCGTCTTTGGAGGATTGTACAAACGCGAAAGGGGCGCGTCGCGTGCATGCGTAACCCACGCCCGCCGCATTGGGGGGTTGGTGGACGAATTAAAATCTGTAACGAAAAAGCAGATAGGTACAAGACTTGGTGAGTTTCACATGCACATTTACTTGTCTGCTGCTCAATAAGGAATGATACAAACTCATATTATTTATGCTCCTACTGGTACTAAGCAAAGAAATCAATAAACTGACATGTAAAAGGAAAATAAACACATCGTTCTTTCACAGACATGTCAATCATGATTAATTAAATCTAATGTCAAGACAGTGGAATTTACCCTAAAACCCATTAACAAAGTCCACAGTCTTAAATCATTTAACTTCAAATGATTTAACTCTCAGTTTGGTTTTCAGTAGCCGAAATGTAACAGGAATTAACGAAAATAATAAAAGATAAAATAAGCAAACCGATGAACACAAATTACAAGGAGCAATAAAATAAACAAGTTATGGTCATGGTAAAATAAACTCTTGTCAATCCTTATTCACAAAATCTCAACTTGTGGGAACACAAATTTGTATGTAGGCCTACCTGTACATGTATTGAATCGATATAGGAAGTACTGTACCAGAAACCAGTCTAATAAAGTTTTCAATACATGCCACTTCCATATGACCTTTGTTACTTTTTAGCCTTTTCTGAAATCGACATGTACTTCAGTGCCAGCACTTTTAATACTACTGTGGGAAATTGTGCATAACAGTTTGGCAAGTAGCTGGGCATAATAAAGGTGACATACATGTATCAGAGTAGTCTTGGCCCAAGACTACTCTAGTCGATATTGGTTTGTGTACGCGTTGGCCATATAGTGCGCCCTCTTGCAGCACTAACGGACCAGTCTTTGCTCACTAGAGTAGTCTTGGGAATTTCTCCCGGAAGTTCAGCATTGGGGGCGGTACCGTTTTATGTAAATAGCTGCAGAGGGTTTTATGATGGCACACAAGGGACATGGCATATCACATATATATTCGCAAACATTTGCCAAGAAACTTATGCCACCGAAAATATTAGCAACGATAAAACGGTCATGTTCGATGATTCTTGTAAGCCGCCTTATATTTTTCAAACCATTCGAAGCACGTGCACGCGGTGTATTTGGGTCACGCTCTGCGGTCGACGCGCTGTTTGGGTCGCTCGCTGCATTCCCACGCTCTGCTGTATTTGGGTCACTCGCTGATTGGTTCCCTAGGAAAGCCTAGGCAAAAACAAAGAAAAAGTTAAACCTTCCGGGAGAAATTCCCAAGACTACTCTAGTGAGCAAAGACTGGTCCGTTAGTGCTGCAAGAGGGCGCACTATATGGCCAACGCGTACACAAACCAATATCGACTAGAGTAGTCTTGGGCTAAGACTAGTATCAGAGGAGTGCCTGTACACACCCAATTGAGACTTGGAGCTAAAACTACAGTAGTCTGCCAAAATTCCACAAGTATAAGGGTGGTTGCCTAGCAACACACAGAACGGGGGGTTCTGAACTTTGGTATCAACCTGGGCCGAGTATAATGATTCATACCCAAGGCATGTGCCTGCCCTATATACCAGTGCATGAGGACAATCTGTCCTTATTTTCTGGGCATTAACTCTTACTATAATTCTGGACTGACCAGAGACATTTTACTCTAAGGTAACAAAATAGAAACTAGAGGTATGACGTTTGTTGTTACAAACGCCAGGTGATCGGGTTAAATGAACATTTTGTGATGAATTTCAGACGTTGTTATCACCTGTGGAATGGCAAAAATGGAAGTTCAGCAGCCGATTTCACGAAACTTTACGCAATTGCGCAAGTCCACTTACGCCATTACTTGCGCAATAACTTATGGCGTAAGTGGACTTGCGCAATTGCGTAAAGTTTCGTGAAATCGGCTGCTGTATACACTAATCCGGTAACTAATATCTCCTCCCTGCATATCCGCCATAGCTGGGGGTTGATAGCTTGCACCGTTTTGAGATATGAATTGTTGAAATAATAACCTTTGAAATCTTGTAATGTGACACCTGTGACGACATCATGACGTCACAATTTTGTGCACAAATTGTTCAACAATTTGATAAACATCAAGTTCTTAAATGTGGCGAAAGAATCATGCAAATATCTGCTGTAGTTCTCAAGATACAGCATTTTAAAACATCTCAGCTCCAAATTTGCGTGATTTGACACCACATTACGTAACCACCGTCCATGTAATGACGTCACCAATGGTATAGTCAAAAGGTCCACATGTGTGGAAACATTTCGTTCCGTAGAAATATGGTCAAAATCACTACCACTTTGAATCTATTTGCATTCAAAATGCTAAAAAATTGCACATTTTCGAACAACTTCCGGTTTGGACCGGAAGTAGGCGTCACACAGGGGTCATGACATCGTATGATTTGTTCAGTTCATTTAGACTTATCATGTTGTGAAAGAATTGTTCAAGTATCTATTACGGTTCTTGAGATATGAATTTTGAAAATAATAACCTTTGAATTTTTGTAATTTGACACCTGTGACGATATCATGACGTCACAATGTTGTGCACAAATTGTTCAACAATTTGATAAACATCAAGTTCTTAGATGTGGCGAAAGAATCATGCAAATATCTGCTGTAGTTCTCAAGATACAGCATTTTAAAACAATTCAGCTCCAAATTTGCGTATTTTGACGCCACATTACGTAACCACCGTCCATGTGATGACGTCACAAATGGTATAGTCAAAAAGTCTACATGTGTGGAAACATTTCGTTCCGTAGAAATATGGTCAAATTCACTACCACTTTGAATCTATTTGCATTCAAAACGCTTACAAAATGCACATTTTCGAACAACTTCCGGTTTGGACCGGAAGTAGGCGTCACACAGGGGTCATGACATCGTATGATTTGTTCAGTTCATTTAGACTTATCATGTTGTGAAAGAATTGTTCAAGTATCTATTACGGTTCTTGAGATATGAATTTTGGAAATAATAACCTTTGAATTTTTGTAATTTGACACCTGATGACGTCATGATTACGTCACACTTGATGCCATCGTGATACTATACATTCTGGTGAAAGTCTGCCGTAGGGCCTATGTCTGTATCTAATTTACTAACGATTCAGCTTGGTTTGATAGGCATTGTTGCTGGTAAGTGTAAAAACTGAGATTCTCAGTTTCGTTGAACTTTGATCTCCAATTGACCCCAGAAGGAAGGGTCAGATGAAAATGCCCACACAAAGAAAATTGTAGCACAGAATGTCATCTGTAAACCTGCCAAATACGAAGATCCTGGGTCACGTGGTTTTCAAGACGGAAGCATTTTAAAATATGCATATTTTGTTTTTTTGGGGGGTGTAATTTGATACTTGATGACGTCACGATGACGTCACGCTTGATGCCATCATAATATTATACACGCTGGTGAAAGTCTGCCATAGGACCTATGCCTGTACTTAGTTACTTAAAGATTCAGCTTGGTTTGATGGGCATTGTTGCTCAATAAGTGCAAAAATTGCGATTTTCGTTTTCGTTGAACTTTGACCTCAGATTGACCCCAGAAGGAAGGGTCAGATGAAAATGCCCACACGAAGAAAATCGTAGGCCATGATCTTATCTATAAGCCTGCTAAATACGAAAATCATGGGTCACGTGGTTTTCCAGACGGAAGCATTTTAAAACATGCATATTTTAGTCATTTTTGGGTTGTAATTTGATACCCAATGACGTCACAATGACGTCACCCTTGTATGCACACCTTCACATTGGGGTTGATGTTCCTACAAAGTTTCAAGTTGATAGCTTGAACCGTTTTGAAGAAAAGCTCTGGAAACGTTTGAGTGGAAAAAGAAAAAGAAAAAAAAAACTAGAGCTACGTCTGTTCTATGAACAGAGCGTAGGGCTTTTTCACATTTTTTTACTTAAAAAATTAGCATGCTTACCTTGCAAAATTAGATGTTAGCATATCAACTATTTAACTTTTAAAAAGTTTACCTTTAATCTGTTACCTTTAAAGGATTGATGACGTCATCAATGTTTTAACCACACAGACATGTTTGGTGGTCGACTTACTCTATAAGCAGCACTATTGGGCTAATTTGCGCAAACACTGCTATGAAAGGGTCATTTTAAGACTTTTTAATTTTGACGCTAGAGGGCGCCCTTTTATTGAATGACGTAGAAACTTACATTTTTGGAAACCCTATTTACCTTAGACACTGACACTACCAACCGCATCTCGGCAGCTTTCACCACTTTTACAAAATAGGTTCATTTAAATGCACTTCCGGTTTCTACCGAAATTGGCCTTCAATTGACCCAGGAAGGAAGGGGCAGATGAAAATGACTACACAAAGGAAATTGTAGCTCAGGATCTGATCTATAATGTCTGCTAAATATGAATACCCTGCGTCATGTGGTTTTATAGAGGGAAATATTGTACGAAATGCATTTTTGGCAAATTTTTATGATAAACATCCACTTTTGTGCCATTTTAAAATTATTATAATTACGTAATCATTGACGTCATGGTAACGTTCTACATGGTGGTGGACGTTTGTGATGGGGCCCATGCCTGTACCTAGTTTTATGAAAATCAAGCATGGTTGAATAGCTAATATTGCTTCATAAGTACAAACAAATACAAAAAATGTGATTTTTAAATTGGCTGAACTTTGACCTTCGATTGACCCAGGAAGGAAGGGTCAGATGAAAATGCCTACACTAAGAACATGGTAGGCTAGGATCTGATCTATATGTCTGCCAAATATGAGGACCCTGGGTCATGTGGGTTCTTACGGGGAAGCGTTTTACGAAATGCATATTTTGGTAATTTTCATGATAAAAATCCACTTTTGTGCCATTTTCAAATTATTATAATTACGTAATCATTGACGTCATGGTAACGTTCTACATGGTGGTGGACGTTTGTGGTGGGGCCCATGCCTGTACCTAGTTTTATGAAAATCAAGCATGGTTGAATAGCTAATATTGCTTCATAAGTACAAACAAATACAAAAAATGTGATTTTTGAATTGGCTGAACTTTGACCTTCGATTGACCCAGGAAGGAAGGGTCAGATGAAAATGCCTACACTAAGAACATTAAAGCTCATGATCTGATCTAAATGTTTGCCAAATATGAAAACCCTGGGTCATGTGGTTTTGGCAAGGGAACCATTTTTGGAAACCTTAGACAGTAACACTACCAACCGCATCTCGGCAGCTTTCCCCACTTTTACAAAATAGGTTCATTTAAATGCACTTCCGGTTTCTACCGGAAGTGAGCAAGGTCACAGGTTATGGCGATATTTTTTGGATACCGCACCCTAGTCGAACTCAAACACCTTTGACCCCGTCCAAATACCTCTTACCAGTTTCAAATGGCAAGGCAAAGTCTGTTTGACCAATAGGGAATGAGGTCAAATGTGAAGGCATTTGGGCATCTGAAAGACCTTTATTAATGATCGTATATGCCGAAAGAATCAAGATCGTAGGTCAAACGGTTGATTTTTTTATGAATGTTTGCATATGGAAACATTAAATTTCATGCCCCTTTAAACTTACACCTGATGACGTCATAATAACGCCATTGTTGGGTGCACACCTCTTCCACTATGTCTTTGATGTTACCAAGTTAACAACCTCAAGTGCCGACAACGCCCATGCGTTATGTCAATGAGGAAAAAATCAGAAGAAGAAATAAACCGAAAAGCCAAAAGTTAACGACCTTTGCTAGTGATCGTATATGGGAAGGAATCCAGGTTGTACCTCGCATTTGTTAATATTTCATAGTTATAATATTTGTATCACCTTTCATCTGACACGTGATGACGTCATTATGAGATCATCAGTTAAATACCTTTGTTAATGACCGTATATGGCGCAGGAATCACGATCATAGGTGAATCGGCTGATTTGTTACGAATGTTTGAATATGGAAAACATTAAATTGTATGTTCATTTAATCTTATAACTGATGATGAACAGTTTTTGAGTTGTGTCAGTTTGCCTGAGTGGGGGAAGTACAGATCTACCACTTCAAGGTGTTTGATGAACTGTGAGATACCAAGTCATGGTGCCGGTAAAAACTTTTGATTACTTAATTAGCTCCTTGAGGAGTATCATAACATGTAGGTTCAGGATTTATACTAAGAGAGTCTTGAGCCAAATTTCATATAAAACAAAATAACATGTATATTATGTAAATAGTACAAAAGCCTTCATCGACCGAGAAAAAAATTGTTTAGATTTGAAAATATGGCAATTTTCAGTTTTTGCACTTTTAAAAACATCAATTAAGTTACTGTAAAATTAGTACTATTTGTAATAATGTCACATGGCGTTATAAATTAAATATTTAAAAAGTTTATCCTGAAAACTCAGTTTAGAGGCAATTTTGATTTCCCTTTGCAAATTCTAAACTGTTCATTTTTAGTATGTTTTGTTCACATTTGGGATGGAAAATGCGATGTTTACTCGAAATACTAATATACATATATTAGTCATCAAAGGCAGAAATCAGAGCACATAATTTGTTGAGATTAAAAAGAGTTTGGCCAAGGAGGACAATTTCGTAATCAGACAAGTACATGTACTATATGTTTACACGTATTGCGCATTCTCTCTTCAGCTATACATGTATCACTATGAGGGCGCTATATCACTTTCACGGTAGCAAAACGCGAGTGCATGGCCTGGCTTATGCATGGTTTTACGCAAATTGTGACTTGGCTGAACTTTGGCCTTCAATTGACCCAGGAAGGAAGGGTCAGATGAAAATGACTACACAAAACAAATTGTAGCGCAGGATCTGATATATAATGTCTGCTAATTATGAAGACCCTGGGTCATGTGGTTTTATAGAGGGAAACATTTTACGAAATGCATTTTTTGCTAATTTTTATGACGAAAATCCACTTTTTGGCCAATTTTAAATAATTATAATTACGTAATCATTGACGTCATGGTAATGTTCTACATGGTGGTGGAAGTTTGTGATGGGGCCCATGCCTGTACCTAGTTTTATAAAGATCAAGCGTAGTTTAATAGGTAATATTGCTTCATAAGTACAAAAAAATACAAACAATGTAATTTTTGAATTGGCTGAACTTTGACCTTCGATTGACCCAGGAAGGAAGGGTCAAATGAAAATGCCTACACTAAGAACATTGTAGGCTAGGATCTGATCTATATGTCTGTCAAATATGAAGACCCTGCGTCACGCGGTTTTGGCAAGGGAATCATTTTAAAATGTGCATATTTTGGTCATTTTCGGCTTTTTAGGCATTTTTAAACTACTGTAATGACGTCACTGATGACGTCACAATAAAGCCATTCTTGGGTGCACACCTCTTATACTATGTCTTTGACGTGACCAAGTTTGGTTAAGATCAATGTTTGGGAACAACCTTAAAAAGCGCCGACAACGCCTATGCGCTTTGTCTATGGGAAAAAAATCAGAAGAAATAAACGGAAAAAAAACTAGAGCTACGTCTGTTCGTTGAACAGATCGTAGGGCTTTTTCGCCGCTTGCAGGGGGTTGGGCGAATGTTGCGTTTTTTAGATGAAAATCAATTGTACATGTATTTATTTTGTTGTCTGTTAAATTTATTTATTTCTTTTTGGGGGTAGGTCGTGCGTACGACACCGGCGTACAGTGCAATATTTTAGAATGATCTATTTCATGACGTAAAAAGACTGTCAAGGTGATTGACCTTGTATATTGTATTGATGTTTAAAAATTTGTCATTGTAATAATGACTTACGATGACGTCATCACGTCATTATATAATACATGTATGTCTTTAAGGTAATCGCAGACAGCATATCTTTGAAGTTTTGTTTCCGATGTTGAGTTTTGCAGAAATAAGTCATCCAACTGTGTACAATTTAAAAGCTTTACAAATCAATATTGCACAAGAAACGTTTGTAAAGTTTCACACAACAGGCATACTGACGTGAGGCGATGTTATATATCAACCTGACAATTTTAGACAAACTTCCCCACAGACATCTGTTAAAATTGCGTTTTAAAGAATGTCATCATGCCGGTAGAGGGCACTATTACGTACGATGACGTAACCTTTTTTTTGGAAAGTGTGATGGGCTTTGGCACTAAGACTGTTGAACCCACCTCAACACCTCCTACCATTTTTAAACTAAGGGCCAGTTATAGTTTCGACTGGAAGTGAGGAAGGTGTGCACCGGAAGTGCGCAATGACCGGTTTCTACCGGAAGTGAGCAAGGTCACAGGTTATGGCGATATTTTTTGGATACCCCACCCTAGTCGAACTCAAACACCTTTGACCCCATCTAGATACCTCTTACCAGTTTCAAATGGCAAGGCAAAGTCTTTTTGACCAATAGGGAATGAGGTCAAATGTGAAGGCATGGGGGCATCTGAAAGACCTTATTAATGATCGTATATGCCGAAAGAATCAATATCGTAGGTCAAACGGTTGATTTTTATAAATGTTTGCATATGGAAACATTAAATTTCATGCCCCTTTAAACTTACACCTGATGACGTCATGATGACGCCATTGTTAGGTGCACACCTCTTCTACTATGTCTTTGATGTTACCAAGTTTGTTTAAGAACAACCTCAAGTTTGGGAACAACCTTAAAAAGTGCCGACAACGCCCATGCGTTATGTCAATGGGGAAACAAATCAGAAGAAGAAAAAACGGAAAAGCCAAAAGTTAACGACGTTTGCTAGTGATCGTATATGGGAAGGAATCAAGGTTGTAGCTCGCATTTGTTAATATTTCATATTTATAATATTTGTATCACCTTTAATCTGACACGTGATGACGTCATTTTGAGATCACCAGTTAAATACCTTTGTCAATGATCGTATATGGCGCATGAATCACGATCATAGGTGAATCGGCTGATTTGTTACGAATGTTTGAATATGGAAAACATTAAATTGTATGCTCATTTATTCTTATACCTGATGATGAACAGTTTTTGAGTTGTGTCAGTTTGCCTGAGTGTACTGCTATACAGATCTGTCACTTCCAGGTGTTTGATGAACTGTGAGATACCAAGTCATGGCGCAGGTAAAAACGTTCGATTACTTAATTAGCTCCTTGAGGAGTATCATAACATGTAGGTTCAGGATTTATACTAAGAGTGTCTTGAGCCAAATTTCATATAAAACAAAATAACATGTACATTATGTAAATCGTACAGAATCCTTCATCGATTGAGAAAAGATTTGTTTAGATTTGAAAATATGGCAATTTTCAGTTGTTGTACTTTTAAAAACATCAATTAAGTTACTGTAAAATTAGTACTGTTTGTCATAATGTCACATGCCGTTATAAATTTAATATTTGAAAAGTTTATCCTGAAAACGTAGTTTTTGAGTTGTGTCAGTTTGCCTGAGTGTACTGCTATACAGATCTGCCACTTCCAGGTGTTTGATGAACTGTGAGATACCAAGTCATGGCGCAGGTAAAAACGTTTGATTACTTAATTAGCTCCTTGAGGAATTAAATATTTGAAAAGTTTATCCTGAAATTAAATATTTGAAAAGTTTATCCTGAAAACGTAGTTTTTGAGTTGTGTCAGTTTGCCTGAGTGTACTGCTATACAGATCTGCCACTTCTAGTTTAGAGGCAAGTTTAATTTCCCTTTGCGAATTATAAACTGTTCATTTTTACTAAATCAATACTCATCTGCTGTCTCACGATGTAGTCAGCGAAAAAGATTGTTAATTTTTAGTTTGTTTTGTTCACATTTGGGGTGGAAATCCGATGTTTGCTCAAAAAACTTATATATGCCTATATATATTAGTCATCAAATGTATAAATCAAAGCACATAATTTGTTAAGATTGAAAAGAGTTTGGCCAAGAAGGAACAATTTCGTAATTAGATTGGTTTAAGATGGTTTAATAAAATCATGACAATGACGTAATGATATCAGGCCTATATTAAAGGCACAGGCTCGTCAGCAATGCGCGCCCGCCAAATTCGTACTCGAAACACGCAGCTCCATGCCTTTGCTATGGAGGGCGCGCATTGCTGACGAGCCTGTGCCTTTAAGCTTTGCACTTTACTAAACCTAAAAGGAAGAAAACAAACATTGGAATGAATGCTTCACGGCAAAACTACGACATTCCCTCAATAACATACAATTACTTTCTTGTAGAGAGTGGACTCTCTTAAATAAGACTGAAATAACATAAAAGATTGTATCCTACTCACATGTCCTTTTGTTAAACCATTTTCTGTTAAATTACACGTCCGTGGTAGACACAGTTAAAAGACTGCTGCGCCTCCACGCAAAAAGTTACCGTGTCACAGTCTCAACCGGCGCCGTGTCACACAGGGCACACGTACTAGACAGCTGCGGTAAAAATTGATTTCTGCGAAGTTTGCTCGCATTGAGAACGGTCAAATATAACACTGGTTACTTCTCAGTCAACCGAAAACATAATGACATGATCATGGTGTCATTTTAAAGAGGAGATTCAACCCTAACAGTTGATATCTCCTGTTCATTCATACGCGCCCTACTTTAGTTACAATTAGCAATAATATTTCGGTTTCGTTTTATTTTTATCCACCCTGTATATACCCTGTATAAATTTTAACTTGGCTGAACTTTGGCCTTCAATTGACCCAGGAAGAAAGGGTCAGATGAAAATGCCTACACAAAGAACATTGTAGCCCATGATCTGATATATAATGTCTGCTACATATGAAGACCCTGCGTCATGTGGTTTTATAGAGGGAAACATTTTACGAAATGCATATTTTGGTAATTTTCATGATAAAAATCCACTTTTGTGCCATTTTAAAATTATTACAATTACGTAATCATTGACGTCATGGTGACGTTCTACATGGTGGTGGACGTTTGTGATGGGGCCCATGCCTGTACCTAGTTTTATGAAAATCAAGCATGGTTCAATAGCTAATATTGCTTCATAAGTACAAACAAATACAAAAAATGTGATTTTTGAATTGGCTGAACTTTGACCTTCGATTGACCCAGGAAGGAAGGGTCAGATGAAAATGCCTACACTAAGAACATTGAAGCTCATGATCTGATCTAAATGTTTGCCAAATATGAAAACCCTGGGTCATGTGGTTTGGGCAAGGGAATCATTTTAAAAAGTGCATATTTCGGCAATTTTCTGCTTTTTAGGCATTTTTAAAGTGTTATAATGACGTAACGGATGACGTCACAATATAGCCATTCTTGGGTGCACACCTCTTATACTATGTCTTTGATGTGACCAAGTTTGGTTAAGATCAATGTTTGGGAACAACCTGAAAAAGCGCCGACAACGCCTATGCGCTTTGTCTATGGGAAAAAAATCAGAAGAAAACGGAAAAAAAAAAAAAAAAAAAATCAGAACGAAAACAAAGGCTTTTTCGCTGCGAACGAAAAAGCCAAAAATCAAAACGAAAACAAAGGCTTTTTCGCCGCAAAGCGAAAAAGCCAAAAAAAAAAAAAAAAAAAAAAAAGACAAAGAAATCGTACGAGAGTAATAGGTGATCGGGCTGTTGGCCCGATCACCTAATAAATCTAAACTCTACAGAAACTTAAGAATTAACCACATACATGTATCAGTTAAATGTAAATGTCAAACTCGTCACAGCTTATATTACTGTAAGTTTTCTAGGGGAAATTTCCCTATCAATAATTTCTATCTCATTACTGGATCCAGTTTCTAGCATACCATTTCATCTCAAAATCAATCTAGACCCATCAAACATTAGATTCCTTTTCTAAAGTATCTACAATAAGGATTAAGGGGACACCTTGTCCTAGAAGTTTCCTAAATTTAGACACTTTTACCCATTTAAGATCCGATTAATAACTTTTAGTTTTACACAAACCAAAATAACATCTCATTTCTATGTCTTTGAAATGTAGACAATGGTATTTTTACAAAGGAAAAAGGAAAATGTACATACCTGTAACGAATAAGCAGATAGGTACAATTAAGACTTGTACTTGGTGAGTTCATGGAGGTAGGAAAAGCCTACCTCCATGGTGAGTTTCACATGCACGTTTACTTGTCTGCTGCTCAATAAGGAATGAGGCCAGCATGGTCGAAACAAAGAACTTACACTGGGCCATGGCCCCAAGGGTGTCGTTCACTCAGGGTACATGGACCGTGGATCTGGGTTAGACCATAGCTCCATGGTTAGACAGTGTGGGCTGAATGCCATTTACAATTTTGTTAGGGGGGTGGGGGTATATTTACTGGCAGGGGCCCTACACATGTAATGGATGAGCGCTTTGCGTTCCAACAGCAACACAACACGCAAAGTCCATGCACTGGAAGCACCCCAGCTTTGGCGGAGATACAGGGAAGGAGGCATTATAGTTACCATATAGTCTAGATACAAATACAACATGGTTTGATGAGAAATAGTGAAAACTATAATGACCCCGAGGTGGTGAATTGCCCGACCATGAAAACCCGGCCTATGGTAGACATTTAAATCACTGTTCTACTCCAAATAACAAAGAAGTTGCAGCCATTTCACCGATTTTCAATGTCAACGGCGGTCGGCGGCCATCTTGGAATTGACCAAGATTTCACCCATTCCGGTGGCTTGAGTTTGGTAGACCCTTTTCCTGTTATTTACTCAGTTGGACCAGAAACCGTTGAAAAACCTTTTGTTAGAATTTGTTGGGGGTAGTGTAAGTGCTATATATTTACCCGTCTAAAACTGAAGCTATAGGAAGCCAAACGTTTCCTGAACGTTTAGGCCTAACTGACGAACCAGTGCGCAAGCCGCGGTCGGGCCGTCAGCGGCGGGCCGCTGGTGGCAGCCACCCGCGGTCCGCGGACCGCTAGTGGTCCGTTGGCGATTTAGGAGCGGCAGACCACTGGTGGTTTGCCACTGGATACCGCTATGGTTCGCTGGTAGCTCGGAAGCTGTAAAACGCTGTCCGCGTGCCACTTGCAAGCCACGGCGGTCCGTCTGTGGCTTATACAGTTGTGCTCCAAATTATTCATACCCTTGTAATTTTTTGAGTATTTTGAATCATGTTAATAAATGAGTAAGTTTTGTCTGGCTTACTTATGATAAGTATGTGACAAACAACAGAAAGAATAACAGTAAGTGACTTTTTTTGTAATATATTATTTTGGTTTTTTTTTATTGACATATTTCCAAAAAAGGTCACGCCATAATTTATTATTCATACCCTTAATAAAGTCACTCTTAATAATCAATATTTTTATCACAGCCTCCAAACGGTTCCTGTATCGGCTAAGGCTTTGGTATGTTTCCACCGGGATTTACGCCCACTCCTCCTTCGCAAAAATCTCAAGGTCGTTGAGGTTGGAAGGCTTCCTTGCCATCACCCGAGTCTTGAGTGCCCTCCATAGATTATCGATCGGGTCGAGATCTGGGCTTTGGCTCGGCCACCCCAGAACGTCCACATGGTTGTCCTCGAACCATTTCGTTACTGCCTTGGCAGTATATGTTTGGGATCGTTGTCCGGCTGACCAAGCTAGAGTTTCTCAGCGGACTGCCTGATGTTTCCATCGATGATCCTAATGTACTGCTCTTTTCATGATCCCGACAACTTTGACGAGATTCCCAGTCCCATTTGCCGAGAGGCATCCCCACAGCATAATGCTACCACCTCCATGCTTGACGATTGGGACCGTGTTCTTTGGATTGTATACGCTTCCCCTTTTTATTCGCCAGACACATAAGCAACATCCATGATGTACCCGAAAAGCTCAATTTTTGTCTCGTCCGACCACAGAATCGATGACCAGAAGCTTGCTCTCTAAATGTAAAAGAGTGAAAAACTCACTCTTTAAAAGAGTGACTCCCTTATCAAACCACTCGGAAACAGTGAAAATCACTCTAAAAAGAGTGAAATTCTGTAAAAAGAGTGGAAAAAAACACTCAAAGGAGAAGCCATATGGAGGACAGCTCGAAAATAAGCTGTCCTCCATATGGCTCCTCCTCTGAGTGGTTTTTTCCACTCTTTTTTGAGTGATTGCCACTCTTTTTACAGAATTTCACTCTTTTTAGAGTGATTTTCACTGTTTCCGAGTGGTTTTATAAGGGAGCCACTCTTTTGAAGAGTGAGTTTTTCACTCTTTTACATTTAGAGAGTGGATTCTTGTCCAGGTGTGCTTTAGCCAAGGCCAGACGAGCTTTCCGATGTCTCTGCCTCAGGAATGGCGTCTTTCTAGGTCGGCGGTCATGGAGACCTCCCTGATGCAATGTGCGCTGACGTGCATGTCTGCCTGGATATCTTGGTCCCAGACTCGCCAAGGCTGTTCAAGAGACCCTTTGTGGTGATGCGAGGATTGTTGCTTGCTTCTCGGCACACTTTTATTGCCAGACGAGGCGACACCTTTGACTTACGACCACGCCCTTTAAGGTTTCTCACTGTGTGGAACTCCTTGTACTTTATAATTATACTCTGAACGATGGAAACTGGCACTAGTCTATAAACTGCTTCGAAAGGGGCTTGTAGCCTTTCTCTTCTTTGTGGCCAGTGACAATAACCATGCGCAAGTCCAGAAACTGTGAATGAAGGCATCAACTTCCTTCACTTTATATAGCCTGCAAACAGAGTGCTATTCTATGACATTCTTTGATTTAAATTTAATTGAACAGATATGTTAATGATTCAAATCTTATGCAAACAGGCTAGGATAACTGTTGAACAACAAATAGGAATCACTGGAATGTTGAATGCAGGTGCATTATCACAAACATTTCCTAAATGCTGAGATGCAATGCAACCACGTCGTGCCGCTGACAGATACAGCACGTCGTGTTTGCATTGCGCATCGCGAGCTGCGAGCGCGGTACACGGAATCTCCCACTACGAATGGAATTCCCGATGATTTCTCGCAATTGCAACATTTCTGTTTCGGGACATGTTGGTCAGTACCTAGCTGAGGTTACCTTAGTCTTGGCCCAAGAACTAGTACTCTAGTCGATATTGGTTTGTGTACGCGTTGGCCATTCCCAGTAGTGCGCCCTCTTGCAGCACTAACTGACCAGCCCTTTGCTCACTATACACCAATCCGGTAACTAATATCTCCTCCCTGCATATCCGCCATAGCTGGGGGGCGTCCAGTGCATGGGCTGTGCGTTTTGTGTTGCTGTTAGAACGAAAAGTGCTCATCCATTACATGCACGAACGAGCCTCCTTCGCGTATACGCGACGCGCCCGCCTTTGCGCGCACACCACCCTACAAAGACGCGCAACTTGTTCGAAGTAAACAAATGCAGCTTCAGCAACAACAAAAACATACAGTTCATTCAGTGGAAGCCCCCCAGCTATGGCGGATATACAGGGAAGAAGACCTTATTATATAGAGTAGTCTTGGGAATCTCTCCCGGAAGTTCAGCATTGGGGGCGGTACCGTTTTATGTAAATAGCTGCAGAGGGTTTTATGATGGCACACAAGGGACATGGCATACCACAGATATCTTTGCAAATATTTGCAATGTCGCAATTATCTTCATAAACAAATGTATTTTGCGATGTCATACGCCTTTGCAAACATGTTTGTAAATATATTCGCAAACATTTGCCAATAAACTTATGCCACCGAAAATATTAACAACGATAAAACGGTCATGTTCGATGATTCTTGTAATATAAGCCGCCTTATATTTTTCAAACCATTCGAAGCGCGTGCACGCGGTGTATTTGGGTCACGCTCTGCGGTACGGTCGACGCGCTGTATTTGGGTCGCTCGCTGATTGGTTCCCTAGGAAAGCCTAGGCAAAAACAAAGAAAAAGTTAAACCTTCCGGGAGAGATTCCCAAGACTACTCTAGTGAGCAAAGGGCTGGTCTGTTAGTGCTGCAAGAGGGCGCACTAATGGGAATGGCCAACGCGTACAAGTAGTATATACTGAGTAAAACGTACCCCCAAATGAGGTGGAGGCGGATGCCCAAATGAGGCGGATGCCCAAATGAGGCGGAGGCGGATGAGGCGGAGGCGGAAATTAATGCCCAAATGAGGCGGAGGTGGTTTTTTTTTTTTTTAAATAAATAAAAATTAAAATGAGGCGGAAGCGGATGAGGTGGAATTGTAATGAGGTGGATTTTTTATTTATTTATATTTATTTATTTATTTATTATTATTATTATTATTATTATTATTTTTTTTGAAACAACGAAATATAAAATAATAAACGTATTATTCTACTCCTCCAGTATATACTATTATGTAGAATAATTAATTCGGGTAAACCTATCTTGTATAACTGTATTGAATGGTTATGGTATAAGGTGAATTATGCAACATACTAAAAACAAAAAACAAAACTATTACCCAACTTAAAACAATTGCTACAACAAATAATATTCATTCGTAATTTCAAGTTAATACATTTCTATACATATATGTATCGTCGTATATCGCGTGTGGTTGTTGGTGTGTTTTAAGTTATGTCGTACCCTCATATTATCCCTAAAATTTTCAGAATGTGACGTCACAGTCATGTTCCGACGAGTGAGAAGACAACAATGGGATGACGTATTGGATTATATCGAACAAAGCGGGCGAGCTGGGACATGAAGTGACCGTGTTGTGTCTGATTGTTGGATAATGAATGAATGTTTGGTTGTTACGGTAACAAACCACGCTTCCGAATATAAGGCAGGGTGATTTTAAACGGTAGGCGTCACTTTTACTCTGAAACTTCCAAAGAGCACACCTTCATCTATTCGCTGTCGTTACGTCTACGTATTACACATTAACTAGTGATGGCTGCTCTTCCTTCGTTAAACATGGAAAATGTTGTTACAACAGCACAACTACAGGTTCCACCTTCTTCGCCCGTGGGTTCTGCGGTATTTCAACCGTTTGACTCTGTAAGGAAACTTACACACTATCAAGTGAAACGGGGATGGCGTGAGGGTTTCAGTACCACCGAGAATCGTCCATACTACTACAACGTCTTTACACGTGGCAGTGTATGGTTCATCCCAGAAGCACTACCGATCCGGCCCGAGAATAGACAACCCGAGTCTGGACCAGCTCCTGACCTTTTGGCTGTTGCGATAGCTGAACTGAACGACGGTCCATCCCAACCAATGGTAGACCATCAAGTCGGCTCTGGTACGGACTACTTCGAAGCTCCGCTGGTGACCAACTATCCGTCCCATACTCAGGGAGACTACCGAGAAGCTTCTGGTGCGGACAACTCGGTGACGGGAGGACAGGGTGCGAAACGAAAGTTTGTGCCCGAACCAGACCACGAGGAGAACGAGACGAATGCGGTGAAATTCCACCTTGGAGGTGAGCGTTACGCTTGTGTAAAGCGTTTCAAGGGAAATATATATATTAACATTAGAGAATATTATATGAATGAGAAGGCAACCAGACTACTGGCTGGTAAAAAGGGAATAAATTTAACCGTTGAACAGTGGCTGCGCTTGACGCAACAAAGTAAATCCATAACGGATGCCATTAAGAAGGTTTAAATCGTTGGTAATCATATATTTGTTTTCTTCTATTTTACATGTATGTATGCAGATGAAGAAGATAAGGAACTAATGGAAACGAGAAAGCGGGTTAGAGATGTAATTAAGTCGATTCTGACCGCTGTAGTCACCGATCGCATTTTTCATCTGACGTATAAAGCTCAACAACTACTGGGATGTGAGGGATGTGATGAGGACTGGCCGAGTCAGTGGGACCACGCATGCCTGTTTTATGGCTACACGCCGGAATGTCGCCTCCAAGACTTTGTCTATGAACATTACGACGAAGCCATACAAGTTGTAGACCCGACCAAAATCAGGCTAGTGTTTGGATTAGTTACGAGCCGACTAGGTGTTGGACCATTTACGTACGAAGGGATCGATCTAGAAAGTGTCATTCGTGACATTTTAGATGAGTGGAAAAACAATCCGGATGACCTCAGTTGTTATTTTTATTCCAATGCCCTTAACATGTTGACGGAACTCGTTAATGATGCAATGCAAAGACTGCTTTTCTAATAAACAAACAAAACAATCTTCAAAGATAAGATCTGTAAGAATTTATATTTTACTGGTGGTGGTGGTTTGTTTAATTATTATTTTATCAGTAAAAACTAAATGGGTGTTTGTTTCTAAAGGAATAAATGGAATAAATGGAATTTAATTATATAGAAAATGTTGGTGTTGTTTGTATTTATTTAATTTATTGTAATTTAAAATGAAAAAGATGGTGGTGTCAATGGAGAGACTCGACTCATTCAATAACAAGACATTAAATACCAGTATAATACGTTTGAAGTATTTTATTACAAATCATTCTTAATAGAAGTCAAAATAACACAAATTAAAAATACATAAATACATAAATAAAGGGTGGGGGAAATGAAAAGAACACCGTTGTTTTAAAAAGTTTATATAATCTACTCTACGTCGTACTGAAACTAAGTGTCGGTTAGTAAGTATGCTGTGAGAAACTCCGTGCAATTTGTTTAACAATAAATGACTCATCGTATACTTTAGAGTTAATATGCGGGAAATGTTTCTTTACAAATTCATTGACTACGATATCATTGTCTATCAGGTCTGATGAAAATAGCCCTACTATCTTATTCATTCTAAGATCACGACACCGATGTAGCAAAAAGAATACACAATATTGTCCACATACAGCCGACAGAGGGCCCTGTAATCTGTTTGGGTTGTGTAGAGTTGAAACTGCGTTCTTCTTCAGGAATCCTTTAAATTGTGGTAACTTCGGTGAAAGTCCGTATGAATCAAAATATTCTCCCTTCCCGTCTCGGGAGATGTAAATCGCTACCCAGTGTTGACCTGGTCGTGTGGAGGGGTCCGTGTTGATAACGAAAGCACTGGGGCGAGGAATAAACCCAGTAGGTAGTTGATCACAGGCAAAGACTCCTCTGAAGTAATGCTTGGTAAATGGGTCCCTTTTCAAAATCGAACTAATTTCGTAACTGTCCATTTAGTTTGTGTAGTCAAAGATGATGTTCCGAGCCTGGTCTATCTCCAGTATATTGTTAAACTCTGAGTAAATGATGACGTTAATGGTTTCATCCAACGGTTGAGCAAAGTGCATTTCTAGTCGTATATTGCCGCGTCTGACCAGGCTGTAGTGACCTCCGGTAGAAAGGTCTGGAGTTAAATCAAACGCGTACAGTGCGTACCCTCCGGAGAAGTCGTCACGACTGATGGTGTTACCTTCATCCTGGTACATTATATCCGATCCGGAGAAGAGGGTTTGAAAAGCCCGGATGTAATTACCCGGGTCTGAACTGAAATTGGGCTTCAGAGGTGTGTAGGGTATTTGACCACCATCGACATGTACGGTCAAAAAGTTGAGTTTCATGTGTTGGAAGTTAAAGGGGTTCTTTCCGTATCGACCATTGAAAGCTTCGTTGGTCACGCATCCCACCACGATGCGGTTTGGTAGTTGTCCGAGGAACACGTGATCTTGCGTCAGTGTGAGATTACCGCGCATGACGCATCAAGAGATAATTGACGGGGTAACGGATGGGTCACTGTTCGGGATGGTCGAATGCGATATTCACGTGCCGGACGAGCTCAAAGAAACATTTGCGGAAATGCCTCCTATCTTCAAGAATACAGATATCCGGAAGGAGGACATCGGTGAGCACATGCGATCGTATGCTGAACGCGAAGGCCTCATGAAAACTCCACGCCGCAGTCTCATCAGCAGCATGTTTGGGACTAAGATTCTGCTGGCAACCCCACTTCTTCGGTGGTACCTTGAACACGGCCTTCGAGTGACTCGTATCTACCAGATCGTGCAGTACGCAGAATCACGATGCTTCGAGGCATTTGGGAATGCTGTGAGTGACGCACGGAGACAGGGTGATGTCGATCCTTCTAAGTCAATCATCGCCGATACCATGAAACTTCTAGGAAACTCGGCTTATGGGAAGACTGTCACCAATCAGGAGAGACACCGTAAAGTAAAGGTCTGTTGTTCTAACGAAGAAACAGCTAAATTAATCAACCATCCAAACTTCCGGTCCCTAAATACATTGATTGATGGTCATTTATACGAAGTAGAAATGAGCAAGAAAACTCTGTCTCTCAATCTTCCTCTTCAAATTGGGTACTTTGTGTATCAATATGCAAAATTACGGATGTTGCAGTTTTACTTCGACTTCTTGGTAAAGTTCATTCATCCAAATAATTTCCAACTAATTGAAATGGATACTGATTCTGCTTATCTCGCGATAAGTGGAAACGATTGGGATAGCGTAATCAAGGAAAACATGAAAGCCGAGTACAAAGCGGAAAAATCAAAATGGTTCCCTCGTGACGATACAGACGAAAATCGCGCATTCGACAAGAGAACACCGGGTTTGTTCAAAGTAGAATGGGAGGGGGATGGGGTGATTGCTTTGTGTAGCAAAACATATTATTGTTTTGGGAAACAAAACAAAATCAGCTGCAAAGGTCTGAACAAGCGTGGGAACGACATCACTAAGGATAAATATATGTCTGTTTTACAAACTCAAACATCAGGTCAGGGTATTAACCGAGGTTTCAGATTAAAACATGGTGAAATGCATACGTATCAACAGTTGAAGACTGCCTTTACGTATTTATACCCCAAACGAAAAGTTGCAGAGGATGGCATAACAACAACATACTTAGACTTGTAAGAATGTTTAAGCAGTGTTGAACCGTACCCCAGGCGTTGTTTGTGATCATGTTTGTGATTAGATACAATTAAAATCCATTTCAATGAGTTGGAAATTACTTGGATCAATATAAAATAGGCAACATCTTTGAACGACATACCTTTACTTGGCTTCTGGTGACGAAAATCTCTCTTTAAAATATGGAAGCGCTTATAACGTTGTTTATGTTGTAAATATTGTATTATAAACAAAATTGTTGTTTTGAAAATTTACAAAGATTGTTTTTCAATATGTCACATTTGTTTGAATCACAATTATTTTTATTAAAGACCCAGTGTATCATTTTATAGATGATTTTTCACCACACCGATTTAGCAACATTTTAATTACAGATTGTTTTCTTATAGATTAGAATTTTGGGTCAATCCAAAAACAAAACCAAAACCAAAACAAACCAAACAAACTGGGTATTTAATATAAATATATTTCGTTTTTTATGTAAATATTGCAACAAGTATTATTGAACTTAGTTTCTTCATTTCAACAAAGTGTTAGTGTTAACATGCGTGCATTTCGGGTTGTATACAAATTGAATTTGTTTGAAATGTAATTTTGAAAAATTGTAACTTTGAATGTGTAAACATTGTAACAAGTGTTCCTTCATTATTTTGTTAAATGTTTTTTTTTTTGGTTTTAATCACGTGGTTTGTTAGAAATATAACTTGGAGAAATTGTAACTTTGAATGTGTACACATTGTAATAAGTGTTTTTTAATCACGTGGTTTGTTTGAAATGAAATTTGGAGAAATTGTAATTTTGAATGTATACATTATAACAAGTGATGATTTTTTCTTTTGTCAGGATAATGAGATCAAAGACTTTTAATATTTTTAATGTAATTTTGTTTTGAAACAAGTGTTAATTTTGTCTATGATGTTGAAAAGTGTAACAGGTTCTTAAATAGATGTTCCTAAAGTTTGTTCCGGAATTGTAAATATAGTACAACCAACGATTAATTTATCAACGATTAACTTATCATAAAGTTGTTTGTATGATGTGAAAGGGTTGTTTGTTTTTGGGTTTTTTTAACGGTATTATTTATTATTCTTTTAAAACGATACTAATTTCAATGAATGTATTTAAAAGAAAAATGTCTAAAAGAAAAAAAAGAAGAGAACAAAAAAAAAACCGGGATAAAGAGGAGATCCTTACATATAAGACTTTGTCATTGATTATTTCTTTTCATTTGTTGTGATGGACGTGAAACTAAAACATCCTTTTACCTGCGTAATAGCCGGACCGACGGGATCGGGGAAAACTCAGTTTGTCAAACAACTTTTGCTTCCATCTCATGATAGTTTAATTGACCCAGTTCCAAATAATATAATTTGGTGTTACGGCGAGTACCAACATGTTTACGATTATTTGGGTAGCTTGGTGCCTGAAATACAATTTGTCGAAGGGTTTCCAGATGATTTACTTCAAACCTTGGATCGAACACGAAGAAACTTGGTTGTAATCGATGATCTTATGTCGGAATCCGGTAATAATAACAAAGTCGCTGAACTTTTTACCAAGGGGAGTCATCACAGGAACCTGTCGGTTATCCTAATTTTGCAAAATCTATTTTACAAAGGGAAGGAAATGCGAACCATTAGTCTGAACGCTCATTATCTTATACTGTTTAAAAATCCCCGCGATGCTTCGCAAATAACGCACCTAGCAAGACAGATGTATCCCACAAAAACCAAGTTTCTGATAGAAGCCTACAGAGACGCTACAACCAAACCATACGGTTATCTATTTGTGGACCTGAAACCAACAACGCCCGACGAAATGAGACTTCGAACTAGTATCTTCGATGAAGAATTTCCTGTTGTTTATGTACCCAAAGTATAAATAAGCCCCAACATAGTACCAGACAATCATTTGAAGATGTCGAAGCGGCTGCGTAAACACGCTCCATATCTCCACGTGCTGGCGAAGGGGACGGCAAAACAACGTAAGACCATCATCCAAGGGGCTAACAAAGCCCTAGTCACGTGCTTATGTGAATGTGCCCTGAACATCTTAAATGGTAACATTCACTTAAAACCTTTAGAAAAACGAAATCTTAAAAAGTACAAGCAGCATATCCGGGTACTTGCAAACAAGAAAGCGACCCCAGTGAAGAAAAAGAAAGCTTTGCGACAGAGGGGAGGTTTTCTTGGTGCTCTACTTGCGCCAATTTTAAGCACGCTTGGAGGACTCCTTTTTAAATAAGTATGGAGCACACGAAGAAGATGGTTTTAGTTCCACAAGAGACACTCTCTAAACTACAGTCTGCACGGCGAATAGAACAAACCCCTACTACTCGCGTCCTGCAAGGGTTGGATGTAGGTAAAGATGGCGACCAGTCAACAGGCTCTTTGCTGTGCTCTCACTTTGATTGTCATTTTAGCCGTTTCCAGCTCACTTGGATGCTTGAATTATATACCACCAGATAGAGTTTTGATCACTGATCATTTTGGTATCAGTTATCATGGATATCTCAGCAGGACCTGCCAGTTTGGAAGTGATTTTCATCCTGATTTTCATCAGTTTTCACCAGCAGTTCTAGATTTGTACACCAGGCTGCATTCCACGCTTGACCAGCTTCATTGTCCACCATGGCTGATGACTCAGCCCAAGCCACTGTGGCTTGAGCTGTTTATTGTGAAATGCAACACCACCCAATACAATGGACTAATCAACAGACAAAGGCTCTCCAGAAACAGAACTCCATACTATGCAAACACCACAGCAACCTTCAACATCATTCTAGCTGGTGATGTAGAAGTCAACCCGGGACCAGAATCTTCAGGGACATCTACATTGGCTACAAGGTACTCCCAAAATGACACTTGCCTGAGAGTTTATCAACAGAATGTAAGGAGTCTGAAGAATAAACTGGATGTCTTTCACACCTCACTGGTTGCTCATCTTCAGCCAGGCGGAGTTTTCAACTTCTTCGCCCTCACAGAAACCTGGCTCACGCAGGCTGTGTTGGATGCTGAATTGAATATTCCAGACTACACCATCTTCAGAAAGGACAGGACTCACAAACGTGGTGGTGGTGTGCTATTGGGCTGCCATAATGATTTTGAGTGCCGTAGAAGACCAGAGCTTGAGCAGGATAATCTCGAACTGTTATGGGTTGAGATCCGGCTGTCCAGTCGCAACAAGATGCTGCTCGGTGTATTCTACAGACCCCCTAACAGTGGTGTTCAAACTCTAGAGGCTCTTGCTGACTGCTTGACAAATGCCTCACGTCACTACAATGCCATCTGCATTGTTGGTGATTTCAACTTGCCCGCACTGCAGTGGCACTCCGACAATGGCCTTCCAGTGTCAAGTGGTTCCTCCATGGATGACGTGTTCATTGATGCAGTCATGACTGCGCACAACCTGCACCAAGTCAACTTTTCTCCAACCAGAGGAGACAATATCCTCGACCTCGTCCTGTGCTCTAGCCAGCTTCAGGCCTCCAGTGAAAGTGGCGACAGCCTATTTACTTCGGACCATAATTCACTCAGAATTGAATTTTGTATGCCTACAAATAGCAAACCATCCTGCGTGAACCGTAAAGTCTTTAACTTCCACAAAGCCGATTTAAATGACCTTCAGAAAACAATTGATTGCATCCCGTGGTGTCTTCTAGAGGCAACTGACGATTGTGATGCTGCTGCCTCATTGTTCTACGACCTCGTGGAGGCTGCGGTTATCGACGTCGTACCAACTGTGCGTCCACGTCATCCGTCTCCACCGTGGTTTGACAGTGAAGTTCGCCATGCACTGAGAGCTAAGGAGCGAGCATTTCGTAAGAAAAAGGCCCATCCTACCCCAGATCACGCGGAACTCTTTAAACAAGCTCGCTCCAATTTCAAGCGGATTGTTCGGGCAAAATACGCGAAGTATTTAACATCCGTAGCAGGGAACATTGGTAAAAATCCAAAGCGCTTTTGGAGTTTTATAAAGTCTCGTCGTAATCAACACTCCTTGCCGTCACTTCTTCGAAACGAGAACTCTGGACTTGAAGCAGCAGACTCCGCTGCGAAGACATCCCTCTTAATGGACAGTTTCCAGTCTGTTTATCTTCCACCCTCTCCTCAACTAGATGCTACAATGCCCACTCTCCACTCCACAAAACTAGACATCATGCCAACGTTACGCATCACTGCATCGGATGTATTTCGCAAGCTGACTAACATTGACCCATCTAAAGCCACTGGACCAGACAATCTTTCAGGCTTTGTGCTTAAATCCTGTGCTCGTGTTCTCTGTGATCCATTAACATATCTGTTTAAGAGAGCCAGTACGGAGGGTTGTTTTCCATCTTGTTGGAAAGTCGCTAATATTGTTCCAATACATAAATCTGGTAACAAACATAATGTCGCTAACTACAGGCCCATTTCTCTGCTTCCCCAGGTATCAAAGGTCTTTGAGAAAATCGTGTGTGAACAGATCATGTGTCACGTCCAACCCGCTATCGCCGAGCAGCAGCATGGTTTCATCCCCGGTAGAGATTGCTCCTCTAACCTGACCTCATTGTTGCAGGATGCTTACCATGCTGTTGAACGGAGAGAGCAGTTGGATGTTATCTACACTGATTTCTCAAAGGCCTTTGATCGAGTCAATCACGATTTTCTCTTATATAAGCTTTCATCCTATAATATTCATCCTGATATTCTGTCTTTGTTACGTAGTTATCTTACTTGTAGGAAACATCGAGTTATTGTTGACGGCTATTGTTCTAGCTGGAATGCAGTACCCTCTGGTGTTCCCCAAGGCTCAGTACTAGGACCTACTCTGTTCACTTTGTTTGTAAATGACATAACCCAGTGCCTTAATAATAAGTGTTTACTTTTCGCTGATGACTTGAAAGTTTTTGGTAAGGTTGGCCGTCCCGCTGATGCAACTTCACTGCAAGAAGATTTGAATAGGATAATGACTTGGTCTGAAACTTGGAAATTATCTCTTAATGCCAGTAAATGTTGTGTTTTGTCACTGTCACTTAAGAAAAAACCCATCAATGTAACTTACACTCTTGGTGACAAAGTACTTAAGAGGGTAACAGTCCAAAAGGATCTCGGAATTTTTATTGATAGCAGGCTAACCTTTATTCCCCATGTTAACTCAGTAATTAAAAAGGCTAATCGTATGTGTGGTTTAATTTGGCGTAACTTCCGCTCACTAAAAAATGAACATGTCCTCCGTACTTTATATTGCTCACTAATTAGACCCCATCTAGAGTATTGTACAGTAGTGTTTAATTCTATCTCTGCTTACCAGGCTCATAGGATTGAGAGAGTCCAGTGTCGCTTTCTCAACTTCATGCATAGGAACCTAACTACCGGTAATATTAATTCTGTCAACCTTGAATACCTTGATCTTTGTGACTTGTACAGACTCCCAACACTAAAACACAGAAGAGATGTCAATGATTGTTTGTTTTTGTATAAACATTTCCACAACATTTTCTCTACTACAGATTCCAACCCATTTAGTTTACATACTCCAGCAATACGGACAAGGCATGCACACAAACACATCCTCCACGTCCCATGGAGTCGCATTGAGGTGACAAAGCGTGGCTTTGTCTCAAGGATTTCGTCCACCTACAATGGGCTCCATGGGAAATGTGATGTGTTTGGTGCACCTTCTCTTAACTCCTTTCGCAAACAGGTTAACCATGCTCTTTTTAGTTAAAATCTACATGTACGTACAATTTCTGTGTCAAACATTTATTCCATATCCTTTGTCTCACTATAAGCCTGACCATTGTCAATTTATCAGTTTTTAATTTCATAGCATACTAATGTATCTTCTCCTGGGTATTGCTTTATGTAGATGTACTTTTTTGAATGCTTTATTTGTATACATAATCAAATCGGTGTAATTTGTTTATATATTATTATTATTCTGTTTATAATTTTTAGTTGTTGTTCGTTCTTTTTGTTTAATTTTTGTTTATTTATTTTTAATTTTTTGTTTTTGATGCTTTAAATGCTTTATTTATGTATACAGAACTTTAACTTATAGTTATTTATGTTAATTGATCCCATTCCTGTAATTGGCGGTTCTTCCGCTGTTGGATGTGGTGAATAAATAAATAAATATGAGACAGTTGTTAGAAAGGCAAGACCTAAGCGATGAGGAGAAAATTAAGCTTTATCATCAAACCCTTCATAGATACACTTCTTTAAATAAACAACGAATGGCCCCCTTGGCGATGACCCTAGAAAGTAAGAATGATGAACCGACGTCATCTCTTTCTACACCCAAACCACCAAATTTGGTACGTGAAATAGACACACCAAAGCTATCTAAGGTTAAATTACATCTGAATGAGGCGCCAGACGAGGAAGAGTCTTACGGATTAACTCGATTGTTCGCAGAAGCGCCGCATCTTACAAAGACTCCCTCCAGACCGAAAGTGACAAAAAGACTACAAAAAAGGACAGTAAAACGTCCTCTGACATTTTCACGACCAAAGTGGAGTCCTTATTAACTTATTCATTGTACAAATATCATCATTTGTTGTAACGACTCACCATGGAGTGTTGTCCACCGTCAACGAGCTGCAGCGTGAAACACATTTTAAACAAAATCCGGTGTGTTTGCGTCTGCTTTCGGAGCATTGTAATTGTTAAGAATTCAGATTTTTCAGATGGATCGGAAATACCTTCAAAAAGTGTATTACAACCCTCAACATCCGGCTGCTTTCGGTGGTGTGGAGGCTGTCTACCGCGCTGTAAAAAAAGACGGAGTCAATATCAATCGCAGACAGATTGAGGAATGGTTAAGGGAACAACCCGCTTACACGCTTCATAAACCTGTGAGAAAACGTTTTCAGCGTAATCGGGTCATCGTCGGTGGTATTGATGACCAGTGGCAAGCGGACCTGACAGACCTATCTTCATTAGCGAGTCATAATAATGGCTACAGATATTTACTAACCTGCATCGATGTACTGTCTAAATATGCTTGGGCAGTCCCTATACAAAACAAGACGGGATTAACACTAATTAGTGCATTCAAGGAAATTCTGAAAAGTGGACGGAAGCCTCGACTCCTTCAAACGGACAAAGGAACGGAATTCTTAAATAGAAACTTTCAGAATTTTCTGAAGGAGAAGAGTATTTACTTCTTCACCACTCAGAATGAAACCAAAGCGAGTATTGTTGAGCGATTTCACCGGACTCTCAAGTCCAAAATGTTTAAGTATTTTACCGCAAATAACACCTATACTTACGTGGATGTTTTGCCCGAGTTACTTTCTTCATACAACCACTCCTATCATCGAAGTATCAAGACCGATCCTACATCAGTAAATATTCACAATGCAGACCGTGTACGTGAGGTCCTGTACGGTGACGATACTCAGACTACTCAGAGCAATTTTAAGTTTAATGTGGGCGACACAGTTCGCATTAGTATGGCGACAAGATCATTTCGCAAGGGTTATCTACCCGGCTGGACCACCGAACTGTTTACCGTCAGTGCCCGAATCGCACGACATCGACCGGTATACAGACTTAAGGATTATGACGGCGAAGAGTTGGACGGGACGTTTTACGAACAGGAGTTGCAACGCGCCGTCAAAACTGATGATCTGTTTCAAGTAGAAAAAATACTGAAAAATAGAAAGCGGCGTGGTAAAAAGGAGTATTATGTGAAATGGGTCGGCTACCCCGATAAATTTAACAGTTGGGTTACGGATTTACACAAACTATAAAAATCACAGACAATCAAACTGTTGTGCATTAAACACTATTTACATCAAACATGGTGGACTCATTTTACGTCACGCTTCCGTCTAACAGCTCTATGAAAAACCATCCCAATAACACCGTCAGTCATTACTTCGTAAATCCACCAACACCACTCGTATTTGAAGGAGATTGGGAAGTAGCACTAGTTGAATTCACCTATCCTTATCAATGGTTGAATGTATTTGATGGTAAAAATATACTCGCCTGTAATGCTGGGGAAGAGAACGACCAGTTTCATTTTCATCACATACCTCAAGGTTATTATCCCACCGCTGACGACCTTTTCGACAACTTTAAGCCTCCAATTGGTCACGAAGGAGTCATCCGTTTCAGATACAACAGATTTATTCAGAAAATTGTTGTAAAAACCGAAGACGACGTAACGCTTCGGTTCGTGGGTGGCTTAGCTACATTTTTGGGGTTTGAGGATGGAACGGTTGTTAGCGGCTTTGCGAAAGGTTCTCATGCAGTAGATCTACAACCTTTCCATACCATGTTTATCTACAGCAACATTATCGAGTATCACACTGTCGGTGATACGAGGGCGCCGTTACTCAGGATTGTCAACATTGAGGGAAAATATGGAGACAACATTACTAAAACCTACGACAGTCCCCATTATATACCCTTGAAACAAAAACTAGTGGATACGATTGAAATAGATATAAGAGACGACACGGGCCAACTCATTCCATTCGTGAGCGGGAAATCGATTGTGAAACTTCATTTCAGGAAACGGCGTTCATCTTACTTTAGCCAATAACAATGAATACCAGATTCTCACCGAACGGTAAACATTACGAAGATTACTACATCAACCAAGTCGGGAGTGGTCATCCTGTGTTTAGTGGATCGAGGACTCAGAGGGGTTATGGGCTCGGTGGAATTCTCGGTGGGTTGTTTCGCTCCGCCATGCCTCTTTTAAAACAAGGAGCCAAAGCAGTGGGCAAGGAAGCCCTACGCACGGGTGTTGCTATTGCCCAAGACGCATTAGAAGGGCAAAATATAAAAAGAGCAACCAAAGCGAGAATTGGTAACGCCGGCCGAAATCTGACTCGGACCGCATTTCACACATTAAACAATAGAATCGGTGGAGGGCAACGGCGTGGTATAAAAAGAAAAACAAACGGCAAACGTACCACTTCTTCACGAGGCAAGAAAGCGAGAAGATCACAGGATATATTTGATTAAGTTGTACTAAACGTCGCTATAGTAATAATGTCGTTTCTTCACAGTCATTCGTGCGAATGCACAAAGTCCGAGCTTGACTTATTTTCAGTCCCACCTACTCAGACAAGCATTGAAAAGGGTCAGTGGGTGGAATTCCACCCCATCTCCACCATTTCCGATGGAGGTCCCATTGAATTCTTCATACCGGGATCTGGCGAAGAATACATGGATCTCAACCAGACTCAGTTATACATCAGGGCAAAGGTCACCAAAGTAGACGGCTCCAATTTGACAGATGCCGACCACGTGGGACCCGTCAATCTATTCTTACAATCGTTGTTTAGTCAGATTGATGTCAGTTTGAATGATCGATTGATCTCTCCATCCACACCCACATACCCTTACCGTGCTCTCATCGAAACATTGCTCACTTATGGCGGTGATGCTAAAAACTCTCAGCTCACTGCGTCATTGTTTTACAAGGATACATCCCAACATATGGATAATGCCGATCCCAAGGCAGAGGATGCTGTAGTTAACAAAGGACTGAAAAAGAGGTACGAATTCATCAAAGGTAGCGGCGTGGTCGACATGATCGGTCCCATACATTCCGACATTTTCTTCCAGGAAAAACATATGCTTAACAACGTATTATTAAACGCATTATACATATAAATTAAAGTTAATTTCCAATATGAACATTTTTGTGGAGCTCAAAAATATTATTTAACTGACCTGTGCCTCAAATTACATTTTACTAAGCTGTTAGCTGTCCATGTCTACTCAACGTCAAATTTGGATAATAAGCGGGGAACCTACAAGTAATCTTTTCAGTATATTGTGAATCATCTCAAACTGTCACTATGATGGAAATTGGGCATACACACTGATAAACAAAAATGGGCAAATTTTGCCCAACTTTGTTTCAAATATCAACATACCCATCTTAAGGGGCGCAAAATATACCCAAGCCTTGGGTGATACTGTATGCACAATTTTTGGTTAAATTTATTCAACCAATCTTTCGGTGAATGTGCAAATGTTAACAAAAGTTAATTATCCAACGTTTGGGTAAATGTGGATGGCCAATTGTTGATTAAATTCAATCATCCAAGGTTTGGGTAAGATTGCATAGCCAATTGTTGGTTACCATTTTACCAACTGGTGTTCTCCCCTCCCCAACTTGTCCCAATAATTTGGCACAAGGAAAAGCTAAAACGTTGGGCATCTGCTGACTAATGATTGGTGTTTTCACATTGTAATAAAGGACACTTTCGTATATATTTCTTCTATTTTTAACGTGGTGAAACAGCAGTGTTGTTGGCAAATGCCGTTTTCCTCATCATGTTTTGAGAAAACAGTCAAGAACCTTTGTTTTCTAAAGTGTTTTATTCGTTCAAATAAAACACGCACTGGTTTGGTCTAAGTCCAGTCCGGCGAGAATCCCGTGTATTCTCCATCACAATCGTCACCAGTCCAGATCGAGCAATCATCAAGACCACAGACATGGATCCAATCGTGTTCCAAAATTATCCACCGCCATTCCCAGAGACGCACTGGCCACTCAAATGAGCAACGTTTCAGGACATGAGTGACACGGGAATCAGCGAGGGATTCGCCTTTAATCGGAAAGTTTCTTACATTACCCCTTAAGGAGTATGTTCCAACAGATCAACCAGGACAGATAGTCTAGTCACAAATACAACGCAGTACTACGGTTTGTGTGTGAAATTTTGAGAAACGTTAAGAAATGCCTGTAGCCTATCAAGTTGCTGGATTTTCGCGCATGCTTACTTAGCGTTACTTTTTAACGCCAGTAAAATTTACACCAAGATACTGAATAGGATTTTTAAAATCAGGATATACATCTGGAACAACTCCATCATGAGAAGTGTGGAAAGAACACGTACATAAACATGCGCTCCTAAACATTTATTTCAACAGCCTTCTGGTCAAATTCAGTCCATACACTATATTGCTGTTTATTATTTGCAAGCCGAGGAAACTGAACCAAAATTCAAGCAAAAGGCCCATTTCATTCATCTTAACATACATAATATACACAAACCTTTTCTACAATATGTTGTCACACTGTGTTCTGGGTTTATTATTTGCAAGTCTGTGATATTAAAATTACTAACACCACAATCCAAGCAAATGACGTCTCTGCTGCCCAAACGTTGGATATACAGCAAGCTTTTTAGCAGTATGTTAACAAAGTGGTGTGGTTTTTAGTATTTGGGAGAAAAATCACCAAAATCCAAGCAAATTAGACCTGGGTTGCTCAACACATTGGGTAATTATACAGCAAATATTTTCTGCAGCATGTTGGTCACATCATGAACATGGCTTACCCAAAAGTCGAGCATATTTGGCCCGAGATACCCAACAAGCATGTTGGGCATATACGAAAAGATTTAGAACTGCTCTATATGTTGAATTTAACCAACAATTGTATGCGGTTGTTCCCAGGTGTGCGGTTGCTAGAATGCGTCCTGCTTTGTGTTGAAAATTCCCCAATAACTGGAGATAAATGTCATAAGTGTATAATTTACTTTCAGCACGCGGTATAATAAGTGCCCAATAAATGGACACCCCTTGACAAACGGAACTTGCGATGAGCGAAAAATCGTACGGGCCGTATAGAACTTGGATGGTTTACCCAAGAAAATTTTCTGCATAATGACCCAACAAATGTCCTAATGAAATTCTCCAACTTTATTTTACTCATCATATTTTTTACAGTATACTTTGAAGCGCCCACTCTGGTCTTCACAATCTCCAACAAATGGAGAAAATATTGTTTGTCTGTATAACATGCTCAACCTTTTAATACAAGCAAAAGGTAAAAAACAAAACAATAAATAGCCGCTGTTTCCCCAACTTACAGAACTTTGCATGTAACCAACGTTGGTGTCCTGGATGTTTTTATACCCAACAGAGCATTTTCTGCATATGTTGAGGAAATGTGGCCTAACAAACGTCAAAATAAAATTCTCCAACTTTATTTTACCCAGCAATTTTTACAGTGCACCATTGTTAATAACACGCGTATAATGCATTTAAGCAACCTCTATAATGTGGCCAGTGGCGAGGTTTTTTTGCAGTCCCGAGGTTGGCCACTGTATACAAGTTTCACTGTATTCCAATCTCAGAATTAACCACAGATCACAAATCTATTCAGCAAAACAAATGAGATGTTGGCACAGTGAAGTGCAATGGAATAAAGCAAGACTATGTGAAACCTCAAAAAATTTGTTTCGAGTATACGTTTTGCCTTTAAGACTCTTATGATTTAAATAATTGTTTAGCATTATGTGACACTAGAAGCCGTTACATGAATTTCCTCTAATAGCAAAAGCTAATAAACTGCACACACATCAGTCAATTTGGCTATATACACTGTACCATGGCCACCTCCATAGGAAATGCACACAGTTCTCAAAAATTGGCCAACAGAGGGCGCTATTTTTGAAAGAAAAATTTAAATGTAAAAATATAAAAATCTGGTGATTTTCGGGTTTGTGGATTTTGGTTTTTGTAATTCACTTGACATTGACTAATAGAATTTGCTATTTCCACATAGTTCTGAGAACTGCGCCACGAAAATCACTTTCTGAACACATTTTGCTGCCTTGCCCCATGGTCTAGTTGGAAGACTTGCACTTTTAACTCTGTAGACACGGTATGAAAATTAAAGAAAATGAGATTTTAAAACATTTTCCCGATTAAAAAATCACAACTTCTTATTTTCTGGTCTACTGTAATAAGGAAAGTAAAATATAATCTTACTGATTTCCCGAAAATTTCTTATTTATGGGCCTGATCGGAGAATGGGACCTTTGCAATAATATTGTACAATAAACCTTAGACATTCTCAATGCATCATGGGATTGGATGACAAAATTGTCCAGCAAGGTGTGCACAAACCTATATGAGGCGGACGCCAACTTGGCAACTTTTTTACTCATTTTCATGAAAACCAAAGTGAGCTCAAGAGTCAACCTCTCACCACTTTGTCTGTGGCACGTATCAAACATACTGACCAACATGTCCTGAAACAGAAGTGTTGCAAATGCAAGAAATCATCGGGGATTCCCTTCGTAGTGGGAGATTCCGTGTATACCGCGCTCGCAGCCGCGCAATGCAACCGCACGACGCGCCACATGCGAGCCCGTGTTACAAGGATATCCCGATGATTAATCGCATTTACAGCAATTCTAGCTGTTTCGGGAGATGTTTTTCAGTAGGCCTATGTTTGATATGTGTCACAGAAAACGTGGTGAGAGGTTGATTGAATGAATGCGTTGTTATAGGTACACTAAAAAGTTGTCAAACAACCGAGAGAAAATAAAGCTGCCAACATTGATATTTGGATTCAGCACCCTCGAATCTATAATAATCAGTTGATTTGACGTAGTTCTTATCAGATGTAGGCTACAAAAGTCAATTTCTGAAAGTTTTAGACCAAACCCTCATGAAATAGGACACTCTTGCGGAAACTCACAGTCCCTCGGGCCGGCGCGGCCCATATACGTGCACTATAGTACAGTTACATGTACCTCATTGCCAGTCCATATGTGTATAATTAATGGCATAGGGCTTAGTTGCCGAAGATGCCATAAAATTAACTTTATTTTCACTGGTAGCCTACTCTTCCAGTTATTTTCTAAACACACACACAAAAATGCACGACGCCATGCCCCATAGACTACTAAAGTGTGACGTCAGTGCCATGGTAATGGGTCTAAACATTCGCTGGTAATCCGAAACATCCATTGCTAAAGCACAGGAAAACAATTCACTGGTTTTAGTGTATACCCAAAAACTATTCGCCACTTGCACGGTTCCGCCACATTGGCAAAACAGCGAGGCTTTCCTTGCATGAACAATGACTCCCTCGCGTCGTTACCATGTCGGTTGCTGTGACGTTGACTTTCATCCATTTTAAAATATGACGCATGCCAGAAAAGCCTCGTTTTGAGCGCAACCGTGCAAGTGGCGAATGGAAACACACAACTTTAGTGCTCTATTGCCACGGCTTGTGTTGCTCTCTTTTACATGTATAACCCACCCTGCGAAGGAATTGCAAAAAACGAACCGACTTAAAGTGCAGGATTTGCAGTGTACCAAAATTTTATTTAACCATTTCACCGAAAAAAGAAAAACCTTTCTAAAATGGAGAATAGACGAATTGCCCAAAATCCATTATTATTTTAAAATTCTAAAATATGTTTTAGGAGGGGGAGGTGGTGAGGAGGTGGGGTCTGGGGGGGGGGGGGGGGGGAGGTGGTGCGGCGGCTGCATAAGAGGGTTCGCAGTGTTGGAGGCGGGGGAGGGGGGGGAGGGTGCAGTATAGGGGTCGATATTTGAGCAAAACTCTATCAGGTCACATAAACAATTTTTTTCAGGATCAGATATATTTTATTTGTACTATGAGGCTGGTTTAAATATTGTACTTTGTATTCGTTTATCATTTTATACAAAGAAAACAATGTTGGCCCTTGCTTCCACAAAACAGTGACTGGTGCAGTCACAAGCAAGCTGATTGCAGCACCCTATATTATCATAATACACTTTTCGAGGAAAACAAAAGCGCACGGCTAATCCGTGTCCGGTATTTGAACTGTGGCCGGTCCGTGAAAACTTTACATAACGACGTCATCGAGGAAAGATAAACACGACGTGAAGTTACGTTGACTTGTCTGAAGTCGACGCCTATGTGTTTTTGTCATTGATGTGACTGTTTAGATGTTCGTATAAATCACATCGCGTTCTTCTGCGTCAGTCGTACTTTCCGAACCAAACAGAACGGCACTTGTGCTACTATTCTAAACACTACAATAATACGGCGCGTCAGATGCGAAACGCCACGCATTACAGGCCAAGCACAGAAAGCAAGACTTGGTCAAATCTAGTATATACTTAGGCAATCGGGAAAATCCCCTTGTACTATTCGCAGGAATGACACATCGTGCAATATCAAGTCAATATTAAACTATAGAGGAGTTGTATAAAAGCCGTCTGCTTGTTCAACATCTCACGTTTTTATTCGTTTCCAAGAGTGTACTTTGTAAATTCATTGTTACTCCGTGCATGCATAAATCAGACCTTCGAACACATACATTGCCAATACGACGACTTTTACTGTCTGTTACGTCATCGGTCTGTGCGTACACACAACAATTTTAAGTGTGCATGGTTTTGTTGTCAATTAACACGGATATCGAAAAACGGATAGTGGGAGATAAAACTGTGGAGTTTAGCTGAAATTTCAGTCATGAATTCTGCTTCAACGACGGATATTTCATGTACCATGTATCAGCAACGGGCCATTGTGAATGGCGCTATTGTTCAGAGCGAAGAAAGGGCTTCCTCACGTACTGTTTACTCCCCCGTGGCCCCGCGGCTTCTCTCGGCCCAGCAGAGGAAGGAACTCGGTGGGTACGACTTCTCGCAGTTTGAGAACATCGCACTGGAAGGAGGCGGGAACAAAGCGTTATCCATCCCGGGAGGTATTCGGGTTAGTTTACTCCTTAATTTTCGCCTTCCCGCTCGAGAATTATTTTGACAATACTTTGCACTTTAACTAATTATTACATATAGCTGCATATAGTCTATATTTCACATTAACATTTTCACGTGTGCTACACAGTATAATGTTTTATAGATATTCATTTCGCAGCCCGTAAGCTTTAAGAAGTTTTAATTCGTAAGAAGCAGCGAGCATACATGGCGGCTTCGCCGTTCTATATGATTGTATATTGTCTTGAACATACATTGTATAATCAATTAACAGAAGAAATTAAATTAAATGCAAGTACAGAAATATTCCTGGAAAATAAAATCGAGGTACATGTATTTCGAAATCAATTTCCGGGTGTGTATTCATATACTAGTACATGTACGTATGTTCGGAGTTCAGCTTGCGGTCATTCTGTATGCGTGCGGTGTGGTCATATGCAGCTTTGGAGTAAGACAACGTGAATATCGGTATTTCCAGAAAGACAAACAGTTAGACTTAATTTGTTTCCCGAGGTTAGCCTAGAAATTTCAATTTTGTTCGTTTGTTTTTTGAATATTTTTGTATTTATGATGTTTCGTCGAGTATCCCCCAATACACTGTCTCTAAAAACATATTGGTTGAATTCAACCAATTGGTTGGTAGATATGTGTCCAACCAATATATTGGTTAAAATAACCAGTCATATTGGTTAAAATAACCAATCATATTGGTTAAAATTACCAATCCGTATTGGTTAACCAATATGGATTGATAATTTTAACCAATATTATTGGTCAAAATAACCAATATTATTGGTCAAAATAACCAATATGATTGGTTGGACACATACCAACCAATTGGTAGAATTCAACCAATCTGTTTTTATATTAAAGGAGCGTGACCAGATTTTTCCAAAAAATGGATTTCGTTCTAATCCAATTATACTAAAATATACTATCCATTGAAAGAAAACAGGAAATTTGCATTCCCCAATTTCGATGTGGAAGCAAAAAGGTTGGTGTAAACACTGCATTGCTTTATGTAACCAGTTAAATTGGTTTACTAAATTTCGATGGGTTTTTGACGATAGGCCTATCCCTGGAAATATACAGATTGAGGGCGCGAAATTTCGGAATGGTGATGAGAAAAATATGACACATGATATGGTATCAAATCTCTCTTTAAGTGTTGGTAACGAACACCACTTTGTGGAAGGAATTTCCAGGTGACTGAAGGTGCTTTTAAAAAATCATCCGCAGACAATTTTTTTACCATGCACTCATTCAACACAAAAACCATGCATGCATGGATTTTCATGGTTTTGGTATTACTGCATCTCTGTGGCTGAATAAGTCTTTAGTTATGCTGTTCCTTTTTTTAAATGTTTTCTATAATCATGTCTTTAAGTTCAAATGATTTAATATCATCTGTTTTAAGTAAAAAAGTACCACATGAGATACTTATCCTAACAGTTTTAAAATCTAACAGTATAAGGGAAGAATTCCCTTTTAAAAGTAAAAATGCAGTTCTTGCCGCATGTTACAATACAATTTATTAACCTCTCCCAGTTTCGAAACCTGAATAAATCGGATGACGAAATAGTTGAAAGTGAAAGGTTCGCAATCCACATATTGTTTAAAGTTCAGTATAATGTACTCTGCACGTGGGGTCGTTTAATGTTTTGATTTCCAGCAAGTGTTTATACATTGCGGTGTAGTTTTATGGAGAAAACAAATCCTGTTCACATCCGCGTGTATAACGAGGACAAGGAAGTAGGCCTACGTGTATGAGATTGTTAGGACAACAGGACTTGAATTTGGATGTTCATATATCTTTACATGTGCTTAATTGCTACACCTTATAGAGGCCACCTAATAATTCTGGCCACTTTCTGGGTGGCCACTATACACAAGTTTGATTGCATATCACCGGAATGTAGGCCTATACCGTATAGCGATGCAAGCGCATGAATTTACTTCACTCAAAGAAGCGTATATACAATCATATACCAGTATACAGTGAAACCTGCTATTAAGGCCACCTTGATAAACAAGCCACCTGCTTATAGTGGCCACCCGTCTTTGGTCCCAAATGCCATGTGTATATAATGCTTAAGCAACCTCTATAAAGAGGCCACCTGTTTATAGTGGCCTTTTTTTATTTACGGTCCCGAGGGTGGCCACTATACACAGGTTTCACTGAATGCCTACTGAACAAAAGATATCTGAATTATTATTATTTTTTATTTAGGTTTTCCCAGGCGACTTTTGCACTTTTGCCTCGCAAATTCATAAAAGCGTCATTTAGTTTCATGCGTTTTCCCACTGATGGACTGTACACACATTTCGTTTTCCTAAAAAGAGTATTTCAGTTTTGTTATTGTGCGGTCAAATGTATTTGTCGGGCAAGCAATGATTCAAATTGAATGGATGTTCCATCACATAGAATGCAAACTGTAGGTTTTTCCGGACAATTTTGGAAAATGCACATTTAAATTTGTATAACATAAATTCAATTTCGCGCCGATTTTGAGAATGACGTATATTTCATTTTCGCAATAACTATAGCATTTGATTTCATTTTGAGGCATTCAAATAAACGAATGAGCAGAACGTTTTATTTAAAGGATATTACAAAATGCGTTATTAGGCTTTTGGTTTCACTATACGTTGCCAATTATTATACGAATGTGGAATCCAATTCGCAGAAAAATAAGTTTTTATTGCGATACGGGCTGAATTGAATATTCCTTTTCATTTGTTATGAATTAATTTCGCATATTTTGCATTCAATTTATAAATAAATTATACAGGCCTATACATATCATGATACAACTTTGATTGATTTAATCAAGGTATTGTGGACATAATTGAGCATCATTGTTCTTATATAAGATGAATCAAAATGATCTTGTAAAGGAAAACATGCTAAAATGTGTTGTGTTAAAACACATTTTTGACGGTATCTTAAGCCCGAATTTTGATTTCAGGAATAGCAGTGATAACGTTTTGAAGAGTGTTTATAGGATTGGTAAATAGTGCATCATTGTTTTGCAGCCGGCGACCGGTTGCACTGATCTGCAACATTTTGTATGAGCAAATGTAGTATATACACATCCGTACATGCATACTCCTTTATTGAGGGCAAGTATATAACTACTGGTCCAAAGATTTTGGAAGATTGAGACAATCTCCACAGGTGAAACTGAGAGGCGTAGTCCCAAACATCCAACACCGAGGGAGCAGTAGTTTTCACTTTCCCGAAAACTATGCACGATTTACTTATTTTGCTATAACATTTTTAAATGTTTACAATAAAAATAGAAATCTATTATGTTTTTGCAAGTTTGACTTCAAGGGAAACCTTTAAAACAATAGTTGTACCTGTATTCAAGGTGTTTGTACGTATACGTAGTTTCCAATTTTGCTGTTTCTTTACAGTTGGAAGCCGCAATTTTAAGTGCAATTTTTTGTTTGTTTCATGCGTATCGGGGAATTCACGGCGAACTCACGGTCTCACACTCAACCATCCGTGATTACTGATTCTGACGTCGAAATTTCATACAACAATTCCGGATGTTATGTAATATCATTCCAACAAGCCCCTTTAAGTCTTCCGCTGACATTGAGGTGGTGAGGACAAAGAATGATATAACCATGGAGGAAGGAAACTTCCTCCATGATATAACTAAGCTGTTGACAGATATGCCTGGCCTTCTCCCCAGCACTACTGCGGACAGTAGTAACATTTAGCCATTTTTCATTTTACCATCGTCTCGGTAAAACCTCCCAAAAACAAGTCCAATGCGGACACGGTTTAATTAGGTGATTTTCAGACATGGTTCATTTTTTTGTCTTCATGCAAGTCCTAATTGGGAGCGCGTGTAGTCTAGTGGGTATGAAGCGGGACTCCCAATCAGAGGTTGGGGGTTCGAGCCCCACTTCGACCAACGTGTCTGTGTCCCTGGGCAAGGCACTTAATCCTAGTTGCCTCGTCAACCCAAGCGATATATGGGAAGCTGTTAAGGGGAATGCTACAATCTAACTGCTGATAGGGTTGTGCGCCTGACCAGCAGCCACCTAGTTGAAGCGAAATGGTTCTGGTGATTCCCTGATGGCAGCGGTAATAATGGTAACAGCGCCTTGAACACCCTGCAGGTTGGATATGTGCGCTATACAAATCTAATCATTATTATTATTAATTCACAAGTGGAGATAACGCTGTTTTAGCAGTTTTTCAATAATGCAATCAGTTTTAATTAAATAGACTCTATAGTGTAACCCTATTAACCTTGCCACAGGGGCCAATTTCATAGAGCTGCTTAAGCATGAAATATTGCTTAAGCATGAAAAACATTGCTTGATAAAATGAGGTTACCAGCAAGAATTTAATGTGATTGTCATGGTAATGGAACATACACTATTTCTATCACATGAGGATTTCATTGGTAACATTCTCTATTACTATAAGAAAGAGTTGTTGTGCTTAAGCAAATATTTGTGCTTAAACACCTGCTGACGCGCCATCAATTTTTCCTTTCATTGCAGGTTCTAGAGGAACTTGGTTACTGGAAAAACATCAAGCGTTTTGCCGGGGCTAGTGCTGGCGCAATGGTCGCTGCCTTGCTGTCTATTGGATACAGTTCGTATGAAGTTGAGACATTTCTACGAGGCGACATCAAGAAAGTTTTCATGGGTAGGTATAGGCCTAAGCTCAGCGTTTTGCACACAATAGAACTTCCATTGACCACAATTTAAGCCGAAAACTGTGCGATTTTTTGCTACAAATGTAGGACTTATTGAGATTAATATACCTGTCTGAGACTGTCGATAGAATCTATACACTGTCTCGCCCGGGTCACAAATGTTACCTTTAATATCGTGATGGGAAAATCGTAGCAAATATCACGCAGAGTGCTAATGGGAGACTCACGAAGCTGGTAAGAATTTCCCCCAAACCAGCGATCGCAGCGTCGTGCGATTGTTTTTTTACGAAATTCTCACGATTATAGGTAGGATTTGTCAGGGAAAACCTGAAGGAGTATATACTACTGGGCCTTATAGCTCAGCTGGCAGTGCGTCTGCCCGGTGAGTCAAAGGTCTTGGGTTCGAATCTCGATAAAGCCCTTACGATTTTTCTCTCATCCAAAGTTTGGATTTCAATTGTGAATAGGCACCATACCAGATATTGCGTTCGTGAGATTTGTTGAAACCTTTTCAGGATTCAGGTGATCTCTTCAGGATTTATTTGATTCAGGTGATCTCAAAATCCGTAACAAAATCCAAAACACTACAGGCTACTTATGCAAAGCACCATACTTTGGGGAGCGGACCATACATTTTGGTGACAATATCGCGAAGCGCGTGCATATAGCAGACAGCGCTGCTGTTATCCAGTTATAATCACTGCGTCATATTTCTTTGCCTGTATGCCAAGGAGACTAAATTTGCACTCGTTCAGCTTAGTATATTTTCTTTCTTATGTATAATTCCGTTTAGACTTCAATGTTTAGGTCTTCGTTTTTATTTTTCTCCAGACGCCAGTTTCGGCTTTTTAAGCTTTTTCCCGAACATGATCAGAAAATATGGCTGGAATCCAGGGAAAAAGATCTACGAGTGGTTTGGTGACAAAATACAACTGCAAATGGGAAATCCCGACCTGACTTTTGGAGAGGTTAGTATTTGGCAGTGATGATGAGTATGGGTAGATCCGTTTTTCACCCTTTAACGCGCGTGATTTTGACGCGTGTCGCCTCGAGAAAATGCGACGTGGAGGGAATTCTGTCAACCGGCCGACACACTCAAAACTACGAATGACCATTAGCGCCCCTGCAAGTATATGTTACTAATTCGTAATTACGAATTACTATTTCGTAATTACTATTACGTAAATACTATTAACTAAATACGAATTGGTAATCCGTAATTACGAATTAGTAATCCGTAATTACGAATTAGTAATCCGTAATTACGAATTAGTAACATATACTAGTGGCGCTATATATGGTCCTTCGTACAAAATCACAACCGAGACACTCAAAACCACGACCAACGCACTCAGAATCATGTAGGGGCGTGTTTGTTTCGGACGGATCCAGATTCAGATCTGCGTAGATCCAAGGTGAACTCGTTCACTTTGCGCATATTCTGATCGAGATCTGTGATCTGTGGAATCCTTCTCAAGAGATGGTTAGCGTTCAGCGCTAGATCCAAAATGGCGACGTAACAATCGCGAAGATTTTTGTGTGAGTAAAACCGTGTCGTTTCAGTTTTCCGAGGCAACACACGATGCAAACAAATTTATACTGCTGGTTTATAGACCTGTTCGGGGTTTTACGAACTCAATGGAATTAGCATATTATTACAAATTGTGTACAGCGGACCTTTGACATTTATAGATTGGTTCTCGCTAGAGATGGAATTCCGCAATAAGCGATAGGATTAGGAACCGGTCCATAGTATGTCAAATGTCCGCTGTACCAAAAATAAATGAATATGCTAATTCCATTGTGTGCGAAAAACTCCAAACAGGTCTATTTACGATGAATGTCGTGGGAGAAATTTGACAAATTTGGTAAATAAATTGCAATTCACGTGATTTGAGATCCGAGTTGAGAGCAGTTTCGTTTGTTTCTGCGCGGCCAAAACAACCCGGGATCTGGATTCGGATCTGTCATGACAAACACGCCCTATATAGTTGATTCTGTGGTCTTCAGTGCGTCGGTTTACATCAAATTCTCTCCAAGCCGCATTTTTACGCTCATCAACAAAAAAAACACGTAAAAAACGGCCAGCGTGAATCCAACCTTAAAAGGATGGTTGTGGTGATGGTGAGGGTGGTGAAAGCGATATGGTGGGGTTGGTGGTGGCGGTACTATGGTGGCGGCGATGGCAGCGGGCGTGGTGGTAACGATGTATGGTGGCGGTAGTATAGCGGTGGCGATAGCGGTGGTGGCGGTGGTGCTGGCAACTTCGGTCAAGCGTATAGTGAGTAGCAATATATGTTAGCGGCGGCAGCATTGGCGGCGGCAGCAATGGCGGCGGCAGCAGGTGTTTGGTTACAGAAGCCCAGGAAACTCATGGCAGCATACCCTATTCTCTATAATCAGCTCTACAAACTGACGAAAAGAGAATTGTGCATCACTGTGACCAACCTCAACAACATGGACTGCACGTATTTTCACCCCAAGAACACACCCGATGTGCCGATACGACAAGCCGTCAGGATGTCTGCATGTATCCCAGGTATGTTAAAGGAATAAAGCACTGATCTAAATGGATTCAGTATGTAATAGCAACTGGCTATACGTGAATTGAAGCCACGTGCTGGCCGCCATGATACTCCCAAGACAGTGCTTTGCCTGGACTACTCCCCGATCCATACGATCGCTTGCATCCCACTTGACACATGTAGACTGGTGCTGGAGGTAACCAGAGACAAGTCATTGTATTGGGACACTAATTACGCAGCTGCGTATTTCGTGGCACGAATTTGGCGGGCGCGCATTGCTGACGAGCCTGTGCCTTTAAGGGCCATTAATAATATCAGGGTCCGATGACCTTTTTCGTCAATGACGTTGATCATGACCCTAGACGGTCCTAAACGTACTGTTTAAGACCGGCCAACTACATTTTTATTCCCATTCAAAAACACCTTTATGTGTAAATCAAATGAAACTCCACGAAAATTGTTCACTGTAAACTTCGCCGTTTTGCGTCCATTTTCTGCGATCGCACTACGGGATTGTGTGTTTTAGAGTGTCGGCTGTAACCACACCCCCCCCCCCCCCCCTCCCCCCCCCCCCTCCCCCCCCCCCCCCTGCAGGTTCCCCCCAAATGACGTTAATTCGTTCAGTTGAGGGAAAGGCAGGGTAGTCCACGCGGCGGAACACCCTGAGTTCACTAGGAGGATCGCCAGAAGATCCACCAAACTGAGATTTTGTCAATGCAGGGGAAATTTTAGCGCGAAAAGGCTCATTGTGAATTCACCATAAGAATATATAGCCACGGAAACATGGTTCCAGGAACTTCCTATAATTCAACATGTGCTGAAAACTGCGTTTTCTAGAATCTATTTTCCTTTTTCCCTTGTTCTGAAGGGGTCTTCTGTCCAGTGAAAGTCAAGTCTAGAGGGCGGACCAACTACTTCGTCGATGGAGGCCTTGTCTGCAATTACCCTATTCACTGTTATGACGGTAATTTTCTTAATATTTTCTCATACATTTAAAGAATGTTTAGTACGAAATTTAAGAGCAGAACCTCCATTGAATACTCGTTTGTTTTATTTATTGCAACAAATTCTTGAGTTTACTAATGTAATAGTCCGGTCAATTTACGGAGAAAATGTGCCTGATCTAGAACTAATTGCAATAGAATGCATTCCAACACTGGCTGGTGTAAAACAAATCACCCATTAACATACTGAAAATATATTATTTTCTAATGAGTGGAAATGTAAATTTTTCACGCCAATTCGCGGTAATTTGTTTAAATTATTATTTTGAGGGCGCTAATTCGGCTGTTACATCAGGAATTCCGTGCACATTATGTAACAATCTTCGGGAAACACGGCTACTCGTAGCAGGCGAAATATTTCCCGTCGTCTGCTAAAAATGAGGCATTATAAACGAAACAGACAATTTATTTTCACATTTCGGGGATTTTGTTTATAGTTAGTGGTCAAACAACTGCCCTATATACCTGTTATTCCTTCTTGTAAATTGGTTTGTAATAATTGTTAATGTTTGCTTGTGTGGATAAAATAGCACAGTGTTGTATAGAAACATTTTATAATATGGAGATGGTTATAAGGTCCATGCCAAAAACAACAAAGGAAAATATATCTTAGATTTTTCACTTTAATATTTTTGGTTACAACACATGTAGGCCTACTTCTTGTATTGTCAATGTGCTTATTACAAAAATAAATCCCAAAATTCGACCATCCTCATAGAAATAAGACCGTTTTTTTTAAGCGAGCATCCGATTTGGACACTGCCGTCTGCTTGCAAGTGGTCGTGATTACCATGCATGCACCTTATACCATTGCGAAACATGTAGGTTGGAGTATACGTTGACAGACTAGTTTCTGAGACGTCGTCGTCTGCTTGCAAGTGGTCGTATTACTACGCAACCACTGTTACGAAACATACAGACTGAGGAACGTTACCAGACTAATTATTAATTCTTAATTTATTGTATTTAAAAACTGCTTCAAAAATAACTTTCCACTCAAAAGAAACAATTATATTTTTAATATGTTGTTTATTGAATGTTGCGGCCTAGATTCATGGTAGAATGATTTATATTGTAATTAGTTCTAGGTCAAATCGTAAATTGACTGGACTATAAGGCGAAATTTCAAGAACGTATTTTTGTCTGCTTGTAACACCCGTTTCCTTGAAGACAAAGTACATGATTGGACAACTTTTAAAAACAGGAACAACAGCATTACGTATACTAAATAATAATGTTGATAAACTGCCTTGTAGAAATTTCAGCCACATAGATGCAGTAATATGGGTTTTTCCGCACATTTAAAAACATTTTTTATTCAAATGCACTCAAATCATGTTCGTATATTGTCCAAACCATTTGGTTTGCAACTTACTATACAATGAATGGACAAATGTTGAAATTGGTTGACCATTAACCATTTGGAAAAACTAAAAGACCACATCAATTGTAGCTGCATTTGAACGTTTCATTCGTTTGGGAAGAGATTGAAGCTAACCGGATATGAATGGGAAAAAAAAGTTTTAAAATGTGCGGGAAAATCTATACTTCAGGCTGGTTTCTGTCAATGGATCCCGACGACACTTTCCTGCGAAAGCTGCAACCGGTGAAGGATCTCGGCAAACTCTGGGACCCCAATGAACGATTTGGCGAGACGAATGACAAGACGTTTGGGATTTTACTGGTAAACAAAACTCGGGTTGTGCTTAGTTTACATTTAAAAATTGGTCTACGAGCATCGATCGTGCCATTTCTTGTATTGGCCTTCGGGGGCAGGCCGGGGCAAATCCATACAGAGGCTGCTCGGAGATTGTACGGAAATCGTGCAATTTCAGTGCAGTAGCCGTGCAGTCTCCGCAGCCTCCGCCTCAAGGCGGCTGCACGGCCATGGTGCGGGAGCTGTGGGGTTGCCGCGGGATGATATCACGGGTACTGCACGGGCAGCGAGCAGCAACCTTGCGATAGTATGGCCGTACGAATGTCCCACGAGTCTACAATCTCTGTACGATTTTGTTTGCCCCCATGTTCACAGAAAAATCGTGCGTTTGCTGCACGATCAGCGCGAGGCCTCCGCGCGATGCCCGTGCGGGGATTGTGCAATGCCACCTATACGACATGTCTACGGGCTACGGGCTTACGATTTTTTCAAATTTGTATAACTTCCCGCGAAACAAAACCGTAGAGGCCGCAGAGCCCGTGAATCCGTACGAAAATCTCACGGCCGCCTCCTGCCTCCGCACGGAGGCCGCACGGAAAAGGGGATACGGGCAGGATACGGGCTCCGTAGACTAATCGCAGGCCAAATGTAAACTAAGCATTACATGTGGCAGATTCGATGTATCGCCAACAATGCACATACTTTACGTAAATACTCTCATATACCCGTCTTTGTATTACATGCATATGCGGAATGTCAAAGTTCCCGTCTGTTTTTTTTTTTAACTACTCACTCAAAATCATAATAGTTCTGCCAACATGAATATGTATCTTTCAAGGTGAGATCGACCCTGGGCACAAACAATATATCACGAAAAATCAAGGACTAATAACATTGAGTGGCAGTTTATTTGTTTCTTGAGGACATGCAAGGTTGCTTATTTAGTGCTCACACACACATTGTTGACAATTTAAATATCAAATGTTACCCCACAAGATGGCAGCTATTCGATACGATCTATACGTCACGTTCATTTTTTGCAGTACTCTGGTGAAGAAAGGGAAGTGATGACGAAAGAACTGAGGAGTCGCTTTGACACGCACATCAAGCCGCATGAGAAGCAAGGTTACCCAAAGACATCTAAACTGGCCAAGTATGAATAAGCCTGTCTGCTTTAGTTCATATTGTTTACTGCCATGGCGTCTGAGCAGGCTTAGACGCGACCTGATTGGTGAAAAAAACACCAAAAAACTACATATATGGGTCTGTCCACAGTAATGGGGTACATTTGAAAAATAAGTCAATAATTCCTTTCAGATGTCTTTAGTTTATCTCAGAATTAAAGAAATGTCCTTGTTTTGTTCTCAGGAGATAACTTTTGCCCAAAAAAGTAACAAATTGCTGCCACAACATACATTTTTAAAAAGCAAGTGCACAAATTTTCCTATTACGAATGTAACATGGACAGACAATTTTGTGACATCTTTTTCCGTCTTTGTTACATGCGTAATAGGAACATTTGTGCACGAGGTTTTCACAAATGTATGTTGTAGGACTATTTTTCTTACTCCTTGGTGAAAAAGTTATTTCCTCAGTTTAGCTTGATAATTTAAAGATAAAATTAAGACATTTGAAGTGAACTGGGACCTAAGATCTTGAATGTTACAGAATTGTACCCCATTACCGTGGACATACCCATATATATATATTTTTTCAACCTGATTGAACCTGAGATGGGATGACCTAACCCAGTGGCTCTTATACGGAGGCTGGTGCAATCAGCCTTGCCACCGTGGGTTGGTCATATACACGTTTTTACTGACGTCGCCGGTATAGAACATGTTACATTTATCAGCCTCCTCGATCTTTTCTATATAAGTCTGTTTTCAATACTGGAGAGACATTTTAACCAGGATCATAACTCTATGCAATGCCAGTTATCTTCTCTCAAAACAAAAGAAATATCTTAAGACAGATCTAAGAAGATAACTTAAGCAACAAATAGTGCAACAACATACCTTTCTGAAAACTCTGTGTACAAATTTCCTATTTAACGTATGTAACATAGGACACATACTTTGTGACATTTTTGGGTGTCCTTGTTACATACGGTATATTGGAAATTTGCACACAAGGCTTTCAGGAAGGTATGTTGTGGCACTATTCATTGCAGTTATTTAGCTGAAGTTATCTCCTTAGATCCATCTTAAGATATTTCGTTTGTTTTGAGAGAAGATGAATGACATTGTACAGAGATATAATCCTGGAGGAAAAGGTCTCTCCAGTATTGAAAACAGACACATATGGGAGTATGCTTTTCTTTTTGAACAGTATTACTATATTTGGCCCTGTAACGACAGTACCAATGCCCAGACTGTTCGGTCTATGACTGATATTTCTTGGCTGACATTTTGCTGTTTGCTCACGGTTTGAAAATTGTATATGGCTGTTTTTTTTTAAAACAGAAAACGTGCTCAGAATATAGCTGAGCAAGAATCGAAGGCTGCGGAACACGAGGCGTTGTTAACAGCTGTGTCGAGGTTTATGAAGGTGCTACACGACAATGACATCGACCATAGTGGTACCATCAGCAGAGAAGAGTTTGAAAAAGCCATGAAACAGGTTGGTGTTAGATGAAGCAGTGACCTGTTCTGTACACACGGCCGGGTTCACTTCCGGGTTCACTGGCGTATTATGCAGTCTCCCCGACTTGTGTTGATAGCAATGGTATATTACCGGTATCAATCACCACATAATTTTTCCCGTGTAAAATGGTACCTTTGTGGGACAGAAATTGCCAACTAAAGGTTCTTTTGTTTTTTTAAAAAATAGTTTGCAAATGATTTTCACCATTTATTCAACACACAAACCGTGCATGATTTTTAAGGTTTTGTATCTATGTGGCTGAAATTTCTACAAGGCAGTTTATCAACATACTCTTTAGTTATGCTGTTGTTTCTATTTTAAATCCCAATCTTTTGTCTAATAATTACACGTTCGTTGTTGTAGGAAAATTCAGAGTTTACAAAAGAAGACAAGAAGCGATTGTTTGGCGATAAACTTCGCGATACGGAGGCGTTGTTCCGGGATATTGACACGAAAGCAGATGGGGAGGTATATACATGTACAATAAGTTATAGCGATATTATTTTATCGAGGGTATGCATTCCGCTTGAATGATGTATGATTAGACAATTGTATATGGGTCATTCCATGAAGTTGAGGAACACGGTTTCCGTGTTACATCCACAACCATTTTTCCTTTTTGTTTTGCCCTTGACAACCCCATAAATCAATACTATTCAGAAATTCAAGCTGTTGGATGAGAGAAATTTAAAACATTCATTACTTGTAACAAAATCCTCATGGATTTAAATTTAGATGTCAGCTAAATATAATTTTGTTCAAATGTAGGTGTGACATTTGGTGCTTTTTAGCAGATTTTCTTGAATCACACAGAAATATAATCTAGAATCCTCCAAATTCAAATTAATAAGGATTGTTTAGTTTGAGAACTGTGTGTTTATTTCAAATTCAACATGAAAAAAATTGTAGTTGGAGTGAAAGCAGTTGAACTGTATTGGTTTCCAAGTTACATCCACAACCACCACTTTGTTAAATAATTCAAAATGGCAGCACTTTGTCAACACTGAAGACTCCCAAATTACCCCCAAACAGTGTAAGCCACCACACCATGCAACATCGCTATATAAATGGTGATTCATTGCTCTCTTATTGACCATTTTTGTGGAAATGAAGAAATATCACACTTTGTTCCTCAACTTCGTGGAATGACCCATATGCATGACAGACACACATTGTCACAGGAATAGGTGAAAACAGTTTTTAAAGGATACTAGCGACCTCTGTTGGAATGGCGGGATAACTAAACATCAAGTTGATCTCCTTGAACTTGTGCAAAAAAGATCACTTAAAATTATATTAGGTTCTAGTTATAATAATTATCAACACGCCATGGATATCGCTGGTATACCTACTTTGAGTAACAGACGAACTGAAATGTGTCTCATATTTGCAGTAGACCTGAGAACAAAATGGTAAGTTGAATAACATAATACCCATTCGTCCTATGGCTGATATAGGGTGCTAGAAAACCCAGCATACTTCAGTTGCTATGCAGAACAAATAGATTTAAGAACAGTGCCATCATGACCTTATTTTATTGATTTAATTAATTCAAACTGATGCCTGAACTCTTATTGGGGTCTTTTTAGTGTCGGGTTATAATGTCAATTAATGTACATTTTTATAATTATAGTTTGTAAGTTTCCTGGTTTAAAAAAAAAGTTTGTATCTAGATCTAGAATTTATTTTTAATTTGTTTAAATTGTTTTATTTTGTTGACTTGATGCAATTCAATCATTGATTGCCACTACTTGTCGTTGATGGAACAATAAACCATTTTATCTATCTATATACCTTGAAAAAAATACACATATTGAACCAGACGATATCCCTTACTTATTAGTAGTGTAGGAACAACCAACATCAGCATCTGTTTTTTCATAAGTCTTCTGGAGAAAATGTCTCAAATCCATTTTTTTTTAAAACATTGCAATGCAGCTTGCAGCTTATGGTGATTCCACAGACTGGAAGTACAAAATGTCCCAAGAAGAAGTTGTACATGAAAACGTCATCACGTTTAATTTAATTTAATTTATTTTGGAATAATTATACAAATCACCGAATTACAGACAAAACAATTACAAATGTATACAAATAAACACTGAAGATAGATGGAAAGATAACAGAACCCGTAACCAAATGGTTCACGCAGGATTTAAAAAAAAATAAAAAAAATAAACAAGTTTCAATCGAGGAGCTCTCCAAACTAATTGGATAACACATTTAAGTTAAATGATATAAATACAAAATAATTACTCAAAATGTAAAATAGAAAATGACAAATTTACTTGTAATCTTTCAGCTTACCTTCCGGGAACTGATGTCTTTTGCCGAGGGACAAGGTCTGGAAATCATGGAGTATTTCCGCGGCTACAGCCCGCTTGAAATCAATAACCTGAAGGGGTACTTCGGAGCCATCATGGAAACGCTATTACTCAACATGAAGAGGATTTTTGTAAAGGTATACAATGGAGTATTATCTGCATCTGGAAACATTAGTGTAGACCCTCGGGTAGACATTTAAATCACTGTTCTACTCCAAATATTAAAGAAGTTAAAGCCATTTTAGCGATTTTCAAGGTCAACGGTGGCCATCTTGGAATTGACCCAGATTTAATCAATTTCCGGTGGCTAGATTTTAGTAGACCTTTATCCTGCCATTCTCCACATTCAGTAGGACCAGAAACCGTTGAAAAATCTTTTGTTATAATTTTTGGGAGGTTAGGGTACTTTTTCTATAACTATATACAATAAATTCTTTACAAGTAGCGGCCATTTTGTAACGTCAGATTTGATCACTTTCCCGTGCTCCGTTTCTGTCCGTTTCTGTTGATATGTTGTTCAGCATGCTTGAAAGTACAGGAAATTACAATAAAACAATTTGTTGCAATTATTTTGAGGTTGGGGTATTTTTGGTACTATATTGACCCGCCTATTATGTGTTGCCATTTTGATGTATAACTCAGTTTTACACAGACAGTTTTACACAGACAGATTATTTTATTTTGTTCTGGAAAACTTTAAAAACGGCGTTATCTCCCTATGTGATTAAAGGAGCGTTACCAGATCACATTTTTTAAAGCTCCCATGGATTTTGAGATTTTGATACCATATCAATTTTCATATTTTTCTCATTACCATTCTGACATTTCGCGTTCCGTATATTTTCAAGGATATCGTCGAACACCCACCGATGTTTTGTAAACTCATTTTTTTTCTGGTTTCATATAAAGCAGTGCAGTAAATATACCAACCCTTTTTGCGTCCCCGTCCAAATTGGAGATTGCACATTTCCTTTTTTCTCCCATAGATAGTATTTTGGAGAGGTATTTTAAATGCTTGTTAGGTTTGAACGAAAAATATTTTCTGGGAAAATTTGGTCACGTCCCTTTAAAGAAAGGGACATAACACCTGTTTGAAGTTATCGACGAATTATATCAAAAATATTACCGATGTATTGCCCGGTGTATAAACCTTCATAAAAATCAGAGAATCTTGTTTTCAACGTCGGCAACCCAATTAATTTTGTTGATAAACTCTTCATCTAATGCAACTATATATGTGCTGCGTCATATTTGAAATTTTGAAAGGGCTGATGACGTCAACCATGCAATGATTGCATGGATGACGTAAAGATTGATTCCTTGTTTTCCGACTCTCATACGCACTGAAGTATGTAAAAATATGTTGTGTCCTGGCTCACGCCCTCTCAAGTCCGAGCGCCGAACTGCAAAAGATGGCGACTTACATGAAGCGTATAATAGGCAACCCTTTGCAAGTGTTGCCCTTCCTTTAAGGGTGTGTTTGATAAAACCAAGTGTGTTCCGAGAAAACAGTGGAAACCGTGCCCGTGCTTCCAAGAAATTGTGCAAAAGCACCGTCCTATGGTTCCTTGGCTATTATACGACATGAAGACATTATAGTTTCGTTTAATAGTTTAATCTTCTTTTTGTTGGTGCGGGCGTTGTGGTTTGTGAAGTGCTTTGAGGTATTTCACGTAAGGCGCTGTTTTAAATATATATTATTATTATTACATGTATTATTATTATTACATATTAGGGAGCCCTTTTAAAATATGCCGCGTGCATGCATTTGTATAAATTCCTTTTTCTTGTAAAAAAAATGTCATCTCGGGCAAAATCGTTGCATGGGACAGTTGGAACCACTTCCATCTTCCATTTGAGTGTTCTCTCAGCCAAAATTGTTGGGGCATTGTAAATGTTGGATATTGGCTTTTTAATCTGGTGTTATTTGGATTTTTGTATTTGGTAGAATTCAGATGTACAGCGCACGATCGGGATAGACACTGGCTACCTGGACACATTGGATTTCAAAATGGAGCCTGTCGACCAGGATTATATAGTTGAGGTAACATGTCCGAGTTGTCTGATTTCAATTGGAGCATTGTGGTGAAGGCTCTGAAAATTAGCCCTTTTTAAGTATGGCGGACACAATAGGAGGGCGCACTTTGAAGTGGGTATAAAATCGAATAAAATGCAATGTAACTGCATTTTTCACTCAGCACTTATTATAATTTTTGATAAATTCTGTCTCTGTATTATAATTGCAACATGAAAATCATGTTTTTGGAAAGAAGTACAATTGTTAAAAAAAATCATACCCAAATAAAATTGCACCCTCTCCTTTTGTTCCGCCATACTTCTAAAAAGCTAATTGCAGCCAAGATGTCAACAAGAATCCTATGGTGACCTCGGATACGGCAAAAGACAAGTGGCGGATCCAGCCTCATTAAAACACAGGAATATGTAACAATGGAATTCAGGGTATTGTATTCCTGTATTTTAATGAGGCTGGATCCGCCACTGAATATGTTCATGTTGGATGCTCAGTGAAAAGCATGAACAAGGGAAAGATAACTATATGACCTGTGGTTGCTGTTTACGGGACCTTTTCGAGAATTAATTTTGTGTGAATAGGAATACTTGTGTGATCTTTGCACTGGTTTACATTTGGTGTATGATATTTGGTATACACTGAGGGTATAACATCCCTTCCATTGCCCCCCCCCCCCCCCCCCGCCCCCTCCCCTCCCCCATTTTGTGTCTCAAACATCAAATGACTTTGAAAGGAATTATTTTCAGGTTTTTCAGGGCGTTGGCTTATTACCAAAATGGTTGAGTGTGCTGGGGGTGTGACAGTAGTGCGAAACCCTCTGCCACATCACTGCTGGCATTCTCCTGTAATTTACCGATTTTTTTCTAACTTCTCTGAACAGCAAGGCAAGTTGGGCTGCATTGCGTTTCTCCGTGAGCTCATCGCTGAGGGACGAATGACCCGCAGAACGTGATGAGTGACTGTATCGCACAATGCATATAGTTCCGACCTGTCAATCAACCGAACCCGCCGACCAATCACAGCAGAGCTAGCAGATATCACCCACATAGGTCAAAGTGCACTGTACGCTCACAACATCACGCGATGTTCTGCCCCATACAATTTGTACAGTGTTGTATGCGATGATTCGGGTGAATTTTTGGTTTCAAGGCCGGTCGTTTCGTTGTTCAAAGGTACGAAAGCACGTATTTCATGATATGACATCCCTGTATTACTGGCCCTTTACTCGGTGTGTTCTAAGATAACTGTCGACCCTGAAACATGAATACCTTTGAGTTTTCTACACTGAATCTGTGCTTTCCATTGAAAGTCCAATTGCTTTGTGCGTTGTGTGTCGCAATTTTGACGATAGCGTGTGAGCCATAGCAACAATATCCAAGGGGGCGGGGTTAACTGGGCAAAATCGGAACTATGCATTGATAGCCGTTGCAGCAGGCCTACCGGTAATCAGTATTCATGGCGCGGTACAACGTTGAGGGCACATTTATTTTATATCATTTATTATATAAAAACCTCAGCATTGTATCAAAGAGAGCAGGGGCGTAGGCTGGTGGGTGCACGGGGGTGCGGACGCTCCCCCTTCCCCGATAGCAGCATGTTCCGTTTTGCATTTGTTTCTTTATGATACCTGCAAGTGACGGAACTCGACTGTTGTCAAACACGATGGCCTGATTCAAACAGGGCCTATACCAAATTGAAGAAAATTGTCAAGGGGTGGGGTGGGAGGGGGCACCCAGCGCTAACCCCCCCCCCCCCCCCCCCCCCCCGCCCCCACCTCCACAGCGACTTTGGACCGATCACCCAACCTAACGACCTCGGCTTGTCAGGAGTTGGAGTTCCGCTTTCATGAAAATCGCACCCGGGACCAAACCAGCCTACGCCCATACTCTCCGGAAACTATCAACTCGATTCAGATTTGGTTGTTGATGCGTTTGAACCAAATTGCCCCGGGATCAACAAAATGAGAGGTACGAAACAAAAATAGATGACGTTTGTGCAGCTGATGATGAGGTAGTTACCGAGATTGACTGCCCATTTTTTTATGAAACCTACAAGCTTGTAACTTATTAAACTAATTTAATATTTGTCGAGCCAATTGTTTTAAGTTGGTCAATACGCTTAGCAGCGTTTCATCATTCACCTTGTGGCCTACCCATTCTAAATGTTGAGTGAACTAGCTGTCTCGTTCATACATTATTTACTGCTGAATATTTACATTTTCTTTTTTAAAGCCCAATACAACATTTGCAGTTAATACCCAAAATTTTACCTCGTGAGTTGAGGGGAAAAATATATGTAGGGCCTAATTGGTTTTGCTATAGAATCCCGCCTTCGCGCTATATGGCCCTCGCGTACGAGTGACTCAAGCATCATACTATATCTGGCAAATCGGGCCCGTTACCAGGGGGTGCACGCTGGCACATGATAACCGTGCAGTACCTGGAATACCTCACACATTACTCTATGTATTTATAAGCTGGACCATGTTGATTGAACATGTTTATCAGCAAATTCAAAGCTGACTGCAATAACCCAATATCTTTCTCTACTTTCTTGAATGCATCATTGCAGTTTGGAAACGTTCCAGCTTTCAAAGTTGACATCGATTTCAAGTCAAAAAACACGTTCCTCGTTATTTTGACGAAAATCCACGATGACTACATGTTTCAACATAATTTCGGATGGTCCAGCTTAAAAGTGCATAGAGTAATGTGTGAGGTATTCCAGGTATACCCAGCACGATATGGGGCCTATAAGGACTTCCCCCTGAACGCCCCTAATATGACTCAACACACTCTTCCCTTTTGTTAACGCCTCCACTCCCCCTAAAAAGGAATTCCTTGGATGTTTGAGACGCAATAGTGGAACAATGGAGGGGGGAGGCGGTGGAACCATTGACCCCCATATCGTGCTACATATGCGGTAGTCTGGTGCTTGACTCACTCGCATGCGAGGGCCATAGCGTGAAGGCGGGAGTCTAGGATTTATGCAAATATATCACGCAACTGGTCTATTTGCTTGCTGACACAGATTTTACAGAAGTTTTTATTTTTTCAGTCCTCTTAGAGGAGATACATGTGTACATTATAATGACAAATATACATGTATTTTAAACTCAATTCAGCTTATATTTTGTACAATAATCTTTAATTAGTGTATAGGGTGTATTTTTATTCATGTAGGCCTACGCATTTTGTATTCCCGGATGTACCTAATGAATTTGATATTGTATGAGAGTTGAAAATAAAATAAAGGTCCAAACAAATTATCAGTTGTCTTTTATAAAATAAATTCTCATTTTAAGCAAAATCAGTCCGAAATAGGACCCGGTAAATTTTGCGATTTTTGCATCTTCATTTCTTTGTTTGTTAGTGTACTTAACGTATGAGTAAAACCCCGTGTGAACGTGACTTTTTGTTGAACGTTACAATCGTTTGAACACCGACAACGAAGAAACAATCAAGTTAAAAGTTACATTATTAATTTTTATTCAAAAACGTTTACCACGCGTATACAGCATGGCATAACAAAGTCCCTAATCCAGCAATGATACCTTTTGTGCAAGGTATATGGTCATCAACAAAATATTGAAGGAAGTTTCTCAAAAATAAGGATTGCTGCTTTCCGACTGATTTTTGCTCAGTCGATGAAAACGATGGCGATTTTGCAGTACTAAACTGACTGAAAATGCGCTATAAAATTAATTCATTTAAAATTAATTCTTCTGCACAAAACTGAAACAGAGTTTCAATATCGAGGCTCAAAGCAGTGACGGATCCAGCCTCATTAAAATACAGAAATACAATGGATTTCAGGGGGTCCGAACCCCTGAATTCCATTGTATTCCTGTATTTTAATGAGGCTGAATTTCTTTGTATTCCGGTATTTTAATGAGGCTGGATCCGCCACTGAAGCCGGTTTTAATCGTGAAGGGATATAAATGAAACTGGCCATGAAATTGGTCAGGAAAAAACCATAGCCTACAAATACTTCTAACTCGGACGTCCTTTGTTTGGGTTGCTGGCATTTTCGCGGAAAAAGTCGTACTGATGTCCATGTCTTACGCACGACTGCACTTGGATTCACGCACTGTTTGCGATGACTGGGATAATCCCACGAAGAAAAAACAAATCGTCTCGTCCGTGAAGTGATTGGGAACAAAAACCTCGGTGTCCACGAATTTCCGTCCCTGTAAAAGTAGTCCGACGGGCTCAAAACGGTGTCCGCCACCAGATCGTAATCCCTATTGACCCTTTGCATAAGAGGCCATGACAGGGGGCCAGTCACATCGGTCACCGTGCGTCATGCACGAGCAGGCACTTTGTGGATCTATTGTCACATTATTTAAATATGAAAACCTGTCACCTGTCATGGCCGCCGATGCAGATGGTCTATTATATCCCCTCATTTTCCGACAGTTTCTCCAGGTCATGCAGTGTCCAGGGGGAAAGTAAATTCTCGCACACGAGTAGCCTAATAGCACCACAATGGAGCTGCATTTTTTTCCCGAGCTTGAGCGCATGGGTTTTCCCGCACATTATAAAACCTTTCCATTCAAATTAATACCCGGTTAACTTCAATTTCGTCCTAAGACGAGCAAAACGCGCAAATACAATTGATTTGGTCATTGGTCTTTCCAAATGATAAATGGTCAACCAATTTCAATATTTTGTCCATTCAATGTCGTAAGATTTCAATCGCATTCGTCTTGACTGATTATCATTTACATCATGTATTAAGGATTGATTTCGTTATTCTTCAGCCGATTTAAAGAATTCACGACCCAATGGCTAGACTGCTTTGCGGAATAACGTTTTAACGACAACTTTAATATCTTGTACTTGCTCTCATCATTCCAAATCTTCAACAAACATTACATGTCAATGTTATATAGGCCGACTTTAGGTATCCATAATTATGCATGTAAAAGTTCGTGTGTTTAAAATAGAAAGAAAATATGAAGACTTATAGAAATATCCCAAGTTATCATGCACTCCAGACAGTGACGAAGTCAAATGAAATATATGTGAAATTGATTTACGAGTGACGAAATTGTCGTACGTTTGGCAACTGCTGCCGACTAAATCAAATAATCATCTATGAAAAAGTATGTTAACGTACGAATAGATTGGTACCCGATCCTATCGCTTATTGCGAAAATATAAGGATCGGTAAGGGCGGCCATGACGGGCAGAAATCTGCCTGTGGTCACGTGGTTATTATTATTTTTGTTAGTGAGTGCGTATATTTTGCATTGACATTTGTAACCCGGCCGTGCGTGTCGAACATATCCAAATGTAAATAAAGTACATTGCCTAAAGCAAACATCCTGAGATCTCAGGGTATTGTATCGTCGCTTAGCAGAGTGGAAATCCACGCAAATCTGTGGAGTATTAAAGCCGGCTGTCGTGTTCGGACAACTCACGCCCGAGTCATTTTGATGTAATTTAATAAATTCGGTCATGTTATGCCGAAAAGAAACGATTTCTATACTTTCCAGAAATTGTATTGGGTCCTGTTCCTTATGACTGTCCCATTCCTACCAAAATTTCCGGCGACGATCTTAATTTACTCCGCAGTTTTTCAAATTAATAACAGGGATGCATGCTCACGAATGTAATGGAACGGAATCCCCAGTATGCTTTAAATAACAACCATTGCAATCGCCGACGCGGACAACGGCCAGCCATACCGAGTACATGTATCACATTCATGCACGGTTTTTACAATATGCGCGCGTGACATTTGAATGCCTGCAATTACGCACTGGCGTCCTGATTGGTCCAGCAGAGGCGACAATATTGATGTCGCTTGTTCCCCCGCAAAATGGGGCCGGTTTCAACAGGGCCTCGGTACGCAGGAGTTGGGGAGTGCGTTAAAGGGGCACTATTGCAAGAGGATGAAAGCAAAGGGCTTCACCAATTTTTAAATATAAAACACACAATGCGCACGCGCAAATACGACCAATCACAGATCAAGATGAAGCGCCTCTTACGTACCTGTCCTTATATTCTCCTATATCGGGACCCCTATGACGACATTTAAGAGGAGGAACAGGCCAATATCGACATTCTTGCGAAAGAAATCGACCAGTGCGGGCAATAGTGCGAGTCGGTCCCGTCCCATGTCCGGGGCTGCCCGGTGGGAGAGCACATAACTCCAGCTTTGTCATGGTCGGACAAGAAGGATGCAGGAAATGCTTTATCAGAGAACGCCATTTCCTGGTGGCAGGTGATGATTATAAGGAGGAAGTTAAGGCCCATCTTGTTACGGAGGACCAGGTTAAATTCTGTTCTGCTCCGGAGCTCCCTGCTGGTTTGAAAAAGGTATTCAAACAGTCTCATCCTACTAAAGCATCGAAAGACGACAAAGTCCATCAGGTCTCTCACAATTATTTGCCCCTTTTGCGGCTTTGTGATGCTCTGGTCGACCTAGAATGGCCCAATGAAGTATCCACTGACATGGTACTGGACTACCTTACTTCAGGACTCATTCTATTAGGTTCATCGAGCCATAGCAACATCTCGCCAACATGCCTTTGATGATGTGGTCGACAAGAAGATTTACGTCTTGAAGAAGAATTCTCCATCTATGGGTGAGCTGTTTGGAGAATCGCTCATGAAGAGTATTGAGGAGACAGAGAAGGCTAACAAGTTAGCAGCCAATATCACATATAAGGGCTCATCGTTCTCTTCTTAATCGAGAGGTACTAGGCGTTTCACGCCTTACCATGGAGTATCCAGAGCGTTCAAGTCACGCCGGTCTTCCAGGGGTTCCTTTCGCAGTTACGGTAGAACTCTCTATCAGAAAACGCAGCCAGGTAATTTTTCTTCAAAGCCTCGAAGTGCTAAGCAACCTTCATCAGATTCGTATGATGTAAAAAACTAACTCGTCAGGCTGTTTATCATCACACGTCTTATTCACAATTCCAGACATCTTCTGTCCCTCTTGCACGTCGTCTCCAATACTTTTGGAGACGACGAGTGGTTTCGTATGACCCTTGGGTCATCAATGCTGTTTCTGGCTATGAATTTAATTTTCATACGCAACCGTTTCAATTTGGTCCTTCTGTCACTCGTGTACAGACAGACAAACAGCCGAAATCTTTGACCAAAAGGTACATAATTTGCTTGAAAAGGGAGCAGTTACAATAGAGCAGCCGGTTCAGGGTCAGTTTTTATCTTCTCTTTTCACGGTTCCAAAGAAATCCGGAGAGCTTCGTCCAGTCATCAATCTTCCGTCTCTAAACAAGTTCATCCCATACGAACATTTCGAGATGGAAAACATCTCGACTGGATGACATCTATCGACCTGAAAGACGCATACTTCATGGTTACTATCAATCACGCTTACCGCAGATTCCTAAGGTTTTCATGGAAGGGAAAAATCTTCCAGTTTACATGTCTCCCCTTTGGCCTTTCATCGGCACCACGGGTCTTTACTAAAATGCTGAAGCCTGTGGCATCAACTCTGAGGGAAAGAGGCATTCGTTGTGTCATTTACCTGGACGACATTTATATCCTGGGGGCATCACATCAAGAGTGCCTGTCGAACACCCACCAGGCAGTGTCTCTCCTTCAGAAACTGGGTTCTGTGATGAACGAAGAAAAGTCTCAACTAACACCCCCACAGTCAGTGCAGTATCTGGGATTTATTGTCAACTTCAGGGAGATGACCTTATATTATCATTGAGCCAGGAAAAAGTGGACAATATTGTCTTCCAATGTCAACATCTCTTGGGGGAACTCTCCAGCCTAATAGGTAGAATGTCGGCAACGATTCAGGCAGTATTTCCAGCACAAATATTTTACCGCAATCTTCAGCTCAACAAAATTGCGGCTCCAATTGTTCCAATTTCACCAGAGGCAAAACACGAACTCCAGACATGGATTTAGTATCTACAGGTTTGGAATGGACGGGCAATCGTTCTCCAATCTCCGGACGTTGTCATTCAGACAGACGCATCCAAGGCAGGTTGGGCTGCATGCCTGGGCCAGAGGAAATTTGGCGGTCGTTGGACACCTCAAGAACAACGGAATCATATCAACTACCTCGAACTCCTAGCCGTCCTTTATGCCCTCAAGTCTCTTCTCTCAGAACAACAAGGTCTTCATGTACGCCTCAAGATGGACAGCTCTGTAGCCATTGCATACAATCACAAAGGGGCAACACACTCGATATCTCTCGCTCAACTGGCAGTAGAAATCTGGACATGGTCCCTGGAGAGGAACATTATCTTGTCAGCAGAACATGTGCCAGGTTACTTCAATATAACAGCAGACACTCTTTCAAGAGTTTTCAACGATCGGTCCGAGTGGCGTCTTCTTCCCGAAATATTCAGGGAAGCGATGCTGAGGTTGAAGTTTACTCCAGGGGCGGACCTCTTTGCAACTCGCCTAAATGCTTAACTACCGACGTTTGTCTCTTGGCTTCCAGATCCGATGACGCGGAAGGTAGATGCTCTCCTTCTCAATTGGAAGGGTATCATCGACTATGCCTTTCCCCCATTCATTCTCTCCAAATGCCTTCACAAGATCAGCGAGGAAGAAGCTGCTCATGCCTTCATCACTGGCTTACCCATTGGTCAACACCACTTGGTTAAGCGTTTCTTCAAAGGTGTCCTGAACTTGAGACCACCTCGACCCCGATATTTCAGTACCTGGGATGTTGCTTCGGTACTTAATCTCATTAAATCATGGCCAGACAACAGGAGACTGGACATCAAGCAGTTAACTCTGAAGCTTACCATGTTGATTGCTCTTGTCTCTGCTGGAAGATGTTCCTCTTTGACGGCTGTCGACGTCTCGCAGATTACAAGATGTTCAGATAGGAAATACATATTCTGGTTGACTAAACCATCAAAGAGAGTCTCTGTTGCCAAACCTTTCCATGAAATAGAAGTTCCGTGTTGCCCTATATATAGTTCAAGAAAATTATGTGCATCACGCAACCTGGAGGAATACTTGAAAAGGACGGAACCTTACAGAGGTAGTGGCCATTCAAGAATGTTTTCCTTTCACACACCAAACCCTATCATACAGTGGTCCAATCTACAATTTCGAGATGGTTGAAGGATGTCATGTTTCAGTCAGGAATAGACACATCTATCTTCATTTCATTTCATTTCATTTCATTTCATTTCATTTATTATTTCTCAGGAGAACAACAAACGTGACAAAGGACACTACGAGCAAAAATACAAAAAAAACCAAGTAATTTTGAAAACGAGAATGATAACACCCCTGAAGGATTGCCAAAAAGCGAACTTAATCACTATCTGGTGGCTCTCCCATAATGCTATCAATTACAGCGACAGACAATAAGTACGGCGATCAAAAAGTGAAACTGCATGTTAGAAAAAATTAAAACAAAAATATATAAATCTTCAAGGCACATTCTACACGAAGTGCCTTAACCTCTGCTGCTGCAGTTGCTGGTGCCTCTACCAATGACCTCAGCTGACTGGTCTTCAGCTACCACCTTTATACCACAGACAATCGATGTCTTCTTCCTCAACTTTTGGCCAGGCAGTGTTGGCGTCGGCATAAGTGCTTTGAAGTCTACAGGGTGAGTCTATCCGGAATTAGCGTAATATAATTCAAAAATTACATAAAGGTACTTACCTACAATTTAATATTAAACCTGCACATATCCTTTAAACCAAGCGGCTTTGTTATAAATTTGCATAATAATGAGAGCTTTCAAGGGTGGATCGGATTGTGTCACAAGGGACAAATCTACAGGGTGAGTCTATCTTCCATTGGATTATATATTTTAAATTATATTGCAGGTAAGTACCTTTATGTAATTTTGGAATTTTGGCTGCAAATTATTTACCCAGCATACCTCCATGCTTGTACGATGTTGACAAAAGGCTGCTGACCTAGCTGCTGCCTCGGGATCTTGGTTGTTTGCTCTCGTATATATATGATGAACGCATGGTGACCGGTGACTCACGACCCATTCAGTAAAGGCTGCGTGCAACCTATAGTAGAGGTTCGCGTTCTCTCGTTAAGGACGGTATACGTTTCAGTTTCGCTCGTGTTGTGACACAGAAAAGTAAAGCCGTTTAGCCCCAAAGTAAACACTCACTGAAACCCAACATGAAAAAAAAGTTCGAAGTTGTACAAACCTATCGGCGGGAAGGATGACGAGACAAATGGCGTGAACCAGCATTCCGAGGGTATAAGCGAGTCGGTCGCGATGAAACGGGCCGTGTCCCCCGCTGCCTCCTCGGCCAGATTTCCGGCGATTCTCGATGCCAAGCAGAAGGAAGAACTCCAGGACTACGCGTTCTCCTTCAACGCCGTGGTCGTCGAAGGAGGCGGCAACAAAGGTCTATCGTCAGTGGGAGCCATACGGGTATGTAATAAATGCAATGTGTGTGTGTTATTAAATGTAATGTGGGCCGTATTGGTTGCAATATAAACTTGATCGGTGCACTAGCTGTAAATAATTTTACAGTGGAAGGTGGTTTGGCTTAGGGAGAACTTATTTCCTTCCTCCATGGGAGAACAAATGTGAATTGGGGTTTGTTTTGCAAAATAAAATATGACGATTTTACTTGGAAAAACTCATGTTTTGTACACGAGGCCTTAGGTGATATATCCGACTTGTAAATTCTTCCCAACGTTGTGGATGAGGTCTAGTTTCTGGAAACTGTTTATGCTTCATAGCTCCTTCTTGTGCTCCTTAGGGAGTTGAGAAGGTTGAATTAAGGAATGTTATCAAGAGTCCAATGACCAGGGATAATATTAATAGGTATTTTTTTCATATACATTGACACGGATTTGGGTAAATTTATATGTTGGAATCGATAGCTTATTCAATTCTAAGATATACTTCCCACTGACACTTCCGTCGCAAATGTTGCATTTCTCAGATAAATAAATGATAAAATTACTGCATAAAGTAATGCACAAAATGACGTGGCGAGCGGTCTGTGCGTAAGCGCGACAACAGAGGGCGCTGCGCGCGCGCGTGAATGGTTATCTTGTGCACTAACTGAAGGCAATTTTTGAGGAAGAAAACGTGATTTTTCTACAGAAAAGCAACATTTGCGACAAAAGTGCAAGTGGGAAGTATATCTTAAAATTACATTATGTGTTGATTCCAGGAGGTAATTTCCTTAAAATCTTTGTTCAATGTATACGAAAAAAATACCGAATTGATAATCGGTTAACTTTAATTTTGTTGCGAAAATTCCAGACTTTGGATTTCTTATGTTTAATTTGGTCGTTCATGTACGTATTTGTCCAAACCATTTCGTACGTTTGCATACTTTTTCGAAAAAAGACTATTTGATTTCGTTGTCAGCAGTTGCCAAACGTAGGACAAATGAAGCGATTTCGTCATTTGGAAACTTTAAATTTCACAAGTATTTCATTTGAATTCGTGGGTCGCACTAAAAAGCGTCAACACAGCGTCAACACAGGAAGCAGAACTAGGCCTACATGTGTTACTAGGCCTACTTTTTTTGTTATTATTCTTTCCTGGTTGTCCTACTAAGTAATGATGGAAAGAATGTTACATTCACCATTTTCAAATGGGATATCTCAATAAAACTTTAAAAGGCAATAAAACTTAAAAGGCAATATTGCGCGTCACCGGCAACATCAAGGTAGCATGAGCTACAGAAAGGAATCTTCTAGATGCTTAACTTTTCAGATACATTATTCAAATTCCTCTCAAATAATCTTCTTGATGGTCAGCTATAACAGGGGCGGATCCAGGAATTTTTCCAGGAGGGGGTTTTGCCACCAGGGAGGGGTTTTGCCCGTCAGATTTTTATGTCAGCTTGTTTCGGACAGGCGGACACGCAAAAAATGCATTACATTATATTTTTTGGTGTCGTAGCAGGGGGCGGGGTTTTGACCCCCAAAACTTCCCCTCTGGATCCGCGCCTGTATAAATATGTGAAATGAAATGCTTAACTATAACATATGGTTTCTGCTTCTCACGGCCTTGTCATAATTTCTGTACCTGTGCTATTTTCACTGTGACAAACGTACGTTATTATGTTTTCCCAATTAAATTTTATATTAGGCCTAATGTTTACTTTTTTGAAAATGCAACTACGAACAACGAACGGGTTAAATAAGTTGTGAGACGTCATGCAAACTGCCCAGTTCTGCATAAGAACAACTGTAAAATGAAATCTAAACGAAGTCTGTTTACTTTGTTAACGATGTACGTCAAATTGATATTAAATTTTGGATTAAAAATCATTCAAATGTACGGCCTATTATAGGATTTTTTTTTCAAACTTTGGGTCGGTTTATTTGGAACTTCCACAGAATTAGGAAAAAAGGCCGGGTCCATGCCTTTTAAAACAAAGTAAACATTAATGAATTAGATCCGAGTGTATTTTCCGATTTGTATTGTTTCTTCATATTTTACTTGTTGCACTTAGTGATATTTTTACTTGTTGCTCTTAGTGATTTTACACAATGTTTTAAACTTTTTCTCGCTCTACAGTAGGAACCATCGGATTTTTTTAAAATTTAACTTATGAGGCTATACACCCCGTCTAATAAAACTATAAATAAATAAAAAGCCCGAAGGACTAACATGAGGATTACACTCCAAGAGTACACATCAAGACAGCAAAAAACATCCATTTAAAATATTTCATTTCATTTATTATTTCGCAAGAATAAAAACAATAAGTGCAATTTATACAATAATGTAAATACCAACGAACAAGTACAGAAAATTAAACAACAAAGGCAATTGCAGCGTAAACACAGCATTCAATTGTTAGTCTTTGCAGATATTTTTAACACTGGCGACCCCGGCCGCGTCCCTCTCTGTTGGTTTATTGTACAACGCTATCACCCTTTAGAATAATGGTATGGTCCGCGCTGCCACTGAGGCAACATGGCGGGTGTTCGGCAGCCGATTTCGGAGCGGCACGGAGAGCCAATTTTCTTGAACTGAAAATCGCGATTTTCAGACGTTTAACCTATTGATTTTAAGCACAAATCTTGTTTCTGTCCATACTGTATGGGTTACATACTGCTTTTGTCAATTTTAATGCATTTTGGATGTGTTGACGCTGTGTTGACGCTGTGTTGACGCTTTGGAGTGTGTTGACGCTTTTTAGTATGACCGGAATTGGTCAGTTCGTTGTATGATATCTTTCGTTATTTCTACAAATTGTCCTTTGTTTTAAACACATTATTCTTTTTACATGCATAGATTATGCCTGCCTAAACTATAACAATGACATGTAATGTTTGTTGAATATTCGGAATCATGGGAGCAATTAAGTGCAAAAAAAGTTGAAACGTTGTCCTTAAAAACTTGTCCACAAGGCAGGGGTTGTAGTCGAGTCTATCACAAGTCTTTGACATGTCCAGACAAGTCCCGCACAAGTCTGTCACAATTCCAGTGAAAAGAGGCAAAGAATGAACACGCACTAAAGAAAACCTTTGTTGGAGTTCATTTGAATAGCTTGTGACTTGAATTAAGACCCAGGGACTTTGTGAAGGCTTGTGAGGACTTGTGATGGACTCGACTACAACCATGACCCTATCCGCCGGATTTGATCGATACATTTATTCTTTAAATGGGTTGAACAAAGACGAATTCAGTCGTTACGTGATGTAGCTGATCATCAGTCGAGACGAATTCAATTGAAATCTTATACGACATTGAATGGACAAATGTTGAAATTGGTTAACCATTATTATTTTGAAAGACCAAAGACCAAATCAATATTATTATTTACACAAAAGGCGGGAAACATTTTGTTTGGGCAGATAAGGCCACACTTGTGACGGTTTTATTAACCAACTTTTGAAACAAATTTGACAAATAAATTTTTTATTCCAAATAAATCAAAGAAACAGTAACACCTGCTTGCTGTTCCTTGATGTTGGAGGTATGGTATCAGTAGCCCCTGCTTGCTGATACCAGACCTGAAATATCAATTTACCACTATGTACACAAATGATATATGATAATTGACAAGTCATTGTTCAAAATATAAATGTGTCCTGTTTATAGGGATGCTACATTCAATATTACAGGACGTACCCAATTAAGAGAAATCCCCCACCTTATGAGCGCTGATCTACATTCCTACATTAAAAAACCCCAAGCTGCCCATTTCCTCCGTATTTCTTGGGGAAAAAGTACAAAATGTAGATCAATCTCAAAATACTGGCCAAATCTGCCCAACGGGGAGGAGGTCGGGGTGGCGGTGGTACGTCTGTTCGAGACGGGGGCCACATCACGCACTCACTATTAAAACTCACGTTGACTGAACACATTACTTTGCCTCTAGCTGTCGCGCCCGAGTGACTCAACATACCACGGCTCTATTGTTAGCTAATCTTGACAATAGGAGGCCAACCCAACCGTATTACGTTCTTATCCCGCCTTCGTGTAAAGTGCCTTATAGGCGGCGCCCATAAGTTTTATTTACACAAAAGGCGGGAAACATTTTGTTTGGGCAGATAAGGCCACACTTGTGACGGTTTTATTAACCAACTTTTGAAACAAATTTGACAAATAAAATTTTTATTCCAAATAAATCAAAGAAACAGTAACACCTGCTTGCTGTTCCTTGATGTTGGAGGTATGGTATCAGTAGCCCCTGCTTGCTGATACCAGACCTGAAATATCAATTTACCACTATGTACACAAATGATATATGATAATTGACAAGTCATTGTTCAAAATATAAATGTGTCCTGTTTATAGGGATGCTACATTCAATATTACAGGACGTACCCAATTAAGAGAAATCCCCAAAAGGCAACATCTTGTTGCCCGGCAACATCTTGTTGACCAAAAAAACCCAGACAAAGTATTGATCATAAACAAATTATGGCAGAACAGGGCATTGTCGGATGTAAGATTTAAAGGCATCCGACGACCAGCGACCCAATACACGAATTTCCGCATCTGACGCCCCCAACGAAGCGGCGTAAGAGGCCGCCCCGATTCGGAAACTGTGCGATGTATATAGGGACGGGTTTAAACCGACAAATGCCAGGCAACGGCTTAGTTGTCGGCAGTAGTATGTGCGAGGTACGGGTTTCCCGTTCAAAAACTGGAAAAGAGGACCTTCAGATTTCTGACTAGAACCCATATATTCTTCTAACGCCGTGACAGGGCATACCTTTCTGCAACCCTTCCTGTCCAGGATTACTTCAAAACGTCTACCTGAATTGTTGTGCTTAAATTTACAAAGCACAATGATTGCTCGTTGCGTAGTCACCGTTACCTGATCAAAACAAATCAAACTTGACGAAGCTGAATTTGCGGTTATCTCACTAATCCTGAGAAACCCGAAAAAAGACGTGGTGAACATGGCCGTGAGCAAAGTCCGTTCATAGTGGTTGCTATTTGTGTGCTCTAGGGCCTGTATTAATTGCAACAGCACAGGTAAGGTAATCGGTAAACGCTTGTCGCCTTTGGGTGATAATTTCAGAGCACCAGCTAAAGCCTTTTGGACCAAGAAGGACTGTGTCGGGTTGTGGCCCTGTAAAAACTTATGTACATAGCTGATCGCAGAAACATATGTAACCGTGGTGGCGCTTGCCATTCCAAGTGTACTTAAATAAGATATAAACCTCGCCACTTGTAACTCGGAGATAGGTAGAGTTACAGGAATGCCCACTTTGCGATAGAATTGTGATAACAAGGACCAGGCCCTTTTATAGGTCTGGTGAGTTGATTTAGCGAGTGAAACATGTAATATATGTTTTAGGTTATAATCAACCTCTCCAGTAGTAGCTGTACTGGAACAGTGCAGGGCTCTGCTTGGGCCTTTGGACAAATCGCCTGGAATTCGGAGACCTGTAAACGAGACAATTTATCGGCCATAGTATTGTAGTGGCCAGGTATATGGCGAGCCCTAATTAGTATGTTGTTTTTAAGGCACGTGAGAATGAGTTCTCTTAGCAGTACCATGATTTGGCGATTCTTACTGGTTTGGCTGTTAATAATCGCTACAACCGCCTCGTTATCACAATTAATGCAAATGCGCTTATCAGCCAGTTTGTCACCCCACATTATCATAGCTACCACAATCGGATAAAGTTCTAGGATCGAAATATTAAGCTTAGCTTCGAATACTCGCTGAGGCCACGCACCTGAGAACCAATTGGCCCCTAATATACCACCATAACCTAGCGATGCAGCAGCATCCGTGAACAACTGCAAACCATCAGACGAAGCCCAATCGTGTAAGAAAAATGATTTTCCATTGTAGTTACGCAAAAAGGATTGCCACACCCTCATATCGTCTTTTGCTTCCTTGTTTAGTCTAATATGGTGATTGTCTCTAACAATTCCTTTCGTAAGATCGATTAATCTCCGTAAGAAGGCTCTGCCAGGTACAACCGTGCAATTGAAATTCAAAACACCAATTAAAGATTGCATTTCTTTCAAATTGGCGGAGCGTCTGCGCAAAAGATTGTCTAACAGGTTGACCGCTTTTTGAATTTTTTCATACGGCAGCCGAGGCATCATTTGCACTGTATCGAGCTCGATACCTAAAAATGTCATGCAAGTACTGGGCCAAAATGTCTTCTTTTGCGAAATTGGTACCCCAATGTGCTCGCACATGAGCAAGAAAGATCGCAGATCTGCTTCACAAGCCTTAGCGGAGTCATTGATAAAAAGGAAATCATCCAAGACATGAACTACGTGACGGATTGAAAGTTTGTTCATCGCAGCCCATTCCAAAGATGAGCTGAATTCTTCAAAAATAGCACATGAGGAAGAGCAACCCATAGGTAGACAACGGTCGAAATAGTATTGATTGTTCCATTTAAAACCAAGAAGGTGAATGTCCTTAGGATTAATTGGGATTATCCTGAAAGCCGACTCGATATCAGTTTTTGCCATAAAACAACCCGGCCCCAACTCCTTGATGGAAGACACGGCTTGATTGATGCTCGAGTACTGTACCGTCGATAGTTCATGGGGAATACCAGAATTGACTGAAAAGCCTTTCGGGTAAGATAAGTGGTGAATAAGTCGGTATTCCCCAGGGTTTTTCTTGGGGCATAACCCAATTGGGGAGATACAATACACATCTGACAGCGGCCTCTCTATAGTGGCCCGAATAGTCGATGTTTTGCCAATTCACTCTCAAATTTGCTAGAAACAATATCAGGCCTATCCATAGCCGATTTAAGGTTGGGAGACTCTTTTGCGGTAGGTGACCCCAAATGTCTGATGGAAAAACCCTCCGTAAAGCCTTGTGTGAGGTATTGAAACTTAGAAGCACAGTACCCTTGCAAAATATCGGCTAAATTACTAGGAATAACCGGAGTTGGAAGTTGTCCGCGCATCCGTTCTTTTGGGGCAGATGGATCCATGGCATTTTTGCTTAGCCTTGCAGAAGCAACATTCGTGCGGATATTCGCAGTTAAAGCGCTGACACTTGCCATTTTTTTGGTATCCAAAACACGACCCTGAAGGCCAGAAGTTCCTTCTTCTGTCGAATTTGAACTTTGTGTCTGTGAGTGGCCGTCGTAACCGATATCTACCCCCCGAAGAGGGCACGGCCTGAAAGGGTTTGTTAAGTGGTTTGAACGTAGAATGGGCCGGCCGACAGGTATCCCAAAGTTCATAATTCAAAGTATTCCACATTGGCTTAGGTAGGGTCGGGATCCACTTACAAAATTGAGAGTCGTAGAACTGCCAATTGCCACCAAGGGCATGCAATCTGCGGATGCGCTTGACATATGCTAGGAGCTGGGGGAGGCAACCATGCTTGGTAGTGTAAATTGCAACAAAAACATAAAACGCATCCATCCACTTTTCAATTGTGTCAACCTTGGGATGTGTTTTTCGATACTTTAAGTTATGGTGGTTATCTACATAAATACGAGATGTGACCTCACTGGCTGGAGGATCCCCCTCTTCACTCGTCTCGCCCAGAAGTCGATGCAAATCCACATACTGATTGGATAAAATTGTATCCCTTACTTTGGCATCGACTCCAAGGTCTAACGGTAGAGAGAGGGATCGGAAACTGGGAAGGCTGGGGTCGTTCATCTCACCGTCCAAGTCATCACTGGCCCCGATGACTTCGTTGATGTGGTCCGTAACCAGTTCGGGGAGAGAAACGTTATCCATCGACGGTTGAGGAACCACGGGTGTACTACCGGGTGAAGATTTGTCCTTGACCAGCTGAGCCATTAACTCTTGAATAGCGGACATGGACCCCTCAATCGCGTGAATGGAAGATTCGATAGCTCCGATCTTGTCAGTCTTTTTGGTGATGTCATTTACTTGCTTCCTCAGCTGTTGGAGGTCACTGTTGACATCGGCAATTGTGAGCTTGGTACGTTTGGTAGCTCTCTTTGCAGTATCGAGGGGGTGTGACACCTTGCGCTTCACCGACCGGGTGACTGGTCGTCCGGATACACCTGGCAGAGGATGGTCATCGTCGTCTGATGCCAACTGGACCAGAGAAGGGACGCTGTCAACACAAGGAGCCGGAGGGTGTTCTGGTACCGCATGATCTTGGCAAGGCGGCGAGTGCACGATGGCTGTCACCGTATGGGTTTGACGTGCAGGACGAGCTCGCTGAGTAACTGCCGATGGTGGAGACTGAATCACCAAGTCCGCTTCCAAGCGCTTCGCCCGAGCCCGATTAGGATCCCTCCGTGGTGGCATAATGACACAATGCCCCACGTACTATAACGTAACTGGATGAAAATACGAAAACATTTGCAGTCAGCTAGGCTCTTATCTAACCTGTTAACTACGGCATTGTCATAAGAACTGCACAAACAAAAACAATAACGGGTGGGTAACAACCCCAGCCTGGAGTACTAAAAGAGAAGGCCCCCGGCGGGTACAACACACCGCTTGCACACTGAGTGATATGGCCCTGGCGGGTGCAAGACATCGTCTGAAATATCAAGCGACTGAAAAGGGGGCACCAGCGGGTACAACACACCGCTTAAAACACCGAATAATAGGGCCATTGGCAGGTACAACACACCGCTTGAAACCACAAGTGATAGGGCCCCAAGCGGGTACAACACACCGCTTAACATTTGGGTGAGATGGTCCACAGCAGGTACAACACACTGCCAGTGTAACACAAAAGCTCACCATTTTTTAATTTATTTATTATTATTATTTTTTTGTTTTTGTTTTTTACATACTTTTATGTGTGGCGAGTAACCCTGCGATGATAAACGTGCCACAAAGCCCCTCGAATAGACCTGTACAGTCTGGTTAAGCCTGTGGCATTCAGGTGTACGCCATCTTGTGAAATCAAATTCAAGGTGGAGTTCCACAACCTAATGTGTTTCCAAAATAACCCGTACGGAAGGGCATTGAACAACTTCGAGGTCATTTCATTATACTCGGCAACTTTACTGTTAAAATTTGGGTCCTTGGTACCATGAGGTTCCCGCTTTAAAACTTGCCCCACAATGACAAACGTGCAATCGGATATGCGGTGTATGTCCTGCACCAAATCTATTAACTGTGCCGATACCACAAAAGCTGGCATGCTTTCATTATCAAGGTCATTTGTCCCCAACTCTATGTAAACGATATCAGGTTTGTCCCGCAAAATAGTCGGGAAGAAGGAACGGCGAAAACGAGCAAAGTTGCCACCTGATTGGCCAAAGGTGGACACCTCAAGTTCCGAGGCATCTAAATTGTAATTAGAATTGAACCTGGGGTCATTCGCATTACGAACGAACCATTCCAAATGCTTAATAAATGAATGGCAAAAAATCATAGCTGAAATTGGCGCCATGTCTGGGAATTATCCGCCCAAATTGCACCTCAAGGTTTCTGCCGTCTACCTTCTTCAAAAGAACCCAGTAGAGGATAGGGAATAAGGGGTATAACTATGAATGATTACTACTTAACTTAGCAATCGATGAATCCTGCCTTGTGAACACGGCACACTACGTCTGTTCGAGACGGGGGCCACAGCACGCACTCACTATTAAAACTCACGTTGACTGAACACATTACTTTGCCTCTAGCTGTCGCGCCCGAGTGACTCAACATACCACGGCTCTATTGTTAGCTAATCTTGACAATAGGAGGCCAACCCAACCGTATTACGTTCTTATCCCGCCTTCGTGTAAAGTGCCTTATAGGCGGCGCCCATAAGTTTTATTTACGACGTGAATTTAAACATTTAAAATGATTTTTGAATCCCGAGTTAGTTGACGTTATCTTATATTTTGGTGTCAGGCATCAATGCCTCCACTCAATTAGAAGCACACGCACCACGGATGCTTCTAATTGAAAAGATAACCTACTGCATATAAATCAAGGCAATAACTTTACTGACCTCGCTGAAAAGCTGAATAACTCGGAACAATGGTTTGATATGTCCTCAAATTTTAGTGAACCATATGACAGAAAATTCCTATTCAAGTGCAAGATAACAATAGATCTAACTGTCCTGAGGTGACATCTTATATAGCGCACATATCTATCATTATTATTATTATTATTTATTCGGCCAATACATCAACAACAAAAACAAGAGCGCACAAATTACATGCTGTGAACAATAAACAAAAGTTACAAAAGAAAGCGCAATTTACGATGTAATACTGAATAATGCAGAGAAAATAGACAGGAGTGAACTAGGACAAAACAGTCCAAGCCGGCCAGGGTAAGCAAAAGTGAACCTAAACACTGTAGCCCTAAAGCCTGCTTACCCAAGCTTGATCTGTTCACATAAAGAGACAAATATAAATATTTTTTTAATTAATAAAACATAGAAAAACAATATATATTTATATAACGGCAGATTAACTTGTGGATAAAATAAGGTGTTACAGAAAAATGCAATTAAAATGATATTTAGTACGAAAAAAAATCAAAGTGATAATATGTGTGTGGTCAGGCAAATACATTTAAATGTAATGAATGAAATTAGAATAACAAATTGGCAAGAATGTGGAATAAACATATTAAACACTCATTTGTTTTTTTTTAGTTTTTTGTTTTTTTTAAATACCACAGGAAATATTGTACTAAAGTGTGACGTCAGTTGCCATGGCAATTGGGTCTAAACACGTCCACCGGTATAGCACAGGAAAACAGTTCACTGGATTCAGTGTAGACCCAACAACCATGGCAACACACGAAGGGTGACGTTTTCACTTAGTAGTCTATTGGCAAAACACAAAACACAAAACACAAAACACAAACACTAACACAAACTCATGCGAGATACTCATGCATGGCACTTTAGAAGATCACTGACCTGGTCATTGGGCACAACTCCCTAGGGAGCCCTGACAAGCTTCAAAGGCTGCAACCCTTGCAGGTACTCAATATTACTCCTGGGTGGAGGGAGGCAGCTTAGGACAAAGTGCCTTGCCCAAGGGCACACGCTCCATGGTCGCGGCTAGGAATCGAACCCACGACCGCAGAATTAGACACGCTTTTGAGTTCAATGCACCAAACCGGCCATATGGTACTCCATGTATATGAGATATTTTTTACACAGATTTGTTACTATGCACATCCTCAATGTAGATAACGCCGTTTGCAACGTGCAGTTTTCCAATCATGTACTCGATCTTTAAAGGCAGTATAGGCCTACATGATTGGTATCTCGAAAATCATAAATTTTACGCCTATCTTACACAACATAAACATGATGACCGTAGAAAACTTCCCCTGAAATGGTTTTGTCCGAAGTGCTATAGTCTTTGAGAAATGAGTAAAACAATTAGTTTTTGTCTCATGAGACGAAAATTTAATTCGCCCCAAAACCATTTCGCCCCAAACCACTTCGCCCGAGTGTCATTTCGCCCCAAATCGCTTCGTCCAAACACTACATCGCCCAAATGCTACTTCACCCCAAAACCACTTTGTGCACAGGCCGTGGTTCAGGGCGAAATGGTTCAAACCTTTTTTGACTGTTTTCTCAAAAGTTAGACTAAGTACGGAGCTGGTTTTTTCTCAGGTTGGTTTTAATCATGCATATCTTCAATCACACATGGGGATACTACTATTTGTAACAGTTTACCAATCGTGTATACTGTCAGAAAGACATGTCTCCATCGGAAACGTTTCATTCCTTTGGGGAAAGTGGTCCTGAATTTACAGGCCTGTATATTTTACCAAACCACAGGGGACATATTTTAACTCTTTTTTATAATTAGGATCCGGGTGTCGGACAAAGAACCACTGATCATGTGGACCGGTTCTTCTTCACAAATCCGACTATACTTGCCACAATAGGTGGAAAATATTGTGGCGACCTATAAATTATTGTGGCGACTTGCCACAATATAGGTTGCTTCAACATATTGTGGCGACTTGCCACAATAGGTTGCGTGACCAGGACCCAATTTCATGGCCCGTTTTTTTTTTTAAAGTACTCCGTTGCAAAGTTTCGTGTTTAGTTAAAAAACAAAACAAATGGAAAGTGACAGGTGAGATCTCAGTTGGTGACCTGTTTTGATAATCGCAATTTTTCTGTTCTCAATGAAAATAACTGCCCCCAAGAAGGTGTGGGCGCAAGCCGCGATGGGGGTCCGTTTAAAAATGTGTGACACAGGTGTTCAACATTCTTCTTGCGTCGGTTAACAAAAGAGAAGAGTGTGTTGAGGTATAGGGCAGTATATAAAACAGATTGGTTGAATTAACCAATATATTGGTCAAATTCAACCAATGTGGTTGGTAGATATGTGTCCAACCAATCTATTGGTTAAAATAACAAATCTGATATGGTTTACTTTTTCAACCAATCCATATTGGTTAGAATACTAACCAACATCTCTTGGTTGTTTATTTAACCAATCCATATCGGTTAGAATACTAACCAACATGTCTTGGTTGTTTAGTTGACCAATCCATATTGGTTACGATATTAACCAACATCCCTTGGTTGTATATTTAACCAACCCATATTGGTTAGAACTTAGAATACTAACCAACATGTCTTGGTTGTTTAGTTGACCAATCCATATTGGTTGGAATATTAACCAACATGTCTTGGTTGTTTATTTAACCAATCCATATTGGTTAGAATATTAACCAACATGTCTTGGTTGTTTATTTAACCAATCCATATTGGTTAGAATACTAACCAACATGTCTTGGTTGTTTAGTTGACCAATCCATATTGGTTGGAATATTAACCAACATGTCTTGGTTGTTTATTTAACCATTCCATATCGGTTAAAATATTAACCAACATATCTTGGTTGTTTATTTAACCAATCTAGATCGGTTAACGTTTTAACTAATCCATAACCAATCTTGATTGGTTAAATTCCCAGCCAATACATATTGGTTAGAATACTAACCATTTCATATTGGTCAAGACAACCAATATATTTGTTAAAGATAACCAAATATATTGCTTCAAAAGACCAAAAAATGGTCTACATTAACCAATTATAATGGCTGGAATGACCAATATTATTGGTTAAAGTTGCCAGGCAAGTGGTTTGGTTTAATTTGTTTACAGAACAACATGATTTAATATAGACCAACATAATTGCTGGGGTTCATCCTGTACATGTTTTATTTTAAAGAATGTCGCTGCATATACATTTAAAATGGACACCGAGCATGGATTCACATAGTCTTTACAAAGACGTTAACTGTCTGTGTTTGTCACACTTGCATGCCCAATAGAGGGCGCATTTCAACTGACTGTATTTGGACTGTCGACGTGTGGATTTGGACTCAGTTAACGTCTTTACGATCTTGGCATTTGAGGGCGGGACCAGACTATGCTAATATTAGACGATATATGCATTATTCATTGCGTGGTTGATGATTGACGGAAGATTGTAAAATAATGTATGCATCAGCAAAGAGTTCGCAACGCGTAAGATCAACAGGTCAACTGTTCGGTAAACATACACAGCACTTGCCGTACATGCCGAGCTGTTTTAGGGGAGATTAACCAGCTTCCGCGTTGTGAACTGAGCCTCAGATCTAGAATGACTGAAGCATATGCCAAATAGGGGAACTAGAATCCAGAGGGGAAGTAAGGTCAATGAAAGTTCTCCTAATATAAAGAATGCAAATCAAACAATCCAAGTCTTTTATTGTTCTAGCTCTCAGATTTTTATTTTGGTTATAAGTAAGTGGAATTTTTAATGTTTGCACTTAGGTCCCAAATATCCATTCACAAAAGTACCAGCATTTGGACTTAATGTCGAAGATAAAAAAAAAATTAACTTTGATTTTAAATTCTCCAAATTGTCCTAACAGTTTGGGCCGATATAGCCACTCGATAGTGATTAGTCTGCTTTTTTGGCAATCCTTCGATCTGGGGTGTCAACAAACTTTGTCTAGGTGTTTTGTGTAATTGTCATTGTCATCACATTATCTTGCTGTTTTTGTAAATAATGGGAAATTAAATGTCCAGTCATGGTCCAGTAAAAACAACCTTTTGTGTGCATGATTATTTTTAGCCCCCAAAACCAAAAACATAATACCCATGTACAAAGTAGGGGAGAGTGGGGTTAGTTGGAACATTTTTCACAAAATCATCTATAAAACACTAACATAATTTATTAACCCTAACTCTCTAGGGTTAATGTAAAATCATATTGGTTTTGAAGGATTGAGAAGTGTTGGGGTTAAAGACAAAACAACTATACCACTTTAAGCATACATAATTATTTAGGCTACAATTAAAATGGAGCTTATAAAATTTTACGACTCGCTGGTTTCTTGGATAATCCACCTTGAACATGACCATGTCAGCTGTTTCGACTAGCCCCACCTATGGGGTAAGTTGAAACATGGTATATGTTGTCATTTAAAAACTACTATTATTTTCTGTAATCACCTTAATTAGCAAGGCAGACACTTAAGCTGTAAGTTGTGCGCTAATTAATTAACCCTTTGGAGTACATGGGAGTCATTAACAACTGCTAACTATGCAGTAAAACTTGTATATAGTTGCCACCTTCGAGACCGTACAAAAACTGGCAACTATAAACAGGTGGCCTGTTTAATGTGGTCAATAAAACATGTTCCATCTAGCCCCCTCATTTTGTTCCAACTAAACCCGCTGGCCTGTTTGACATTTGCAAGCTTACTACGAAAAACAGGGACTACAATTTGACATCTCGTTAGCCTCATTTTGTACTCAAAATCTAGTCGAGTGAATCTATGAACATCGTTTGCATACAATGCAATATTTCCTAAAAATAACTAATGCCGTGAAAAAAAATATCAATGTTTCAACATACCCACTGTTTCAAGTAACACCTCTCCTCTACTAATGGTCTATAGCTGTATTTCGATAATGTTTTTCATGTTATGAACAAGTTAAGTGCACTCTGCCCAGTTTTTAAATAACTGCATGCATCATACATGTACTAGGCTTTAAAAAAATGCCATGTGCAGTAAAACAGTGACACAGTGATTTTGATTTTCATAAAAACTATTATTACTTCATGTCTTTTTTTCATGGGTTTGGGATTTTTTCAGTACTGTGTGTTTGTATAACTAGGCCTACATGTCAGCAATCCATAATTGCTGAAATTAGCAAATGTAAACCAATCCAGTACAAGCAAGAACAAAACACTTTGTTTCTAGACAATTTTAAATACTGATTTAATGTTGTTTTTTTTTACTAGGGTGCAAATATCCTGCCTACAAGTGCTGCAGTATAAGTGCAACTGCTTATTCTCTGTAAACATACTTCAGATCACTGATATGCATTGGAATGCAGTAATGAATCTCTGACAATATCACGTCTGCTCTTTTAATTATGCGTGTTTAAAGCTGTGATTTTTGGATAATCATTTTTAAAAATGAAATATGGCACGAAAATTTACAATGCTAAAGCGAAAAATGATTTAGTAAATCCCAGTGGTCATGCATATAGATTCAAGGACTAAGTTGTAGTTATACACGACTGTTATAGTAAAAAAAACCACCAGGGCAATGTAAGGAAATTTAGTGCAGTGATCAAAAATGTGCAAAGTTATTGCATACTTGGATGTCATTAATTTCTCCATACCATGACATATCAACATAACTTTAGTATACATGTATGTTGCAGATTAGATGTAAAAAAAATCCACATTTTTAGAAGGAACGGTTCGTGTATAATCCTTCATGGTGGTAATAGGGTCATTCTGTTGCATATACATGTAGGCCTATAGTTCTTTTTTTAATCTGATGATGTTGTCCAATAAAAAAAACAGTAATGTAGGCCTAAATCTTAAACAAGACCTATGCTATCAACAGGATTGATAAAAATGTAACATTGTGTCATATAGGAAATTTGTACAGCAAAAGGTCTGTTATTTCCTTAATCTTAACACAGTACTGTGTTTTTTTTAAAAAACATGCTTGCATTATTTCAGAAGGATGAGCTACAAACAAGGATAGGCAAATAATTCCAGACTGTTTTGTGATGCAAACAGGTTCTCAATTTAAGAGATGTCCAGCCAATTAAGGCACTATTTTCAAACATCATATTAACATTCCATTCTGTGAATTTCTGTTTATGCCCTACACGTTCTTTCTTTTATTGATCAAGTGGTAATGATAATACAGAAACAATGTGTTTACTGACCGGGTACATGTATTAAAAATGGGTATGTAAACAAAAATTATATGATGTGCAACAACTAATTTATGCAAGAATGTGTGTTGAGATTTTGTTTTGCCCTGGTATTTGGGAATTTTTTTGAACAGCATTCCAAATGAGTTTGTTGTTGAGACTATAACTTACTGTCAAACGTGTACATACAGTTTGTGATGATGTACATGTACCCTTTTTTTTTTAACCGAGTGCAGGACAACTCGACCGTAAACAGGCGAGCAGGCCGAGAGGAAAAGGAGTTGGGCTGCGCATGGCCTGATACCCGGCTGTGGAAAAACAAAGGGGCTTGATTTCATCTAGAATGCACCTCAATTGTCCCCACCCCACCCTATGTGGGGATTATTTGGTCACGATTTGCATGCCCCAGGATTTAGCCACCTAAATTTTGCCCAGGGGTGGGAAATTTGTCACTCGGAAATTGACGATCCCCACCTCTTTTGTGGGGTAGCCCGGGGAAGGGGGATGCGGGATGGGGGAGGGGGGAGGGGGGTTGGGGGGCGTGGGTGGACAATTGATAGACCTGTATAAGGACATGATTAATATGGTTTTCCCTTCAAAACTTTGCTTCTTATATCATCGGAAACACCCGGGAGTTTATAGAAAAATTTTAAACTTCGGGGTAACCTCTTAACATTTTCTATTATTTTTCTGTTTTGTTCACATTTTTATGTCTATTATCTATATAATTCAATTCAAGACGAGTAACAAGCTAACGCCAGGGTACTGAAATCCCCCGGTGAAATCCCGGCGGCCGTCGACCGGGAAGCCGACCGTACCGAGCTGCCTGCGCCTGCAGGTAGCGCGGTGATGCCTGGCCCGGGCGCAGCGCTCGCTTGTCCACACATTTTCCCGATGCCGAGGTTTCCCTACACGGCAAAAATAACACTTGGGACTGTTGACTCAACCCGACAGACATCCCGCAGGCATTTTACACACACATCAACCTGTGTTATGTTTGCCTAATGAATAATTCACGATATGGTCCAAACCTAATCACTGATTGGCTCCCTTGGATTTCCAAGGGAGAAATAAAGAAAAAGTTAAGAATTGCTGCCAAGATTGCCAAGACCCTCGTGAAGGTCCAGTATCGTATGCACCACTGGTATCGATACCAGTGCAACGAATACGTACTACCGTTACAATACACTAAATAATCGATTAAAATGTATGAAAACACGCCCTCATTCGTTTCGCGCACTGTTCATCGCGCACTGTTCATCGCGCACTGTGGGAATTCTGTCTCGCAACAACAAAAACTAACACGAAGGTCTTGGAGCCAAGACTAGGATTCACATACTATACAGTACAGCTGCAGAGTTGAAAAGATGATTATTATTTATCTCTGTACTGCATGCATGGAGTGGACATTTAATTTAATAGTACAATTTTTTAAAAGACGCAAACGTCTAGAGCGTCACTGCTGTTACATGCATATTTGATTGGCGCTAGCTGTGTTTGTAAACAAACGTTATTGCGTCACTTTGTTTTTTATATTAATTGGTTGTATCCTGATTACGTTATTGTTCCTTAAGAAAGAGTAATAGGCAAACATGATGATGGCTTTTCTTGCCTTCACAAGATAATTCACTTTATAGATAACCTGACTGTTTAATACAAACAAACAATTCCTTAGCATCCATCATTGTGTTTCCTAAGAATGAGGACCTGTATAGCTGCCTAGTCACTTCCCGATTTCTGCATTCCTCGTCCCTCACCTGGATATAGCCAGCAAAGTCGGCTCCACGCTGAAAAGCAAGGTTCATATATGTTAGCAAATTTGAAACTCGGAATTGTTAAACTGTTGACATAGGTGTAAGTTTTCAGTCAGCAGGCTCACACAATGTAAAATATCACAAACTTGCAAAGCATTAACTGCTATAATTGGGTCCTCTTTTTCTTACATCTGGACTATCAGATACAGTATCCTACCGCAAATTTTCCATGCACATTGATGTGTGTGACTGCCAACCCTGTCTATGCTAACTGGCGGAATTTAACATGTCGCATACATTTTGTTTCCAAAACCTCAAAAACCAAAGTATCTTCAATGGTACCAATTACCTTCAGTGCAATAAAGGCTCTCCGTTTTTCCACTGCACTATGCTTGGCTAGCTTCCACCTTTTTTCCTTCGAGGTAGACTCTGTTCTTTGTGTTACACATGTAGTATAATGTCCTCTGCAAAGAAGCAATCAAGGAATAATAAATACGAGTGCATTAATAACATATCACTAGATATTGGTCACACCAAAATAAATGACGAATTTCCTTAAAGCAATGTCTGGCAAGTGCACTGCCGAGAGGCTCCTCTCCTGAGAAGTTCCAATCTAATAAAAAAAAATACAACCTGGGCTTCTAAATCAGTCTTTTCTGTGTAATGTCAACTCTGACCAATTCTTATGAATCCACTGGTCACCTACCAGGATGGTTACCTACCGAAGGTGCACGGTGAATGTCAACATTATTTTTAAAAATCGAACCACCTCTGTCATGTTTTTGAAAATACTGTGCAAAAAAAGTAAGCTTAATAAAGAGAGCAAAACTAACCTGGGAATAGGGAGTAGTCGGCATCCATATCCTCTTCTGCATCATCATTCTGTTCCATGTTGTTTATTTAAATCTGCTAAGACGCATAGCTGTGTCATTACAGCGGTCTAGCTCATGGAAGTCCATTATCTGCTACATGTACCTCGATTGTCAGCCTGTTCCCCGAAAAGAGATCGAAGTCCACGTCAATCTGAGATACGCAATAATTATGAAATGAACAACAACAACAAAAACACGTTAAAATATGCAGGGCAGATTGCTTCACAGGCATATTAGGCGGGTCAATATACCACCTGACTCCAAAAAAATTGCAACAAAACGTTTTATGATCGTTTTCTGTACTATTCGATGTGACGAACAACATATCAAAAGTTGGACAATTTTGACGCACGGGAAAGTCTTCAAAAATGACGTCAAAAACAAGATGGCCGCCAACATAAAAAAGGTTAAATAGAGGGGTATATTTACGTAAAAACATACCCCAACCTGGTCCTACTGAATGTGATGAATAACAGGGAAAAAAGTCTACCAAAATCAAGCCACCGGAAATCTGGGTTAATTTCAAGATGGCTGCCGTTGACTTTGAAAATCGTTGAAATTACTGTAGCTTCTTTAATATCAGGAGTAAAACACTGATTTAAATGTCTACCCTAGGGTTTTCAGGGCCAGGGAATTCAATGGTATCCATACCATTTTAATCCAACCTTCGACAAACAATAAAAGCCGCAAACTCAAAATGGCGGTCATAATTAAAGGCATGGAAGGGTAGCGACAATAACTTCTCTAACTGCAGTCAGTAATAGCTTATTTTTTTCGGTCAGTAATGTGTATGACATGATCCCCTTCTGTGGCAAGGCTGGCTACATCAGCCACCGTACGAGCCGCTTAGGCAGGGTGCGCCACACTGCCTGAATTGCCTTTTTGAGACGCGCGATTCAGAAGGTCAGCTCACACCACGCAGGTTTAATCAGGATAACAACCTATTACGCTTACTTTCTTTGAGCTTTTAGGTACAAATAATATCATTGCTGTATGAGTACGGGTAAACACAGTTGGGCTTGGCTGGCTTTGGGCTAGCCTGGATGTGATAGCCTGGATGTGGGGGTGTGATAGGAGGGATTAAGCAAAGGAGGCAGGGGTGGGCCGGGATGGCTTCGGACTGGGCTCGGAAAACTTCGGGCTGGGCTAGGAGTGCTTCGAGCTGGGCTGGCGTGGCTTTGGGCTGGGGAGCTTGGCTGTAGTGCTTTGGGCGGGGCTGGGGGAATTGCTGTATGAGTACGGGTAAACACAGCTGGGCTTGGCTGGCTTTGGGCTAGCCTGGATGTGGGGGTGTGATAGGAGGGATTGAGCAAAGGAGGCAGGGGTGGGCCGGGATGGCTTCGGGCTGGGCTCGGAAGACTTCGGGCTGGGCTAGGAGTGTTTCGGGCTGAGCTGGCGTGGCTTTGGGCTTGGCTTTTGGCTGGGGGTGGGGCTTGGCTGGAGTGCTTTGGCTGGATGAGCTTTGGGCGGTGATGGGATGGCATCTGACAGGGTTTACCACGGTTGGGATGGCTTCAGGCTGGGCTGAGATGGTCTTACGCTGGGCTGGGATGGCTAACCGAACGTTCGCGGAACGTTAGGAATGAGACTATTACGTAATCAGACTATTTTCAATGTGTAATTACTATCAACTAATCCTTTACCTGAAGTTCCGAGCTCTTGATACCAGTTACTTCATCTTACTATGTGCAGTAAGTATACGCTTGATATATATGTTCCTTGAATTTCCTTCGTATGTAGTCACGGTTGGCGGACATTCAAAACCACATTTTTCTACTATTTCTTCAAAATCTTACCTTTTTAGACTATCGATGGGTTTTATATACAAAAGTACATACATTTCAAATCAGGCAGTGCGTGGTTATACAACGTAAAACTTAAAACAATGCAATTTTCCGTTAAATTTACGGAAAAATTATCTCCGCGCGATCTGCCTTGTTAACAACGTTCTTAGAACGTTACACTGCAACGTTAGATTCAAACTTCCACAGAACGTCCCCTCGACGTTCAAAACAAACGTAACTTCCACGAACGTTCGGGGAACGTCCGGGTTTTTCCCGATTAAACCTGCATGTGGTGAGCTGACGTGCCTGAATAGCGCGTCTCAAAAACAGCCCTTGAAGTGCAGGTTGTTGGGGAGGCAATTCTGGCTGAGTGGTGTACCCTGCCTTAGCGGCTCGTAGCCTCGTGCGGTGGTTGATGCAGCAAGCCTTGCCACAGGAGGGGATCATGATATGCACATTACTGCCCAATAAAACAAGCTGACATCAGTACTTAGATTAGACAAAGTTATTGTCTCTACCCCTCCCATGCCTGTACATGTAATTATGACCGCCATTTTGAGTTTGTGGCTTTTATTGCTTGTCGAAGGTTGCATTGAAATTTTATAATTACCAGTGAATTCCCTGGCCCTAACAACCCTAGGGTGGACATTTAAATCACTGTTCTACTCCAAATATTCAACTCTAAATATTACAGTTAAAACCATTTTAGCGATTTTCAAGGTCAATGGTGGCCATCTTGGAATTGACCCAGATATCACCCATTTCCGGTTGCTAGATTTTGGTAGACTTTTATCCTGCCATTCTCCACATTCAGTAGAACCAGAAACCGTTGAAAAATCTTTTGTTATAATTTTTGGGAGGTTAGGGTACTTTTTGCATACTATATATACAATACATTCTTTACAAATAGCGGCAATTTTTTAACGTCAGATTTGATCACTTTCCCGTACTCCGTTTCTGTCCAACTTTTGATATGTTGTTCAGCATGCTTGAAAGTACAGGAAATTGCAATAAAACAATTTGTTGCAATTTTTTTGAGGTTGAGGTATTTTTGGTGCTATATTGACCCGCCTATATAGTGTAAACTGTCTCATAACATTACTGTGGAAGTTGATACACAAATACTGCAGTTTGCACTGCTATAAAATTCAAGGCTAACCAGGACCCCATGCCAATAACTGGTCATGAGCCTCCACACAGCATGCACACGGTGGCCGTCCTTGGAGGGGGATTGGACTGACCACTGTACATATACCCATGCATATACCATGGAGGAATATACAAAGTGCGTACTGTATGGACGTCCCATATTATAATGTATTTACATGTAGGCCTACTTTGTAAATGCCATGCAACTTTGAAAAAGTCAGAACTGTCCTCAAAGTAAAAACTCACTAAATTACAACTTAGCATCGCTTATCTTTCTCAAATATTCATTTATGTGGGATGAATATACCAAAAGCTTCTCCCATTATTCTATCGGTTTCGTGCTCTCATTTCAAAACCTCTACAAAACGGTGAATTTTAGACCACACTATTCGGAAGATACACAGATAATTTATACAATAGGCCTAACTACTTTTGTCCAAGTTGATACAAAATAAAATGTAAACATATATCCTACCCGGCTGAAAAGTGGGTTAAAAGCAGAGGAAACTGACAACGGATGCAAGAAAGCAGCGGATTGTAGAGGATCGAAGGTAACGGTTTAACTAGTGATTGACCGTTTGAAACTACTGCATGCAGTAAAAATGCTGACCACAGCATGAAGCGCTCCTCGTGGCTCATGGTAATTCCACTTTCACACAGGGTCATTCCAAATGCATTAAGAAATGAGTAAATAAAGGCTATAATGCTTAAAATCTTTGACAAAATAATTGGACTGAAATTTCAATAATTTCAATTCCTTGATATTGCATGACAAAGTTTGAATATACAATTATGTTCTACTTCTCTTTGGAATGGATCATCTTGCACCAGTGACCTCCCCCAAAATAGTGGAATCGGTCCTACTGTAGGCAACCAACAAGGATTGGTTGATAGTTGAACCAATGTGATTGGTTACCGGACAATCAGCCTAACAGAGCTCTGCACCAATTAGGTATTGGTTGAAACCAATTGAAGATTGGCTCATGTGTGAACCAATTACCAATATAATATCTGAACCAATGTGATTGTGCCACAATTCTAATGTCAACCATTGGAGATTGGTTAATTGCTGAAAGGCTGCTTGATATCTGATAATGAATCTAGCCTAGTTGGTCACAAATTGTGAATAATGTGACTGGTTGTTTGACAACCAATCACAAAAGTTTAAATCAATGGTTAATGACTAAAACAATGATTGACTGCCGGATAACCAACATTAATTGGTCGCCGTCATTTTGTCTATGTATTAAACAAATTGCTCATCATTCATGCTCAACAACCAATATATTGGTCACTAATATATTGGTTAAAGGATTGATTTATCGCTCAACCAATTTGATTGGTTGCTGGACAGCCAACATATTGGTCGTATTGACCAATGTATTGGTTAAAGGATTGGTTTATTGCCCAACCAATGTGATTGGTTGCTGGACAACCAACGTATTGGTCACTATTGACCAATGTATTGGTTAAAGGATTGGTTTATTACTCAACCAATGTGACTGGTTGCTGGACAACCAACATATTGGTCGTTATTGACCAATGTATTGGTTAAAGGATTGGTTTATTACTCAACCAATGTGATTGGTTGTTGGACAACCAACATATTGGTCACAATTGACCAATGTATTGGTTAAAGGATTGGTTTATTGCTCACCCAATGTGATTGGTTGCTGGACAACCAACATATTGGTCGTTATTGACCAATGCATTGGTTAAAGGATTGGTTTATTACTCAACCAATGTGATTGGTTGTTGGACAACCAACATATTGGTCACAATTGACCAATGTATTGGTTAAAGGATTGGTTTATTACTCAACCAATGTGATTGGTTGTTGGACAACCAACATATTGGTCACAATTGACCAATGTATGTTAAAGGATTGGTTTATTGCTCAACCAATGTGATTGGTTGCTGGACAACCAACATATTGGTCAGAATTGACCAATGTATTGGTTAAAGGATTGGTTTATTGCTCAACCAATGTGATTGGTTGCTGGACAACCAACATATTGGTCAGAATTGACCAATGTATTGGTTAAAGGATTGGTTTATTACTCAACCAATGCCATTGGTTGCTTGACAACCAACATATTGGTCAGAATTGACCAATGTATTGGTTAAAGGATTGGTTTATTGATCAACCAATGTGACTGGTTGCTGGACAACCAACATATTGGTCAGAATTGACCAATGTATTGGTTAAAGGATTGGTTTATTACTCAACCAATGTCATTGGTTGCTAAACAACCAACGTATTGGTCACTAGTTAACCAATATATTGGTTGGAAACAACCAATATGGGGTCAACCAATTAGATTGGTAGTTTTTTTAACCAATCTGTTTTTAGAGTAGAGGGGAGTGGGTGGTGTCCCTTTGTCACATATCGTGCTGGATATAGAAAACCAACGCTGATAACAAAAACCCCACGAAGGTCATTGGGAATTAAACCAGAAAACCAGATCCAAATCAACATCAATGGAACACAAAGCAAATAGTGGACGGACTTCCGTCTACCTATAGGAGGGACAATATCACAAAAGGAAGCTGTACAGAAGACATCAAATGCAGGATTGGGAAAGCCTATAGGAGCAGTCCAAAGCTTTCCATAATTGAAGCTTTGCACTGGCTGCAAATGTGTGATAAACGATAGATCCGCAAAGTGCACATAGTCGTGCGTGACGCACGGTGACAGACTGTCCCTGTCATGGCTGCCTTTGTAAAGGGTCTATTGAGGAAAGCAGGGGATATTCAACATGACACCAAAGTATAGAGTTCTAGTGCTCTCAATCATCTTACATGGAGCAGAAACCTAAACCCCGAAAAATGTGTACGTATACCTTTGTGGGAGAAATTGCCAACCGAAAAAACCGTACATGGACTTTTAGGCTGCGTTCGGGCGTGCAGTTCTCGTTACTCGAAAGTAATGCGTGCGCATTGCACTCGGGTCACATTGCGCGAACAGCAAGTCCGCATGAGCGAATGGCCATCACTCAAGATGACCGTCTCTTGCCATGACTACACAAAAAACGCTGTTTCACTGCTCACAAGTAACTGAAGAAAATACAGACCGTAAGTCGTGAGAACCTTTGATGCCGTGTAAAACACACCTTAGTGAGTTGTTGTTTGTTATTCAGTTGACACGTAGAGCAAATTCACCCAAAATACCACCCATATTCCACCATCTTCGTACAAATCACATATGACACTCGTCAGGAGTAAGTTAGTAGAGCACACTCCCCATTTGTCGGGGACTAGCGAGATCATACTCTCATTGACCCGAGTGTCGTTAATCTTGCCGTTCGCGCGCGCAGGAGTATACTCGTGTTAACACGAGTACACGCCCGAACGCAGCCAGTAGGTTTTCTGAAGTATACTGTATCTAATTTTCTACAAGGCAGTTTGCCAACATTATTATTTAGTTAGGTAATGCTGTTGTTCCTGTTTTTCAACGTTTTAAACTTTTTTCAATCATAGGCACAGGCTCATCAGCAATGCCCGCGCGCCAAATTCGTGCCACGAAATACGCAGCTCCACGCCTTCGCTACATTGGGCTGCGTATTTCGTGGCACTAATTTAGCGCGCGCATTGCTGACGAGCCTGTGTCTTTAAGGGAACTCTATAATGTGATTCATTAACCCTGCTACCTGCCGACGTGTCTTTAATTTTTCCCTTTAATCGAATTAGGTTCTGGAAGAACTGGGTTACTGGGAAAACATCACGCGTTTTGCCGGGGCTAGTGCTGGCTCGATGGTTGCTGCTTTGCTGGCCATTGGGTACAATTCACATGAGATTGAGACATTTCTACGAGGCGACATTGCGAACGTTTTCCTGGGTAGGTATAGAGGCGTAGCTTATTGAAACATGGAAATACAATGGATTCAGGCGGCAATAGCCTAAATTCCCAAGGCATCATGAGATTGGATTACGAAAAAGGTTGGCAATTTCACATAAACCCATGGGGCTCTGGGGACATGACATTTTCGAAGTTACGTGTCAGTTTATTGCTGGTCAGATTCATTGAAGTGCATGCCGAAAGCGTGTTGTTTTCCAGTAAGTAGCGTTCAGAATTTTCCCTGGCAATTTTTCTTCTCGGTGAAGGAAACACACCGCTCCGCCCGAGTGCGCATACAGGGGAGAAAATGGTAACACGTGACCGCACAATGACTGATCCAATGCCTGTTCCCTTGCATATCACTTTTATAAATTTCACGAAGCGTATACTACTATAATGGAAGGCCAGCAAGCTCGGCATTTTTTTCCGGATAAAAAGCAATTTAAATTCAGTAGAAACTTAGCGGTGGCCGGTAAAATTCTGGATGTTCAAGAAACACGCCGTAAGAGAGAATTATATTTGCACTTGCGTCAGCTCAGCATATTTTGTTTCTTACGCATTATTCCCTTTTAAAGCCCCAGTGCATCATTTGCAGTTACCCAAAATTTTACTTCACGAGTTGAAAAGAAAAACCCGACTAAAACTGTTCTAGCCATTCATTCATGTGCACACACACACAAATATATGTAATGTATTCATGTTTTCTAAATTACTGCATCTATGTGGCTGAATTTTCTACGAGGCATATAAACATTTTATGTAATTTATGTTGTTAATTGTTCAATTTGTTTCTAAATCATGCATGTAATTTTTCCAGATGCCAGATTTGGCTTCATGAGTCTTCTCCCGAACATGATTATGGATTTTGGCTGGCATCCAGGAAAAAGGATCCACGCGTGGTTTGGTGAAAAAATTCAAAAGAAACTGCAAAAGCCCGACCTGACTTTTGAAGAGGTTAGTTATTTTTGCAGAAGTTGTAGAAATAGTAGTGATGTGAGTGAAGTAATTGTTGTAATGAGAGGGCGGTGGACGCAATAGTGGTGGCGGTACAGTGGGGGTGATAATGGTGGCGGCAAAAATGAATGTCGGCACGCGTATTTTTGTCATAATATGTGGGTGAGCGAAGCACCAAGATTGCTTATGATCGAAGCACATAGCTTATGATTGGTTGAAATGGGCATGAATATTTATAATATATATTCTCTACATATAGCGCCCTCGTGGAGTTGTTAAATTAAAAGGTAAAAGTAAGAAAATTGATGGGGTAGTCGAGTTGCTTGGTAGTCTAGTGGATAAGAGTTGCGAGTTCGAGTCATGTTTTTTTCTTCATTAATTGAGGAAAGAGTGTGGAGAGTGTGGGGTAAGGCAAAGTTAATTAGAAAGAAAAAAAACAAAAAAACGTATAAGTATGCAACATATGGATGAGGTTAGACCAATCGGAGGCAATGTCCCCTAACCGACCTACGGAAAAAGACAATTGCGGCGGACGTGATGATTTGGAGGCAGCGGCGGCGGCGGGGTGGTGGCGGAGGTGATGGGGTGGTCGTCGTAGTGGTGTTGGATAGCTTTGACACGAGAATATACCACAAATTATTGGCGGTCCGCCAATAATTCAACTCACGGTAAGGCATATAGACTTGCCCATGTCTGACTTCCTATGTTTGGCCTGTAATGCGCAGCGTACTGCGCGCCCTCTGTACTAGTGGTCTGTCTAATCCTGTTTTCTTCTTTTATTGTGTTCTCTATAATCAGCTGTACAAAGAGACTGGAAGAGAACTGTGCATCACAGTGTCCAACATCAGTATCATGGACTGCCAGTACTGCCACCCCAAGACCACACCCGATATGCCGATACGGCAAGCCATCAGGATGTCTGCATGTATCCCAGGTATACTATATATTTTCTAAAAGAGCGTGTTCAGATCACATTTTTTTGAACGCACCCCCTTTTTCCCGTTGGTGTTGAGATTTTGATACCTATATTATTTGTTATATTTGACTCTTTGCCATTATGAAATGTTGCGCTCTCAATCCGTATACATATTTTCAAGGATATCATTTAAAAATGTTTTGTAAACTAATTTATCCGGTTCCATAAGGCAGTGCATTGATTATACCAATCTTGTTGGAGATTTCCTGTTTTCTCCCTATTTTATGGATAATTATTTGGGGATGTATTTTATATGATTGTTAGATTAAAACAAAATAAATTTTCTGGAAAAATCTGAACAAGCTGCTTTAAAAACGCGTTTGTAGCTTTTTCTCATTTGCGTAACCTTTCTCATTTGCGTACCACCGAGAGAATATACCACTATGCCTCAAAGCTCAGCTGGTAGGGCATCCGCCCGGATAGTCAGAGGTCTGGGGTTCCAATCCCGATCAAGGCCCGCATGATTTTTCTCTTGTCCCATGTTTGGTTATAGACCAATCTTATCTGCGTAGAAAGCCGTATTCATTCGTGTCCCCGGAGTCGTATAAAATGCGAATTGATTGGGATAGTGTCATCCTACTTTAGAACGCATTATTGGAACGCATTATTGGAACTGTTGAGCGTTATAAAATCGACCCAGGGACATCACGATTGAAAATTACTTTATTGCAATAAAGGTATACATACATGGTTCTCGATTTCAAAGCAAAATGTGGCCCCAAAATGCCACATTAAAAATTAAACAGAATTTTCATAGATGGCTCGAAATGAGCTAAACCGAATGAGGACTGTTGTACTTCTTGATATGCGAAAGAATTTCGATACCGCTCCAAACCATTTGGCCTGTCTGTACACCTTCTGCGGAGCAGCGGAGCATTTTGTAGAGTGTGCCGTTAAAACTATCAACGAGGCAATTGCAAGCCGGATGATAAGGAGTTACTACTATAGCTGTTGCAACAAAACTGGGCAGCGTTAAATGTAATCTAGTCGCCAACAAAGAGTAATCCTGAAATCATATATTTACGTCTTTTGACTTAAGCACGTTTATGTTCTGAAGGTGTTTTCTCTCCCGTGAAAGTCGACTCTAAACGGGGAAAGGACTACTTCGTCGATGGAGGTCTTCTCTGCAATTATCCCATTCACTGCTATGACGGTAAATGTTTTTGTTTTACATATTTTCTCATAGATTGCTGCAATGTTAAACTGTGAATAAGAACTGTTCTTGTATTTAGTATTTTTTATTGAATAAGTGATTTGTTTTTCTTCTATTGAAAGCAATGAAAATGTTGAATTTTCCCAGGTGGCATTTCATAAATGTATTCTGTCTGCAGTGGACGGCGAATGCATAACGGTTATAACTACATGTACATACCAATTGTCCCAGCCCCCATGCGCCCCAGTGCATGGGCATTGTAGACAATGCGAGTGCCCTACCAAGGTTTGTCAGAAAATATTGCTTAAATTAAAATGGGAATTTGGGGATTCGGTCGTTTGAAAGGTGACAATCCACCCACAACGTCTTGCGTTAGAGAACAATACAATGTGTAGGTTCATTATACAAAACATTAACATAAACGAAGCTGCATGTACATGTAACGCTGTACAGGACTGAGTCGTCAACCATTTTGTTTTTCAGGCTGGTATCTGTCCATGGATCCTGCCAATTCATTCCTGAATAAGTTGCAAAATGTAGAGGAGATGCCTAAACTCTATGACCCCACTGAACGATTCGGCGAGAGGAATGACAATACGCCCGGCAATACGATCGGGATCTTACTGGTAAATAAGACTTAGGCCCGCTTCAAACGTCGCGCTTATGCCATGTCGAATTAAATTTAACTTGATTTTTTAAATTCGACACGGCACAAGCACGACGTTTGAAGCCATTTGGCTCGGCAAAATGAGTTCGACACGGCAGAAGATTTTAGCTCGACAGGGTCTGCCGTGCTAACTCAATTTAGTGCGGCACAAGCACGGCTTGGCTTCAAACGTCGTGCTTCTGCCGTGTCGAATTTAAATCCAGTTCGAAGTTGGTCCGCAATTTTGTTCCGACTAGGAATGCGCATGCTCGCAGCGCGCATGTGAGTAAAGAAATAACCAACAAACAAGTGCATAAAAATAATAAAATGGCGACGTACAATGGACAGAATGGAAAACGCACGTGCACAACGTCCATGACGTGCACAATACTCATCCGCCATGTGCATTTTCCATTCTGTCCATTGTACGTCGCCATTTTATTATTTTGATGCACTTATTAGTTGGTTATTTCTTTACTCAAATACGCGCTGCGAGCATGCGCATTCCTAGTCGGAACAAAATTGCGGACCAACTTCGAACTGGAATTAAATTCGACACGGCAGAAGCACGACGTTTGAAGCCAAGCCGTGCTTGTGCCGCACTAAATTGAGTTAGCACGGCAGACCCTGTCAAGCTAAAATCTTCTGCCGTGTCGAATTCATTTTGCCGAGCCAAATGGCTTCAAACGTCGTGCTTGTGCCGTGTCGAATTAAAAAAATCAAGTTAAATTTAATTCGACATGGCATAAGCGCGACGTTTGAAGCGGGCCTTAGACTCTGCAATGTTAAGTGGGGGACATTCGCATTTTATAAAAGCTCTCGTGAACCCGTGATTTAATTTCATTACCTGACGTCAAACGTCAGTTTCCTGTCAGTGGCTATTTTCTTAATATCTCACTAGAAAGCTGATAATTTCGGCCAAAACTTTCTTAAAATAGTTTTTCAAGGTGAAATCGCCTTGGAGCATGGTTGTTGTTGTAGTACGTTTATGACACGTATGGCAAACGTAGTGCCCTGTGTGCCATTGTAGCATGGACAGTATAGGCCCACATCTTTATGTCAAAACTTAAACGAAGCTTAATGTCTTGCATGCATACGTAACGTTAATTTTTGTAGTATTCTGGTGAAGAAAGGGAAGTGATGAAGAAAGCCTTGACGGGTCGGTTTAATACGCACATCAAGCCGCATGAGAAGCAAGAGCACCCACCGAACTCCAAACTGGCTAAGTATGGACAAGTCTGTCTGGTTTGTTTAATAGACGTATGTGCACTGTTTTTTTACGGTATTTCCCTGGCAGTTTGGACGCCAGTGCAATACCGTAAAAAAAACTGGAAACTGTCAATTGACAAGTCCACTGTAAAAAAACCGCAGCGCCCTTGTTAATTAACATCAGTTTCCCTTATAAGAACACAGTATTTAAACTGTAAATTCACCCAATTCCGAGCGTATATACCAACCGTCTGTCCGATGTTATTTTACGTCGCACATTGATTAAAATTATGCCTTTCTTGTGTATCAATCAACATGAACGGGTTTGTAAAACTCTCTGTAAAAAATTATTTTACAGTGTGGAATCAGTTATGGTAAGCAATAATGGTAAGCAATTCCGATGTTCTTCGTTACTGAAAGACAGACTAGCAAATGCCATGTCGCAAACCACCAATGGTGCAATGGTAGTTCCAAGGAAGTAAGGTACGGATTAAGTAGGCTATCCGATACAGTCAGAAGTACAACACAGCGGTTATAGTCTGTGTGCAAACGTTCAATCGAAATGAACCGAATTCATTGCCATCTGCTCACAATAAACGGACACAGGAACCTGTTTCGTGCCAGTATATACAAATTAAACATCCACAATCAACACCATAATTATAAAAACTTGCGTAATTACAAAATAACAATTAATTCAACGGTACAACATCACTTCTAACGTTTGTGTATATGTATAAAGTGTGGAATAGTCAATTAACAGATGTGGGGGAGCGAAAGTTGAGAAAATGTTCTCCTCGTGTTGTAATTAACCTTACACAATGACAAGTATCGGCTTGCGGTATGTCCAGACAATGGTTGTATATGTCACTGGGTCCCTCCCATAGTACCATGGTCGGATGGTCAGATGTACCTTGGAGTGAGTCGTCCGCTCTGTGACTTTATAGGCCTAGTAATGTGCTGCAAAACATATCTACAGTAAATTACTGTAAGCGATTACAGTAAGGTACTGTCAAAATTACAATTTTTACAGTGTATTTATCGTTTTTTTAACGGGAAAAGGCTGTTAATGGACAGTTTACAACTCAAACCTGTCTTTTTACGGGAAAATGCTAGGAAACATCCACCCATGCCATTAATTTACATCATTGCCTTTAAATAAATGGCATTCTGTTAATCAACAGTCAATATGAGCAACTAACAATGGAAATTGGGCACAAACCATTGTTAATATCAATGGTTTGTGCCCAATTTCAAATGTTAGTTGCTCATGGTGAGTTTGACCGGATATATTTACATGCAAAACCAGAAATACTGTCTGACACCGTTATTGTACAGGAAAACATTCTTGTAATTTTACGGGCGTTTTTTACAGTGTGGTTTATACTGCTAAAAAAAAGTCCCTTTGCCACATATCGTGCTGGGTATAACTCCGAGACAGCTTACAGTCCACGACTCTCCTTTTGACAGACAACGTGCTGCGGGTATAGCTGAGCAGAAAGCGAAGGCCGAAGAGCACCGTGGTTTGCTAGATGCTTATTCAAGGTTTGTGACAGTGCTAGTGGTACCATCAGTCTGAAGGAGTTTGTAACGGCCATGGAACAGGTTGGTGTTTGATGAATCAGTTATATTTCTTGCGGATTCTAATTAATGTCTGCGAAATCGAATTAACAAATGTTGCTGAGTGACAACGCTTATCAAATTTATTCTCTTACTTGATGAAGTGATTTATTTTTCACAATGACGATATCCAAATTTTAACATCATTTTTATTATAACGATAGAGAAAAGCACAGGGACACGGTTAAGTGATTTTTAGTGTAGAGCCATTGCCTAGGCAACTTACAAAAGACGTATTCACTTCGGCAGTCTATATTTATACAACACAGGATGCGTGTGCACAAGGACGACAAATTTTAAACAGAGGGCGCTTTAGATATAAACAACAAAGCACATCGTCTATGGCTTTTATAAACAGGCACTGTTCAAAAACTATTTTTGTTGTTAAATATTTCAATTACGCTCAATGAAAATAAAAAAATTGCATGTCAAAATATTGCATCTTTCCCTGATGAAAATATCATCTGTCAACAGCTTTACATAAGTGAAAATAAAATGATGAAGTAGGTCATGTCCATATAGGTTTGTTTGCAAATTGTCAACCTCGTTGTCATCCAATCCCATAATGCCTTGAGAATGTCGACGGGGTTTATTTCTTCGTCAATGTACGTATGTTGGGGTATTGAAGTGTTCTGAACGCAAATGACAACCCACTTGATTTGCATTGTCCAGTTAAAAAATAAATCCTGTTGCCTTTACATAATGTGCTTTTACTGCACTGAGTTATGCATTTTTTTGTGAACACGCCATTATACCTTACACTGAAGCCTGAAGGAAGTTTAGTTGGTGAATGACCTGACGGAGGTGGCCAAGTGGTCATAGGCGATCCATTGTGCTCTACCCACATTGAATCCTATGGTTCTTTATTCTTTCAGTTTAACAATTCAAACCCATTGGCGTATTTTGTTCTCTTCACCGTCCCATATAAACCGCAACTACCCCTTGGTATTTTTAAATAAATAAGCTGTTGTTCTCACAGGAAAATCCGGAGTTCACAAAAGAACACAAGAAGCGACTGTTTGGTGAGAAATGTTGCGATGTTAAAGCACTGTTCCGGGATATTGACACGAAAGCTGATGGGGAGGTAGGCATGAAACGGCCGTTGTGAAAACCCTATTGGCATATTGGTCACCTTGGCTGCTTTCGAGCGCGGCACCAGGGATCCCTGGTGCTCCATGCATGGTGCTCGCCCGAAAGCGTGTTGGTGTACCAGATGGTGGCACCAACTGCTCCCGACCTCCGAGTCGTCGGGACAACTGGGAGACATGCGCAGATGCGCGTACTCATGCATGAATCGGCAAAAATGACTGGCGCGTCGTAGAATGATTCTGGAAATTTGAGTTGATATTTTAAATGTTCAAGCTTCCACATCGAATGCAAATGTTGTAAATATTTTCATGATTTATTTTCATCAGATACCTGTGATTAATTTTGTGGAAAACTAAGCTTTTATTAGCGGGGATGTAATTTTTAATGACCGTGGTGCACCAGGGATCCCGATAACGCTTTCGAGCGCGATTGTGTGTACGCATGTGTGTGACGTAACGTTCCCAACGCCAAGGTGCACCAGGGACGAGCGCTCGAAAGCAGCCTATATAGGCCTACTAAAGGCTGCACTTGCAAACATTGTTTGCAAACATCACCAAACAGTCATATCATTAAGGCCGTGCAAACTTCAAGTTTAGTTATGTTTTTAAGAAAGGTTTGCAGGTGTGGAAAGGCTATAAAACATTAGCAAATACCAGTACACTTCACCAAACCATGTTTGCCGATGTTTGGATATGCAGCTATATACTGGCAAACACATCTGTTTGCTCGTGTTTTATGACGGTTTCGAGTTTGTTTCTGTTTGCCAATGTAGAGACAAAGAAAAACATCAGCAAACATATCTGTATGGTGATGTTTGCAAACAAAAATTTTGCAAGTGTTTGCCAGTGTAGTAAAGGCTTGATGACATTTCATTGTAGTGACAAAAATGTTGATAAGTTTTATTTCAGGGGGAGGGAGGGAGGTTTAGGTTTAGGTAAAAATGTTGACAACTTTGGACAGCCCCTTTTATATATTCGTTATAAGCGACATGTGAACGCGCAGGTCTTCATTATAACCAATCTTCGTCGAACGAACAAAGCGAAGTGAGAACGGGGTCAATATTGTGCATCCTCTTGCAACGGTGCCCCTTTAACGCACTCCCTAACTCCTGCGTACAGTAATCTATTTGCACAACCGCCTTTGTTTCCGTCCGACTCCGGCATCTATAGGGTTTAGATATGGGTTAGATGGATTGAGCATAGAAACCGAAGCCAGAGGAAAGCTCAGCAATGAGGAAGGAGGTCGGGTGGGCGGGAAAAAAAAAAGGTATATATATAATAATACTCACCAGAAGCTGGCCGCCGAGGCCAAACTATTATCTTACCGCCGTTGAGACATACAACCGTATACCGTCCTCTGCCGACTCGTTCCTTCTCGTCCAAATACTCCCCACCTGCCACCTTGGTATACTCGAGACTGCGTAGATTCCTACGCAGCCCTCAACGTCGGCGGTTGTGCAAATAGTAATCTATTTGCACAACCGCCTTTGTTTCCGTCCGACTCCGGCATCTATAGGGTTTAGATATGGGTTAGATGGATTTCGCCAAAACCTGCCCTCTTAGGCCGCCGAGAACCCCCAAGCCTGCCCAAATACACCCCAATCCTTACCCAAACCTCAAACGAAAGCGGGAGACTGTATCAGATAGAAAGGAAAGAAAAACTGGACTAGTTGTCTTGCTGCCTTTCTTTCATTGTATTTTCTTCTCTTTTCTTTTCTCAAGCTGTCGCTGCCTATAAAATTGATTTAAAAACAAAATGGGTAGTTTTGTTAGTAGGTTATGGCATTTTTAGACATCATAGCTGCATGTAGATGGCGGGAAAGCTACGCGGGCCCCGAGGCCCGAGTTCAGACGCCTATAGAATTGTCCGACGATATCTGCCATTGGACTTTGTTCAGCTGTGGAGACGGCGTCGCGTAATACCTGGACCGTGCTCTGACGCCTCATAACTCTCTCAACCTGGGTATAGTGTTTGTACGTCTTCTGCGACGCCCATTGGCAGTGGTCCATCACCTGCTCGTCCGATGCATCCAGGAGCCGCAGTGTGGTTGCTGCCCAGGCACGGCTGTTGTGCGCTCTCAAAAGCTGGTTTTCAGGATTGTCTGTTGCGGCAAAATACATCTTCAGCCGTGAATTCGGTCCGTTAACAGGCGAAGGGTTTGTTTACGAGGACTCTGCGATTGGCCGCCAAGGGGCGAAAGATCAACCAGACTTTGAACTGCGCCGACTGGATCCATCTTTCCTTGGTCCTGCAACTTTGGAATCATTATCAATGATGAGTCACCCTCACTTACCGTCTTGCCAATAGTGTGGCTGAATAAAAAATCGCCTCCTTCGATCCTTGTTATTTTTCAGGTTCTGATTCCTCCTAGGTCACCAGCTCTGTCTCCGGCCCATTATAGGCAGAGGAAAAGGGCCAAGTCTCGTTGTACCACGTAGCGCTAGGGGAAAAGACCTTCGCCTTTGCCAAGTCTCCAGGATCGGTCAGTGATCTCTTTCACCGACCATCGTAACTTATCAGAAAACAATGGAATTGCCTGCTTTGAAGTAATGTGAGACTCAGCCTGCTCCAGCTGCATTGCATTCATGTATCTACGAACTTGGTGAGAGATGCAAGGGTTTGCGAACTTTTATCCCACTCGCCAGACTTCGGTCTTACCGAATGAGTTAAAGTATGCCCTTATCTGCCCAACATAAGAGTCCACGGTGCATGCCGCTAATATAAGCGGGCACCCACAAGAGCGGCAGCCGATTTCACGAAAGAGTGCGCAGCTTGCGCAACTTTTGCAAAATGGCGCAAGCCCTATAGCTTGCGTGTAATTTTCACAGGAATGTTGCGCAGCCTATGCAATAAAATGTTGCGCAAGCGGACTTACGCAGTGCGTAAGGGTTCGTGAAATCGGCTGCAGATCCCGTGCTTACCCAAATTTTTTCACCCTAAGCCGTGAATCTGCGTGCGACCTTCCGAGTCACGATCGATCAAAAAGCATAGGATGTCAAGTGGTGTCACTGACTCCAGATCCTCCCCTTCAGTACAGCATCATTTGCTTTGATGCTTCCGCAGAAATCGGTCTATATGCTGCAAATAAGTCCGCTCTTTTGCACTCCATATCCCTGCGTATCCAACTCGTTTCCTAGTTTGGTCAGCCTGGTTGCCGCACTGATCATCTTCAAAAAGATACCAAAACGCTCTCGTGAAGGGGAGGGCATGATTGAAGAAGAAATTTAGCATTGTATCGGAATTCCCGAGGGCAAGCCCGAAACGAATCTGAAAACAGCCGCAGCCTGCGCTGGAGCTTAGATATCCCATCATCGATAGGTGCACAATGTCCGCAAGATCCTGCTCCACGATGTAATCGTTCGAGAAAAAAACTGCCAGCTAGCATTCATGATAGACCTCTTTCAATAATGAGTTGACTACGGAGACTGAGCGATTGATGTCCACCATCTTGGTTTGGCACCTTGAGGAAAGAACAAATATGCATATTGGGAATTTTTTCCCTGATCAGTTGGGCAACAGCGCGAAAAACCCCTACCACGTCAAGTACACCCTGCGAAGGGTCGGTCAATCGGCTGAAATCATTTATGCCTCCGCGCAGAACTGCCACCTCCGGCTGAAAAGCCCTGCAAGATACCACCAGATGTCTACATAACGGGGCCATTTTTGTGCCTCCGTTGGCTAACATTTTCACGCTCAATGCCTTGGGCCAGCCGAATCCTTTGAACCCTCTGAACATTGAGTCGGACACAAGGAGAACATGGTGACGCTTAACGTAAGCGATATCCATTCAGGGGGTGACAATACGTGGGAAGTAGCACTGGAAGGCCCAGAGCTCAAACCCCAGCCCTTGAAAAATTCGGGACATTCTAAAAACCCCTGCTTGACCTGCCTCTGACAGGCGAAAGGAAGAACTTGAGTGGAGACCCGTTCCTGCGCGCCGGGACATTTGACGAAAGTGACATCAAATCAAAGGTGAAAACCTGTGGGATTACCAGATGAGACCTAGGTCAACTTGAGCGAAAAATTTGCCTCCAAGGAGAGGGCAAAACAAAAAATTAAACTTCAACATTTTTGAAAGCGGTTTAGACCTAGCTCGGAGGCCAGTCCAAGCATCCACCACATTTCTGGAATCTCCAACCACATCCACCATCAAGTTCCATAGCGAATCAAAGACTGAGAGCCACACAAAATATAGATCAAGGGCCTCCTTGCGACATATACCCGTGTGTCCCAAAATGTCTGCGGACCAGTAATCTCAGAAACTTACACTTAGTTGAGCGAGAGGTTGTCTTCAGCCGACGCCTTCTCGGGAAACTCTGATGGTCGTCTTCCACGCATCTCGGTCCAGCATCAGCGTTCTAAGCTCAGTTGTTTCTTGTTGTGTTGCGTCCCTCTTCAGCTGATCTACGAAAGTTAGTCTCCTCCTGCCCTTGCTCCTGTTTCCATCGTCTGGTAAGACTAGGGTACCGCCCTATTTATAGCCAGATGCGTCTGCCGACAGTGCAATGCGATAGCAAGGTGGCGGCCTTGACTTCAAGGGATCAGCTGCGAGAAGCTATCGACAAACCTCCAAAATAGAATCTCCTCCCGCACTTGTGGTGACAGAGGCGTAGGCACGAGATCATATCAAGTGTAGATATGAAGGAGGAGCATTCCCTCAGAAACTAACAAACACCAGAGCAAAACTTTGGCCTTTGCCCACAAAACGTTGCATCTGTTTTTAGAGCATTTTATCCTCCCGCAAAATTGTCTCTCGTACCTCAGCGAATGATACCTTTTTATGCTCAGGAATCGGAAATGATAGGGTTTGGAGCAGATGCCGAACCCGAGATGCACCATGCTGTTCGATGGCTGCCGATGACTTTTCTTTAAGTTGCTGAACAAGCCGAGCTTTAACTGTATGTAGCGTACGACGTAAACGGCCCTTAGAGCTCTGATGTAGGAACCGTCCCCATGCATGTCCTGTTCACACCGCAATAAAACAAACACGAGTGAAGTGTTTTAAACCTTCGTATACTTTGGCCCTCCATCGCTGGGATGGCACTTGCCAATGAAACGGTCGTCTATCCATATTTCTGTATGTATACCTCTGTTCTTAAGCCATGCAGGAAGACAAAAGCCAATGGATGAGTAAACTTATGCACTGTTTTTGTTTTTGTTTTTTTTTTTTTTAAACCAAACCCACTCGAAGCCGGAAAAGGTTCTGGACTCCTTGGTCAAGAAGATTTGCTTGTATCCCTGGCTGTTGTCGGTACTTGAGAAAATATCGCCTTTGGTTATGGGTCTGACAACATTGCCTAAAGGTACCACACTGAAGGGTGTGTCCTTGCGCCAAAGATTAGGTCCCTTCATTGATATAGAAGCAGACTGTCAAGGCAGTCACACATTTCGGCGGCTGTACTTCCTTGACCCTACCCACAACGTATATAGAGCCCTCTATCCACCGCCTGGTGATTGTGTCTATGAAAAGGGCGACATAATCTTGACAAATAAGCGCATTTAAAATACCTTTCGGTGGGCAATTATAAACAGCAATTCCTGCCCCTGTATCTGCCATGAAACGACTGGAAAAAATTATACAGACTAATTCCATGATGAAGCCAACCATGAACTTCGTCCCTATTGGGTGACTCTGCTAAGATATCGTCCCAAAGCACCAGGATCATTGCTTAATGTGCCGGCTACAAAATAGTTGGATCTCTGAATCCGAGCGCCTATAAATCTACCTGTAGTCTACCAGAGAGAACTTCAGGCGGGGTGGGTGTAAAAGGGACTGGCAAGCCACTTGGTTTGCCATTGAAAATTACCCACTGGGAGGTGCCTCGTTTCCGCTTCGCTGCGTGCGTAGCGATGGGATCGAAGATTGATCAAAATCTCTCTCACACAGATGACTCTCCAGCATTTTCAAATACCACTGGTACTCAATGGTACTGGTTGGTTTTTTTTTATTTTTTATTTTTAGCAAAACTTTGCGAACGGGGTACTTGAACTTTGGGATTCACAAAATGGCACAAAGAGGTGCCCCTGGACCACATTAAAATCAGCGTGCTAGCGAAGGCCCATCAACATGGCATACAGAGGCCCGCCCTCTGCCAGGTACAGAGTACATATATGCGAAATAGAAGTACACTGTACCCCAAACATGGCATTCAGAGGCCCGTCCTCTGCCAAATACAGAGTATGCGAAATAGAAGCACATTGTACCACAAACATGGCATTCAGAGGCCCGTCCTCTGCCAAGTATAGCGCGCATATGTGCAAAATAGAAGTACATTGTACCACAAACACGGCATTCAGAGGCCCGTCCTCTGCCAAGTACATTTGTACTTTAAACATAGCATTCAGAGGCCCGTCCTCTGCCAAGTACATTGCACCATAAACATAGCACTCAGAGGCCCGTCCTCTGCCAAGTACATTTGTACCATAAACATAACATTCAGAGGCCCGTCCTCTGCCAAGTACATTGCACCATAAACATAGCATTCAGAGGCCCGTCCTCTGCCAAGTACATTTGTACCACAAACATAGCATTCAGAGGCCCGTCCTCTGCCAAGTACATTGCATCATAAACATAGCGTTCAGAGGCCCGTCCTCTGGCAAGTACATTTGTACCTTAAACATAGCATTCAGAGGCCCGTCCTCTGCCAAGTACATTGCACTATAAACATAGCACTCAGAGGCCCGTCCTCTGCCAAGTACATTTGTACCACAAACATAGCATTCAGAGGCCCGTCCTCTGCCAAGTACATTGCACCATAAACATAGCGTTTAGAGGCCCGTCCTCTGGCAAGTACATTTGTACCTTAAACATAGCATTCAGAGGCCCGTCCTCTGCCAAGTATATTGCACTATAAACATAGCATTCAGAGGCCCGTCCTCTGCCAAGTACATTTGCACCATGAACTTGCGCGCATCTGCTCGCTGAGCTCCGTGACCCTACGCTCAGCGCAGGAAAATGACACGGAAAACAGCCCCTCACTGCGAACTTTTGTGAGTACATAAAAAAAGTACGTCTATGTTTCTCCCCAACTCGCTATGCATTTCAAAGTACAGAGTATTACCTTTAGTTTGGTTATTATTTCATAAAATATATGATGCACGGGGAAAAGGGGCTTTTTTCACTCAAAGAACGGGTGTTGAACCTCAAAATCGGCAAAGTCAATGGAGGTCAACACGATTACTGATCATTTTTCAGTAGGTTGTCTCACTGAATTGAACGGCACGGTCGTTCTCTGTGACACACAGATTCAACTCGCACTTATGAATAAACTACATAAAATTCCCGTCCCACTCATATATGAAACATTTTGATTGGACAAGGGGAAAAGGGGCTTTTTTGCTTCAAATCATAGAATGTCTCTCATCTAAGACCATGACCCGATTGTAATACGCAAAATATGGTTACATTGCACATGTACCATAAGCCTGGCATTCAGAGGCACGCCCTCAGCCTGGTACCGAGTACACATGCAAATCAAGGGTACATTCATACAGAGGCCCGCCCTCTGTGTATCGCACCTGCAATATAAATGCTCACCAAAGTTGCACTGCCCTTTTGTTTTTTTTTTTTTTTTTTAGGGTAAAATAGGTAACTTTCCCGAATAGAAAAGGTTATCAGCCCCCACTTGGCACCAAGAACGTAAAAAATCCGTCAAGGACCACCGCTAGTCGATCAAAAACAAGAAACGACCAAATGGCTGGCAGGTCACCCAATCGACAGGGCCATGATGCAAATGCACATGTGCGCGCACATGTGCACATTGCACACACACCATGTACATACGAGCGCACGCGCACATGCACAACATGAAAAGCACGTTTCAAGAAAAAGGCCTGCATCTCCAACTCCCGACGTCGGAAACTTAATTTTTTGATATTTTTCGTTACAGAGACACGTAAGCTTTATAAATTCGTTCGCTTGTGTAAATTAATTTTTATTTTTAATCCTTTCACCGAAACACGGGCAATGCAACTTTAAGCTTGGTGTCCCGAGGCCCGTCCTCTAGCACACACGCCATTTATGGGTATATTACACTTGACATACAGGGATCCGTCTGTGCCTAGTACCTGTATCTATACACATAGAAAACATGGGCACATTAAAATTCGGCATTCATAAAATTGATTTTTATTGAAATTTTGAATTCAGAGACCCGTCCTCTGCCTATGTACACGCCCCTTATGTACCAAAACCAAATAAGACCGCATATTAATAGGGATACGCTAATTCAGAGGTCGGCTGTCTAGTAAAGGGTACCCATGCCAAAATTAGCGTCACATCAGAACTTGGCATCTCAACTTGGCATTTAGAGGCCCTCCTCTGCCTAGTACACATGCAAGCTATGAGCATATTAAACTTGGCATTGGGAGGCCCGCCCTCTATCTAGTATATAGAGTACGTGGGCAATATTTACTCGGTCCGTCCTCTGTCTAGTACCGAGTACATGTGGAATATGTATTACCACTTAGTATTCAGAGGCCCGATCTCGGCAAGTACACATGTAATCTATGGGTACTTTGAACTTGCCCTTTAGAGGCCCGTCCTCGGCCTATACAGATTCTGACTGGGGTTATGACGAAACTTTAAGTATTGTCAAGCCAAACCCCCAGTGCATCTATGCTTGCTGCCTAATGGCGACACATATCTATCATTCAGTATAATTGACGTGCTCACGAACAACAGCATAGCATTCAGAGGCCCATGCTCTGCCTCCTCGAAGGAACTGGAAATTAAGACATGGGCTATTTCACAATAAGTGTACACTTTCAGTCTCACTGGCAAATCGGGGTAAAATTTCAAACTTGTCCAACTCACAAAAGTTTGTTGATCTAAAAACTTCAGGATGTATACTAATAATTCAAAAAATATCAGAGCGTGGCATTATGATTAACGTGTTTATTTTTTCCACTGAAATAATAATTTGTAATTGGTTGTCTGGAGAGGACATTTTGTTAAACACAGAATATCACAATATAATGGCCAGACTAAATGTTGAAATGGTAATGTCATGCACTGTCCTGTTAGAAGGAATGGTACTGTTAATTTTACAAACCTAACAACGAAATATTTCAATCATGGTTGACATGTTATATTACAATTGAATGCTGTCCTGGAGAGGACAAATGTTTAACGGATTTTCCACAACCCTGAATATGATCTTGATAAAATTTACTCAAATCTCTTCCACGATCAAATTGTCATATTTACTCCATCAAATGTGTCATGTGATGATACAAACATCTTTGTGAGTACATATCTCCAAACTATTCCATTGTGTGGAATACCTTGACCTGGAGAGGACATTACCATATTTTGTTTGTTTGTTTGTTTGTTTGTTTTTTTGTTGACCGAATTACACCAACCCAAGTTTCACAATATTGTTGAACACTATATATCCATGATTGATCACCAAATGATCACCACAATAATGCATCATCAACAAATGATTGCACTTAAACTAATGCAAAACTTGAAATGAAACTCCAAAATGGTGTTAAAAGTGCATGTAAATAGAGAAATTAAAAACGAATAACTCGTAGAATTATGTAAAAATAGTTCTGTGGCTTGTCCTTCATATTACCCGTCATATAAAATCACTCATAACATGTATATGCACTGATAAAGTTATCCAGGATGGGTTAAACTGTAATCTACTCAAATTACCACCCACTGTGAAATAGCCCACATGTACTCAGGGACCAGTCCTGGTCCATAGAAATACGATCTAGGCCTTGATACTCGGAAGCCCAACCCGTGCTTCGTAAATTGCCTAACAAAAGATGCGCTTAAACTGCGCGTTTGGGGGCCCGTCCTCCACTTCATACATTTAGTAAGCAAGAGTCCATTCACTTGCCACTTAGGGCCTGTTCCATTACCTATGAGGGCGCTAACACAGGTACCTTGAAACAAAAGGCCAGAACCAGATTTCCCAAATGCTAGGCTGACTCCTTTTTTATTGTTATATTGCGCTCGCTATACATGCTCGAGCAATAACAAAACAAGAATTGTGAGGGCACTTTCCGAACTACGAATCTTGAAAGAGGCCCGCCCTCTATCATCTAACGAACATGCCAAACTGGTATTTTAATTCCCACGATTCAAGGGCGTGCCCCGTTTATAAACATGCTAGCATTGCACCCTGAGCCTTGTTTACCCGTTGGAGCATTCGCTCCAGATTTCGGCGTTGTCCTCCATATAGATCCATAGGACGCCAGGGTGAACAAATTCTCCCTCCAGCGGTCTTCCAGACCTTGCAATTGGTCGATGTCTTGCCAACCATCCTTGGCATCCGCCTTTTCCTATAGGGAGCACGAAAAAAGCAACAAAGAAAATTGAAATTTCGGAAACTGTTTGTGTAAACGCCAATTATCGAAAGCATTTCACCTGCCCATGCCTTCTCCGACCCACGCTGTACCTTGGCCGCCTGGCTCCATGAAAAGGCGGAGAAAAGCACTGTTTCGGAGACGCGTGTGTTAATTGTTATAATGCGTACTTGTGCATGGTGGGCTTAGTAGCCCAAACTTAATTAAAGAGTCGTATGCATTTGTATACGTACAAAATATTTGGCTGTATACCTGTATACCTGTCGAATGGCTGGGCCCCCGTCGCCACACGGGTGATACCTATAAAATACGAGCCTGAGGCTACTAGGCCTAATTCGCCATATTTATGGGCCTGACAGATGTTTTACCAAAACTGAATAATATCTTATGACATATAAAGCATTGAAGCAATTCGTACCTCAACTAAGGCGTAAATCATGTCCATCTTCAGCACATTCAGCAAACGAGTACATGTAGTTGGTAATGCTGGCCGTTGTCCGCGTCGGCGCATATTGGGGAATCCGTTCCATTACATTCGTCAGCATGCATCCCTGTTATTAATTTGAAAAACTGCGGAGTAAATAAGGTTCGTCGTGTGAAAGTTTGGTAGGAATGGGACAGTCATAAGGAACGGAACCCAATACAATTTCTGGAAAGTATAGAAATTGTTACTTTTCGGCATAACATGACCGAATTGATTAAATTACATCAAAATGACTCGGGCGTGGTTGGCTCAAGACAACAGCCGGCTCGCTCCACAGATTTGCGTGTATTTCCTCAGGGTATTGTCACGTCGCTTTGCAGAGTAGAAATTCCCTGAGATCTCAGGATGATATTGTGAGGTGTGAACTTCCTTATCAAACTTGGAATTGTCTGAAAAGCACTGCTGTTACATACATTGTAACTGCCTGTGTATTAAAAACCAATGAAGCGAGAACGATGACATTTTCACTGGATTTACAAAATTGAGTGGGGTTTCTAAATTTGGACACCAAAATTTAGGACAATACTTGATTTTGGTATTATTCAGCGGTTTAAGAGAGGGATGTTTTTGGAACACACTGTATGGAATTTTAACCATGAAATCCTTCAATTAGAGAAACAGAAAAAAAAGAGAGATTAGATAGGCCACCAGTCCAGAGGGCGCGCTATACGCTGCGCATTAAACTAAACACGGGAAGTCAGACTTGGGCAAGTCTACGCCTATGTCTACGCCTTGCCGTGAGCGGACCGCAAATAATTCGAAATATTGACAGTAATTGTTCGATAACTAAACGTTGGTCTATTTTTGCCTCGATGTCTCATTTGAAAGCAAATAACGTTTCTGTTTCTAGAAAGATATCAATTCAAAAAGATCTTTTTAAACATTTTTTTTCGAGGTGCCACACCCACAACGCACGGACAATACATATTTAAATAAATTGCTCTGCAACTCTCAAAGTTTCACGCTGGATACGCACTGAAAGAAGGAATTGTCGACCAAAATAATTAACTTGCATGCAGTGTCTGGCAATTAGCAGGGCTCATAGAGAAAACTCATTATCCACTGGATTAAACCATTCAACTCAGACTGAAGATTACTTTGTTTACCCAATAACCCGTTGTCTCCCAATGTTAAAATTGAAATCAGAGGGTTTTCTTATAGGTATTAAATGCGCCTATCAATTGTTTCCCCCACCCCCCCCCCCCCCCCCCGGGCTACCCCACCTAAGAGGTGGGGATTGTCACTTTTTGCGTGACAAAATCCCCACCCCTGGGGCAACATTTAGGTGACAAAAATCCCCACCCTCGGGTGCAAAACATGCGCAAAAATGCACAAAAATGCACAGATAATGGGCCAAATGCCCCACCCTGGGGCATGAAAAATGTGACCAAACCCCCACCTAGGGGGTGGGGTAGCGCGGGGGGGGGGGGGGGGGGGAGGGGTGGGGGAAACAATTGATAGGTGCATAAGAGTACGGCTTATGCCATTTCTAAATCAAAATGTATGTTCATATAAATATTTTATAAGTTTTTGCACAATAAGGAAACATTTATAAATTCACTTTTTTTGTTCAGTGAGCATACGTGTCCAGATCACATTTTTGAGCCTCCCATTTTTCGGCATTTTTACCATGATGGGTGATGTTGAGATTTTGATACCATATCACTTGTCATGTTTTTCTCATTACCATTCTGAAAATTTGCCCTCTCAATCCGTGTATTTTTAAGGATATCGTCTAAAACTACCGATGTTTTGTCAACTAATGTATCCGTTCCATTAAGCAGTGCAGTGATCACACCAACCTTTTTGCTTCGACATTCCAAATTCGAGAATGCAAATTTCCTGTTTTCTTCCCATGGATAGTTTTGTAGGGAGGTATTTTATAGTTAGGTTAGAACGAAATCCATTTTCTGAAAAATTAAATCTGAACAAGCTCCTTCAAATTATGATAAACGTTTTGCGGATAGCAGCTCCGCATAACGCTTTTGTGACAGGCGATCCTTATTTCTTGGACGGTCGAGTTGGCGATGTGGTTCTTCCCCCGCCTTTGTACCTCTGGCGTCCCGTTCGATTTCAGGTCAGGGGGCGTGTGTGCATGGATTAGTTTTGTAGTCCTACTTGACCGCATTGGTTTTTCCCCAGGAAATTTCCAAAATTTTTACTTCCAAAACTGCATCCCCTTCTTCGTCATCTTAAGTTTATAAAAGTAAAGTTAAAGCTATAATATCGTATATATAATTGATGGCATAAGGGCCTTAACTGGTCGAAGATGCCGTAAAAGTAACCAGGGGCGGATTTGGCTTTTAAATAAGGTTGCATGGGGTTGTGGCTCCTATACTGTGTAGGCCTACCGAAAACACGGCATGCTAGGGGAGTCCGGACAATAATTTTGCAATCTAAATGTAAGGCACTTCTGGGGGCTTTTTATTTTAAAGGTTAGAGGGATTTTTATGCAATAGGCCTATTTATTTGATTGTTCATTAAACATTAGTTCGCCGCTCAAGGAAGTGATCGCAGCCCCCTCAATCCCCCTCCAGATTCGTCATTATATTGTTAACAACAATTATTAAAGCTTCAATACATCATTTGCAGTTATACCCAAACTTTTTACTTCACGAGTTGACAAGAAAAACTTGACTAAAAGTGTTGATAGCAATGGCAACAAACATCACATGATTTGTCCCCGTGTATATACACAAGAAATTGCAAGAAATTGCCAACTGGAGGTGTTTTTAATACCATCACGCATAGCATACACAAAAACCATGCATGTATCTTTCAGGTTTTTAAAAGTATTACTGCATCTACAAGGCAGCTTATCAACATTTGTGACCCGCTCTGCAAAAAAGAGTCTTAAGTCGCGCTGGCTGGTATTCTTTTTGCGACCATAAAAAGAAATCCGCGGCAAATCCACGCTCAATAAAATACCAAAACACAATGGAAATTCCTGGCGGTGCCCAGATACCGCCTGGAATGTCTGTGTTCCCCCTGGAATGTCTGCGTTACGCCTGGGATTTCTTTTGTGTTTAGGTATTTTAATGAGCGTAGAAATGCCACAGATTTCTTTTTATGGTCGTAAAAAGAATACTAGCCAGCGCGACTTAAGACCCTTTTTTTGCAGAGCGGGTCACATTTTTCGTCAGTTGTATATGTAATGCTGTTGTTTCTGTTTAAAAGTTTTCCAGTCCTGTAGCCTGCCTTTAATCGTGTCTGTCATGATTTCGCAGGTCACATTCTGGGAACTGATGTCTTTTGCTCAGCGGCAAGGCTTGGACATCATGGAGTATTTCCGGGGCTACAGTCGGCTGGAAGTCACCAACCTGAAAGAGTACTTCGGAGCCATTATGGAGAGTTTATTGCTCAACGTAAAGAGGATTTTCGTAAAGGTAAAGATCGTATCGAATAGCTGGCATCTTGTGGGGCACCTTTTGTTACTTAAACTGTTCAACAATGTAAGCACAACACGTCCAACCATGCATGTCCTCAAAGAACAAAGAAACTGCCCCACAAGATGGCGGCTATTCGATACAGTCTATAGTAGATTCAAATAACAGTGCAACATGAACAATACGCCCGTTCAAGGTTTATTGTGTTTTGCGCTTTCCATACATCATTACCGGCTGTTGAAGTTAGCCTTTTGAATCTAACCTTAACACTGGTTGGAGCCCCATTTTCTTCACCTTCAAATGGAGGTGCAGTTTAGAAAGTCCACATACTATACTGTTGTTGCTACGTGATGCATGACAATGCCTACCAACGACAGTCTGGCTCCTTTATGCCATTCTCTCAACCTTAATTTTGTAACATTACATAGCAACAACAATTTAGTCTGTCATCTGGATACTAAGTGTGCATGTGAAAGGAAGTTCGTCAGTACATCAGACAATAGCACGTGAAACACGCTAATATAGCGAATTGGGGTGGATGGTCATCGCTACTGACAGGGATCGAAAATTCTGCTCCGTCTAAATTACGTCTATGGGGAGTGATCAAGCGGGCTATAGCGTCTACCATAGAATCGTGTGTTCCTTTGGTCCGTTTTCATCCGTTGCGTATGCGCTGCGCTCTTCCGTAGTGTCTATGAAGCGATTCAGACGCAAACGCAACGCACGCGCGAGACAGATGAAAAACGGACCAAAAGAAAGGCCCTTGTATCCATATGATTCGAATGCAGCCTTACATAAGCCACCATTGCGTGTATACATGTTGCAGAATATGTGGTTTTTAAAAATGCACGATCGGCGAACAACGCGCAGAATATCGTCTGGGTTTCAAATGAGTGGCAGGCTCTTTAAAGCGGGCCTCCCACCGTGCGATTTCTGCCACGAATTTCCAACGAATTTGTTTGGATTGTGTATAGAGTCCACGAATTGGTACGATTTGGTACAATTACCAGAGACTTTCTATAGACTCTACACACAATCGTACTTAATCGTAGGAAATTCGTGGCAAAAATCACACAGTGGGAGGCCCGCTTAAAACACAGGGACACCATAGCATTAGGATTGTAACTTTTGCTTGGAAGATTATTTGACGTCTCATTTTCAGGCCCCAAATCGCTCGAGAGGCTTTAATCTTACCGTTTTCGTGTCATTTAATATATTGTTATTTTGCAGAATTCGGATGTACATCGCACAATCGGAATAGACACTGGATACCTGGACACATTGGACTTCAAGATGGAGCCAGTAGATCAGGATTATATAGTGCAGGTATGTCTGCTCTCACCCTCTGAACATAACATTCGGGAATCAAACAATCATATTGAAGCATGGTGTACTTATAATAGATAACGGTAAACATTTTAATATTTGAACTTTTAATGAGAATGTATCATCTTAAGACTATCTATGAGTTTCAGAGACGATCTGGTCCGAAAGTTTGAAGAAATACCTTTGTGAATCATTGCGGACGCAATAATTTGGTATGGTGCTCATCACCATTAAAGTGAAACAACCAAACATGAAATGAGAAGAACAAAAAGAATTTTGAACCTGAGATCTTTAATTCACCGAGCAAGATGATCCTACCAGCTGGACACATTGGTATATGCTTCCGATCCCTACGAACCCAATTCTCGGTGTTGCATGCGTGCGCATGAACTAAGCAAACGAACGCGTTATTTGTTATGGTGCCTTACCATACCAAATGACTCGAGTGTGCCATTGGTTTCATTCTCCTGTAATTCAGTCTTTTTCTAACTTTTTTCTGACTGAACAGCAAGGCAAGTTGGGGTGCATTGCGTTTCTCCGTGAGCTCAACGCTGAGGGGAGAATGACCCGCAAGACTTAATTGAATGACTGTGTGTCACAGTCGATGGCCGTTGCAGCAGTGGTATCGGTAATCGTGAAGTATATAAGCGGTACAACGTTGAGGGCACAGCCGATGAGATAGATCAGACTACATCAGGAAATCGTGTCACAACGTCTCTGCTTTTTTATTTTATATAATTATTTCAGCCTAGGTCCAATTCAATTGATATTAATAATAACTATACGTGTGTATTCTTTTTTAAGGTAACTTGGTAATGGTTATAAGCCCCATCCCACTACAACATTTGCAGTTACCCAACATTTTACTTCACGAGTTGACAAGAAAAACACTGTTTATAGCAAACTGTTGATGGCAATGTAACAAACACCACATGTTTTCACGTGTAAAATGTACCTTTTTGGGAGAAACTGCAGACTGAAGGTGATTTTTTACCATTCATTTAACACAAAAACATGCATGGATTTTTCAGGTTTTCTGAAGTATTACTGTATCTATGTGGCTGCAATTTCTACAAGGCAGTTTATTTTTGTAACGCTGTTTCTGTTTTTAAAAGTTTTTCAACCATGTAATCTGTCTTTAATGGCAATGGAACCCTTCCGGGGTAGGCCTTTAAAGGAGCGTGTCTAGATCACATTTTTGAGCCTCCCATTTTCCCATGGGTGTTGAGATTTGATATTATATCATGTCATATTTTTATCATCACCATTCTGAAATTTCATGCTCTATAAATTCGTATATTTTTAAGGATAAGGTAAACAAAACAAATTTATCTGGTTATAATAAAGGAGTGCAGTGATTACACCAACATTTTTGCTTCCATATCCAAATTGAAGATTGCAAATTCCATGTTTTCCTCTCGTGGATGGAATTTTTGGGAGGTGTACATGGTTGTTAGGTTAAAACGAAATCCATTTCCTGGAAAAATCCGAACACGCTCCTTTAAGCACTTTAAGCCGGTTTCCAACTGTGCGATACCTTACGATTGATTTAAACCGGCCTGCGGCCACCCTCCCATTTTTGCTACGATTTTCCTAAGATTGGTATTATATTTTTGAGATTACCTAAAGCGGGCCTCCCACTGTGCGATTGTTGCCACGAATTTCCAAGGATTAGGTACGATTGTGTTTAGATAGTCTCTGGTAATCTCACAAAATCGTACCTAATCGTTGGAAATTCATGAATCGCACAGTGGGAGGCCCGCTTAAGCCTCGAGTAATCTCAACAAATCTTCTGTAATTGTGGGAATTTCGTAGCAAATGTCACAGTGGAAGACTGGCTTAAAGCGGGCCTCCCACTGTGCGATTTTTGCCACGATTCCCCTACGAATTGGTACGATTATCACATACTGCCTATAGACTCTACACACAATCGTAGCCAATCGTACCCAATCGTAGCTAATTCGTGGCAAAAATCGCACAGTGGAGGGCCCGCTTTAGTGAGCCATATTGCCTGCCGACATAAACTCCTCAAAGAAAGTTCGGAAAGTCAAGGTTGACTGACGATTTTTCTCTTGTTACTAAATAATTTCCCTTGAATTTGGTATCATTGGAAAGCCCTGTTATTCCTCTTTACAGTAATGTGTCATTTGTTATGATTAATCAATTGGGGGATGTGCAGTATAGCGGAATACAGGGTGGGTGAAAAGTGAAATGTCACAAAATTCACCGATATTGTCATGCAGTGCATTCCCCTTTTGCTTGGAGGATGGGAATGTGTCATTGCACTTTTTGACAATAGCAATGCATTTTGTGACATTTTACTTTACACCCGCCCCCGTATTCAGCTGTGCTGCACATCCCCCAATTGCTTAATGATAACAAATGACACATTCGTAAAGAGGAATAACAGGGCTTTCCAATGATATCAAATCAAAGGAAAATTATTTTGCAACAAGAGAGAAATCGTCGGTCAAACTTGACTTTCCGAACTTTTTTGAGTTTATAATGAAATGTATATGCACTTGACGTATTTCGCTGCAACTATCATTTCCCACATTATTGATAACAGGCTTCTAATTTTCTGAATTATTAGTTTTAATAATTATAAACTTAGTTATATTTCATGTATTCCTGTATTGTTTTAATTTATTGTATCTCTAAGGTTGGTTATTATGTATATGGTTAAATGTTGTTGGAAATAATAAGCCCGTGAAACTCGCTTTATTGGGTTGTCCTGAACAAAACCGGCAGTCTCTGGCGTTTTTTGTATAATCGTGTATTTTGTTATTTGGTTGATTTTGTTTAAATACACCAAACCGAAATAACGATCATCTAAAGATCACGCTCTGAGCTGATGATTTTTGTCTGGAGAGAAAGATTTCAAGCTGTGACTTGAAATTAAGCACAGTAGATGGAAGGTGATAAGTAGATTTAAGTAGATTGCAATTTTAAGTCGCAGTCAATGATTTTGAACAAGTCCGAAGTTTCACAATTGCGTCTTATATAGTAAACTAATTCCTGGCCATGCCTGGAATGCATAGTTCCGACCTGTCAATCAAGCCGAACCCGCCGACCAATCACAACAGAGCTAGCAGACGGCGCCCACATTGGTCAAAGTGATGCAATCATTACACAATCACGCGATTTTCTGCCCATACAGTTTGTACGTTGTATGCGCCAGTGACTGGGTGAATCTTTGTTTCAATGTCGGGCGATTCGCTGTTCAAAGGTAGGAAAGCGCATTTTTTATGAATATATGTCATCCCTGCATTACTAGCCCTTCCCTCAGTGTATGCTATACGGTAACTGTCGACCCTAAAACATAAATACCTTTGAGTTTTCTCCAATGAATCTGTGCTTTACATGCCGAGTCCCGTTGCTTTGTACGTTGTGTCGCCATTTTTTTTTGCGATGGCTTGTGAGCACATAGCAACAATATCTAAGGGTCGGGGTTAACTGGGCAATCTCGGAACTATGCATTAGATTCACCCAGTTTAAAAACTATGTGGCTAGACACATGTTCACTTTTACTTTCACATTTTGAAATCACTTTTGAAATTTACGAATAACAAATCACAAAGTAAAATGAAAGAAATGCAGAAGACATACATTCTTCATATAGAGCTTTAATTTACATCCCATGATTGTCGTATATGCACCCAAAATATACTGCTTTGGAATCGATGTGTGGTTTCTCAGCATTTCCCCCCCAGTAATTAGTACACATGAATTTATAGTTGAATATCTGCTATTCTTGCTAAGAACACAAGTTGACATACAATTTTGGTTATTAACCCATTTTTATAAAGCAAACATTTTTGGATTAAGCAAATGTTTCTGTTAAACACTACAGCTTTATGAAATTGGCCCCAGGCCAATTTCACTTCAAGTGAAAAATAATTGTGTATACATTGAATACACAGTTCTGCTTACAAGAAAACAATTAGGTCAAAATTTGTTGTTCTTCATCGTTTTCATTTTCAATTATAATACAAGGTAGCACAAAATATTAGTCGGGTATCTATGGGGGACCCCCCGTGCACTCCCCCCAGTACTAAACCAAACCAACTTTTTTAGGTGCATTTTATGGTCCTAAAACACATTTTTGATGTTAACAGTAAAAAAAACCCGATGCACTCGGGTTATCCAAAATGGCGGCCAAAATGGCGGCCAAAATGGTCAAAAATCATATATTGGCCAAATAATATGATGAAAGCACTTAAAAAACGGCTAGTTATATGTTTTTTACCCTCGCAAATTTATTTCTGGGGTCCCTTTTTTCTATCATGCTTCACATTCAAAATGGCGGCCAATATGGAGGCCAATATGGCTGCCAAAAGTGGCCAACTGTGAGCAAAATGATATATAATGGACAGAAATAATGATAAACACATACATAACAAAGGTTATATTTTTTTGACCCTCGCAAATTTATTTCTGGGGTCCCCTTTTTTCTATCATGCTTCAAATTCAAAATGGCGGCCAATATGGAGGCCAATATGGCTGCTAAAAGTGGCCAACTGTGAGCAAAATGATATATAATGGACAAAAATAATGATAAACACATACATAACAAAGGTTATATTTTTTTGACCCTCGCAAATTTATTTCTGGGGTTCCCCTTTTTTCTATCATGCTTCAAATTCAAAATGGCGGCCAATATGGAGGCCAATATGGCTGCCAAAATTGGCCAAATATGAGAAAAATGATATATAATGGACAAAAATAATAATCAACACATAACAAAAGTTGCACGTTTTTGACCCTCGCAAATTTATTTCTGGGGTCCCCTATTTTACTATCATGCTTCAAGTTAAATATGGCGGCCAATATGGCGGCCAACATGGCGGCCAATATGAAGAAAAAAAAGATATATAATGGACAAAAAATAATGATAAACACATACATGTACATTAAAGGCAACCACCCAGAACTAACCCACACCAACTTATTGGGGAGCCCTTTGTGATGTATAGCATATTTTGCATGTTAACAATACAATACAATGAAATGCTCTGGAGATATCTAAAATGGCGGCCAATATGGCCACTAAAAATGGTCCAAAATGAAAAAGATCATACATGTATATTAGCCAATAATGACAATCATTTATAAAATTGCTAGTTATGTTTCTTACCCTCGCAAATTTTATTTTTAGGATTTTCTACCATGCTCCAAATTTAAAATGGCTGTCAAAAGTGGCCATTATATGAGGAGAATGATATATAATGGGCCAAAAATAACCCACAGCTTGAAGATGGCGATCACTGTAGCTGCCAAGAGTGGCTAAATATGAGAAAAAATGACACATAATAAAGAGAAAAAATGACACATAATAAAGAGAAAAATTAAAAAAACTGTTGCACCTTCAAGAACTAACGCACACCAACATGTTAATTAAAAAATGGTCTGGCGATATCCAAGATGGTGGCCAATATGGTCACCAAACATTTTCAAAAATAGAAAAGGTCATATATTTATAGCAAAATAATGATTTAAATGATTAGTTATATATATTTTTACTCACAACTTTTTATCTGGTGTACGTGCTACTTTGCTACCACGCTTTAAATTCAAGACAGCGATCAATATGGCTGTCAAGTGTAGCTGAATGTAAGAAAAATGATATCTAATCGGCCAAAAACAAATTATAAAACATAAATTAAATGATGTTGTTCACCCTTATCAGTTGTCATCTTGGTATTCTTATCATGTTTGAAGTTAAATGAGGCTGGTATGACCACCAAAATGGTTTTTCAGGTCTACAAAAAATTATAAATATCCTCAGTATTTTTTTCCATGATCACAACAAATATGATCTAAGAGACACAGATATGGGATAATGAGACAATGGGGTGTTTGTTGTTCGTGAAGAGGGAGTCTAAAGTGGGAAAGAATGATTCCAGAAAAATCAACGGTATTGAAGTGGGCATAATTATTGGGGTACACAAAATGTGAACAACTCAATACAATTCGAATTTGGATGTGCTTATAGAGCAGTTTAATCGTACACTCCTCAACATGATAGAAACCAGCAAGCAACATGCAGAAGGATTAGGATGGGCAGTTGTCCTGTGCGATATTTCCATACAGATGCATCCCTTGGGTCTACATGTACTGGAGACACACCTATCCAATATGCCAATGCTACAGTGAGGGAAGTTTCAGTTTCACTGGATCTCTTAGTGGAGGATCCCTTAAAGGCCCAGTGTATCATTTGCAACGACCTCAAAAAGTAATCGACGAGTTTACAGGGGAAAAGTTCTGAAAGTAAAGATTGAATTAATAGCAACTACCCAATGAAAGGTTTCCCCTCAAAATGATATAATTTTACCAGAAAATAATCCGTAAAGATGAAATTATTTAGATCGTTTGCAAACGATTTACTTATTTTTGGTTCGCATCTACGCGGTCCAAAATGCATGGGCACTGTGTACTGCGTGTGCGTGTTCCAACGCGATGCAGTATATGATGTGCGCCACAGAGTGCATGACGCAAGCCACATAGTACCCGATCAACTGAGAACAAATATTTGAAACACCCCACCAAGACCAGGAAAACGCATATGGATTTTCATGTTTTTGTTAAACGTGTGACAAAGCTGAAATTTCTTCGGATGAGTTTGTTGATGGCTTTCTTTTGATTTATAATGGTTTTATTCGCAGAATCGCTCAAAAACAGATCATCTACAGGGCCTTTAAGCGAGCAAGGGAAAACGCACTAGCCCAGCCAGCACAGTAGACATTTTTCTCATTTGGCCTCTTTTGGCAGCCATGCTGATCGCATATTATGGAATTTGAAGTAAAAAAGGATAGCATAAGAATGATTGTTGAGGGTAGAAAACATACCAGTAACTAACCATTTTATTAATTTTTATTGCATCATATGGGTGATATGATTTGTCAGCCATATTGGCCGGCATCTTGGATATCTCAAGGGCCGCAGGGCTTTTCTCAGTTAAAATCCAAATAGTTTTCGTGGATCAACGCACCCAAAGGTTGTTATTGGGGTGTGTGTGTGGGGGGAGGGGGGTGGGGGTGGTGGTCATTGAATTCATTTATTTAACATATTTTGGCAGCCATATATTGGTTGTATAATAAATGAGGGTCAAGAACATATGAATAGCCATTTAGAAATGCTAATTATTCGCCTTATGATATGCTTTTAATTTTAGACCATTTTTGGCGGCCATATTGGGCACCATCTTTGTCTCCAGAAGATTTTATTTTAATAATGTTAACATCTAAAACTGTTTCAGGACTCTAAAAGGCATCATAAAAAGTTGGTGAGGTTAGTTTAGCGGAAGGGGGTTGCATTTAATTTATGCATTATTTTTTTGTCATTGTATATCATTTTTCTTACATTTGGCCACTGTTGGCAGCCATATTGGTTGCCAATTTTGAATTTAGAGCATGATGTATGATAGAAAAATAGGGGATGCCAGAACAAAATTTAAAACGGTCAAAAGCACATAACTAGCAATTTTATAAATGATTTTATCATATTATATTTGGCTAATATATGATCTTTTCCATTTGGGACATATTAGCGGCCATACTGGCCGCCATCTTGGTCATCTCCAGAGCATTTTATTTTCTTGTTAGCATCCCATATGCTTCAGGATCATAAAAGACACCCTAAAAGGTTGTAAGTTAATTCTGGGGATTGCATTTAATGTACATGTATTTTTTTGTCCATTATACATGTATATCATTTTTCTCATATTGGCCACTTTTGGTAGCCATATTGGCCGCCATTTTGAATTTGAAGCATGATAGAAAAAAGGGGACCCCAGAAATAAATTTGCGAGGGTCAAAAACATATAACTTTTGTTATGTATGTGTTTATCATTATTTTTGTCCATTATATATCATTTTGCTCACAGTTGGCCACTTTTGGCAGCCATATTGGCCTCCATATTGGCCGCCATTTTAAATTTGAAACATGATAGAAAAAAAGGGACCCCAGAAATAAATTTGCGAGGGTAAAAAACATATAACTAGCCATTTTTAAAGTGCTTTCATCGTATTATTTGGCCAATATATGATTTTTGACCATTTTGGCCGCCATTTTGGCCGCCATTTTGAATAACCCGAGTGCATCGGGTTTTTTTTACTGTTAACATCAAAAATGTGTTTTAGGACCATAAAATGCACCTAAAAAACTTGGTTTGGTTTAGTACTGGGGGGGGGGTGCACGGGGGGTCCCCCATAGATACCCGACTATATTGGTTGTTAAAAAATTATCCGAAGGAAAGCACATCTAATGGAGCAAAATTGCGCAAATTATGATCCGACATCATACCGTAACATATTTTCTTATTGAAATTTCTTCAGACGATGAGTAAACATAAATTAAATACACACTTGGTGTGGCTTTCATTTGGAACATATAAAAGTATTCAGCCTATATATTCAGTATAATTTTGCAGGCACGTTTTACCACGATTTTATACAAATGTTGTATGTAATGTACTGTTGCACCGTTTTAAAAATAGCTGCAATAGACGTCAGTGTGACGTCAGTTGCCATGGTAATTGGGTCTAAACATTCGCTGGTAATCTGAAACGTCCATTGGTATAGCGCAGGAATACAGTTCACTGGTTTTAGTGTAGACCCAATAACCATGACAACACACAAAGGGTGACGTTTTCACTTTAGTAGTCTATTGCATCTTTGCATAAACGTGGCCTTTTGCACTAAAATAAAAGTCTTCTTCGCAATAACTTTCTATTTTAGTTTTGAGATAAAAAAGTAGTTTTTATGTCTTAATTTTCTTCTGGCCAATGTTAAAAGTAAAGAATGCAGTCAAACCTCGGTAATAAGAGCACTGTTAATACAACATTCTGCTTATAAAAATAAAATTTGAGGTTTTAATTCCTTATTTGTTTTCGTTTCCGACATCGACAATACAAGGTTCCCTTTGCAAATACGTCCCAACAATTTAAACCTGGGGTCGATTATTTGAAGTGCTATCCCTTATGACTCGGGATGCACGTTTCGGTGGTTTGCCCATCGCAACTGGTGTTACGAAAGATAGCAGTACTTTGTCCTATTATTAGACTGTAATTTAAAATGTAAATGTGGCAAACTGATCTTGACTAAAAACAATCAAGAAAAATGAACTTAACAATGTTAACTTTCCATACAAGGGTAACTATAATAATGCTGTTATGGTTTTATGCAACAGTTAACGAAGACCAACGAAAATTCAAGAGATATTTTTGAGTATCACAATGTACCATTTAAACTTTCCAATGATGAGCAAAAGAAGTAAAGAATAAAACAAGGGCACTTCTTTTCAGCAGCGTCGCTAGACCATTTTGAATGGGGGATTGGTGTTACCATGAAAATTGCCAGCAGTCAACGGACGTATGAATATAATGTAATAGCATCGCCGTGTAATAACCGTGGCTTTTTGATCAGCAGTGTTATATCATTTTGCCGAAGGCACAATGACTTTGACGGACAGTACCATGATTTTGCTGACAAAAATGAATATTGGGAGGTGTGACACGCACCCCACCCACCCCCCACCCCCAAGCCCCCCCCCCCTACCCCACCACCACAACCACCCCGACCACCCCTACCACCACCACCCCACCCCACCCCACCCCCACCCCCCCCCCCCCCCCCCCCCCCCACCCTAGCGACGCCGTTGCTTCTTTTCCTAATGTAGGAAATGGATGGCAGACTTTGGACACCTAGTAAATGTGTCATGTACTGATTACAGGCTGTCCGGTTGTTTCAACACATTCTACCAGGCAAACTTGTAGATTGTTGAATGCTGATACTTTTCATCAGGCCTCAGAATAGCATTGGGGAAATTGGGCTGTGAAATCAAGAAAAAATGCAACAATCAACATCATTTGCAATGCAATCTTTAAGACTTTTTACACATCAACTCATGCTGGTATGGGTTAAGTTTTGATTATAGGAGAGGTTTAAGAACCTATCAATGCACCTATCATTAGACAACTGCTAAACGGAGATCGAATTAAACTGTGCAACGCCCCCATGTCGTTATGTGTCAAATCGCTTCGTCGAACAAAGGGAGCATTCACATTACAATTTTGCTTTGAATGAAGCGACCTCTTCGTCAAATGAAGCTGATTCAAAATCTTACGTTCAATTTTTCATATTTTTAAAAATTTTCCGTCATAACATATAGTACTTGAATCCATAGTGTCTTTTGTCAAATACTCCTAAATATTTTGAAAAAAATCAGGAGCTGAATTTTGTGCAGTAACAACATTTATACGGTTGGAAATAAAATTAACTCGCAAGACCATGCGTTTTATCCAAACCATAAATCTGGTTCGGATAAATAATGTGACCTCCATTTTTTTTTAAATGCTCAAAAACGGCCAAATTTGGTGGTTTCTTTTTAGGATCTGTGTTCCTTTAAGACGAGGTCAAGCACCACAAATACCGACTCTTGAGAGTCATTTCTATATTTATGTATAAATCTTCTCACCAAAAGATCATACTTTGCAACACTCCGAGGGGCTGCCACGGAGTGTAATTTGCTACACTGACAGGCCGTCCACAGCCGTCAAGTTCAAAACATGGTGTAATCAAATGAATGTTGGACAGTGTACGTGTTTACACGTCAACCATGAAAGACAGTGGCAGTTTAACTCGTCAAACGCCCCTGTGACTATATATTGCCAGAACGTGTTTACACGTCCTCTAGTTTCAAGTGGTTTGAATGTAACCTACTTGATTGATAGCATCCGGATAGTTGGCAGTCTCCAGGCAGAATCCACTGTGCTTTGGGTAAGAGGCTCCCTCCTTGCCTTGAACGGTGCCGTTCAGAAAGTTACCAGTGTAGAACTGCACCCCTGGCTGAGTGGTTGACACCTCTAGAGATCTGCCGCTGGTTGGTTCAACAACCCTGGCAATGACAAATACATTTGAACCTCGATAATGAGAACACTGTTAATACACGAGCCTGTTCAAGAGTGTAAGGGGAGCAGTGCAGCTGCGACGCCTTTGCCAACCCATGTTTCATTATTCCTACATCCGTTGCATTTAATAATTCATTTATGAGCGTGCATGCTTACAAACTGGGGTGCCCAGGCGCTTACGAACTGGACTGGCTTGCCTCGTTACATATTCAATGCAGCGTGCACAATCTATCACATGATAATTCAGAGCGGTAGTAGTCTTGGCCCAAGACTACTCTAGTCGATATTGGTTTGTGTACGCGTTGGCCATTCCCAGTAGTGCGCCCTCTTGCAGCACTAACTGACCAGCCGCCTTTGCTCACTAGAGTAGTCTTGGGAATCTCTCCCGGAAGTTCAGCATTGGAGGCGGTACCGTTTTATGTAAATAGCTGCACAGGGTTTTATGATGGCACATAAACAAATGTATTTTGCGATGTCAGACGCCTTTGCAAACATGTTTGTAAATATATTCGCAAACATTTGCCAAGAAAATTATGCCACCGAAAATATTAGCAACGATAAAACGGTCATGTTCGATGATTCTTGTAAGCCGCCTTATATTTTTCAAACCATTCGAAGCGCGTGCACGCGGTGTATTTGGGTCACGCGCTGCATCCGACGCGCTGTATTTGGGTCGCTCGCTGCATTCCGACACGCTGCTGTATTTGGGTCACTCGCTGATTTGTTCCCTAGGAAAGCCTAGGCAAAAACAAAGAAAAAGTTAAACCTTCTGGGAGAGATTCCCAAGACTACTCTAGTGAGCAAAGGGCTGGTCAGTTAGTGCTGCAAGAAGGCGCACTACTGGGAATGGCCAACGCGTACACAAACCAATATCGACTAGAGTGTAGTCTTGGGCCAAGACTAGAGCGGTAGCAGAAAACGAGTTGGAAAAGGCTTGCGATGCTCGTGACACATGTTGCTATTGCGCCTTAAACAAAGGCTAGTACAGGAGTTGGCAAGTAGTTTACCCAGGTAAAATCGAACACAGTTTGAAATGACAATTTACCCAAGATACTAACAATGTTCAGCAATGCGAACGTTCACACTATCTGCAACTAACACAGGTAGGACTCAAATTGAATGTCATAGGCAAAACATACAAGAGTCAAACCGGAAAACGCTCTTCTATCAAGGTTGAGGAATGTAGCCCAATTTTTTGGGGAGGTGGGAGGGGATCCACTTTTTGTCGTTATTTTGGGGTAGTAATCGAAAAAATTTAGGAAACAAACCATCACAGCAGATTTTGCACTTTGTTCTATATGGAACCTTACAGTGTGACCCACTGTATGAAAATAAGTTACGTCGCACAGCCTGGGCCGAGTTTTTTGGGAGCATAACTAGGAATTAGTGGCAGATCCAGGCTCATTAAAATACGAAGGTACAATGGAAATTTCGGGCGGTATCCGGGCACTGCTCGGAATTTCCATTGTTTTTGTATTTTTATGAGCTTGAATCTGCCGCTGATTTCTAGTTATGCTCAGGCTGTGCGACATCCGACTTTATTTTGTAATAGGCTTTTCACCCGAGATATAAAGTTCAAGATTTCATAATGCAATCATGCCATATAACTCACTTGATAGATGTTTTGCCCAAACTGGGCGCGTTGAGACAGAAACTGTGGTCAAATCCACCACCAGGAACATCGTGGATTCGGTCAATCACATCTACTGGCTCTCGGAGATCAAACACTGTGTCCTTGACTGATGCCAGCTCACCTGCAATGGCATTCAAATCACATAAAAGGTACACCGTTTTAACTCTCGACTGATTTTACCTTTTAAAAAATGTTGATTAAAAATTTGGGAGATTGAGTGGTCTAGTAGGTACACAGCCGTGCTCATGATCGAGAGGTTGAGGGTTCGATCACCAAGTACTTGTGCCAACATGTTTGTGTCCGTGGGAAAGACACTTCATGTCAATTGCCCCATCAACTTAAATGATATTTGGGGAGCTGTAAAAGAATGTGACAATCTAAGTGCTGATAGGGTTGAGCGCCTTGGCCAGGTAGCCACCTAGTTGAAGCGAAATGGTTCTATAATGATTCCCTGATGACAGCGACAACACCAGGAGTACGCCTAGTGTAGACATGTGCACTATACAAAAATCCATCATTATCATTAAAAATTAGGGTTTGTTTTTCCTTACCCAATGTAACTTGATTAGCACTATACTCAGTGCTTCCCCGGGACACTATGAGAAAAACTTTATACTAGGCAGAGATCTTAACTACTCAACCACCAAGCTATCCAGTGCAGAGAATATGACTTGGCTTGCGTCGGGGAGAATGACTGTCAATTTAGGTTTGTTTTGCCCTACCCAATGTAACTTGATTAGCACTGTATTATCATTATTAAATTGAGAATATTTTCAGTTTCCTAAAGTTACTAGCTTGTAACTTTAGTAAAATTGGTCTCAGCACAGACAAGGACATCTTTGAACAAAATTCAAAATTTAAAGGAAATATAGTTACCAGTTGGAATGAGAGTTTCGTCAACAGGAACGTAATGGTCTGCATCGATGCAAATTTTGTGTTGATAAATTGGTCCGCTGTTCTAGAGTACGAGCAAAGCAAAAGTATATGTAATTTTTTTTAAATGGCTTACAATAGTGTGACAAAAGTTTTATTATGATACAAATGTGGACAAATGTTCATTTGAGTTTGGGATATCTGGATGCAGTGAAAAGCAACTTGGCTCCACCGGGATTCGAACCGCGTTCCATTATGTCAGACAAGCCTATTATAAATGAAAACTGTTCTAATGTTGGTCTATGAAGACCACCAGGAAAGGGAGTTGGGGGTGTGAGGGTGCTGTCTACATAAAATATTTTGGTTCAACCCTCTAGTAAAGTGCTCACCACTCAGTGAGAGCACGTGTGGTCTAGTGGGTATACAGCTGTGCTTGTGATCGAAGGGTTATGGGTTCGAGCCCCACTTGTGCCAACGTGTTTGTGTCCATTGGCAAGACACTAAATCTCAATTGCCTCGTCAACCGAAGCAATATTCGGGGAGCTGTTAGGATGAATGCCACAATCCAACTGCTGATAGGGTTGTGCGCCTTGGCCAGGTAGCCACCTAGTTGAAGCGAAATGGTTCTGGTGATTTTCTGATGGCAGTGGTAATAATAATAGCAACAGCACCAGGAGTACCCTTGGGTAGACATGTGCGCTATATAAGTGTCCATCATTATTATCATATGACCTGTCTTTATAAAGGTGGAAATACACTGACCTAGCTAATGAATCGAATATTCGAATATTCGATCGTCCATCGAATATTCGAATAGCATTTTACCAAATCAAATATTCGATAATGTGCTCAAACATGTCAATCGGTTAAGAAAAGGTGAAAATCTCTTTTCCGTTGCCAAAACGGTCGCTCTGATGATATTTGCATCCAACTTTGAGTATAGTGTACAGGATACAACACATTGAACACAAGGTCTATGGTTAGAGCCGATGATAAATTTAGCAAAAACTCTTTGGGTGAGAGACCATTATGCAAGTTACAACATAGTCTGTAGTTTGAACCGGGATTAATTTTTGCAAAAAAAACAGAATGGGCGAGATAATTTCACACATCGAATATCGAATATTTAATCAAAATAAAACAAAATTTTCAAATAGTAAATTATTCGAAAATGCACAGGCCTACATAAATTTGATGCACGTCGTCTCGAGAAATGTGACGCATAGGAAATTTGACGCGAAATAACGCAATGAAAACCACTGAATCAACTTGGGCGGCAAGCATGTTTGTTATTCTGTGGTTTTCAGTGCATTGGTTTACACCAAATTTCCTCCAAGCAGCATTTTCTTGAGGCCATGCGCGTTAGATTTAAATGCTTCAAAAATGAATCCACTCTTATGGGCCTGTGAAACCGTCCATACATGCAAAGTATGGGTTGTTCATTATTGTTGTTGGTGTACACAGGAAAAAAAAATTAGTGGAGGAAGGAATGCAGCACTGTGACCTCAAATGGACCGTTTTCAGTCAAACCATAGAGTTAGATATAGAAAACTAGAGTGTGCACTGGCTATTAAAGTCACGTGTGTGGACTGTGCCGATGTGGGCGGCGCCATGTTTGCTTAACGCTACGAGTGCAAAGTGGGCAACACCCCTTTGCTCATCGTGCACCCATAGCGGTAAGCCAAAATGGCGGCGTCTATATCGGCACAGCATGTATTAGGAGTGCGAACTCTAGTTTTCTATATCTAACTCTATGGGTTAAACCCAGCCATTTCTGAAGAAAAAAAAATCCCAAAGCGACTATAAAAATTATACCTAAAGTATTTTAATCTCTGTAGTACAATGTACCATGTTTGGACATTGCCAAATATGATGAACTGTCTTTGGAAGGTAAATGGATGTTATTTGTCCACAAAAACAGAATATGCATTGTATACCACGTGCATTTCTCAAGAATACACCAAAAACTCATAGTGAGCTTGGTGGGATTCGAACCCAAAACTCCTGCTTGGTTCGAGTCCCACCCAAAGACACTGAGTTTTCATCATGCTCTTGGTAAAAGCACTTCATATACTGCATCGTGTATGGGCAAATAAACCCTTTCGCGGTTATCAACGCCATATGTTGCTCATGGAACAAAAGAACATGCTTTGCTGTGCTTGCGTGTTCATAGTGGAGTATTTTTGTGTTGTTGGGTCACTGTGCATTCGCTACGATCCGCGCACACACATGGCAGCGCGTGAACAAGATGGCGTCGATAACCGTGAAAGGGTTTATTACCATTTACCATGTATGGACCGACGCAATAATCTCTTTATTGTCTGTCTATACTTACATGGCCAGTGAGGTTGAAGTAGGAATGGTTGGTTAGATTGATCGGCGTGGGTTTGTTGGTGACCGCTGAGCATCCCACATGCAGAGCGTTATTATCGGTCAGTTCATAGGTGACTTCTGCGGTCAATTCACCCGGGTAGCATTGCTCGCCGTCTGCACTAATGTGTGTTAGTTTGAGGACTGTTCCCTCCACTGAAGCAGTCCACAACATCTTAAAAGGAGAAAACAAGAGGGCATCTCAGATTTTGAGAAATATTTGAAACAGGCTAAAGGAGCTTGTCTAGGTTTCTCCAGTAAATGAATTTTGTTCAGACCTGACAATCATGTCAAATACCTCCCCAAAATACTATCCATGGGAAGAAAACAGGAAATTTGCAATCCCCAATTTGGATGTGGAAGCAAAAAGGTTGGTGTAATCACTGCACTACTTTATGGAATGGATACATTAGTTTACAAAACATCAGTGGTTTTTTAACAATATGCTTGAAAATATACGGATTGAGAGCGTGAAATTTCAGAATGGTAATAAGAAAAATATGACAAATGATATGGTATCAAAATCTCAACACCCATAGGAAAAATGGGGGGTGGGGGGGTGGGTGGTCGAAAATGTGATCTGGACAGTACGCACTCCTTTAAATGATTGGAACTATCTGTTGAGGTGCAGCTGAAGAAGATCATTTTTAATTCAAGACATGGTAAAAAAAATGGTTTAATCTTTTATAAAATAAGCACAAACAATAAAATCAGCAAATCCTCAAAACACCGCCTCCCCCCCACCCCCCTCTACTCACCAGTCCAAAGCCTTTGAAGCCTCCATGTAGGTGATTGGGACCATTGTTGGTTTCCAGCTGATACTGCTGTCCGTCAATACTAAACTGCCCTTTGGCGATTCTATTGGCAAATCGGCCAGCTATTAGTCCAAAATTACATTGTCCTGTTTCGCAGCCTGTGACAAAATGCGATGAAGGAAAGTGATGACAGTTTATTAATTAGGATGACAAAATAAGATCATTATTGAAATGTTGGTGTTTTTTAAAACTTATTTTAAAATTTTTAAAGGGTGTAAGAAACTTCAACTGTAGACCGAATTGCATAAAGCTTACAATTGTCTTCACCTTAAAGGGCCCCTGAAATGGTGTTTTTATCATTGAAATCTGTGCTATGGAACTAGTCCATTTTTTTACAATCATAAAAACCCTACTTGGAACTTGTTTGGGGGGTTAAAATCAAGGTTTTTGATTTTTATGCTAATGAAAATTTACATATGCATGAGCAAAGTGGTGATGTCACATTAGGAAAATACAGGAAAATCTCATTCAAAAGTTTCCACAATTTTCTCCAACTTGCTGAAACTTTTGTAACCCATGACAGTCTAGGTTTGTTTTACATGTTGCCTGTTGCAAACCATGAAAAAACATGGAACCTGCAAAATTTTTCCACAATTCCAGTTTGAAGTCTTATGTTTTTTCTTTGCTTTTCTGCTGTGTGTTCCTAAAGTGACATGCCCCAAACAGCGCCCTCTTTCTGTGAGTTTATGTGACAAGTAATCCTTCATATGCAGCAAAATCTGTGCATAAAGTTATCGAGCATTTCAGGGCCCTTTAACATTGAGATACATAGGTACATAGGGTGGCGCCATTGGCAGTTGACGGCGAGTGCATTGCATGACACGCTGGACCAAAATGGCCTTACATCCCATCCGAAGGATGGAGCAATTGTGGTTAGTGCCTTGCTTATGGGCACAGGTACCACAAACGGGTATTGAACCCGCCACACCAAGTTATCACCCCAATGTTGTGAGTTAACAACCTGAACCATTCGGCCACGGTACCCAAAACGAGGAACATTATCCAACAACTGTTTTTTTTATTTCAGGGAGTTTTGAGGAAGTTTAGTGCATTTCTTTGTTTTCTTCATTTTGGGCCTATAAAGTGAAACTGTACCTGCTATTAGCTGCCAAAACCTCCATAATCAAATATGATGACAATGCACATGTTGTATGATACATGCAAATTATATAACGCCCAAGTAGATCCTTGTCATCTGATTGGACAATTGGCAGGTCACGTGTTGTCAATTATTTAATCCATTTAATGCTATGTCACTAACCGTGCAGTTTTGTTCCATTTGCCGTGCAAATTTTGTCCCATATGTTTTTTCCCATTGCACGATGCGCCCACTGTGACTGTATGTGCGTGTCAAATGTGACGACCCGGCCCTGACACAAAAACTTTTTACAACTCACAAGCAACATGGCAGACGATGAAATAGCTGAGCTTTTGGACAATTATGATGCCGCCAACATCAATATAAACTCCAAGGGTAAGCCTGAATAATTTGTAAATTTGTTTTTAGGATGACAAGGATAAAATATGGAATATGTTCCATCTTTCACCTTATGAAAATATTCCTCCCATTGCACTCATAAACATTCATTATTTGTATATTATACTCGGTCCAAAAGATCATAGGCTATTTTATCGGTCAGTAATTCTTGTATGACCACCCCTTATAGCAAGGCTGACTGCATCAGCCTCCGTAAGAACTGCCGAGGCAGGATTCACCACTAGCACTCTGCCTGAAACAGCCTACCTGTACTTCTAGTTCTAGGGTTGTTTGGGAAATGTGTAGATGCAGTGATCATCTTATACGCGTGTTTAATCAGGTTGACAACCCAACAAAATTGGGATTTTTGCGAGCTTTTAACAGTAGGACTCTCATATAAACAGAAAATGTTTCATTGCTGTGGGAATAACTTCCCTCAAACAAGTCCTCTTGTACCTGGAGAAAATAACTGAAGCAGAACAGTCAAGATTGAAAGCGATTCCAAAGTGAGTGGTCGATCAGTGCTTGTTAGGCCAAATAATAAAAATAACATGTTTCTCGTCCGGAAATTTTTCAATAGTCGGTGAGGGGGAACTTTACTATTTACTATTTTTGATATTTTTGCTATTTTTTTCCAAGATGGCCGTGCTGCCATATATAGACATAAAGTTTACTACTCTACCCGATACCATGGCTATACCGTTGTAAAAATGTAAGAATGTGATACAGGAGTCCTTTTTATCGAATTTGTAAATCGTAAATCTGTTTTTTGGGGTTTTTTTTTTTTAATTTTAAAAATAGTAAAAATCAAAAATATTGATGCGGGCGTCAAAATTGATGCGTGCGGGGACGAGAAACATGTCATTTATATTATTTGGCCTTATCTACAAGCTCACTGTATTCCGTCGGTCGCCGCAACATTACTTCCTCCAGGTAGGGCTGGAGTGAAAACAATGGTGTGGCCATGGTGACGAGAGAAGGAACAAAGCGGTTGTCTATGCAACACATACACGTATCTAAGCATGAACAAATTTGTTTTCACTTCAGTCACTGTGCTATGCCCGTATAAAAAGGCATATGACACCGGGTCACAAAAGTGACAGGATGTGCGACCGACAGAATTCAACAAACCTCTGTTCTAGTAGAAGTGTTGATATTTTAAGATGGATGCATTTTTTTTGGAAAAGTGTATTTCCTTCTTCAGAAAAAAAAACAAGTTTCGTTTTCCCACCTTCCAGTTTTTCATGTCCCAGGACCACATCCTTGACGTTACCGGCCTTACCAGGAACCTCAATTGACGTGATAGTCGCCCCAAAGTTGATCACCTTGACGACCATTCCGTTTGCATTGGCGAGGGTGTAACTGACCACTAGACGGCCATCTTTAGTGTGACCAAAATCCTCTTGAGTTATAGGCATTGTGGATGCGAAGGAATCTTTAAAGAATAAAATATGGAAAACATCACGAATTTGCAAGCACAAAAAAGGCAAGACTCGGACTCTACCACTACGAAGGGAATCCCCGATGATTTCTCACATTTGCAACATTTCTGTTTCAGGACATGTTTGTCAGTATATGTGTCAAAGATAAAGTGGTGGGAGATTGATTCTTTAACTCTTTTTGGTTTTCGTGAAAATGAGTAAAAAGGTTGCCGAGTTGGCATCTGCCCATAGGTTTACGCACATTTGGCCGGGCAATGTTGTCATCCAATCCCACATAATGCATTGTGAGAACGTCGATAAGGTTTATTGAATAAGCTATCGATTCCAATATATAAATTTACCAAAATCCTAGTTCAATGTGAACGAAAAAAATACCGTAAAAACTGTAAAAGCTTGCAACTTTAAATGAAATAAACCTTATCGACGTTCTCAATGCATTATGGGATTGGATGACAAGCTAGCGCGGTATTTTGCGTGTAAGTCTATGGCGCAGCACGGAAGTTCGTGACTGTTTCATTTTTTTTCTCAAAAACCCGATAAAGTTCAGCAATGGCATTTTCACAGGATTTTCCTCTGGGTACAAAGAAAATAATGACTGGTTGGTTTGCTAATAAAGTGAGTAGTTTCGGAGAAATCAGTGGGGATTCCCTCGCTAAACTGGATGACAAAATCGGCCTGTGTGGTTCGCGTGTACGTACGTATACGGGTCCACGTAATAGTGTACGGTAGATAGGGGTTCCTGTGCTATATCATATGTGCAGTACACAGCTAGCACTAGCAGTATACTTAGTACACACGCTTTCACAACTGCTTTGGAAATCATCTAAAATAGTACTCTTTCTTGATACTTTACAAAATAAGTAAGATTTCCAGTGAAATTTATGTTATCATAGGGCTATTTATCATCGGTTAAATGTTTACTTGGATTTGGAAGGTGTACTTTTTCATCTTTTTAAAACAGATATCCCTGTACACTTTTGTACCATCCTATATACAGTAAACATTGAGGACTGGTAAGTAGTAGTACTAGTATTTTATTTCTGCGGTGGTTGATCCATTAACTAAGTTTAATCCATTTCATATTTCATATTCACATGTTTTCTTTGGAATTCACCATGTTTGGAAATAGTTTACTATCAAATCGTGCACAGTTCTCAGTTCAGAAGTTCACTAATCATGCTTATCACGGTGTAAAAGTTTGAGGAACAGTCACTAATTTTGTTTTGTTTTGTTTGTTGTTGTTTTTTGTTTGTTTGTTGGTTTTGTTTGTTAGTTTTGTTTCTTGTTTTTTTTTTTCACCAGGCTCGTCAAATTACGTGTGAGGCGAAATTCGTGCCACGAAATACGCAGCTCCATGCCTCTGCTGTGGAGCTGCGTATTCCGTGGCACGAATTTGGCCTGAATTTAAGCGTGCATCGACGAGCCTGTGCCTAAAGGTCAAGTACATTATTTGCAGTGAGCCAATTGTTTTGTAATGAGTTGCCAGGAAAAACCTTACTAAAAGAGTTAATAACAAGTTATTTCTGTCCAAAATGGTATTTTGTGTGAGAAATTAACAACTGAAGGTGGTTTTCTAAAAAAGTCTTTTATCATTCAACTAAACACCAAAGCATGACTGGAAGTATCACGTACTACCTCAATATGTGGCCGAAATATTTACACGGCAGTTTTATCAACCTGGGCTTTTAATCACGAGTACAAATAACATCTTTTGTAACAGTTTACCATAAGTACAATCTGCACTAATGCGAAAACTTATTGAACTTCCTCTTGAGTTGATTATCTTATGAATATATTTCATTCAAAGGGAAATCATATTAGCCTACAGCACTTTAAGTTTGTGCGAGAGTCTAGATTGTGTTTGTGCGAGAGTCTGCAACTGTATGTACGTGCATGATCGCCAGACTTCATGTACTCATAGTGCATTAATCATTTTCCTCTTTACATTAACATAAAAAATTTACAAAAACATTGCTATGTTGCCCAATAATCTTCTGATAATCTAACACCCTCTGCATTCTCATTTATTTGCAGATCCGTTACAAACATGCCATACAGATGTTGCGTGGGGGGCTGTGACAATGATTCCAGATATAAGGAGAAGACACTAAAACGTGGCCATGTTGAAACTATAAAATTCCACCGTGTTCCACCCCAAAAAACAAATATTACAGTTTATATGGTGATGGTAGCAATAAGATAAGAGGTTATGGACTTTATAGTAGCACTTGTGACAAATTTCCTCTGCTGTGAGGTTCTGAAAAGTACTAGGGAACTTGGTTTGGACAGTATATGCTCTGTCACTCGTCAGAAGTGTACCGAAAGTCTCCGGATAATAAGCAGAGCATCTTGTCTAAACCAAACCAGTTTCCTCTAGTTCTTTTCAGAACCACACAACCTCACAAAAGAAACCTCTCGTTTACCCTTGTCTTAATTATTGTGATTTTTTCAAAAAGTTTATTTATTTGTAAAGAGCAATTTACTGCAAAAACTGTGGTGTTCAATTAACACCAGTGGTGTTGTCTTATATACCAAGACTGGTGTTTTAACACCACAATTATTAGTTTTAACACCTAGGGTGTTAACAATAATGCATTTATTCCAATTGAGAAATAAAAAATAAAACCCATGGTGTTAAATTTTAACACCAGACTTGGTATCTATATATATATAAGACAACACCACTGGTGTTAATTTCACACCACAGTTTTTGCAGTGTTGACATCCGTCGATAATTAGGTTATTTATAATTACTGGCAAGTATTGAATATTGTTATAAGATTTGTGCAAGTCAAACAAAATAACATTAAACAAAATAAGTGTTTTTACAACAAATGGTATTATTATCCAAAAATGGGATTAACATATTTTCTTTAAGTACATAAAAAGGTATTACACAATGTAGTACCAACACAAGCAAATTGTTGTCAATAAACGTTTTTTCTTTTTGTTAGTACTGAACATCTGAACTATTCTCCCTGTTACACCATGCACAAAATACCAATGGTTGTGATAGCCCTGTATGAATATGCAGCAATAAACAAACATCAGTACATCAAATAACAATAAAAATGAGCATAAACAAATGACGAGCTTGAAAGTTGAAGCATGAATGAATTAAAAAGAGACGGAAACCGATGTGGTGTATAAAACTTGAACAGAAAAAGAAAAAATTTCATACAGTGACATCACTACTTTTTCCTTGCAAAGACTTATCAGCCACCAAAATGCAATATAACAAGTCAAATTTAGCAGGAAAAATATTAAAGGGTGTCAATCGTGATGTCTTAGTGTGGAACACCCACTCCCCGCCCCCCCCCAAAACAAACAACAGCCCCTCCCCCCCAAAAAAAAACACAACAACAACAAACCCCAGGCACTTTATCAAAAAAATGAAAGTGCCTGTATAACATCCAAACAATAAAAAAATGAAAGAATAACATTTTAAAAGTTTTAAATGTTACCTTTTTCAACAGAACACAAACTTGAACTTGTTCCAAAACTAAAATACCGAAGCCTAGTTTCACTGCAAGAATAGCTGAACATGACAAAATACAGAACAGCAGAACATGGTTAACCATCTTTGCAAATAAACCAAATAAAACAAGAAAATTAAAGAAGTCACAAGGACTCAATACAACAGTTTAAATGTTCTCCAAAGTCTCTTAGGCTTACTGTCATTGTCCTGGATGCATGAGACGAGCATGGGGCTTGCAAATATGGATGCATCAATCTGTCAACCTTTTGTCGTATGTACATTGTGTACTGTATATACGCCGTACACGCGAACCACACGTACAGGCCGATTTTGTCATCCAGTTTAGCGAGGGAATCCCCACTGATTTCTCCAAATCTACTCACTTTATTAGCAAACCAACCAGTCATTATTTTCTTTGTACCCAGAGGAAAATCCTGTGAAAATGCCATTGCTGAACTTTATCGGGTTTTTGAGAAAATAAATGAAACAGTCACGAACTTCCGTGCTGCGCCATAGACTTACACGCAAATTACCGCGCTAACTTGTCATCCAATCCCATAATGCATTGAGAACGTCGATAAGGTTTATTGGCCACCACCATGGCATGTGCATGGCATGCAATTTGTGCACAGCCACAACAAGATAAAAAAGTTATTTGTTAATCTTTCCCACTTTTTAAATACTAGGCACCCGCCTAGCCTATACCATCCTATACCGAACTATCGTCGGCACAGAACGGTCAGGCGGAACTCCCATGTCAACCGTTCTCAAATGCAAAGCCAATGAAGCGGTTAGGCTATAGCTAAGACAAGAGCTTACAACGTCTTGAAGATGAAGAGCAAGCTGAACTTGATGTTGAAGGGGCGTCTGTCTTCCCCCAAATATCGCGCTGCGTTAGACGATGTAGCGCCCTCTCGTGGTTCTCAGAACTCATATTCTATTCGCCGACTGGTTTCCAGTCTACATTAATATGAGGACCGGCAGCCGCCAACATGACGTCATCATTTCTAGAAGCGCAGTCAATGGACGCAATTCATAACTATTAATTGTCAAAGCACTCTGCGGTAACGCCCGATTGTTCGTGAGGCAACCAGTATACAACAATTTCGAAAGGATTGCATTCTATGGGCGATACAAATGAATACATAACCCAGCGGTGGATTGTCCATTTCATGGCGAAACACCTTACGAACCGAACCCGACGACTCAACGATAACGTCCCGATGTCAAGGGTAAGTACATTCGGAAACTTTCGGAAACTGAAGTCCTCCCGTTTTGATCACGGGACAGTGGCGCATACCGGACCTAACGATCATTATACATATTAACTATTTGGTCTGGGAACCAGATTAATATTCCACATTATACAAATGAACAAATATGAAGTTTCTTTTAATTGTAATTAAGTTAACAATGAAAAATTTACAGCTTTATTATGCATGACTGCACAAATATTTTGTGTGCTAAAAATTCCAGCTCTCAGACCGACTGCTTTTATTCAATCAAACAAAATTGATAAACTTTTTGCGTTTCTTTTAAGTTGCTCGGTACAGATTCAAATAGACAGCCGAACTTGAATACGTCATCCTTTGTTGGTTGCCTATAGGCAATTGGCTCTACACTAAAAATCACTGAACCGTGTCCCCGTGCTTTTGCAATGGTACTTTTTGCCGACGGCTATGATGTTTAGAGCCAATTGCTATGGCGAACGTCACACGTCGGCTGTCTATTGCAGAAATGGTTCATTTTCCTGAATCAGATTTAGAACTGCATAATGTTGGCTTTCTTTCTTCCGATTGGCCGGACTGCTCAGCGCACTGCAGTATACGTGTGTTTAGTGGGCGTGGCTTAAACCACCTCTCTTTTTCCTGGACATTATATTTTGAGACCGTGTCGAGGAAAGTGCCTGCCAGTAAAATCAGATATATTGCTTGACTGAACGGTGTTGATAAATATAATAACCGAGATATTAACTGGCATTCTGCCGTCGATGCTGCAGAAAGTTGGGCTGGATTTCGGTTTGTATTACCGCCACGATTTCAGGTAGGCTAATGTAGTCTTCTGTGTTTCTTTGAGTGCCCCTTATAGCTTTCTTTGGATAAAACTGGTCCTTTAGGCGTTCGGGTTGGCGTAGTGGTTCTTTTCCCGCCTGCCACCTCTGGCGTCCCGGGTTCGATTCTGCTGGGGTGTGTATGTGGATTGGGGTTGCAGTCCCTACTTGACCGCATGAGGTTTTTCCCCATTTCCCTGGGGGTTTCCTCCCGAGTCTAAACCTGCATCTTCTTCACCACCACCTTCAGTTGATAATAAAGTAAAGTAACAGCTAATAATAGTTGATGATATAAACAAACTGGCCTCTTCTTTTTAGGGTTCTTAAATATGTCCGTGCGTACGTATTGGTGCGGCACCTCATAAAATACTTTTTAAAATATATATTATTCTAGAAACATAAGTTATTCGTTTTCAAATGGGACATCAACAAAAACAAATCGACAAATTACTTATGTCAATATTTGGAAATATTGGCGGTACGCCAATTATTCTGCTCACGACAAGGCACAAAAACGGCCGTATAAATACAGCGTTTTTCACAGGGTTGCCGATGTCTAAAATACAAAGTATGATGTTTTGTCGTTAAAATAAAGTAAATGCTTTAAAAATTCGTTCGGTGAAAAAGAAAACCGAATTTGTTGGGAACCACGGACAATATAACTTTAAAGGCATAGCCCTGATCGGCTTTTGTCGTCAATTCTTGTAGTACTGGATTTGGGGTGGCAATAAATGCTGTCAAACTCAAAACACCGGAATACAAGGTTTATGGTCGTAGTGGACAAAAGTAAATTTTATTTCTAGTTTCCTGACAGCGCTATGTGGGGGATTATCTGATCGATCTTACGGGTTGGATCACTGCCCAGCAAACTGGGTGCAAAATATTTTTAGGGGAGAGCAGAGAAACAAGAATGAGTTTCATTACTTCAAACGTTGCAGTGAAAGAATCAAAGGGCCCAAGGGTGTCATTCTGTGAGGGTAATGACCTTGAGATAGAAAGTGTAAGCTAAAAGTCATGTCATAAAGTGCTTGTGGAAAACATTTTTAGAATTTTTAGAAAAAGACTATAACAGCTCCCTTATACTAAGATCCCATCATAATGCATGAATTTGTGCAATTGAGCCTGTTTGGACCAGACTTTCAAATGGGCTTTCTATGTGAATTCTTTTATGGGCACGTAAACGCTAATCGTTCGGTTATTTGCTGAAACCCGAAAGTACCCAGCAAACAATAAAACGTTTTAAAAACGTGTTAAAACTTTTTCAAAAGTGTCTCTTATGTTTTCTAAACGTTGGCAAAAATGTTTTTTGGACGTTATTTTGTGGACACTTTTACACGTTTTCAAAACGTTAGTTTGCGACGTTTTCAGAACGTTTTCAGAACGTACTAAACGTTTTAAAGACGTTTCTTTTGTTTCTGTGGACGTAAAAACAACGTACATAAAACGTTTTAGAACGTTTTTTGAAAGTGTCTGGTACGTTTTCCGAACTTTCAACAAAATGTTTTTTGGACGTTATTTTGTGGACACTTTTGGACGTTTTAAAGACGTTAGTATGCGACGTACATAAGACGTATTTAAAGTGCTAATTAATGTCCCCCGAACGTTCGCGGAACTTTGAGAGAACGTGTCAATTGTACTTACAACACGTTTATTATGACAGCTTTATTGATAATTTCCTTTCTTATGACGTAATCATGACGTAATCGGAATATTCTCAATGTGTAATGCCATATTGACTAATTGCTTACCTGAAGTTCCGGCTCTTGATACCATCAGTCACTTCCTCCTACTGGGTACACTACGACGCTTGATATATATGCTCCTTGAATTTCCTTCGTATGTAGTCACGGTTGGTGAACATTGGAAACCAAATTTCTCTATTATTTCTTGAAAATATTACCTTTTTAGACTATAGGTGGGCTTTATATACAAAAGTATTACATTTGAAATCAGGCAGTGCGTGGTTACGACGTAAATTTTTAACTCAAAGGCATTTTCCCGTGAAATTTACGGAAAAATTATCCCCGCGCGATTTACTTTGTTAACAACGTTCTCAGAACGTTCCTAGAACGTTACACTGCAACGTTAAATTTTAATGTCCGCAGAACGTCGCCTCGACGTTCAAAATGAACGTGACCAAAAAGGAACTTTCTCCCAACGTTATTAAAAAACGTGCTTCAAGATTCAAACATCCACAGAACGTCCCATCGACGTTCAAAACAAATATGACCAAAAACTAACATTCTCCAAACGTTATTAAATAACGTTTTTAGAATGTTATAATGCAATGTTATATTCAAACGTCGGCAGAACGTTCCATCGAAGTTCAAAACAGTAACTTCCACGAACGTTCGAGGAACGTTCCCTCGAAATTTAAACTAAAAACGTGACCAAAAACGAACATTCGGTGTGTTAGCTGGGTTGGTGCACGTTTATAAAACTTTTGTAAAGATATATTTGAAGCGATTTATAGATATCCAAACGAACTATACGTTATCTGTTTTTCATCGTCCTAAAAACGTGTTTGGAACTGATGTCACAGAAGAAAATGTACCATTTTGGAACGTTTGATACACGTTTTAAAAAGTTTTTGACGATAAAAAACAATAAGTGATCTGTACAAAACCTATAGAGCTGCTGCACCGGCGGCCATGACAGGGGTCAGATTTTCTTATTTAAATGATGTAACAATAGAAACACAAAGCACCTATTCGTGCATGACACACGGTGACAATGTGACTGCCCCCTGTCATGGCCGCCGTGCAAAGGCTCTATACGTGTAATTAAAGACTTATTAAAGTTTCGTGATTTTCAGAGCGTTTTGGAAACGTCCGAGCAAAACGTTTATGTCAGTACCTTCTCCTGCGTTCTTAAAACGTGTTTCGGACGTCACAGGAAAAAAAGTACCGTCTGAAATGTTTTATATACGTTTAGAAAGTTTTTGAAGACGAAAACGTAAGAGACCAATATAAAACGTACGTGCGTTTGTTTATGTTTGAAGAATTCCAGGACAAAACGTTTTACTAACGTCCGAACAAAACGTGTTATGTCAGTACCCCATCTAACGTCCTTAAAACGTGTTTTGGACGTCATAGAAAAAACGTACCGTCGTGAAACGTTTCATGCACGTTAATAAAACCTCCGAACAAAACGTGTTATGTCAGTCACCCATTTAACGTCCTTAAAACGTGTTTTGGACGTCATAGAAAAAACGTACCGTCGTGAAACGTTTCATGCACGTTAATAAAACCTTGCTGAAGATAAAAACGTAAGTAACCTATATACAACCTACACGTAAATTCAATTTTTTTCAGGAGTCCTAGGAAAAACGTTTTACAAACGTCCAAATAAAACGTTTTTGTCGGTACCTTTTCTAACGTCCTAAAAACGTGCCTGGAACATCACATGAGAAAATGTACCATTTTGGAACGTTTCATACACGTTAATAAAACGTTTTATTAGACAAAAACCTAAGTCACCTTTATAAAACTTATCCAAGACGTTTTGTGAACGTTTTGTGTTTGCTGGGTAAAGTCTATGGCACCTTACGTTTGGGTGACTTTAGACGACCAATAATTGCCGTCTCCGGCCATCCTGTGCTGTTCCCAGCTATCAGCTGACAGAAAACGAAAGAATTTGCGCTACAACATTTTCGTCTCCCTTCATCGTCAAAGAAGGTGCATTTTTTAAAACTTGCGATATTGGTGATGGGTTAGATGATACCACTGTGCATGCAATAAAGGGTTGTTTCGCATACAGAGTGTGTAGTAAAAAAATTACGTTTTTTAAATTGATAATTGTCTAGAAACATAAAAGTTATTCGCTTTCAAATGAGACATCAACGAAAACAATCGACCAACGTTTATTTATCGAACAATTATTATTGTCAATATTGCGAATTATCGGCAGTCCGCCAATAATTCAGGACGAAGACTTGCCCAAGTCTGACCTCCCGTGCTCGGTCTGCAACGCGCAGCGCACATTGCCTGTCCAATCTGTTTTCTTCCGTTTCCTCTGTCTCAGAAAGTCTTCTGAGACAGAAGAAAAGAGATTTGACAGACCACCAGTCCAGATAGTCAGGGAATCTTGCTGAAACCTGGGAACTAAATCCTTACCAAATAATTTCTTCGCCAATGTGTTAGTGAAGGTGTCTACTAACACCTCTTAAAAAGTTAAAATTCTCTTCCCCTAGGAAACCACGTGACAGCTTCTAAAAGTTTTACCTTAAAAATGCAGTACAGACAACGGCCGTTGACAAAACGCCCATTTGTTTTGAATGGTATGAGCCTAAGCAGTAACTGCTTTGTGTTTCATCTGGCGCAAATGCGGGCAGCGCTGTGATTGGATTCGGAGCACAATTCTGCGGTACTGGGATGGTTAAAATAGTTAAATTGTTAGATCATTAGATTAAGAAAACCTCGTCCCTGACATCGCTGCTGGTTGAAAAGACCTATTTAAACATACATAGTTCTACGCCGAAATGGCAGTTTGGCCATTCTTGTATGTCTATTCTTTTTACCACAATTAGCATTCTAAATTTCATGCACATAGAAAATAGAAACCACAAGGGACATTTTCCGTACACTGTGTCTGTTACAACATCGCAAATGACGGACAGGACAGTTATCGCTATGAAGATGTATTGGCAAACCATTTTAAAAGTATTTAGTCTAAAATAATATAGAACACACTGTACGCAGACATTCGTAAATGTAAAATATGTAAAATAGACCAGGCTGAAAATGAGCTAAGTATCACCTGGAGAGTTATATGGTTAATCTCATGTGTTTTTTAAAATTTATTTTAATTACACTAAAAATTGTATTTCATACTATAGTTGCTTTTGCAGATGCTGTATATCGGCTTTAATCACACCTTTAGCTGTCGGATATTTTGACGTCGACTCAAAATTAACATAATGCACCGGTTTCGAATAAAGCTCAGTAAACGTTACACAGGGGCCACTGACGCGCGAAGCGTATAGATGATGGTCATTGTAATTATTCCCCTGGAAAACCCCCCAGTCCATTTATAATTAAAACTGCTTCATCAACGCAGTTAGGCAGATAAGACTAATTATTGTCGTGCTCGATTTATGCCCATCAATTATTAGCACCGGCACCCTCGTTTCAGATGCTGAGCCGTTGTATTACGTCACACGTCTTTTCATTTGCGATTTTTATAAGACCCTCGTTGTCGATGATATGACAATTTGAAATTCATGTACTGTGCTTTTGCAGTTGTGAAACTTTCCCACCCTCCCGCGCATATACACATGATTGATTGGGCCCATAAGACAGATATTTATCGTTATCCGTTCATTTTGAGAAAAGGGGTTAACGCTTTGACTGTTGAAAGATGAATCCTCGGTAGGCCTAAATGGAGAAGCTACACTGTAAAAAATTGTGTTCAGTCACAGGTGTTTTTCTGTTGAAAAAGTCAAAATCGAACAGTAACTTTTACTGTTTTTGGAATTTGTTGTTATTGCACAAACGTTCTTCCGTCTGTGTACATTTAAAAAATATTGTTCTGTATGATTACAGACGGTTTGCCGTTAAATTACAGGTTTGTTCAGGAACAAGAAACTTTTAATCTTCATCTGTTAAAATACAGCCATGTTACTGTTTAGTAACAGAGGACCTTCTGTTATCCCATCGATGTTCCCTGGTATGCGGCAGAAATTACGCGGCGTTGATAGCGAGTACCAGTATGTTGCATGCTGGGAAATCACTGCAGTAAATTCAAACTGCGCAGTGCGCTTTTTGTAGTTGTGCCGTTCGTATATGAAATGACAGATTTTGGCGAGCGTTATGTCGAAATATATACTGGAGACTGTTCAGTTTATAGTGCCGACTTGAACGAGAAGTAGCTGCTCTACATGTCGTGAAAGGCAAGTCGGTATTTTCGTACATGTTTTGGTTTTTATTTGCGTTTTATTTGCCATGCAATACTGCCTGCAGTGGAGATACACGGGAGCATGTAACCTGCCTCAAAGTGCGGGAATACAGTAGACTCAGGCGGAAATTCCCCCTGAATTTATCATATTCCTGTATTTCAGCGAGTCGGGTTACATTTTTTGTAAATTGTACACCCTGTTGAAACTCCACTGCACCCCGGCATGCAAATAAAAACTAGGAAATTGAGAGAAACATGCCGACTTATTTTACATGAAGGGTGGTGCATCTACAACACAAAAATTGAACTGTAAAGGTCAACAAAAACAGTCGTCAATAACCTGGACTGCTTCGTTCAGTTACATAGAATTGTTTCTGTACAGAAGGCTTTGTTAAAGAACAAAACCATGCACAAAACTATCACTTAGTCGTCTGTTGAAAAACAGAAGAATCTTCTGTAAATTTACAATTCCAAATAACAGTAGCATCTACTGTATGCAAACAGAGAAAACAAAAAAGTAGAATGTACTGTTCAAAAACAGTACGCTATGTAATGCCAATTGACATATGAATGTACTGTAAATGAACAGAGATTTTTTTAACAGTGTAGGACAAAGGTTATAATACCTCCTTACAGAACCTCGCCCTTTTGGCTCTGTATACGATCGATCAAAATGTCGTTCCGGCCGGGTATAGGTACGACAAAATAAATTGATTGCAAAGCCACTCTTTCGACTCATAAATATTTTGTGGTCCGTAAATAATAATTTTTAAGCAGGGTTTAAAAAAAAAAGCCGAAACATCTTCAGGAGTGGTTCATCGTACTATATGGGCTCGGAACATTTACAAATTACGGTTATCTGTCAGTGATGGATAGTTTTAAGAGATGACTGTCTCTGGTTTTTTGAGGTTTTAAGGTTTTCATAGTCTTCACTGGACCCGGTAAATATATACATTTCAAACGAAGGGGTCATGATTAAAATGTGACTGCTAAGTTAAGTGGATACGTCTCGCGGAGTATAAAAGTACGGGCTGCCGAGTTCATCTGTGGCATGTGGCACGACAAACAACACAATTTAGACCCTCGCGCGGGTACCGATCGATGTACTCATGGGTAAAAAGGAGGAAATCAATGCCTTGCTTCAAAGTTAGAGTACATGATTGGTAAACAGTTAAAAACGGCGTTATTTCCAATCGTGATTAAGAACCTGTCGAGAAAACTGCCTTGTAGAAATTTCAACCACATAGGCCTAGATACAGTAATACTTCAGAAAACAACATTTTTAAAAGTCACTTGGGTTTTCCTCCCACCGTGTTTCTATACATGTATAAGCATCCAACATTTTACCAGTAAAGGTTTCTATTGGGCCGTTCTATCTGGAAAATAGCCAAGCTTGCTGGCCTTTCATCACGCTTCGAGAATTAGCTGGATAAAGGTCGTAGGCAGGGATCAAGCACAGGCATTGTGCAGAAGTTTACATGTTCTCCCCTGTATGTGCACTCACTATTAATAGGAGAACGGTGTGTGTTCTTATTGGCGTTTAAGATGGCTTATAATTATCATAATTCAGTGTTCTGGAACATACTTGTAGTACTAAGACCCAAACTATAATGTTAACAATATAAATAATATTCCATATTACTTCAACTTATGGAACCTCGGGGATGGTGCTTCAGAGTGGTTTGTATTAAACAATATAGCTGGTGATAAACATCTCGACAATTCATATCAAACAATTCACTCGCAAAATGCAATGATGAGGGCACCCTGCTAAATGAAGTTTCTAATCAGATCGCGATAAAGGAAAGTGAGTACACTGCAACCATTGATAACGCATGACAATCAATTATTGACTTTTATATACTTGCCTGCAATAGCCTACACTTCGCAAAGTCTAGACAAAGACATGCAGATTACATGCATGTTAAATACGGTTTTATCTCGACGCGTGATTATAAGGATAACAAAAACAACCTTTGTGTAAGTCAGCTCAGTACTTTATCAGTATGTTCCGCGCGAGAAACCAGAAAAAAACTGTTCTCATGCTTTTACGTAATCGTGCGAAGCTGCCGTTTTATTTATGATAGTTCCGTGGCTGTACAGGGTGCATGCATTCGAACTAAGGCGAGATCTATGCAGAATAACACACACCCTAAATGCATATTACGAACGCATAAGATCTAGAAGAAGGTTGAGAAGTTTATTATGTCGAACCAGCATATTTCTAAGATCATTTGTTCCAACTTCTATTCGCATGTTAAAGGAGCGTGACCAGAGTTTCTGGAAAATAGTTTTCGATGTAACTTACCAATATTATCAAGTAACTCCCATACACACCTCCCATGTCCCAAAAACCCGAAAACATTCGCAATTTCCAGTAAAAAATTGAACCAAACTATCGAGTATGCTTTCAGCGGAAAAACGTTGATACTGGAAAATTAGTTTACAAATAATCGGTGGATTTTCGACGATATCCTCGGAAATATGCGGCCTAGAAGCGCGGGAGTTTCAGTTTCGTAATCAGAAAAATATAACGGATGTTATGATATAAAAATCTCATGACCCATAAGGTAAGTCCCGGGGAGTTATGGGTAAAAAAAAGTGATCTGGTCACACTCCTTTAAACGAAACATAATAAATAGCAGGTGGGTCTTTCTATAAATTAGGGGTCCAAAAGTGTGACATTTAGTGTCCCCCGTTACACCTGATATGTGTTATTTTTCGTACAAAAATCATTAAAATGGCTTTTAAACCATTTTGTATGAATTGTACTTTATGTACTCACTCTTTGAGATGGAAAGTATTTAAAGAATGTGTCCTGAATTTACGAAAACAAGATGTAAAATATAACGGGGGACACCAACATTGGACCCCTAATTTATAGAAAGACCCAGGTGGATGTGAAGAAGAATGGAATTCCCACCATGCAGTCAATCTATGTATTTGTCCTGTGTTAAAGGAATGTTTTTTTTGTGCTTTTTTATTTGGTATTATAATGTTTTTAATGTACATCTATATACAAATAAGCTTAACGACAGTGCAATTTTCCGTTGTTAGACAATAAATTGAAATTGAAATATAGTTTCGTTAATTGAAGAAAGCCCAAAAGCAATAATCGAACCAATAATTTTTTTCCCAACTTTTTGACCGATCCACGACCTATTTCCTTCGGCCTATTTCCAAAAGTTCACTCATTAGGCCTACTTGATTTGCAACACTGTCAATACCTACCCTGGGCAGATCAACCAGCCTGAGGTTGTATTGTAGCTGATGTATTTGCTCGTCTAAGCCACAGAGTCACCTTTATATCACACCATGGCGCATGGCCTACGTACTAACTCGTTCCGTGGTTCAGAGTCCGTGTGGCCGTGGGCCGGGTTTGTTTGCATCGACTTAATGTGGTAATAAAGCTCCACGAGTAAACAGCAAAAGACAGTCAAAATGTGGTCCAGTGGGGTGAAATGTAATCAGTGCAGTATTGGAAACGTCTACCATTTTGTGCATGTGTACATTGTTTGTCTGACGCGTGTTCGTCCTGTCACGTGACCTAAGACGAAATAAACATTTATGGTAAGTACGAACCGTTTTTGTTTCGTCGCAGATCCGAATCCAGATCGCGAGATAAGTCTCCACCGACAAACGATTAAGAAAACTGCCCTCAACGTAAAACTCAAGTCGGGCGATCTTCTGAATTTCTGATTCAATTTCTGATTCAATTTTCACTCAATACAAAAGCCTCAATTTGCTTGACATGTATACTGTCTGTTTTCATCGGGAATTGAAACGACACGATTTACCAATGTCGTCGTAATGTGTACGTCGCCATTTTGGATCTTGCGCTCAACCACCTCTCAAAACACTGACCTAAAGCAGATAGTCATGCGAGAATTGAAGCAACGTGTCAGCCATCTTGCGTTAGGTTAGACAATGCTTTGCCTAGACTGCTCCCTGGTCCATAATATCGTTTGTTTTCCATTCAACACAAGTATTATAGTGGTATAAACAGTCTAGGCAAGACATTGCTTTTCCTGGGGCAAGATGTCGGACGGTTGCTTCATTTGGAGAGTCGCTTGCAGACAAATCGGTTCTTTTTCACGTCCGAGCTGAAGTGCGCATGCTCCATATGACACAATCTATGGGAAATTACTTAGTTACTAAGGCTGCATCCGAATTAGTGGCTGTGACTGTGGCTGTTGCTATGCTGTTTCTAAGGACTGCCATTGTCTGCCTGTAGCAACAGCATAGCAACAACCATAGCCATGGCCACAGCCAAAGCCACTAATTGGGATGCAGCCTATGTTACTGCCCGCGCCACTACACGCGTCTTAAAAACCAGCCATTTTTCATTGATGTGATGGACAAATGAAGTGTAGCGTCAGTCCTAAGAACTGAGCTGTCTACTAAGCTTAAGATATCCAACGCAAAGCAGGGGAAACAGTTGTTTAGAACCATTTCTTTAGCAACTGACAAAGGACCAGTTCGGCTGTCCATAATGTTATAGCTGTATAGTTCTTTGTAACTGTGTGGGCTACATGTATTTTAACACTCTGGAATTATGGTGTCCAACTGGCACCTACCCCTGAACAGAGATACAAACACAGTTAAGTGACTTGTCTATTCCAGCTACCATCATTGGGAAGTTTAAATATAACCCCTTGTTTCCAATGGCTTAGTTGATAATTTCTTGGCTTTTTCAAAATTCGGCCACATTCAGACCTGTTTGATTTCACTTAATTGTAGGTTCGAATCCAGACAACGTCATGCATGGTGCGTGTGTCCTTAGGCAAGGCGCTTTGCCATAAATTGCCTCTCTCCACCCAGGAATAAACGGGTACCTGTGAGGGTATTGAAGATGCTTTGTATTTCATTAGTTAATGAGCGCCTAACAGCCAATCAGGGCTACATACTCCAAGGAAGATGAGAAGGTTCAATTAAAAATGCTATTAGGAGCCCAATGACCAGGGGTATTAATATGAAGTACCATGATATACGTGATATGTGTGCTATATAAATATCCACGTTACTATTATTAATAGGAACGCAAACCACTATTTCTCCAAATGCTGAGCGAGTTGAGTGCTAGTGATGTGGACGTGACGCCTCCAATGGATGTACGGGGTGACCCCAGTCACGTGGCCTGCCGCCCACGATGCTTAACACCACTGGCTCGGCCGTCGGTCTTCTCGATACTTATGGCTCTCCTCCTCGTGGTTGAGATAGCCGCTATCAACGGCTACATGGGCGCCATCGTATCCACCTTGGAGAAGCAATTTCTCCTGTCCAGTACCGAGGTGGGAGCCATCTCCATTATCAATGACGTGGTCAGTCTACTGGTGGTAGGTATCCTGACGTATGCGGGACACAACTCGCACAGACCGCGGCTGATCGGCCTGGGCGCCATTTTGGTGGGCTTGGGCACAGCAGTGTGCGCACTGCCGCACTTCGTCGCCGATCCGTCTTCCAACGCCGGCCGAACCACGAACACCTCTGGAGAGCTATGTTGGGATCTTGACAACTCAACAGGACCGAGCGGCATCAAGGGGCCTGCTCTTCAGTCTTATTTCGGCAGTTTGTCTTTGTTCATAATCGGACAAATTGTCGTCGGTATCGGCAGCGCTCCGATTATTCCATTGGCCATGACGTACGTTGATGATGCCGTGCAGAAACACAAAACAGTCGTCTATGTTGGTAAGTGTTGTTGACGTTTTGGCTTTTTATTTGTCCCGATTTCAAGTCTGTAACCATAGACCGGTTGGTTCGTAAACCGCAAAAGCGTAGTCGCGAATGGACTGGGAACAAGTCTAATCGACCTCTAGTTAGATTTCAAGTCTGTAACCATAGACCGGTTGGTTCGTAAACCGCAAAAGCGTAGTCGCGAATGGACTGGGAACAAGTCTAATCGACCTCTAGTTACAGACTTGAGAAACCTGTTTCCGTTTTGTACACGTTCTATGGAGTTTGCTACCAGAATTGGACGTAGAGAGCTGATTGGTCGAAACGCAGGACGACATTAATATTCATGTTACTCCTCCGACTTGTTCTATGGCAACTGCGTGATTATATATTACGCGCTATTAATGCATTAATATGATTGGCGCGAATACAGGTTTCTCAAGTCTCTAAACAGGTACTATTCATAACAACGACTGTTGCGTGTGGGGATTATAGGCGTCAGACGGACCAAATACGACTGTTAGAGACTTGACCTCAAGTCTACGGTAACCGCTACGTTAGTAACCCGCCTGGCTGCACGTTAGGGAACATAAATATTATAATGCATTCGAAGTTGTTCGTGCTGTAATTCACCTGAACTGAGATTTGCAAATTATGGGCCGTTAGGCTCGCCACGAAGAGCTGATCAAAAAGGGTACTCCGTTTGTATGAAATTTTTTGTTTTGTTTAATCGGACGATCGACCCGATATTAATATCTTCTCATCACCAGCCGTTATTTATATCGGGACGTCTGTCGGTCCTATCGTTGGATTCCTCGTCAGTAGCTGGACTTTGAATCTGCACGTCGACGTGGACACTGCAGAGACGTTGCCTAACTTTACCAGGTAACTACAGACCCCAATCTTCGCAGATTACAAATGCACTGAACGTTGATGTATTCAACACACTTTGGTGGGTCTCCTTCAACAGTACACATCATCACCAACACTGACAGTTCGAGACACAGTTCGAGACTGGCAGTCCGAGACCGATACCGAAACGAGACTGGCAGTCCGAGACCAAGACCGAGACAGGCAATCAGAGACTAAAACCAAGACGGGTATACTTTATAGCCCGAGATCAAGATCAAACAGGCAGTCCGGATTTAAAAACCTTTAAAAGCCAACTTTCCATTTTGGCACACTTTCGTTCTGGCCCACTGTGCAGCGCTTGTACCGCAAGCAACATAAAAGACGTGTTTATCCTATCATCGTCTAGGTCTGACCCGCGGTGGATTGGCGCTTGGTGGCTGGGCCTTCTCGTGTTCGGCGCTGCCCTGGTGATCCTGGCTCTGCCCATGTTACTCTTTCCTCGTCGTCTCGCCCCTCGGTCGGGTTCTAAACCGAACGATGGGGATGTGGATGCGTTCGGGCCGAAATGCAATGGGATGAAGCTCCGCCACGATAGCACCGGTGCTGACAAGCGAGATGCTGATGAGATGAAAATACAGCAAAATAATGACCAGAGCACAAACACAACATCGAGAGGCTTCAAAACGGTAACCAAGCAGGTTAAAGGTACGTGTGCTGTGGGCTTTAGATGGGAATTCTGAATCTCCCCCAACTTTATACAAAAAGGGTTTGAAGCTGTAAATTACGAACAATTGCAATATGCTAGCCTGTTTCTCAAGCCATTAGCGTGGGCAGGATTAAGATGGTTGAATGTCGCGTTATCTTGTCAGATTTCCTGTCAGCTATACTGAGGCTTGGTCGGAATTTGACATTGGTGGCGCTCGCTCTGGGCCTGTCGACAGAGCTGGCGATTGTGGGTGGGATGACAACCTTTGGTGCCAAATACATCGAGACTCAGTTCAGCATCCCTGCCGGTAAAGCTGCCTTCATCACAGGTAAGCTTCAGCCACCACAATTGCTCACCAAATTCACTTGTCGTGTCTCCATCCTTTGATGTCTTTCTACTTAAGGTAGATATAGACAAGAAATAGTTTGAGACGATGGATTACATTTCCTCGATAATGTGAACACCGCTTGAAGGTTTGGTTTCGGGAAAAGTTTAATTATAACTTATGTAGATGTCCGTGCACAATTGGACTAAAGACCTTTTTCTGTACGGTTGTCTTACTACTAGGTATAACCGTGCTACCAGCAGCCTGTGTCGGCCATCTTGTTGCAGGCGCCATAGTCCGTACATTCAGGCTATCGGCTTTCCAATGCTCAGTCTTCCTCTGCTTGACGGTTGTCGTCACTCTCGCTGTTTACCCTTTTCTAATTATCGTCGGTTGTGAAACGCCTCTTGTTATCAGGTATATATAGTGTGTGTGTGTGTTTAAAAAAAAAATACATACAGCGAAACGCAACCATGCGGACATATGGTTTTTCGGATATACAGTATAGAGCGCGTGGTGTGTATAGGCCGTATCGAATAGCCGCCATTTCGTGAGGCACCTTTTGTTACTTAAACCGTTCAACAATGGAAACACAATATGTGCAACTATAGAAACTGCCCCACGAAATGGCGGCTATTCGATACGGTCTACAGTGGGTACACATGTGTGTGCTTATGAATAAGGTTGTGGGTTCGACCCTCATTAATAGTCTTGGGCCAAGACTAGGGTAGCCTACGCCTAAAGAGGGCCTCCCACTGTGCGATTTTGGACACGAAATAGCTACGCATTAAGCGGGCCTCCCACTGTGCGATTTAGGCCACGAGTTAGGTACGATTAGCTACGATTCGGTACGATTGTGTATAGAGTCTACACAAAATCGTACCAAATCGTAGCTAATCGTACCTAATTCGTGGCCAAAATCGCACAGTGGAAGGCTCGCTTTAAGCGGGCCTCCCACTGTGCGATATTTGCCACGAATTTCCTACGAATTGGTACGATTTGTTACGATTACCAGAGACTGTTTATAGACTCTACACACAATCGTACTAAATCGTACCCAATCGTAGGACATTCGTGGCTAAAATCGCACAGTGGGAGGCCCGCTAAATTTAGGTACGAATAGCTACGATTTGGTACGACTGTCCATAGACTCTATACACAATCGTACCAAATCGTAGCTAATCGTGGGAAATTCGTGGCAAAAATCGCACAGTGGGAGGCCCGCTTAACGTATACATGTGCGCTATACGAGAATCCTCCATTTATTAATGGTGCCGACACAATGGTGTAGACATAAAAGTTTTCGGACACAATTCTGTGGACATAGGCCTAGTGGATTTTCAGACACTGGTGCGGACATAATGGGCCCAAAGTGTCTGCGGACACAATGTTATACTTAAGCGGGCCTCCCACTGTGCGATTTTTGCCACGAATTCCCTACGATTAGGTACGATTTGTTACGATGGTGTATAGATTCTATACACAATCGTACCAAATCGTAGCTAATCGTTGGAAATTCGTGGCAAAAATCGCACAGTGGGAGGCCCGCTTTAAGCACATTTGAACTTTAATCTTAGTATAGCGCAAAACATTTGCTTAAAGGTACACACCGGCCTACTGTTTACATAATTTAGTGATGTAGCAGCATTGAGTGACAAAAGATCATCAAAATATCCCGTAATTTACTAAAGAAGTGCAAAATTATCAAAAACGGTCAAAAGACGGGTTATACGCTTTACCAGCCGTTGCAACTATACGCGCGAGCCTCACGACTTTGTCACAAACGATTCGCTCTTCTCCTGCTCAGGATATCTTCAATTTTCTGCTCACGATTTCACTGGACAGCCCGGACGCGTGTTTTTTTTTACACCGCAGCGAGGGGGACACCCCAATTTTACAACCCGAATAGAGTCTAAGTTTCCAATGACTGACACTTCTCGAGTGACAATCTTGGAAATAGTGACAACTCTTACTCTCACTATTAGGGAAAAAGAAGAAACCGAGAAATTTCGGAAAATCCCAAACATGCATAGATTCGAACCAGGGGTCTTATGATTACAAGTCGAGCTCTCTTCTAATCAGACCACGAAGCTGGTTGCAAACCTACCGTATTCAAAACCATAAATACCCTAAACCCTAACCCTGAACCCTAACCTATTATATAGTCTCCTCTCAAGACGCTAAAAAGGTACAAACCCCATTGTTCTCCCCTCGCAGTGGTGTAAAAAAAATTTACGCAGCCCGGACGACCGAATAGGAATTTCCGTGTTCTTTTGAGGAGTTGGCATCATGTTTTATTTCTTCACGAACGTACACCGGAGCAACACGCCCGTGTGTGTGTGCAATCGGGCTACTTGCCGTGCTGCGCGGGGCAAATATCCTACACTCCACGGTTCTCAATGACCTCCAGAACACTCCAATTGTTTTACAACATTGGGTTGGCACCGACAGACACTGCATGCAGCATGACAGTGCTGACAGGACCCTCTTTTTATTCTTGAATAAATGGGATGCAAGTGATTGCATACATGAGAGACAATTAATTGTCCAATATATACAAAATATAGTTGGAATGTTGCATCCAGTAACTTAGCAAAATAAATGCTTTTCTTGTACTCCATAAGCACTAAAAATCGTTACCCTTGTTTACTCAAGGTTGAAAGGAAAAACTATTAAAATACAGAGAACATTCAGCTGAACATTGTACTGGGCTTGCGGGGGTAAAAAAAACCAGCAAAAAAACAAAAAAACTCCCTTGAGAAAAAGCTGGAAAAAACCCTGCTGGCGCCGACCTGTCGGAAGGCGAAGGACGATCGGCCTTAAACGTAGTCAGGGTCAAGCTGACCTCAGGAGAATGTTCTCCGCACGACTAAATTTACAAGGAATTACGCATTTGTAAATTAAAAATAGGTGTGATAGTCGCGTTGCCTGTCGGAGCAGATACCTGACCTGTGTTGTTGTTGTAGGTTTTTTTGGCACTTATGGCAATCAGTGTGCCCTTTGTGCCAAGATACCTGACCTTACAACCGTAGGCCCTTTTATACCTCCTGGCCCTTTCACATCATTCCACATCCGCCTATAGCGGAGTGATCCAATGTATTGAGAACTTAATTTCGTTCTAATTCACGCCGTTCAACCGAACGAAATTACATTAGCCTGCCGTAGCACGCGCTCGCTCCCGTTCTCCGGACTCTCGAAACAAACATTTATGTTCGAATTTTCATACTTATGTTTAACTTTGTTTCATGCCTGTATAAATAGTCTCTCTTTTGTCAATTAGTTATAAATATTGGGGGGAAATCAGAGTTGAATTTGGTGCAGTTCTGCAGTAACAAACTTTTATACGGCTGGAAATACAACTAACTCACAAGACCACGTGACTTTTCGGAACCAGAATTTGGTTCCGAAAAGTCACGTGACCTTGAATTTTTCAAAAGTGCTCAAAAACAGCCAAATTTGACGGCGTCTTTTAAGGATATATCTAATTTACTCTCGAAGGCGCTTCAGAATAATGTATGGGTCTATTTCGAGCCCAAAATAGCCCAACAAAGCTAGTGTGTGCCTTTAAGCGCAAACTATCGCGGAAAAATCACACTTTCGCGCTGCGCTCACCGCATTGCATGCGACCCCCAATCGCCGATTTATTCCAAAATAGAAAATTCCAGTTCTGGTATCTTGGGGCTTCTCTGATACCTCATTGGCTGCGCGTTGGAAAGGTCAGCGCACCGCGGTCAAAGTTCAACAAATTTGAACTTTGACCCAGCTCAAAAGTTTTGCGCGTCGCGACAGGCCGCGCACAAGTGGCAAACCAGTTTGTGTATACAAACCAAAGGAACAGTGTGATTTTTCCGCGATAGTACAGTGTGAACTCCCCTTTACTCTTGCTGGCTATGTTACTGCCTCCTTCATTTTTGCGTGTTAGTCGTCCGACTCAGCTGCGTCTGGATATTTTTCAGTAATGACAGTATATAAGTGAGGTCACAATTCTGTGTGTGTTACGTGTTGTTGGTTTAACAGATCTGTTAACAAATCTGTTAACACCACATTAATCTCGACCTTTAACTGAATGTCCAGGTTAACACCATGTTAGTAGATCTGTTAACACGGTGTTAACACCGTGTTAATTCTCTACGCCGTACACAGGGCGAAGTCGCAATTCTGTGTTGCGTGTCAGTGTTAGTGTAACAGATCTGTTATTTTAATCAGAATTGTGAACTCAGAACAAACACCGTGTTAACTCGATGTTAACATGGTGTTTAGGGCGTGTTAGTGTTGCATATCATGTTAGTTCAACAACTCATGTTACAGGTCGTGTTAGTATAACAGATCTGTTAACAGATAGGTGGTGTTAATTTTGATTATTTTACAACTTTCGTAATTCTCAATAAATTGAGGTTCAGTTTTCAGTTTGGTCTTGCATTCTACCCACAATCTCCGTAAGGATTCTGCAAATTTCAATCACTTAAGCTCGTGTAACACAGACCAAAGGTCACAATTCTATGTTAGTGTTAGTGTTGAAAGTCGTGCAGAACCCTACCGCCTTGACATTTCCCAAGACGCTGTCCACGTTTACACTAACACTAACACAATTTCCAGAGACGCAGAGTTAACAGATCTGTCAACAGATCTGTTACAGGAACACAAACACTGAGAATTGCGACCTCACTCATATTCTGCAATTTGTGGTTCTGTGCACGACTTTCAACACTAACACTAACACGACCTGTTAACACGGTGTTTGTTCAGAGGTCACAATTCCGATAAAGATAACAGATCTGTAACAGATCTGTTAACACTCACACTAACACGCAACACACACAATATAGACCGTATCAATAGCCGCCATTTCGTGGGGCAGTTTCTTTGTTCCTTGAGGACATGCATGGTTGCACATATTGTACTTCCATTGTTTAACGGTTTAAGTAACAAAAGGTGCCCCACGAAATGGCGGCCATTCGATACGGTCTATAGTGACCTCGGTAAGAATTTAGTACTCGGACGTCACTGGTTTTGCCTTAAAATGATTTATTTTATTATACATCAATAAGTGCAAATATAATAAAGAAACCAAAATTTGGAGGGAAAAAAAATATGAAAAATTTACTAGGAAAACATTTCTGAGTTGTCCCATAGACTTAGTGCATGAGGGCTTATTATGTGACGTCCGACTTGTAAATTATTTCCATCTCTTGTCAAGATTTACTCTACTTACCCACTTTTGTTGCACTTAGATAAAACGTCATATTTGCATGGATTGCACACATGGATTGTTTGTTTGTAGTGGAAAAAAAACTGACGTTGGTTTGGGGTTTCACTGAAACAGTTCCATGTCCGATAAGGATTGCAGCAGCCAGTGCGTCTGCGACCAGACAGCAATCAACCCTGTCTGTGGCAATGATGGCGTCACATACCTATCTCCCTGCGTGGCCGGATGCACGGAAGTGGAAAACAAGGTGAATTTTGAAACATACATTTTGGGACATGAATTTACCCCCAAAATGCAACAAATCAGCTATATTTTTGATATACTTGACGAGTAAATCCAAGGAGTAGAAATTCTGAGAAAAGAAGGATGAAGCAAAAGACGGGATGTACAATAAGGAATTTTCACATTCCGCGGCCATCTTGAAAACAGATCCAGTAGAAGGGAAAAAAATTGCAGGCAGCTAATGAAAAGCGCTGATGACAGAAACCTCACCGACTGACGTCATTTACAATGGCGCTAATCATGGCTGCCAGCGATTTTGTTCCCCTCTCTGCTGGATCTTTTTTCAAGATGGCCGCATAATGCGAAAATCCCTTTTATGTAGCAATAATAATTATGTCTAGATTCCGAATTGTTGAAAGACCAAGTTAAGACGAGAGTATTATCGTACCATGGGGAAAAAAAGCTCAAAGCGTCTGTAATACACGCACGTCAGGAGATTTTTGTAATGCAAATTCCATGCACAAAATGTTGCTCTTAAAGTTCAAGCTTGTCCAGATTTTTCCAGAAAATAGATTTCATTCTAACCTATAAACATCATATAAAATACCGCACCGACAACCTATTTATGGGAAGAAAACAGGAAATTTGCAGTCTCCAATTTGGATGTGAAAGCAAAAAGGTTGGTGTGATCACTGCACTGCTTTATGGAACCAGTCTAAATAGTTTACAAAACATCGGTGTTTTGTTTACGATATCCTTGAGAGCACGAAATTTCAGAATGGTAATGAGAAAAATATAACAAATTATATGCTATTAAAATCTCAACACCCATGGGGGAAAATGGGGGCTCAAAATGTGATCTGGACACGCCCCTTTAATGTTGATCTCCAAATTTGTCTGTAGACATTTTCTGACTGCATCTGCGTGAAAGACCGCAATTCCGGGAGTACTCCTCCAGGAGGTGGGAGTTGGTACGCCAAGGCGTCGGCTTGCCCTATCGTGTGTACAGACAAGGTCGCCTACATAGCCCTATTGTCCATATCATTGTTCTTCATGTTCATGGGGCAGAATCCGTCGATGATAATCAACTTAAGGTTGGAATTTGATATAATTATTGATAAAAAATAATGATATTGTACATGTTATATACGCTGGGCGCATCAGTGAGAAGAAAGATCTAAATATTTTTAGATCTTTAAGGATATATGTGACCCGCTCTGCAAAAAAGAGTCACAAGTCGCGCTGGCTAGTATTCTTTTTGCGACCGTAAGAAGAAATCTGTGGCATTTCTACGTCATTAAAATACATAAACACAAAAGAAATTCCAGGCGTAACACAGACATTCCAGGGGGAACACAGACATTCCGGCGGGATCTGGGCACCGCCAGGAATTTCCATTGTGTTTTGGTATTTTATTGAGCGTGGATTTGCCCCGGATTTCTTTTTACGGTCGCAAAAAGTTTACTAGCCAGCGCGACTTGTGACCCTTTTTTGCAGAGCGGTCACATATTTTATATATCTATAATACCGCCCTCTGTTGAAAATTGGTCGTCGTTATGCGCACGCATCATGTTTTGCATAATTCAAAGCGATTTGACATTAGCCTATGTCATATCACTCAAGCGTGACCAGTGCGCTTGCGCATTGAGGACCGAGAGCGGACAAATGTCAATATGGCGAATGGAACAATTGGTTTAGCGTTTGTGTTCGGCCGCCATGTTGACAATTGTCCGCTTTAGTCGGTCACGCTTGAGTGTGTGACAGAGGCTAATGCGACCTCATTCCTACGCCGGGCATGTTTTGGTTTGCTGTGTTGCCAGAGAGCACATCATCTATCACGTACTCCGTGTTAGCGCCGTCTTAGACTGGTTATTGCATTCTACCCTAAGATCCAATTTGTACACTGTCTTATAGGAGTCAACATTTCCTCATATCGCTTGTCATTCTCTGTCCTTTTCCTCAGGTGCGTTGAGGAAAAAGATCGATCGTTTGCCATCGGAATGACAACTTTTGCCATGAAAATTATAGGTAGGTATGGTAAAAAAAATCAAACTTCGTCTAGTAGGGCCTACATGTCAAAATTTCAGAAATTGCATTTTTTTGCTGTCTTAGCTTTCTAAAACACCGACATTTCGAAACGTAACATTTCGTCATCTTAATAATATTGTTTTATATATTTGGCTTTCTAAGGATTTTTCCCAGCTCCACCAATCTTCGGTGCCATTATCAAGACCACCTGCATCCTGTACCGGTCGAGTGAGGGCGCTGTGGAATACGAGGACTCGGGCAAGTCCGTTTGTTGGCATTACGATCTGCCGCCGCTCCGGCGGCGATTTGCTGGTTTGCTGATCGGCTTGAAGTCGTTCACGTTGTTGTTCTTCCTGATCGTCTCTGTTTCGCTCTGGCGGAGAAGAAAAGAAAAGGTACATGAAAGAGCCGTTTAAATAAGCCCCCACCATTACACCATTGCAAATGATATACATGTATCGGGCCTTTAAGTAAAGCTCATTTGCTTATGTGCAGGACTCCTTATTATTATGTACGAGGGACATCGCAAATCGCAAATATCTTTGCAAATATTTGCGATGTCATACATTTTTTTGGCATACTTTGGTATGCCTCTGAAGCTAGAGAGCTTCAGAGCCACTTTCCTATCTTTTCCTGGCGACGCGCGTTAGGTAGACCCTCTAGCTTTTTACCCAAAATGCCCCACTTATAGGCATGTCAAATATGCAACAAGGTAGGCCTATGTGAAAAAAATGTACGACATCGCAAACAAATATTAGCGAAAAAATTGTGCGACATCGCAAATATTTGCAAAGATATTTGCGAAGTGTGCGGCATCGCAATTTGCAAAGATATCTTTGGTACGCGATGTCCCTTGTACGCCCCGTCGTCACCATATACCTTATAGCTGGTCCAGTGACATGTACAGCAATTGCATGGATATGAATAATTAGGCAATAAACGCTGTATGGCCAAAACGAGATATTTTCATCGCCCAAATCCCAAAATATCAGGCAAAATGTACCCTTCCCCCTCCCCCAAACGTCTGTTACTACATTCGTTGTCGTAGAGAGTTTTTAAATGCAAGTTGCTCATTACGAGGCCCATATAGGATATATGCTACTCCAAAGTAAGGGCTACCAAAGACAGGTGCACCCAAACCAGCTCCTCGCACTGAAACAAGACGACTGGATTAAATACGAGTGGAGCTGGGAGACAACATCGAAACAACAAAATTGATTTTACCCAAATTGAAGCGAGTACCGGTGTGGTAGAGATTCAACCAGCTACAATGTATCTGGCGTGTGAACTTGAGTTCGGTGCAATAGACCAATAGGCACTTTTTTTCCTGTTCAATTCAGGTACAGAGGACCGTGGTGCCTCAGTCGGCTTCGTCCGAAACATCCTCTATGTAACACATGGTTTGCTGTCAACCACAAAGATATTCCAGGACCTGCGTTTGGTTCTTTGTGGTACGTGAATAGACACTGCTAGACGGAGGATAGACGACAGTTTACTTGACGAAGCATTAAAGCCCAATACATCATTTGCAGTGACCCAAAATGTTACTTAATGAGTTCACAAGAAAATCCCCACTAAAAGTGCTGATATAGCAATGGTAACAAACACCACGCGATTTTTCCCCCGTGTAAAATGGTATACCTTTGCAGGAGAAACTGCCAACTGAAGGTGTTTTTTAATCGTTTGAACACGATTTGTTTTACCATTCTTTCGACACAAAAACCTCGCATGGACTTTTAAGGTTTACTGAAGTATGACTGCATTTTTGTAGCTGAAATTTCTACAAGACATTTTATCAACGTGTATTCTATATAATACATGATGTTGTTCCTGGAATTCGTAAAAAAAACCATAATTATCTGCAAATGATATAATGGGCTTTTAATACAGAAATATACACATCTTCATTAATATTAAAGATATCTCTATATTATGCACGCCATATTTTAGTCTAAAGCGTCAACATCAAAAGGGTTTTGAAAGCCAAGGGAGTGGAAAACATTTTCCGCGCACGCTGAGGACACGGGACTACCACAAAGTGTACATGTATATTATTTTAGAAGTATTTTTTATTTAATGTATTTTATAACGTTTACTTTAATGTTTTCTCATCATATGGTGATACGATTCTGTCATTCTGTAATCTCCAAAAACTGTTGGTAGTATATTCCCCTATACGTTTATGCATATTTAATGATATATAATGTTTTCGAAAGTTGTCTTTGAAAGTGTAAATTCAATTAAAAAGAAAGACAAAAAAAGCTCAAGTTTTGTGCGCTTTAATGGTGTGATAATTATAGGCCTACATTGAATTCAAAATATGTTTGCAAAGAAATTACATGTAAATTAACATTTGGGTCGTTCCCAAAACTAGGGGTCCAAAATTGTTGGTGTCCCAGTTACGTACGACACTCTCTGCTTCAAATACCACCCCTCCTGATCACAAATTCTCAGTAATGGACTGTGGCCTGTGATCATAGGAGGCAGCATAATTTTCTTCAATATTTTGTTCTCTGATTCCTGAAAAATATTTAAAACAAAAGACCATTATATAAAAGCTTATAATTTGTTCCATGGTATTAAATAGGAGTTTGGTGTCCCGGGTTACCTACGCCAATGAAAATTGGCTGTAGAATGAGTTTGCATTAACCTTGGTGCCATATTTACACACAAACATTAAATTAAAGTAGCATTTGTTGAAATAAAAATAATTATTATCTACTGGGAAACCACTTTCAATCACTAAAAACACTTGGAAATCTTAAAAAGCATGTCACACTTTTGGACCCCTAATTTTGGGAATGACCCATTTACAAGTTATTTTATATTTTACTGCATTAAATGCATTATGCATAACTGCACAAAATGCATAAAATGCACAAAATAACAATGAAATGGATAGATGTATATATGTGTGTATTAGACTGAATTGCCTGGGTTATATTAACCCACCGATGAGGTAAAAACTCCAACTACCTAAATTTTGGGTCCTTTGTACCCGTTTAGTTGGTGTAAACAAACCCTAGTGGGTTAATATAACCCATGTCATTTTCAGTGCGAGTATCACCTGGCAGAATAATAAACCAAACATCTACTTGAATAATCACACGTGTGCAAAGGATGGTGGTATTGCTAAACTATAAAGAAAAATTGATAAAATAAAATTGTATTTAACAACTACACACGTGCTGGCTGGGCAACGTCTTTAAAACGCGTATACAAAATTTGCAATGTCCCAAAAGAAATTTAATATTTTTTTTTTACCAGAAAACAAAAACAAACAAACGTTACTTCAAGTGAAAGCGATTCCGCCTGGGATTAAAAAGCGGGGAGATTTTTCCTTCTCTCCTGTATGCGCACTCGGGCGGAACGGTGCGTTTCTGTTGGCGCTTACCGGATAAATTATTCCCGCCATTTACCGGAAAATAGCGGATACGACCTGTTTCTATATACTGAGCACATTTTCCGTCTTTTCCGGCATTATCCGGTAAATGGGGCCAATAGAAACACGCCTTATGTGCGGTAGACTGGTTCCCGTCCACATATTCCACATAGGAGCATATAAGGTCGTCTTTGCGCGTGTGCATTGTGTGTTTTATATTTAAAAATTGGCGAAGCCCTTTGCTTTAGGCAATGTACTTTATTTACATTTAGATATGTTCGACACGCACGGCCGGGTTACAAAGTAATGCAAAATATACGCACTTACTAAAAAAATAAATAATAATAACCACGTGACTACGGGTATATTTCTGCCCGCCATGGCCGCCCTTTACCGACCCTTATATTTTCGAAATAAGCGATAGGATCGGAAACCAACCTATAATGTGCGGCAGCTATTTAAACAGCTTGTGTGGTGTTTCCAAGTCACTATGACTGGTTCAAGCACGTTGCATTGAAGACGCAGTTTACCCAAGACAATGAATTGAGGACGACTGCACAATGACAACGGTGGCTTTCCGCTTGATGTACTCGCCACTAAGCGTATCACGTGATTTCATAGCACCCAACACAACTCGGATTGATTGCATAGCATGGCAACAACCATTATGTAGATGACATGATAACCGGCAGAATAATAAATTGAAGAAAACTCAACGACAACGGCCTCGGGTATTGGTATATTGGTATGTACTGCTCCAGGTATATAGGTAGCTTTTAGTTTTACCCTAATTGGTAAGTCAAATTAAACTGAAATAAAACTTTGTTTACTCGTTTGGCAAAGTACATATAGGCCTATTCGTCTTTTACCATAACTGTTGTTGGGATGGCATGCAGCGCATTTTGAGCATCAAAAAACAGTTGCACTTGTCTACTTTTCCAATTACTTGTTGATGTGCCTTTTGTGCCAAATTTGCACGGTACTTATATCTATCATCAGCTAATAAAAATATGCCCAGATAAGGTGCCAATAAGTGTATTTTTTGTTAAAAATTTTCGTGTACAGAAGCCCACGTAAAGCCTACTCCCCAAAAAAGGAAATACACAATGTCAATTATTAATCAGAAAATGTTGAATACATCAGTTAACAACCCTGGCAGAGGATAACAAGGCACCGGCCAAATGACTAATCGTATCGGAACAAGGCTGTTCTGCTTCAGTGATTTTGTTCAGATCCAAGTTGATAATGTTAGTACACAGTGATTCCCATGCACAACAATGAAATGTGACGGACATTTCCTGTTTGTGGAAAAATCATGTAGTTAAAAAAAATTATTTTGCTGGTTTAAATTTTGGATATGGTTAAGTTTGTGATAGATAAGCTGACCTCTGGAGCCGCGTGCGTCTCAAAAACAGTCCTTCAAGAATGTAGGTTCTCGGGGAGACACTTCTGGCAAAGTGGCACCCCTGCCTCTTTTACGGAGGTTGGTAACAGTAGTTTTTATACACGTTGCCGACTGATACTTCTAAAACTGCATCTTCTTCCTAAGTTTATAATAAAGTAAAGTTAAAGGTGAAATCATATACATTGTAGTAATGACATAAAGAGCCTCAGCTGCCGAAGACGGCTTACACCAACAAAATCTTGTCCCCGGCCCCGAAACCTCCAATCGTCTCTTGTAAGTTACAGGTATTAGCCTATACGTGCAATTTGACAGCATGTTCTTGTATGACACCACTTTTGGACCATCGATCCTTTCATAATTGGTGTGAGTTTGGAGGACTCGTTTTGTCGCCTGAAATTGGCTGCTGAGTTTGGGGCAGAAGGAACATTTAATTTTCTGGTTTAATCGGCAGTAGATAGCACCTGATTCTTGCGCTTGTCGTTTGGCCATGTCCCGGCATCGTAGGTTTGTGGCCAAGTATCGGCAATTCACACATGAAGTAGCGCCCCAAAGCACAGCTCGGATCTGACCACTCTCCCTCTTTGTATTCCAGATATCCCTTAGCGGCCATAGCAGAGCATAGGTTGGGCTTGGCAAGATTCTACTTTGCCAATGGAGACCAATTACGATACTGGTTGTCGACACCGTCAGCATCCACACAGCTCCAGTTGCCAAGATGGACCCGCGAACAGCCGATCCACATACCGATTTGTCGTGGATTCAGAGACTGGAACTGTCCCCCACATGAACTCGTTTTCTGCTGGAGATGAAGGCACGGCCAAGTGTGCAGACTGACTGCGGCAAAATTCTGTAGCCTTACTGAAAGTTAGCTCACCCGTAATACTGGATGCCATCAGGTATAAAGACGTGTTCCACTGAATCCAATCGGTGTGGTTGGCAAGGGTGGTCTGATGTCCAAAAGAGATCAGGGCGAACAAATACGCGAGTTGACAGACCACTTGCAAGACACCCATTGTTAACGACGTGCATTAAAAACTGTGCTGATGACAAAGGGAATTAGATACTCAGTTGTACAATCGATGTTTATTGCAATTTGAAAAGTTTGTTTGGGGTTTCCAAGTCACTATGACTGGTTCAAGCACATTGCATTGAAGACGCAGTTTACCCAAGACATCAATGAATTGAGGACGACTGCATAATGTCAACGGTGGCTTTCCGCTTGATGTATACGCCACAAAGCGTGTCACGTGATCTCAGACCACTAAAAACACAACTCGGTTTGATTGCATAGCAACAACGATTGCCCGTATTTTGGTAACTACCCATTATATTGTATTGCATTGTATTGTATTGTATTGGCAGCTTTTAGTTTTACCCTTTAATAAAGTATAATAACATTTGTTTTTCCGTTTTACCGAATGTATCACCAGCGGCGTAGCTACGGGGGATTGTCAGTGCACTCCCCCCCCCGCCCCCCCCCCCCTCCCCCCCTCCCCCCCCCCCCCCTCCCCCCCTCCCCCCCTCCCCCCTCATGCACGGACAAATCCCGATTATATGCTTTTTTGTTATATTGCGTTAACAATACAATGAAAAGTTGAAGAAGAAAAACGTGAAAACGATATATACCTACCTGAAACTCAGACTTGATGTCTGCTGAGAGTGCTGTATGCCCTGATTATACATGCATATATGCAGGTGGTGGAACGGGAAGAGGACTCCCAGCCCGGTTTGATGAAGTTACCTGTTGCAATGTCCACACATGCAAACCTTTCTGAAAAACGTGACCAAACTTTTGTCGTGTTTTTTTGTGAAATGTTTGCAGGTGTGGACAACACACAAAACATTAGCAAACAACAGCAAACTTCACCAAACCGTGTTTACCGGTGTTTGGACATGCAGCTATTGGCAAACATCTGTTTGCTCATGTTTTGTGTTTGTGACCAGTTTCAGGTCTGTGATTGGAGCCAGCCAATCGTGATCACATGATTGTTGAAGAGGTTTTGTCACGCAAAAAGTGACAATCCCCACCTCTTAGGTGGGGTAGCCCGGGGGAGGGGTGGGGGAAACAATTGATACGTGCATTATGACATAAAAATCTCGACACCCACGGAAAAAAATTATTCAGGCTAGTTTACCAACATTCTTCCTTAGATATGTTCATGTTATGCTACGTTTACACCATGTCCCCGGCAGTCCCGGCGCCCCGGTTTGGCCAAAACGTAGCGTGCCGTGGAACTTTTGTCGTCTTTTTATTACTTTGGCTCGACTCGGCCCTAGTTGGGCCGGTGTGTTGCGTTCTACCACGGTGCGTTACGTCCCGGTACGTAAAGCGTGGCGCGCCGTGCCGGTTCCGGGCCGCGAGGCGGACGGCGCGCTACGTTTTAAGCGCCGTTCCACTACGGATGGGTCCACGTCCCAGGCCGGCCTGCTAAGTTCTGATGCGGTGCCTCACGTCCGTACCGTTCGTGTCACGTTTGTTGTCCCGGCCCAATACGTTCCCGACGGTGTGCGAGGGTCTGCTGCGGCGCCCTGCGACTGAACGTGGCAGCTGTCACGTTTCACGCCCCGGTGGTCACCCGGTGGTCTCCCGGTTGGTATAAATAGTGCGCTCCACACCTTCATTTTCACTTCGTCCTGGAGCGCGACGCAGTGAGGCGTAACTGGCCGTGAGCAACAACCGTCACACACCTTGGCGCACCGCAGTTTACCAGGCCGCATTCACACCATGCTGTGGCCGCTACCGTGTCGGGCCCTGGCAGACCGTGGGGTGCCGGGCTTCCAAACGTGGCGGAGCGCGAGGCACCGGCCGCGATCAGAGTTCCCCGGCACCCCAAGGTGCCACACCCCGGTGAGTCAAGGCACACTGCGGTCCGTCACGCCCTGTGACGGAAGCCCCGTCCCACTGCGGCCCAGGACGATTCTCATTAGTGCCGGGACTGCCGGGGCAAAATTTTTGACAGAGCTGCTCACCGGCCGGTGGCAAGGGTGAGCTACGGTCATTCACGTTTCGCCACCCCGGTCCCCTACGCTCCCCGACGTCCATCCCGGTGCCTCCCCGGTGCTCCTCTACCGGGGCGCCGGGACTGCCGGGGACATGGTGTAAACGTAGCATTACACTCTCATTCCACGAATCTGTAAAAAGTTTTATCTTGCAAATGATATATAGGCCTTTAAGTGCATTTTTGATCATGAAGTAAGTATACATGTACATGCCTGGCCTACATAGAAAAGATACAAGACAATAGACCTGGAATTAGCATAAACTGATACAGCGGACCTTTGACATGCATAATATGCTAATTCCATTGTGTGCGGAAAACCCCGAACAGGTCTATAAGACAAACTACACTATTGTTTCAGTCAATAGACCGATCCAGAAACGTTTAAAGATAATATACGTGATTGGTAAACTGTTACAAATAGTTTTATCTCCCTGTGTGCTTGAAGATATGCATGATTAAAACCAACCTGAGCAAAAACCAGCTCCGTAGGCCCCTACTTCGTCTAACTTTTGAGAAAACAGTCAAAAATGGGTTTGCAGTCATTTCGCCCCAAAACCACTTCGCCCTGAACCATTTCGCCCTAAATCACGGCCTGTGCATGGGGCGAAGTGGCATTTGGGCGATGTAGTGTTTGGACGAAGTAATTTGGGGCGAAATGGCACTTGGGCGAAATGGTTTTGGGGCGAATTGAATTTTTGTCTCATGAGACGAAAACTAATTATTTTACTCATTTCTCAAAGACTAGGCCTATAGCACTTCAGACAAAACCATTTCAGGGGAAGTTTTCTACGGTCATCATGTTTATATTGTGTAAGTTAGGCGTAAATCTGTGAACATTTCTAATTTTCGAGATTACCAATGATGTATACTGCCTTTAAAGGGCTCGACATGCTAACCAACTTTATGCCTAGTCTTTGCTGCATGTGGTGGTTTACTTGTTTAGCAAGACATTACTATTCTTCGTTTTGACGTAAAATCAATAGAATTCTTCGGAAGGGATGTAAAGCCGTTGGTCCGGTGTGTTAGGTAAGGTAACGCACTTAAGTTTAAAGATCCCAGAGCATTTCTTCGTGAAGAGAAGGGGAGGGGTTTCCTCACGCTTGCCGCGCGAGCGACAGTGCAATGGGCACTATTGAGGAATCCTTGGTTTCAGTACCAGAAATAAATAATAATAATAATAATAATAATTTAAAGAACGCTGGATGCCGCAATGGGGCGACACTTCGGCAAGACTCTCACCGGAGACCACCGAAATTTCGGCAAGAGTCACTCAAAATGACACCTTATTTTTTTACCCGAAGCTTGGTTACCCGAAGCCTGGTTTTTGACCTAATTTTTTTTATTTTAAACTCAAAAATATTAGGGCGACACCAAAATGTCGCCCTATTGAGCAGGTCGCCCTAATATAGCTTTTTTACACACGATTTGTCGCCCTATTCTAGCATTGATAGTAATTAGGTAGCCCTTTTCAACTTTGAAGATTTCATTGCAGTAAAGCACAGAAAGAGGGCGCTGTTTAGGGTACATCACTTCAGGAAGACACAAGGGAAAAGTAAAGAAAAAACAAGACTTTAAGTTGGAGTTATGGCAAATTGCTGCAGTTTTCACTCCCAGGTTTGTCATGGCTTACAACAGGTAACATGTAAAACAAACTCAAACAGCCAGGTTTGAGAACAAAAAGTGGAATCTTGTTTGCATAGTTAAATGTATTTTCCTCTGTTTGCCTCTTGTGACATCCAACCTTGCTCATCAATATGCATAAACATTAGCATAAAAACTAAAAACCTTTGTTTTAACCCCAAAACAAGCTCCAAATAGGATTTTATGACTTTAACTATAACTAAGTAGAGTAGTTTCATATCATAGATTTCATTGATAAAAAATAAAAAAAATCCCTATAATCATGAGCCCTTTAAACTCTTGGTGGCGCACTACAGCAAAGTTACTTGCTCTATCTATGCTTGATTCGAGGGCGGGCGAGAGCGATTACAGGGCTAGCCTAGCCCTTGGGCCTACGCGTACTGCCAGTTTCTTGTGTCATCCAGATAAAGAAGTGAAAAATGGCTTTGAACTCATTTGTTGTTGTGGTAAGTCATTACATACTGTTTCCTTATCCCATTAGGTATTTTGTTCGTATACATTGAACAAAGATTTTAAAGAAATTACCTCCTGGAATCAACAGATAATGTAATTTTAAGATATACTTCCCACTTGCACTTTTGTCGCAAATGTTGCTTTTCTGTAGAAAAATCACGTTTTCTTCTTCAAAAATTGCCTTCAGTTAGTGCACAAGATAACCATGCAGTAATTTTATCATTTATTTATCTCAGAAATGCAACATTTGCGACGGAAGTGTCAGTGGGAAGTATATCTTAGAATAAACCTTATCGACGTTCTCAATGCATTATGGGATTGGATGACAAAATTGCCCGGCCAAATGTGCATAAACCTATGAGTATGAGGCGGACACCAACTAGGCAACGTTTTTACTCATTTTCACGAAAACCAAAACAGTATACGCCGTATCGGCAATTGTGCTGCGAGTCCGTCCTCACGGACTCGCAGTGCCGATACGGCGTGTGTTGCATAGCGCATACCGAGCTGCGAGCGTGGTACTCGCACTACCGATACGAAGGGAATCCCCGATGATTTCTCGCATTTGCAACATTTCTGTTTCGGGACATGTTTGTCAGTATGTTTGATATGTGTCAAAGATAAAGTGGTGGGAGGTTGATTCTTGAACTCTTTTTGGTTTTCGTGAAAATGAGTAAAAAAGTTGCCTAGTTGGTGTCCGCCTCATAGGTTTATGCACATTTGGCCGGGCAATTTTGTCATCCAATCCCATAATGCATTGAGAACGTCGATAAGGTTTATTGAATAAGCTATCGATTCCAATATATAAATTTACCCAAATCCGTGTTCAATGTATATGAAAAAAATACCTTCCATTATTATACAGGGAAGCAATTTTACGGAGGCCATTGACATGCATGACATGTACTTTTAGAAGGCTAAAAGTGATTTTCTGATGTTTACATTGGGTCGTGATGAATCACTTTTAGCCCCTTACCAATTGAACCCCATTCGCCCACGTTGTACAAAGCTGCACGACCAAGATGGCGGCCGTTCTCTAAAGTGAAATTTGACCCGACAGTCAAAATTAAACATTGAAAAACTCACCATGGAAGTCCCTGGAATCTTCAGAATCTAGTACCGTGGTCTATTTTTCCCGATGATTCTTCTAAACAGGGGAAAAACTAGTCCAACATAATTTTTCTTCACATTTTCCGAGTTTACTGTTCAGAACAGCTTGACGTTGACGTAAAACTAGCACAGCAAATGAGGATCGAGATATACCGCCCTCTTGTGGTCACCTCATTGTACTGCAGTGACGTCATACAATGGGGTTCAATTGGTAAGGGGCTAAAAGTGATTCATCACGACCCAATGTAAACATCAGAAAATCACTTTTAGCCTTCTAAAAGTACATGACATGAGGGTAGGCCAGCAGGTTTTAAGTTAGTCAGTGAGCTTTCCTTTCATCATTAAAAGTGGATTGTTGTCATTTTGCCTCGAAATTAGAATCACACCCAGAAATTTCCTCCTAGTTGTGTCCTACAGTGGTTTGAGATGTCCATGATTGGAAAATGATTATTAAAAAAAGACTTACAGAACCGTTTTTGAAGCCAAAATTTCCTCTTGCGTGGAATCCGGACGAGGATTTTCTTCGTAACTGTAAATTCTGAATTAGTGGCTTTGGCTATGGCTATGCTGTTACTATGCTGTTTCTAAGGACCTTTATTGTCTGCCAATTGCAACAGCAAAGCCATAGCCAAAGGCACTAGTACGTAACAGCGCCCTCTAGCGTCCAGAATTTACAGTTACGAAGAAAATCCTCGTCCGGATTCCACGCAAGAGGAAATTTTGGCTTCAAAAACGGTTCTGTGTAAGTCTTTTTTTGGAATCATTTTCCAATCATAGACATCTCAAACCACTGTAGGACACAACTAGGAGGACATTTTTGGGTGTGATTCTAATTTCGAGGCAAAATGACAACAATCCACTCTATGAAAGGAAAGCTCATTGACTAGTTTTAAGTTAACTGTCCAATGTTGAATGTACGAGACTGACTAGCCCCGCCCAGGTTGGACGTCGTCTTCATTAAAACATGGAGGAAACTTCCTCCATGATTAAAAACGAGTGACGTCCAGGTTACGATGTCTTTAAATAGGGCGACTGAAACTTGCACATAATTTGTTGAGCTATTTTACCTTTTAATGAATGTCGAATTTACAGGAACGGACGGTCATACTAATTACCGTCAACAGCCGAGATATGCGTCTTAGAAATCGGCCGTTGTATGAAGCACAGTGACATATTGCGCCAAGCCAACGAAGATATCTTCAACTTCAAGGCTGATTAGTTGAACACGCTGTCTCATTTTTTGCTCAACTAAAGCTTTGTCAGGAAAGCCTCAATGCAACACTTGGGCTGCGTTCGGGCGTGCAGTTCTCGTTACTCGGGAGTAATGCGTGCGCATTGCACTCGGGTCACATAACGCGAACGGCAAATCGGCAGTCCGCGTGCGCGAATGGCAATCAGTGAAGATGGACGTCTCTTGCCATCACTGCACAAAAAATGCCGTTTTATTGCTCACAAGAAACTGAGGAAATACAGGCCGTATTGTCGTGAGAACCTTCGATGCCGTCTAAAACAAACCTTAGTGAGTTATTGTTTCAGTTATCGAGTTGACACGTTGAGCAAATTCACCAAAAATCCCACCCATATTCTACCATCTTCGTACAAATCACATGACACTGGACAGGAGTACGAGCACACTCCCCATTTGTTGGGGAGTACCGAGAGCATACTCTCACTGACCCGAGTGTCGTTATTCTTGCCGTTCACGCGCGCAGGAGTATAACTCGTGTTAACACGAGTACACGCCCGAACGCAGCCTAAGAGTACGTAGGGCGCACACTATGTGTAAGAGCACATATTTACGCCTTGAATGAAAACCACACACTTGACGCGCTCACAAAGAGGAAATGATAATAATTTTTGTGTGCTAAAACAAACAAACAAAGGGCATGTTTTTTACACTGAAATTTTGCACAAACACGGACAACAATCTCTCCAAACTGTCGCTGGTTTCACAAGTCTGTTTCGCAACACAAACTACCCTTTTTGGACCAGAAATCTCACAATCAAACAAACATCTGGCTGTGTTCCAATTTTTTTTTAAATATATATCGTCAGAAAGTATTCTTTATATTCAGTATCTATTTAAAAAGTTGGAATTGAACAATGTTGTGAAGTTTTACAGCGCATTTTTCACGATGCGGCACTTCGCATACAGCAGAAATCCACTGCGAAACTGACCAGTATTAGTGTACCCAGTGCGCGCGCGATGACGTCACAGATTTCCAAGTCCCTAATGTAGGTATGTGACAAAAAATTTCAAAGTTACTCTACTTCAGTGAAATCAATGTCATTAAACAGAACACGACATAAATAATCTAACAATACCAAGATGAGCATGTTTCGTCCAGTACAGAAGAAAATATCCGCAAAAGAAAGGTGAAAATTTGGGCGCAAAATCTCCACACACAGTTAATGGGTTTTTGCAACTGCACTTGTGACCGGGCTGAGCACCGCCGCATTGCAATAAAGTTTCGCAACAGACACAATTGTGCCAACAAGCTAGGACTGCCAGAAAACCGGGACTGCTTTTGACTATACACCAGCTCAAGCAGTTGGATATTGCGCGCGGCGCTTGGCGCATTTCCCGTCCACACCCCGTACGATCGCGGCATGCGTATTTTTTTTTGGGGGAGTGAAGTGAAAGTTACTATAGGTTGCGACCACAAGTCAATTAATAGGCCTATGTATTGTCTGTGCGTTTTGAAAGTGAAACTTCGAAAAATATCGACCAGCGTTTATAGTTATCGAACAATAAAATACTGTCAATATTTTGTATTATTTTTAGCGGTTCACGAATAATTTAACTTACGGCAAGGCGCATAATGGCCGTAATTAATACAGTTCCATACGTAATTCCATATGTAATTAATACGGTTCCATAAAGCAGTGCAGTAATTGCACCGATCTTTCGCTTTCACATCCAAATTGAAAATTGCAATTTTTCCGTTTTCTTTCCATGGATTATAGTATTTTAGGGAGGTATTTTATATGATTGTTAGGTTAAAACAAATCTGAACATATAGTCCTACGATGCAGCCTGTAGAAGACATTCCATCTCTCATGAAATACGCGAGACCTAAACATTGGCACTATATAGCTTCATGCGTGACTCTTGCTTTTTGGTGATAGGCAGATAGGCTACACCATGATTAAATTATGAGCTGGCAAACGGTGATATTTTGGGGCAGAAAATCTCACCACTGCACAGGTGGATTTGGCACAAATATAAAGAAAACCAGCCCCAATAGAACTGCACCAAAAAGAAATCAGCCTGACAGATTGAATGATAGAAACATAAGGCGGCATGATTTCACGCAGCAGTCCATCAAGCTTGAGAACTTCAGTTGCGAACTTTAGTGTCACGACTGCGTGGCTGATGACGTCACGTATTTCCAAGTCGCTATCATGGGCAAAGGTAGTGGTATTTTTTTCGTATATACATTGAACAATTATTTAAGGAAATTACCTCCTGCGTCATTCCGTGTCAAAACAGCCAATATTCAAATATCTCATACATGACACCTCTCAGATTTTGATGAAACTTTTTTCAAAAATACCTTAGGTTACCAAACGAAGGAATCCCAAGTTTTAGCTCCATATCTTTAACGGTTTTTGCAGGACAACCTTTGAAATTTGAGTGTCGGGCCCTTTTTGACAAATGTGAATTGCTCAATGCAGTTCGTAGCATCTTTGAAACCCCATAACTTCTTTTCTAATAGTGATAGGGAGCTAACATTTGGTTTGCTTGTAGACTACTGCCCATATTGCAAGATTCTCTAGTCTGAATCATCAAATTGTATTATTTGAGGGAGAGGAGGACCCCAAAAAATCCTAATTTCTGTAGGGGCGCTGACTAATTTTCAAATTTTGGAGGTCCCTAGGTCTGAGTTAATTTACTTTTTCTGGTTGGAATGTGGTTTGTCTTGGTATTTTGGAGTTTTTCCACCACCAAAATGGTTTTCAGGACTATAGTGCCACTGCTGGGGAAATTGTGGGGGTCTGAAAACCACGTCAGATCAAAATTACCCTTTCCGACCCCCAGATGACCATGTGGGCACTTGATGACGATGATGAGACTTTCACCAGACAAACATACAAATTCATTTATTCATAAAATGAAATAAAAAGTTTGATTATCAGCCTCCTTCATTATAAACATAATTTTTTTTTAAATGCATTATCGGACCCTTTTTATACATGTAATTCAACAGAAATTCCAAAGTAGAGAAACTACATGTAGGTCATGTTGTATTAGGTGACAATCAACCTTTTGCGTGTTTCCTGTAATAGCATCTGTTGTATTGATGTATTTCCTTAAAAATACAGACCAGACTAAATTTTATCATTTATTTATCTCAGAAATGCAACATTTGCGACAGAAGTGCAAGTGGGAATTATATCTTAAAATTTGATGATCTGTTGATTCCAGGAGGTAATTTCCTTAAAATCTTTGTTCAATGTATACAAAACAAATACCAAAGTGGCATTTTTAAGGAATAGAAAATGAAATCGAAATTTATTCATGCAATCATAGCAATGTGTGAACATTTGAAGAAATTTTCTCGTTGCGACGATGGTTTGCTTGGATGCGGAAAATCAGTTATAAACTGACTCTCCACGTGCAAGCTAAATGAAACACCTGTTCTGTGACCAATAATGGTATAGTCCAACTCTGTTCCGACTCTACGTTTTGGCAATCTGCATATTCAGCTCAGTGAAATGAAGGGTGGCGGGAAATTTATTTCGGAATAAAGTAAGACACACCAACCGTTTGCCACTTCATTTCTACAACTTGAAGAACACTCGAGTCGAAGGCGAATTTGTGGTACATGTAAAACGCACCTGCGGCATCATTACGTAAAGAAGCCTAGGTTTCACAGATCAGGTCAGTATACATCAATCAGAAACGTTCATACTATGTAAGGCCACTTTATGCCCAGCACGTGTACACGTGTATGTTGCTATTAAAGCCTGCTGTTGTATATGAATACTATGCATCATGTGTATGTACTGCCTCTCCGGCAATAGACTATGTAAGTGTCGCGGCAAAGGTCAAATCTGAGCTTCCGGGCACAACACGACTAAAACGCCTATTCCTATAACACGGGCGAGATTTTGTTTTTGTATATAAATTTTTCTGTCCAATCTTAAGTATACAACCGACCCGAAAGTGATTCGGGTAACTAAAATGTTTTTTACAATATATAATACATGCATAATTATCTCTAAAAACGAAAAACAATTATTAAAATTTCGTGACCTGAATACATTTCTCTGCTAGCATATTCTTCATCCAATCTGGAATGGATGACCCAAGTGTGGATTCATGTGAAAATGAATGCTTCGAACTTGGGCACTCTAAAAAAAAAAAAAAGCCTGCAAGCTCTACTTTTGGTAGATGGCGTTTCGCATATCGCTAGCGACATGAGCGAGGTCTGAATGTACACTGTGGGCCTACGTATGTCGGCTGCTGTGCGTGTTGCATATCTTTTGCTGCATGTAGTTTACGATCTTCAAAGATTGACTTGTCGGCTCAGAAAAGATCGTGAATTTTTACATTTCGATTGCTTATTTTTGATTATATACCCCACTTCATCAATTGGAATGCAAGATTTTGTTTAGAGATACGCGTTTTGGGCCGTCTGAGTTTACAAAAAACTGCGTAAACAAAATAATCCAAGAATTTCGCTCGCGACGTGCGTTGAAGAGATAGGGTCTTATGCCCGGAAATAACATTAGTCTCGCGCGGTCTCGTACGTTCGCGAGGTCAACTTACATAGTCTATCGCCGGTTTCATTGGAAGGTTGGGATAATAAAAATGGTTTATTCCATCAAGGGGGGTTCTGCCTTGCAGCACATCTTTTTGAAAGTAAATTACAAGTTGTTTTTTTTACCGCTTGGGAACGAATGTTTTTCTTTCTTCCAGGATTAACCAATTATTTTTTCCAAAAATTATCATTTACTGACGTGATATTTTTATTGAAGTTTCAAACTATGAAGATTGGCGACGTCAAAAACAAAAAAATTAGGAATGTTTTTATAATTCTACAAACAAATACTAATTAAAAGATGAGAAACATGAGAAAAATTGCAGTGCCCCGACTGGGATTCAAACCCAGGTCCGTGGCTTACATGGCCAATTGCTCTACCAACTGTGAGCTATCTGGGTATCTCGCCATACAGGGTCATGGCCATCCTCTTAAAACAGTGCCCCTTTAACGCACTCCCCGATCGTACATACGTGTACATACTGAGGCCCTGTTGAAACCGGCCCCATTTCTCTGGGAAACAAGCGACAGAAATCTTGTCGCCTCCTCTGGACCAATCAGGAAACTTGGCAGTGCATTGCAGGCATTCAAATGTAACGCGCGCAGATTGTAAGTACCGTGCAAAGCGTGCATGCAGTGCGCTACATGTACTCGATAATGCTGGCTGTTATCCGCGTCGGAGATTAGCTGCTATTTAAAGCATACTGGGGAATCCGTCCATTCAATTCGTCAGCATGCATCCCTGTTATTAATTTGAAAAGCTGCGGAGTAAAAAAGATCGTCGCCGGGAATTTTGGTAGGAATGGGACAGTCGTACATGTAAGGAACAGAACCCAATACAATTTCTGGAAAGTATAGCAATTGTTTGTTTTCGGCATAACATGACCAAATTGATTAAATTACATCAAAATGCCTCGGGCGTGTGTTTGCTAGATGCAACAGCCGTGTTATTTCGCAGATTTGCATGGATTTCCTCAGGGTATTGTAACGTCGCTTCGCAGAGTGGAAATTCCCTGAGATCTTAGAATGGGTCATAGCTACATGTAGACCATTTTTATTTTTAATGGACCATTAAGTACGTACTGTATGCATGTGGCCTTCTATACAGGGTGCAGATGAAGAAGATAAGGTAGATGATTACTGGAATGCCTCCTCAAGGACTACCCGAACCAAAAGCTCAAACTTCTTCGATGACCTTTCTCCAGAAAGTGTAAGTAAATCACACATTTATCGTTAACTTCTACATCCTTCTTTATTCACATGCAGTACAGTGCTTTTCTACGTCTTTATAATCATGCCAAAATTCCCATCCATAAAGGTAGCAAACATTTTTCCATATTGATAAATCAATAACTGGGACATATGGGCGAGTTGGTTTCTGACAGATCCAGATTCAGATCTGCGCAGATCCAATTCACGTGACTTGAATTCCTAGTTGAGAGCAGTTTCGTTTGCTTCTGTGCGGTATTAAACTCGGGATCTGGATTCGGATCTGTCGTGAAACAAACGCGCCCCAAATGTTTTGGACCCCTAATAAGCATTTTTGTGCATAAATGTGACGTGTGTCGTTCTGGAAAAAAGAAGCGTGAAATTTGGAGTGAAATGATGCACTGAAAACTACAGATTGACCTCGTTTTGGGATTCTGTGGTTTTCTCAAAGTGACGCGCGTCGCATTTACGTGCAAAAAGGCTCAGTGTGAATGCACCATTAATTAAGATGCAGTTTCTGTGACTGTGTTGCATCTCTTGATAAGTTGATAATGACACCTGGGCTGCGTTCCAAACACGCGAACAGTTTGTTAACGTTGGCGCCAACGTTTGCTTATTGTGGAATGGATCGTTTGCCAAAATACATTGTCAAGATGGTGGCGCCCACAGTCACAGAAGTCGTGCCGACGTTGTAATGTGGCTCTCCGCTGCTTACCAAATTTGAGGAAATGTGACACGTTGCTATTGATTGTGTACCGCCAGCGATAAGGAAGAAAACCATGAAAGGTCCAATTTATTTGTTATTTTCCAAACTACAAACCATCGTTTGTCATCTTTTATATCGTGCACGCCATTTTGAAATCACACACGAACATCGCAGCAATCCAAAAGTTTGTTGGCCAACGTATGCGGACGTTGGCGGCGCACAATTCGTTCAACTAGAAAAGTTTGCAAACGTTCGCGTGTTTGGAACGCAGCCCAGGTTTATGATTTGAATTATTTCCATTACTGAATTTAATTTTACTGAACATATTTGTATGACATGTGTGCTATAAAAATGTAATTATTATCATTATTATGTAGGATGGGAGGGGTTTATTTGGAGACAAAAGCCGTGCTCTCTCCTTCAAGGAGACAATGAAAGCGGCCGGTCTGGGCCTAGATGAAGACGATGAGGAACAGGATACAATCATTGGCTGGGATGGCAGTAAGTTATTATTATTATAGACCCTTTGTACTGGCGGCCATGTTAGGGGCAGGTTTTCATTGGATTTCATTGGATAAAGGACATTCTAACCTTTACACATATAGGGCCCTTCAATACTGGAGAGACTTTTTCCTCCAGGATTTTATCTCTGTACAATGTCATTCATCTTCTCTCAGAACAAAGAAAACAAATATCTTAAGACGAATCTAGGGAGACGAATAGTGTCGCAACATACCTTTCTGAAAACCCTGTGTGGAAATTTCCAATATGTGACCTGTCGCGACGAAATGAGCGTAAAGTCACACTCCGCTATTTCCTATAACGACGGTTCAAAGTCAAAAATTGAAAGGTAAATTTTAGGTTTTTGTAATACTTGAATAGACTAACTCTTATAAAATTCTATTTGATTTCAAAGTTGTAGCATCATCCAACAATTAAAAACATTATTTTCAGACCATTAGACAGCCGAAGTGTGACGTGGTTGCCATGGTAATTGGCTCTAAACATCATGGCCGTCGGAAAAAGTACCATTGCAAAAGCACAGGGACACGGTTCAGTGATTTTTAGTGTATTGCCTAGGCAACTAACACAAGATGACGTATTAACTTTCTTCGTAACTCGTAAGAATTTTAAAACAAGATTTTACGTTTTTACAAAGCGTAGGAAGGGGGTCGAAGACTTTACGTATGCACTGTAAAATGTTGACATTTCATGGTACTGACAGATAAATTTTGGTACATATTTCAGGGAAGGGAGGGGGTGTTGAAAAACTGAAAATAGATAGCCCCTTGTTTTTGAAAATTACAGCAAATCATGTATGTTACTTTTTAATAATATCTGTCATTCAGAGGTGTCGTCAGTGAAATTTACAAGCAAGCGAACGAGCCAGCCTAAACCACCTCGGCCCTCTAACCTTCCCCCATCAGCTAGGGGTACCGTGAATGTGGCGTCCACGCCACTAGGGACCACTCGTGCACCCCATCAGCCAGCTAGTAGTGCACAGCCAGCAAGGCTTCAAACTAGCACAGTGAAGAATGGAAGCACCCTTCTTTTGCCTAACTCTTCTCCTGGAGATAAGGCTGGTGGCCATCCACGCTCAGCAAGTTTTACAGGTCTGTTATAAAATATAGACCATCCCTGTACACATCTGCCATAGCTGGAATGCAGCCTTTACTTTCCCAGTGCATGGACTGTGTGTTTTGTGGTGGTGTTATAACAGCGCGCATCCATGATGCGTGCAATGCGCTCTTCACACACACATATATATTCAGATTGAGCCTTTTTGCGTTTAATTGCGCCACACGTCGCTTTGAGAAAATGCGATGTGGAGGGAATTTTGAGCGAACGGTGCCCTGAAAATCACTGAATTATGAACACACTTTCCGTCCAAGCTAATTCCGTGGAAGGAATTTGGGGTTAAACAATGCACTGAATACCACAGAATTAGCTTGGACATGTTGCACGAAAAGTGTTTTTATAATTCAGTGATTTCAGTGCATCGTTTCACTAAAAATTCCCCCCGTGTCGCTTTTTCTCAAAACGATGATCGTCGCACGAGCGAAAAGGCTGTGTGAATTTACTCTTACAATAAACACGCAAGTTGTTCGAAGTGACAACATAATTTAACGGCTCAGTATCATCACATGATGCATGTAGATCAGGCACTGGTCACTTCCTAGCTATGGCGGACATACAGGGAAGGAGTCCTTAGTTAACGGTATCGTCTAGCCTAAGGGGTGTTTCAGAATTTCAAAATATCAACTGACCTAACGTAACCATAACTCTACAGATTTTGAACCAGTGTACACCGTACCTTTTCTGACTCTTCCTGTGTACATGCAGTGTATGAGCGTCTTTCTACTGAGCACGATAACTGTTTCTGAAATGCTTCGGTTATGGTACCCTTCCTGTAGAAACAGCCTTAAACAGTGTGCTCAATGGTATTTTACCAGAAAAATCAGCCTATAACGCTTTTTAATGGAGCGCGTCAATCCAACTGTCACAGGCGCGCCAAATAGCTGGTATTTTGTGTCCAGTAGAAACAGACAAGATAATGGTTAAATGCATTGTGCACCGCTTCGGTAAAAAATGTTAATGCCTGCGCTCTCAATAGAAACACCTCTATCAGAACGATTCATGATTACAAAAATCATTTCAGGGACCACTGATGAGCATTTCTTGTGATTGTAATACTCCGCAGGTTCTGACAAGAGGGCAATTGATGAGATGTCAACGCATAGTCAGGGGTCATCCTCCGCATCAATAGAAGAAGGTAAGGAGTCTTCTGGGAAATCAGACTGGGAAGGTACATGTATTTCAAAATGGTGTCCGTTTGTAATAATGCTGCTTGTGCTTTGTGTAGCAGTTTGTGGAAAAAAAGTTTAAATGCTTGGTTTGTCCAAAGACTTCCATGAAGAAATTGGCAATGACAGCAGAGACTGGACTGCCCATAGCCACACCAATAATTCTAAAATTACACGTATGTTCAACAAATTTACAAAGTGAACTTGACCGACATGCCTGACTTGACTCGACCAACATGCTGGACTTGACTCGACCAACATGCCCGACTTGACTCGACCAACATGCCCGACTTGACTCGACCAACATGCCCGACTTGACTCGACCAACATGCCCGACTTGACTCGACCAACATGCCCGACTTGACTCGACCAACATGCCCGACTTGACTCGACCAACATGCCCGACTTGACTCGACCAACATGCCCGACTTGACTCGACCAACATGCCCGACTTGACTCGACCAACATGCCCGACCTGACTCGACCAACATGCCCGACTTGACTCGACCAACATGCCCGACTTGACTCGACCAACATGCCCGACTTGACTCGACCAACATGCCCGACTTGACTCGACCAACATGCCCGACTTGACTCGACCAACATGCCCGACTTGACTCGACCAACATGCCCGAATTGACTCGACCAACATGCCCGAATTGACTCGACCAACATGCCCGACTTGACTCGACCAACATGCCCGACTTGACTCGACCAACATGCCCGACTTGACTCGACCAACATGCCCGACTTGACTCGACCAACATGCCCGACTTGACTCGACCAACATGCCCGACCTGACTCGACCAACATGCCCGACCTGACTCGACCAACATGCCCGACCTGACTCGACCAACATCCCCGACTTGACTCGACCAACACGCACGACTTGACTCGACCAACATGCCCGACTTGACTCGACCAACATGCCCGACTTGACTCGACCAACATGCCCGACTTGACTCGACCAACATGCCCGACTTGACTCGACCAACATGCCCGAATTGACTCGACCAACATGCCCGAATTGACTCGACCAACATGCCCGAATTGACTCGACCAACATGCCCGAATTGACTCGACCAACATGCCCGACTTGACTCGACCAACATGCCCGACTTGACTCGACCAACATGCCCGACCTGACTCGACCAACATCCCCGACCTGACTCGACCAACATCCCCGACCTGACTCGACCAACACGCCCGACCTGACTCGACCAACACGCCCGACTTGACTCGACCAACATGCCCGACCTGACTCGACCAACACGCCCGACCTGACTCGACCAACACGCCCGACCTGACTCGACCAACACGCCCGACCTGACTCGACCAACACGCCCGACCTGACTCGACCAACACGCCCGACCTGACTCGACCAACACGCCCGACCTGACTCGACCAACACGCCCGACCTGACTCGACCAACACGCCCGACCTGACTCGACCAACACGCCCGACTTGACTCGACCAACACGCCCGACTTGACTCGACCAACACGCCCGACTTGACTCGACCAACACGCCCGACTTGACTCGACCAACACGCCCGACTTGACTCGACCAACACGCCCGACTTGACTCGACCAACACGCCCGACTCGACTCGACTCGAACAACGCGCCCGACTCGACTCGACTCGAACAACGCGCCCGACTCGACTCGAACAACGCGCCCGACTCGACTTGACCACCACGCCCGACTTGACTTGACTTGACCACCACGCCCGACTTGACTTGACTTGACCACCACGCCCGACTTGACTTGACTTGACCAACACGCCCGACTTGACTTGACTTGACCAACACGCCCGACTTGACTTGACTTGACCAACACGCCCGACTTGACTTGACTTGACCAACACGCCCGACTTGACTTGACTTGACCAACACGCCCGACTTGACTTGACTTGACCAACACGCCCGACTTGACTTGACTTGACCAACACGCCCGACTTTACTTGACCAACACGCCCGACTTTACTTGACCACCACGCCCGACTTTACTTGACCACCACGCCCGACTTGACTTGACCACCACGCCCGACTTGACTTGAACACCACGCCCGACTTGACTTGAACACCACGCCCGAATTGACTTGACCACCACGCCCGACTTGACCACCACGCCCGACTTGACTTGAACACCACGCCCGAATTGACTTGAACACCACGCCCGAATTGACTTGAACACCACGCCCGAATTGACTTGACCACCACGCCCGAATTGACTTGACCACCACGCCCGACTTGACTTGAACACCTTGCCCGAATTGACTTGAACACCACGCCTGAATTGACTTGACTTTAAAATTGGGACTCGAAGGCAGTTTGACTTGACTTGATACTTGACGGACTTGAAAGTTGAACAGAGGGAGAATCATTGCAACACTTCTCAGAATACTTCAACTTAACTTATAGACCATATCGAATGTTACTTGTTACTTAAACCGTTTAACAATGGAAGCACAATATGTGCAACCATGCATGTCCTCGAGGAACAAAGAAACTTCCCCACGAAATGGCGACTATTCGATACGGTCTATTGGCATTGATGTTTGTTTAAATGTGATCTCACTGTAGTAATTCCATTCCTCTTCCTGCGTAGCTATTCGTAGAGACAGTAAACCCTCGCTGGCTGAGATTTCCAAGCTACAAGCTGAAGTCCAGGCACTTAGGAGAAAACTCAAGGTGACTGTACTGGGGGAGCCTTATTGCCATTGGCTATTAAAACAAATTATTCCTGCACAAGCCTTATTTTTATTCATATCCCCTTAAGCACTAATAAGCAGTGAACACAATATTTGCTTGGGTGTCTAATCACTATTGGAATACAGACAAGGGACGAAAGAAAAATCATATGGTCCTGTTGAGCACCACATGATTTTTCCCACGTATCAAATATTGTATCTGTTACTTTGTTCAGTTAATATGCAACAATGCATATTAATAGGGCTGTGTCACGGTTTGCGCATGTGCCAAATCCTTTCAATTTTGTACATACGTGTGCGATTAGAAGAAGTAGTTCAATTTCGTTACACACCGCCATTCGTTGGTGTGCGTAAATGTACATCGTGTACTAAGCACATGCTGCATGGGCAGTATACAGTGCTCATGAGTGGTTACAATACGCAGAATTCAACTACATAGTACATCTTGTTGCGCGCCTTCGTTTGATTTCGCAGTACGGAAAAAAATTGGTACAGTGGCGGTGGCTACGGTCTCTTTCAATCGACAGAAGATGTGCTGTAAAATTTCTGTCAGGACCAAATAAGCATACCAGTTTGGGTGGAAATCATGGTTGAACAAATTGCTGTATCCAACAATGTCATTCATATTATTCGATGTAGTTTCTGTCATGTTTTGTCGGTTTTTTTATGGGATGAAAATACTCTCTTTCGAATGATGGCCGTAGACCCGGTGATATTGATGTTTGACGGCTTAAAAATACGGCAAACAGTGCCTTTTCAAATGAATACTAGTAATGCATCAGGACAGCCTGAGAGTTGACAAGTACACCACTGCCAGAATTACTAAAGAATTATAAGGGATTGCTGAGATTGAATAGGATACGCAAAACCAGAGTGACAAATTTTAAAAGTTAGCCCAACTTATTCAAGTTTTGCTGCGCTTGCGCAAATCGTGACACAGCCTCTTTTACACAGAGAGAAAAGTTTTGTTCTCACAGAAAAACCCGGGAGACTATACCACTGTGCCTCATAAGTCAGCTGGTAGAGCATCTGGTCGTTTTTGCCAGAGGTCTTGGGTTTGATTTGTGACGAGGATCACATGATTTTACTGGTCTCGTGTTTGTTTATCCCCTGAACTTCTTGTAGTTCTTTAAAAAGCAATTGGCTTTATTGTAAATGTTCCAAGCCTCGTTGCAAAGATGAGGATTAGATAATGGACCAAGAAAATTATTAGGATTTCTATGATGGACTAGTGCTATTTTAATCCCTGTTATGCTTTATAAATGAGGGAGCACGCCGATACCGTGGTAAGGCTCCACCGGCAACTAAACCCTGCATGCCCCGGCAAGGCTCAAGCCCTCGAGGCTGTAATTCCGATCTAAAAATGGGTGGGGTTATTAAGGATGACTCGGCCCACTTCTTTTGTTCACTCCAGACTTGACTGACAGGATAATCTACCCTTTGATGTTGCCGCGATGCCACGCCGGTGGCTGGCCACACACAAAAGGGAACCAAACTGCAGACTTGTTTATTCCACTCACAAACCCATTTGCATTTTCACAGTTGAGTCTGAAATGTTGGTGCGGCTAGCTATAAGCCGGTGATGACTAACTCCATCAGGACCTCACCGCAGTCACTTAAAGGGCCCCTTATTTGGGATTTTTATCAATTAAGTATATACTATAAAACCAATATACATTCATAAAAATCCTATTTGGAGCTTGTTTTGGGGGTTAAAACAACGGTTTTTAGTTTTTATGCTAATGAAAATATGCATATTTATGACCAATGTCATGATGTCACAAGAGGCAAACACAGGAAAATCACATCCAACTGTGCACAAAAGATTCCACCTTGTTTGTCAAACGTCCTGGAACTTTTGTAATCCATGACTGTTTGAGTTTGTTCTACATGTTTCCTGTTGTAAGGCATGTCCAAACTGGGGTAGAAACTGCAGCATTTTGCCACAAGTCCAACTTGAAGTCTTATGTTTTTTCTTAACTTTTCCCTTCTGTCTTCCTTACGTGATGCACTCCAAACAGTGCCCTCTGTCTGTGGTTTATTGCAATGAAATCTTCAAAGTTGAAAAGGGCTACCTTTAGTTGATTTTACATCCAACCGAACAATAGCATGTCTTGCTGAACAAGTAATCTATCATATGAAGCACAGATTAGGCAAAAAGTTGTTTAGCATGTCACAGGCCCTTTAAACAGTTTCTCTTTGTTACAGAGTGTAGAACGTTCGCGTTGGGCCGCCCTGCCAGTAGCTGACACCGTTACACGCATCATAACGGGGGAGCCATTCTCACTAGAGCCCTACAGGTCACTACAGGACAAGTTGTTGCTCCTTGATGCTGCGATAGGGTACCATGATGGCAATGCCATTCTCACGGTATGTAATTCACATTTTTATATTGTGGGATGTACGCAGATATTTTATTGAGGGTATGCATTCCGCTTGAATGATTTTGTAGATGCAGGGGCGGATCCAGGATTTTTACCAGGGAGGGGTTTTTCCGGTGCGAGTGCCGAAAAAAAATTTTGTTCCAATTTGGAGGGAGGGTAGCCAGTCATATCGGCTTATTGCGGACAGGCGGACGCACAAAATGCATTAAATTTTAAAAAAAAGTAATTTGAGTCCGAGCTGGGAGGGTGGGTGTTTTGACCCCCAAACACCCCCTCCCCCTCCCCCTCCCCCTCCCCCCTCTCTCTGGATCCGCGCCTGAGATGATTAGACAATTGTATCTGAATGACAGACACACCTTGTCACAGGAATAGGTGAAAACAGTCATTTGAAATTGCACAACACCAATATCCCTAACTTATTGTGAGTAGTGTAAAAAGCAACATACCCTTGTATGTTGCTTTTATAAATTGTATACTCTCGTAAAGTTGTGTGTATGTGTAAAACATGCACAAAGCATAGCCTGTAGAAAACTTGTTTTAAAAAATGTTAAGTGGCGGAGGACATTCTGTTGGCCAAAAATAAATCTACATGCGAACGCACGGAAGAATTACCATGATGGAATGTTAACAGTGACTCACGGAAACTTTTTACAAAAATTTGTTGAATTTGGACACGGCTTTAGTCTGTATCTTTGTCCTGGAAGAAACCAACATAGAATAAAGTGCTGCTGCCAGGGGCGGATCCAGGGGGGTCGTGGGGAGCGCACGCACCCCCCTTTTCAAAAACAAAAATTTAAAAATTTTTTGCACATTTTTCCTGCTTAAAGTGATTAAATATTGCCCCAGATCGCACCACAGAGCATCTATAATTCATCTAGAAGCCGTTAGGGCTTCGCGCTACGCGCTCGCTATTTCATTGTCATCAGCATTTCATGCTTAAAAATTACACGCTCCCCCTTTTCAAAATCCTGGATCTGCCCCTGGCTGCTGTCCAACTGTTGATGTTTTATTATTTTTTGATTTGGTCCTCAGGTGGTCATGTTCTTAAGGCGATCCCTATCCAAGACTGTCTTCTATAATACAATGAGGAAGAGACAAGTGGCTTCCAGTCAGTACATTGCCTTCATTAAGACCCATGAGAAGGCCGACAGTGTGGCTAGTGAAATAGGGTAAGATGAATACACCATACAGTTGAAGTCAGAAGTTTACATACATGTACATCACCCAAAATGGTAAACAGGACTACCCGAATCATTGCAAGGTGTGCAAGCTATGTTTTAAGTACTGCAAGCACGTGAGAATTCCACAAAATCATGACTTTAGTAAAGACTGTTACAAAAATGGTGACAACGCAAGTTTAAGCACACCAGTTTTAACACAGTTGTATGTAAACTTCTGACTTTATTCACAGATTTCCATTAAACGCTAGTTAAGGAACGACTGTTGTTGAATGGCATATCACCGTAACCGGTTTGAGTCGTTTTGGAAAGTGTGCGCGTAGCGTGTTTTGTGTTGAACATAACAAGCTTGATCGTCACAAACAAGTGCCCAAAACCATGCAAATGAGGTTCTCAAAACTATGCAAATGAAGGTGCTTAATTTTGTATGCTACTGAGAAGGCGCGGTTATGCACGTCTCGGCTCATCCGTTCCTCATCCGTGCACCTGCACGATAGTTGTGAGTCAATGAATCACTTTTCGTGCTGCGCGTTTGCTCGATTGTTCTTTTTGCGTTTGCTCGATCGTGCTACGCATTTGCTCGATTGTGCTATGCATTTGCTCGATTGTGCTATGCGTTTGCTCGATCGTGCTACACGTTTGCTCGATCGTGCTATGCGTTTTATCAATCGTGCTACTCATGTGCCATTGTGATGTACATGCAACAGTTTCACCACGCAAGCCTCGATTTGGTTTAGGGAGAAAGTAAAGATGGCCACACTGTGATAAAGGTAAATTGTCAGGCGTTGCAAGCAAGTAAAAATAATAAGGTGAAGATTAAAGAAATTAAAGAAATTATTATGTTTCAAGCTTTTGCCAAGGGGTGGCATTGGCATTGCTATAGTATTATTTTAGCAAATTTTGCCATGTTTTGTATGGGCTATATATGGAAGCGTTGTGTATGTATTTTAGTAAGAGAACAATGTGATTCAATCTTTTGGAATGTTGAAGACTTTGCTATAGTGATAAAAAAAGAAAATATGATGCTGTTGATAAAATTAAAATAAAATTGCAAATGCAGGAAAAGGTTTGCCCCTGCATTCTTGGACAACTGACCCATCGTTTGAGGAATGACATTAGATTACTTTGTGAGCTTGTTGTAAAAAAAGTATTCTCATTTTGTTTTATCCCAACAGCCAGCTAGGAAGAATTGAGGATGCTGCTGTAAGTTGATTGTTCTTTCTTGCCACAGTTAAAGGCACAGGCTCGTCAGCAACGGCGCGCGCCAAATTTGTGCCACGAATTACGCAGCTTCATAGGAAAGGCATAAAGCTGCGTATTTCGTGGCACGAATTTGGCGCGCGCGCATTTCTGACGAGCCTGTGCCTTTTAATATTTTACTGTATTAAACTTTATAGACTATTCCCCGTACGTCCGTCATAGCTAGGATGCAGCAAGTGCCTGAACTACATACCGGTACATTATGTGATGATGCTGTGCCGTTAGATTATGTCGTCACTTCGAACAATTGACATGTTTATTTTAAGCTTGTGTGTGAGAAGAGTCTGTTGCACATGTCATGGATGTGCACTGTTCGATTTAACAACACAAAACGCACAGTCCATCCGCTGGAAAAAGCTTCGTATTTGTATTTGTATACCTTCCTGAACAGTCATTGGTGCAGCAGTGTTCATGTATAGAACTACATGTCCCACTACATCTACCAGGTACGTAGTTCTATACCAACAATCAAAAGAAATGCAAACATGTGTGCGCACTTGTATACAGTAAGTCTGAGTCCGAGTCACAAGTCACTTTTTCGCCAAATTAAGGAAACTAAGTCTGCTAAAATTTCGTTCACACAATATGTGAAATGTTGACGTGGTGGAGCAGTGTACATATTCACGCATCTGATTGTTTTTTCCCAAGAATCCTGCATTAATAAATATCTTTTATCTTTTTTTAAATATGTGACTTGTGAGTCACGAGTCACCATGGTCGAGTCTGAGTCATTTTCCAATGTGACTCGGGTCGAGTCCAAGTCCCGAAAATTGTGACTCGAGTCCATGTCCTGGACTCAAGTCCTACAACACTGGTTGTGTTCTACAAACAATGGTGACTGGAACTGTAAGATTTTGGCTCTTCATTTTTTTATTTTTTTTGTCAGTAATTGAAAATTCCTTATCTTTTTTATACTAACTTAGCTATGGAGGTACAAAGAGGCGACTGAAAATTACAGTCCTCATGGCCAGCTGATGAACCTGAAAGATGTTCACAGGTGAGGAATTAGAAATAGGCAAAGAAAATTAAACACATACCGGGATTTAAACTCTAAATAAATACCGGTGGTGGATTACAATAGTTTAAGACGCAATGTATGTCATATCTGATTTTATGTGTCCTAAGTTTGATGTGTCTTGGGATACATGTTGTGACACATAAATGTTTATTGCAAGACAAAATTCAGTTTGAATGGGGGATTATTTGAGGGATAATGACCCAGACGGTCCCTGGATCATTATCCCTAAAATAACCCTCATTCATACTTAAAAATTAGGGGAAGCTGGGCATGGGTTTAGGTAGTATCTCAAGTGATCTCTGGGAGGGGTGGTTATCTCATTGAAGGGTTTATCCCTCTATAGGGCTTGTTAAGCTCATGTGATAGCCAATCCCAATCAGTGAGGAACAACTGCTATACCGTGTTTCAAGACCACCAGTTGGCTTCATAGCTCAGTTGGTAGGGCGTCTGCACGTTAACACGTTGACTGCCGACTATGAGTATACTCATAGTAACAGGTGTACCGGATTCTGCCAATACGAGTATACTCGTAGAAAATGGGAACACCCTCTGTAGGAACGCCCTGTGAAACTAAGCTTGGCAGTCAACGTGTTAAGCAGAAAGTCTGCAGTTTGAATCCCAGTGGAGCCAAGTTGTTTTTCACTGCATCCAGATTTCCCTAACTCCAAGGACATTTGTCCACATTTGTACATCAGTTTCATAAAAATTTAATATTTTGTCTATTTTGTTTGCATTCCTCTTTCCACAGTATGTGGTTTGACAGGTCTACAGCCTTAGCATCAGAAGCAGTGCACATCAAGGAGCACATAGACTTACTAAACAGACAAATCCAAATTGAGGTGTGTGTATAGACTACTAAAGTTTGACGTCAATTGTCAGGTTAATTAGGTCTAAATGTTCACTGCTAATCAGAAACAGTTCATTGGTTTTAGTGTAGACCCAGTAACCTTGGTAACACACAAAGGGTGATGTGTTTACTTTAGTACTCTATAGACCGTATCGAATAGCCGCCATTTCGTGGGGCAGTTTTTTGTTCCTTGAGGACATGCATGGTTGCACATATTGTGCTTCCATTGTTGAACGGTTTAGGTAACTTGTGTTAGACTTTAGGCCGTCCCGGTTACAAATGTATATTCAAAATTTGTACACAGGGTTTTTAGAAAGGCATGTTGTCACACTATTTGTAACCCTTTTTGGGCCTAAGTTATCTCTTCAGAACAACTTAAACTTATTTCTTTTATTTTGAGACCAGACAAAGGTATTTCCTCGAAAATATGGTTTGTGATGCATAAATGCCCCCTTTACTGTGGAAACACATTATGTGTTAATGGGATATTGAGCTGTGCTGACATTCAAATTTCCTGGATTTGTCTGTTTGATCTTTTAGAGCATTGATGAGAGGGCACAGAACGAAGGAAAATCTCCATTCAGAGAAATGCCCCGCAAGACCAACGTCTACTTCAAATCTCTAATGACCACGCTCTTCTACTGTTGCTATTATCACTATGGAGAGCCAGAGGTGCGTTAATAACCCCCCTTTATATAAAACCTGTAGTATTGGGAAGTATTTTGTGCACTGTACCTCATATTACTGAGTTATATTGGTCCATAATAAGCATGTTTCTACTAAGCACGTTTCTGCTGAGCACAATACAAAAATGTTTTTGTATTAGGAATAGCCTTATGGTTATTTGCCGATGCCCGCAATGGTAAATTAAAACCTGCTCGGGAAGATTTTTACTAGTGCATACAATGGTATTTTGGCAGTGATAATAAGGGAATAAAAGTTTTAAACATCCGGCTAGGGGCCTGGACGAGCGATAATGGCCATGATCCACAAGGCAAGGGCCATTATCACTCGTCCAGGCCCCTAGCCGGTTTTAAACGGATTGTTTAAGACTGGCCAAACCCTCTTTTATTCCCATTCATAAATACCTTTTTGTGTAAATCAGTAAAACTCACCAAAATTTGCTTGTCGTTTTGCCATATTTTGCGTTGTTTTTGTATGCATCGCGTTGTTTTTGTTCGATCACGCGCGTTACGCGTAATCATGCAGGCGTGTTGTAAGGTCACGCACACGATGGGGTACTTTGCACATTTTAATTTCGGGCGCGTGCAGTTTCTGTGTGCGGGCACAAACGCGGGCCAGACAAGAAAGTGTTTAAGACTGCCTGGCCAGTCTTTTTTCGTCTGTTTAAGACTGGCCAAGTGACGTGCTCTCATATCAGCCAATAGGGATGCGTTAACTGTCTAAGGTATTTATGAATGGTTTTTTTGGGGGGGTGCGTAATTTCAGTATATCTTCATTAGAAACAGCCAAGATAATGGTTATTGTGCAGACAACTTTAAAAGTTGTCTGCAGACAATTTGTTAAAAACCCACCTTCAAGTGGCAATTTCTTCCACAAAGGTACTATATAACACGGAGAAAAAAAAGCATGTGGTGTTTGTTACCATTGCTATCAACACTTAGTCAGATTTTTCTTGTCAACTCATGAAGTAAAATTTTGGGTATTGACTGCAAATGATGTTATTTGGGCTTTAAATCCATGACTATTTGGTGTCCATTTCATAGACCAGTGTAAGCAGCCCACTCGGCGTACGTCAGTACCACAAACTGACTGAGAAGCAGTATCTGTTTGCAGCGTTGCTATCCCGTATCATGCTCAGACGCTGGACGGATCTGGATGCCTTGCTTACATCAAAGGTACATTCACTGCCATGCCTGGTTCCATACTATTGACCACTCTCACAGACACCATCTTTGTAGTAAAACTGGTACTGCATATTAAACACCATCAAGTACGCGTATGCACACAATGGAAAATGTTCAAAATACGCGCGCGTTGCTTGAAATTTGTTCGAAATACGGCGCAGCCGATGTGCGTCACAAAAATTGACGCTCAAGATCCTGATGCATGTGACAATTTGTAGGAAGTGACGTCATTTGAGAATGATCAATAGAATATAGCTACCATCTTGTGGGGCAACTTGTGACATTTCAATTGGTCAATAATGTGAGCACAAAACGAGCAATCGTGCGTGTCCAAACTGAACAAAGAAACTGACCTACAAGATGAGAAAATGCGACCTGGCTTGCGTGGCGAATAATGAATAATAATTAGGGTTTGGTTTTGCCCTACCCGACGTTGTCGGCTGTCTCGTTGGACAAAGTGGTTAAGTGGTCTGCCCAGTATGCAGGAGGTCGTGGGTTCAAGTCCCACCCAAGCACGCTATGAAGTTGTTCTCATAGTGTCTCGGGGAAGCACTGAATGCTAATCAAGTTACGTCGGGTAAGGGCAAAACAAACCCTAATTAATGCCCTACAAGATGGCAGCTATTCGATACCGTCTATAAACAAGGGTATTTTACAGGATTGGAAAACTGTTACAAAACATGTTATCACCATGTGTGATTGAGGATGTGTGATTGAGGATGTGTATAATAACCAACCTGTGTGTCAATCAGCGCAGTACCTCATCCACATCCTCAGAAAACAATGTCTATGCTTTCAAGAAATGCATAGTTGAATCTGACCTTAGTTGAAATGCATAGTTGAATCTGACCTTAGTTGAAATGCATAGTTGAATCTGACCTTAGTTCAAATGCATAGTTGAATCTGACCTTAGTTGAAATGCATAGTTGAATCTGACCTTAGTTGAAATGCATAGTTGAATCTGACCTAATTAGTTGAAATGCATAGTTGAATCTGACCTAATTAGTTGAAATGCATAGTTGAATCTGACCTAATTAGTTGAAATGCATAGTTGAATCTGACCTAATTAGTTGAAATGCATAGTTGAATCTGACCTGTTAGTCAAGCAGAACCTGTGTGACCAATCACAACAGAGCTACGCAGACAGCGCCCACCTTGGTCATAGTGCATTTGCTCACAAACAAAAAACATGTACTGCTTGGCTGTAATGCTTTCATGCAGTGGCTCTGGGTAATTTTGTTTTCAATGTCGGGCGATTCGCTGTTAAACATGTTTAAAGGTACGAAAGAGCGTATTTTATGAATATATGACGTCCCTGTATTATTGGTCCTTTACTCAGTAAGTGCTATAACTGTCGAGTTTTCTCCAATGAACCTCTGCTTTTCATGCCAGTCCTCATTGCTTGGTGCGTTGTGTGTCACCATTTTTGCGATGGCATGTAAGGCTTGTTTGGGTTAATTGGGCAATCTCGGAATTATGCATTGTGCAATACATATGATCAATTTTTATTTTCAATAATTATAAACCCCAGAATTGGAGAGGAAAGGCAACAATGAAAGCAGCTGTGAAGTTTGAACAAGTTGTGGAAATTCTCGTCCATCAAAAATCTCCCAATGATGTAAGTAAACGTATGTTGCATTGATGTTTCAGTTAGAGCTTTGCAGTAGCTGTATGCATTGGATGTTTTTCATGGTTTTACTACTTGAGACAGTAGTATACATTGCTGTGATTAATTATTCCTGATTGGATTTTATTTGATTTTATCAGAAAAAAATGTCCGGTGTGAACAAGGCTTTTCAAAAAAGAGAAACAGAAGTGTTTGAATTCTTTTAGAAGTGGACGACCCATTAATAATAGTACTAATGGAGATATTCATATCACACACATATCCATACTATGTTTCCATGCTCAAAGCATTCTCACATTATCATTGGGCCCTGGTTATTGGGTTCTTAGTAACATTTCTTGATTGAACCTCCCCAACTCCCTGAGGAGCTGACTGTTGGCCACTAATGTAATGTAATGGTGGACACTTGTATAGCGCACATGTCTACCCAAGGGTACTCCTGGCGCTGTTGCCAATAACTAATCAAGCAAACAACACCTTCACTACCCTCACAGGTACCCATTTGCTCTTGGGTGGAGAGAAGCAACCCATGGCAAAGTGCCTTGCCAAAGGGCACATGCACTACAGACACAGATAGACCTGGATTCGAACCCTCGTCCTGCAGAATTAACTACGGTCTTGAGTTCGACTCGCTTAGACTGCTCAGCCATTGTACTCAACATCCCCACTTCCCCCACGCCGGATATATGTCTGATGAGCAATGATAACAATTGTAAAAATACACAAAAATACTTCCAGGACAGGTTTACATTTGGGTCATTCCATAAAGTTGGAGCACAAAATACAGCGGTGTCCATGTAGCATCGGTATATGTTGCATTAATTACATGTACTCGTACATTCAAATTATTGTTGCATTTGATATGATACATGTATAGTGCCATGCTATATTCATTCATGTTTTCATTGGGCAGTCCCTCACCAATTATGTAATTCTTGTTTTACCTATACTCCATGAACTCCACATATGTTTAAAGATAGTATACATGATTGGTAAACTGTTACAAATAGTTTTATCCCCCTGTGTGATTGAAGATATGCATGATTAAAACCAACCTGAGCAAAAACCAGCTTCGTACTTCGTCTAACGTTTGAGAAAACAGTCAAAAAAGGGTTTGCAGTCATTTCGCCCCAAAACCACTTCGCCCTGAACCATTTCGCCCTGAACCACGGCCTGTGCACGAAATGGTTTTGGGGAGAAGTAGCATTTGGGCGATGTAGTGTTTGGACGAAGTGATAAGGGGCGAAATGGCACTGAATTTTCGTCTCATGAGACGAAAACTAATTGTTTTACTCATTTCTCAAAGACTATAGCACTTTAGACAAAACCATTTCAGGGGAAGTTTTCTACGGTCATCATGTTTATATTGTGTAAGTTGGGCGTAAATCTGTGAACATTTCTAATTTTCGAGATACCAATCACGTATACTGCCTTTAACACTGTCATTAACACTGTCATTTTACTGGGTCTGTATTTTTTTACACCATAATGTAGGTACTTTTACTAAAATCAATGACTGAAGTACGGTAGCTGGTATCTCATAGTTTTTGAGATACAGTATGTCACAAAATATGACCCAACTTCAAGGACAAACCCATTTTAAGAAAACAAAACACGTATGCTTGGGGTTTTACATTTCCTTTGCTATTTTTCTATTCCAACCAGGCCTTGGACAAGTATCTGAAACTGATTGAAGACGATGAGTCCCGCATCAGCCTTGCTATTAAGCTGAACCGCCACGCTGTGGTGGTGGATGCGTTGATTCAAGTGAAGGATCGGCAGAGACTTCTCAAATATCAAAACAAAGTCTCCTCAGGAACACCTGAAGCACGGCGTATCAATGACATCTTGCGAAACTCTGTGAGTAGTGTTCAGGTCACAAGGATGTTATAAAATTGTGACCTGTCACGACAAAATAAGCGTAAAGTCGAAGTTTCAAAATTGGATATTGGTATTTCAGCAGAAATAGAGCTTTCCAATGGTGTATAACACAAAAGGTAAAATTATTCCCCCGACGCGCAACACAGCTTGGAGAAGTGGTAGTGTTCAAACAAATCTTACAAATCTTCAAACAAAATTTCTTAAGAGTTACGAAGAAAGCTATCGTCAAAATTGGTCTGAAAATGTTTTGAATTGTTCGATGACGCTAACAATTTGGAATCAAATAAAATGAGTTACTCTTTCCAAATATTACATAACCCTAAAATTGACCTCCCCTTCAATTTTTGACTTTGAACCTTCATTATAGGAAATAACGGAGTGCGACTTTATGCTAATTTCGTAGTGACAGGTCACAATTATGCACTTGATCAGGAATTTTATTTAAATTTAAAGAAGTGTGTCCAGATCACCCCACCCCCCCACATTTTTCCCAAGGGTGTTGGAATTTTGATACCATATCATTTGTCATATTTTTCTCATTACCATTCTGAAATTTCGCGCTCTCAATTCATATATTTTCAAGGATATCGTCAAAAAAGCCGATGTTTTGTAAACTAATTTATTCGTTCCGTAAAGTAGTGTAGTGATTACACCAGTTTTATTTGCTGTAACATCCAAATTGGAGACTGCAAATTTCCTGTTTTCTTACCATGGATTGTTATTTTGAAATTCGAGGATTGTTGAGTGTAATGCACCTATCAATTGTTAATCCTACCCCTCCCCAACCCCCTCCCCCCAGGCTACCCCACCTAAGAGGTGGGGATTATCACTTTTTGCATGATAAAATTCCCACCCCTGGGGCAACATTTAGGTGACAAAAATCCCCACCCTCGGGTGCAAAACATGCGCAAAAAATGCACAGAAAATGGGGCATGAAAAACGTGACCAAACTCCCACCTAGGGGTTGGGGGGTTGAGGGGTGGGGGAAACAATTGATAGGTGCATAACAGCCTCTAGCTTTGTTTTCACTGCACCGTTTGACATGGAATTTTCTTTAATGGAATAATGAAAAGAATATTAAATTGTTAGGTGTTGTCATTTCTGTATGGCATGCGTGCAAAAAGTCCTTAACTTTTTTTGATGGGAATATAATAATGAAAACAACTGTGGGAGTGACCAAACAATTTGAGTATATATAAAAAGCGAGTTTTCGGTGCTAATGAACTTGTCATGAAAGGCAAAACATTTTTTTAACAATTCATATATATATGTGTCATTTATATGTATTATTTTTCAGACTTTCAAGTGGAAGAACTGAGTCCACCACTGCAGCCTCATTCCAGAAATCTGTCTTCATTCCAACCAGCTGGGGTAATTAGTCAGCAGCTTTTCTCAAACATGTTTCTATTTTTCAATCTTGTTATTGACCAGTACTTTTTATTTGAAGGTATATATTGCTTTTGTTCAAGGCAATCTCATCTTGAAATATGAAATTAAGAATGGTATTTCTTCAGTTTGCCAAAGGTTGTATAAGTCAAATAGACTGAATTGAGAAAATGAATAAGTCATACGAATTTCCCAAGATGCTCGATTTTGATCGCAAAATCATCATCGTCCTTTCTGAATTATGTCATTTTACACAACCAAAATGCAACTTTAACTATACCGAGCAACATCAGAAACGCAAATTTTTAGTTTAATCAAAACTTGAAATTTTCTTTTGTAATTAAGCCGAGATTGAAACATTTATATAACAGCTTCATATTATGCATGACTCCACAAAGCTTCTGTGTTTTTCAATCCAAAAGTGGAGAAAATGTTTGGGTTTCTTTTGTCGCTCAGGATATAGAAAACAATTTCAAGTGCATGTAGAACAAAATTGATTGATGCTAAATAAAACGAGGTTAGCTGGCTGATGCCATCGTGCCAAATTTTTTTTAAATGGTTGAAATTCCAATTGTTCCTTCTAAACACTATTAAAAAAGCTTTTTCGCGAATACGATTCCACATACGTTGACTGCTTTTATAGTGAAATGAAACCACCATCCAACAAAATTGAATGAAAGGGGCTGTCTAGTGTTGTCGACATTTTCACGGTTCTACTAAGCATAGGAAAGGGGGAGGGGGGTGTAAAGGCCGTGTGACCTGTGCAAATACCAGCGGGCCCTTAAACTGCAAGGGAAACGGCCAGCCTTGCAGGACCCATTTAGACAGGGTGCCATGTGTCTGGGGGATCCGTAATACTTGTTTACAATGGTTCTTCAATCCTTTTGAAATGATTCTCATTTTCTTTTCCTACGTGGTAATCATTCCTTCTGACTCCAAGTTTCTATATTCTCCACATGATTATTTTTGATTACTACCTATTGTTTTATATATTTACATATTCCCGCCATGAATATGGCCACCGATGCCGGCTCGGCGCAAAACTCACTCACTCCGCACAGGCCGCGTAGGACTTTACATACACTGTAAAATGTTGACACTTCATGGTACTGCCAGAAAAATGTTTTTTTGGGGAGGGTCTTGAAAATGTTGATGGCACCTAAGCAAATGAATGTTCCCGGGAACACTGATATGCAATGATCAGTTTCTGTGGCGGATCCAGCCTCATTAAAAACACAGGAATACAAAGCAGGGGACTTTCCCTCTAAACTCCATTGTATTCCTATATTTTAATGAGGCTGGATCCGCCACCGAGTTTAATTTGTTGCCCTTGTTTTTATAATGAACTTGGTTTCCGTTTTGAAGCTACCCGAATCAAGTGCAGTACTGCTAGGTGCCCTTCAGTGTTAATGTAGTTTTTATCAGTTCCAAATGGGCAGTGACAGTGTTACTCCCAAAATTTGAATTTAAAGCTGTTTTTTTTTTTTTAGTAATTTGTATGTACCAGCTTTCAGCGAAAGTGCAATGATCAAGGGACATAGTCTTTTAAAAGACAAGAGCAGTCTGCCATGACAACCAGTTTAGGTTCGATGCAGAAGTTATACAGTCATCGCTCAATGCAAATATATTTTTCCCCCAAAACAATACTGCGTAAGTAATAGATGATATGCCCTTTGACGTCACAGCCTGGTGTTATGAGGTTATATGTCAAATCGTGACCTTTGGCATTATTACCAAACCAAATTCGTTCAAAGCAGGATGCGTGCGCATAATGACGACCAATTTTCAACAGAGGGCAGTTTGATGTAAATAAAGAGCACATAGTCTATTTGTTTTAGGGAATCATCTGGGCCCAATTTCACGGAACCCGTTAGCACAAAATTTCTTTGCTCTGTAAAATGGGTTACCAGCCAAAATTGTATGTCAAGGAACAGGAGCAAAATACACATCACATAGGCTGGCAACCCAGTTTTGTAAAAATTAAGCAAAGACATTCTGTGCTAACTGGTTCCATGAAATTGGGCCCTGATAGATAATGATAATATAGAACTATCATTACCCCAAATAGCCGCCATTTCGTGGGGCAGTTCCTTGAGGACTTGCTTCCATTGTTGAAAGTAACAAAAGGTGCCCCACGAAATGAAGCTGGTCTATAGGGCTCCGTTAAAGAAGGCAACAGTGTGACAGATCAATCATGAACGTTCAGTAGAATTTTATTTGTGTATAAATGAAGCTTTATAATGTATGTACATACTGGTTACAAATTCTGCTCATATTGTCTATTGACACAGGTTCAAAACATTGTACCATTTTTAAAAGAAATGATATTAATTTAATAAGTTTGTAAATATTTTTGTTTTCATGGAAGCACATTACACTTTAAGTGGCGACTAAATTGAGGGGATTTGAGGGGAAAATAAAAATCAATAATACTGTACATGTAATAACTTGTGTAAATAGTTTAGAATATTTTGATGTCTTTCAAAACATAATGGTCTCTTTTTGAAATTCACCAATTAATTGTGAACAGACTTGACTGTCAAAATAAACTTAAGACAACAAATAATAAATTATTTTAATACAGAAAACGGTACCAAATACGGACTTTTGAGGGGGGAAAGCTTTAGAAAGTGCAGTTTTTCGCAGAAGGTTAATTAATCAACTTACATACATGTTCGTAACTTGGAAGTGTTAAATGCATTTTAGGAGGTATGAATTATATAATCAAAATTTACAAGATGAAGTTAGAACATGAGGCTTGGTCATTCCAAGGTAAAGTCTATTACCTTAATCTGGTTTTTCCCAGACAAGTCTTTATCACAAGCCATCGAGACAAAGGAGAGTTCCGGGGGAAAACCCAGAACAATCATCTTTGAATACATGTACATAAAATTAATGAGCTCCAAATTCTTACTAATGTTAAGTGGCATTTGCACACAAAAATGACTGGTCTAATGGCCCGGGTTGGATTGCAATACAAAAGTCCAGGTGCAACCTCAGAATCTCTGTTTCCCCCATCCTGATACATGAAAAATAGTCTTTACACTGTGAACAACTAACAATGGAAATTGGGCACACACCATTGTTAATAACAATGGTTTGTGCCCAATTTCCATTGTAAGTTGCTCATAGTGTTATTGCATCAAAATCAGTCAATTGAATCAAAAGGTATGTCATTTTTGGTGCTGCAAAGTCACACTCTAGTTCATGAACAAGCTCCAATTATTGACATTTAGTATGAGGGCTGAACTTACTGCACCAAAAATTACAAATTTTGAATCTAAAAGCGTGTTCCCATTGGACTTTCTTTTCCGCCACCTTGCGGAAAATTTCTGTGTGTAATCTTTCTGTGCTTTGCCACTTGTTTTCAGTGCTCATGCGGAAAGTAACTATGACCGGGTGACCCTGCTGTAAACTTTCCCTGTCCAAGCCCATTATTAACTGCAGGCTCATGTTTTTACAGTGCGAAACTGTTCCCACTAGGCGAAATGTTTCTGTCGGCCTGTAAGTTTTACATTGTGGCCGCTGTAAATTGACAGGGTAGTTTAACCAAAACTAGTCCAATGGGAACACCACTTAAGAGGTTTCCCTATCAGAATCCGGGGAAACATAGATTCTGAGGCTGCAGAGATGGACACCCTGTCTAATTCTAAAACGCTTATGTCCTAGCTGAATTTAGTTGTCTTAAATGTACAATGTGTCTTAAAATACAAGTTTACATGACACAAATGTTTATTGCAAGAAGAAGAAATCAACATATCTTAGTTGAGATATCTCAGAAGTTACCTTCTAACTTTCTTTACTGCAATCCACCCCTGCAAGTCCCTGCTAAGAAAATGCTGTAGTACTAGAACACAACACCGCCTGCTCTGCAGATTAATATGATTACTATGGGATACTGTAATCCATCGCACCACCAATTCTACCTGCCTCCAAATAGTGTAGAGTCTCCGCAAAGTGGGGTTTTCTTAAGTATTGCCTGGGCCTCCTCCAGAGATACTCCCAGGGCATCCATGCAGATCTTGGTTAAAGCCTCCGGTAGGAGCACTTTGCTGATGTAGTCAAAGTACTGTGGATTGGTTCATAAAGTATGAGTAGATTCATTTTAAGAACGACCCAGGGACCGCCAGGATGAAATAGAAAGGTGGACATATGTCCATGAGTTTGGATGGGAAATCTGGATTCAGTGAAAAACCAACTTGGCTCCACCAGGATACAGTGGGCCTTTAAAGGCAGCGGCTCGTCAATGCGCGCGTGAGGCCAAATTAGTGCCAGGGAATACACAGCTCTATGCCTTTGCTATGGTTGCATATTTTGTTGCATGAATTTGGCCTCATGCGCGCATTGACGAGCCTGTGCCTTTAACTGTATAGCCTAAAACCTTCACAATCAAACTTAATTGTTTTGGAATGCCAATACAGTGTACTATAAATGTGTACATTAGTGTCAGCGGCATCACCACAGGCGTCCGGGGGGGTGGGGGGCGGGCCGTTGGGGGGAGGGGGTGTGCATCTTGAAAGTGTTGTGCCCCCAAATGAGATTTTATTTTTGAAAAACTGCATGTGGAAGCTGCTTTAAGGAAATTAGCCTTTTACGTGTAACATTTGCAGAATGGCTGGTGCCTCGAATTGTTTACTTTGAAATGGAGGTGCAATTTAGAAAGTCACATACTGTCAGCTACATGCAATATGGTGCATGCCAATGCCTCGCAATCAATAGTCTGGTTGCTTTTAATATGCCATTCTATTCTACGGTTGAACACGGTATTTATTATGTACTTCACACCTGCTGCATGCACCACATAGCAACAACAAATTAGTCTGTGTGCATGGAAGTACATCGGTACACCAGACGCTAATTCACGTTAAACATGCAAAAAGCTATTTAGTGTGTCCTGTAGTGTGTCCTGTCCTGCCCCCTCCCCTGCCCCCTCCCCCACCCCCACATTTTACAACCATGCACATTTCCAAAGTTTATTCTTGCCAAGACTAGGGATGGCAGCTGTTCACCTTGTTATTGCTGGCACAGTAGATGTTGACCAATTCGCCCATGACGCAGTCCACTTGCTCCTCTGAGAAGGGTCCGTACCAAGCCTCATAGACCAAATTGGCTGAAGGTAATTGCAAGAAACATGAAATATAATTGGTGGAGTAGAACAGAGGACAATGACACAGTTTAAACTTTAACTGTTAATGTTGCATCATTTCACAATGAAACAAAAACTAGTAATTCATCAAAATTGCAAAAGCCTGGGTTGCCTACCGGTAACTCTGTACGGTTCATGTAACTTAATGCTATCTTTTGCAGTTCGGCGTTTGGACTTAAGAGGATAAGAGTCAGGACACAACAGATTTTTACATACTTCACAGCGTATGGGAGTCAGGAAACAAGGCATCAATCTTGACGTCATCCTTGCAATCGTTGCATGGTTGACGTCATCATCCCTTTTAAAATTTCAAATATGGCGCAGCACATAGTTGCATTAGTTGCAGAGTTTATCATAAAAATTAATTGGGTTGCCGACATTGAAAACAAGATTCTCTGATTCTCATAAAGGTTAAATGCACCAGGCAATACATCGGTTATGGTTTTGATTAAATTCGTCGATAACTTCAAACAAGTGTTGTCCCTTCCTTTAAGTGCACTGATAAAGTAGGGCTTTGTAATTTGCAATAGATAGTATTCGAACACGTGCGAATACGCCATTTTGTAAGTCAAATAATTGTGGAAGTGATGTGCGTGCGCGTTGCGTGTGTCTCTAGTGGGCGTAGCGCGGTTTAGTTCACCAATGGGAGCCTTCGTACAGAGCGTTACGCGTGCTATGGACACACGCGGCGCGCGCGCGCGCATTGCTTCTGCAGTGGCGCGGCGTTGTTTGACACACAACATGACGTCATGAGAAAGCTATCAATATGACCAAAAAACTATTTCAAAGAAGGTAGTCAAAACTACTGCAGTATCAACTGCTTTCTAATGCATAATCCTGAAATAGAAGCTTAAAGATGTGCATGGATTTCAAATAATATAAATCCATACATTTCTATATCATTATCTGTACCTCTACTTGAGCCTCCATGTTTGTAATCCATGTGTCTTTTGCAGGGTCGCTGAAAAGGTAGGGAAAATACACCAAGATGTACAGAATGTATGTATTGATAAAATGTTTGTTGATGTGTTAAAAGCCTATTGTATCATTTGCAATGACCCAATTTTGTTTTTCATGAGTTGAAGACAAAACCTTACTCAAAGTGTTGATAGCAATGGTAACAAACGCCACATGATTTATTTCCGTCAAAAATGGTTTTTCATGCTGGAAATTGACAACCGAAATTTTTCACCATTCACTTGTACACAAAATCCATGTATAGATTTTCAAGGTTTTCTGAAGCATTGATGCATCTAAGTAGCTAAAATTTCTTCAGGCTAGTTTTACCAACATTCTTCCTTAGATATGTTACACTCTTATTCCACGAATCTGTAAAAGGTTTTATCTTGCAAATAATATATGTAGGGCTTTTAAAGCCGTACATGCTAACTGAGATTAAATTTTTTACCTTGCCAATGAAGATTTCCTTCAGGTATTTCTTGTTTTTGCGCAGTAGCCGCTGGAGCTGTAGGACACCGAGTGAACCTATTTTTCTGCAATTACACAACAAAACACAAGTTATAAACCCTATTCACAAATAATGACAATAAAGGACAGTTCAGTTTAATTAGTTCAGTTGACTCCCCAGCTTTAGTCCTATATTTGGGAGCGCGTGTGGTCTAGTGGGTATGAAGCGGAACTCCCAGTCAGAGGTTGTGGGTTCAAGCCCCACTTCGACCAACGTGTCTGTGTCCCTGGGCAAGGCACTTAATCCCAGTTGCCTTGTCAACCCAAGCGATATTTGGGAAGCTGTTAATGGGAATGCCATAATCTAACTGCTGATAGGGTTGAGCGCCTGGCCAGCAGCCACCTAGTTAAAGCGAAATGGTTCTGGTGATTCCCTGATGGCAGTGCCAGGAGCACCCCGCAGGGTGGACATGTGCGCTATATAAGAATCCACCATTATCATTATTATCATTATATAGTGCCAACGACTGATTGGAATGGGGCCAGATATGCGTTCCAATTAATCCTAATCTTGACAATACGATTTAGCATGCATGCTGGCTCCTTTCCATTCTGCAGCTTGCATTGTATATAACTGATCAGAGGACTCGATTTAATCGTTCTTCCACTGGAATAGGTTATATTCCCTCTCTCTCTTTTATTACGAGATGCTCGACATATGAAAAAAATGTGACTTACTCAGGATCCAGTGCACAATCAGTAAGACAGCATACATCATCATCTACGTCATCGTCTTCACACAGATTCACAATGTCTTCAGCTGCATCCATCACCCTAACACCATCATCCGTTTCCATGGAAACATCCTTTTTATCCTCAGCAACCACAATATGGGTCCGTTTTCCAGTCGCATTGTTTGCAGGCAACTCATTTGATACAATTTGGACGTTTCTTGATTCTGTTTTTCCACAATGCTCAGTTCTCAGCCTTTTTACTGGTTTTTTGTTTTCAATTCCAACGGCTGTGTTCCTCTGATCCAAATCTTGGCTTCTTAATCTTTTCTTGACCACTTCAGTGACATTGTCACTCGTGAACATCTTGGTTGGGGAGTTCTGTTTAATTTCACGCATCACTGTGTCGCGTTCCCACGCTTCTTCAAGTCTCTGTGACAGTTTCTCATTTCGTGGGCAGTCTTTGAGCACAGCATTCCCCATTTCACTTGTGGGAGCATGTTCAGTAGTCATTCCAGCTTTTTCTTCGTCAGAAATCCCTCCAATAGTGCCGCAATCTCTTTCTGATGTGCAAGGGGCTGTGTTTACTGGCTTGGCATCATTTGATCTTTGGACACTTTTCAGAAAAAAAAACACAACTGAAAAAAAAGTAGCAGTTATACTTTTGCTGGTGACGTTTACATCTGCACATAGTTTAATTTGTAACAACAGTGGACAAACCAATATTCTAAACCCGAGCAAAATGTTTACTGAAATTTAACATTAACCCTAACCTTCCCAACATTCCAAGATCATCAGGGTTCGTAAGAGTACAGTGCAATCACTAATTCCTTGAAAATATCTCAATGATGTATACTCTCCAAAAAAGAAAGAAAAAGTTCTTAAAATTGCAGTTCTTAATCAAAACAGAAGCCTGTTGAATACAGGGCAGTTCCATGGTGTGGGACGTACATTTTAGATACCGTGCGTCCGACACCGTGGAACCGCCCTACAGTGGACTTGTGGGAAAACAAGTCACTGACTTTGGAATTGCTTTCAAGACTGTTCTGCTTTTGTGATTTCTTCCAGGTCCAAGAGGACTTGTTTGAACAACAAGATTCCCACAGCAATAAAATGTGACATTTTTTTGTTTACGGGAGAATCCTGCAGTTAAAGGCCCTATGCATCATTTGCAAGATAAAACTTTTTACAGATTCGTGGAATAAGAGTGTAACATATCTAAGGAAGAAATGTTAGCTACTTAGATGCATCAATGCTTCAGAAAACCTTGAAAATCTATATATGGATTTTGTGTACAAGTGAATGGTAATTTTAATAAACCTTTGGTTGTCAATTTCCAACATGAAATACCATTTTGGACAGAAATAAATTCATGTGGTGTTTGTTACCATTGCTATCAACACTTTGAGTAAGTTTTTTTTGTCAACTCATGAAAAAAAAAATTGGGTCATTGCAAATGATACAATGGGTTCTCAGAAAACCCCATTTTGTTGGGTTATCAAGCTGATTGAACTTGCATGGGATGAGCGGACCTGTGGAGTTGCATCCCATACAGCTTTAGAAGTGCAGGAGCTCAGGGAGGCACTTCCAGCAGAGGGCAGACCCTGCCTCATCAGGGGCTCTTACGGAGGCTGTGCCACAAGAGGTGGTCACACACACTATGAACATATTTACCCCTTCTTAATAAACTGCAGTGAACATTTCACTTTTCCTTAATAAACTCCAGTGAAGATTTATTTCTTTTGTTACCCAGTGGAGTGAAAAATTCCTCTTTTTTTTCTGAAACGGGGCTTAATCCTTCTGGCCCACAGACAGTTAAAGATAGTCTACATGATTGGTAAACCGTTTTATCCCACTGTGTGATTGAAGGTATGCATGATTAAAAACCAACCTGAGCAAAAATCAGCTCTGTACATCGTCTAACTTTTGAGAAAACAGTAAAAAAAAAATGGTTTACAGTCACTTCGCCCCAAAACCACTTCGCCCTGAACCACCACGCCCTGAACTACCTCACCCTGAACTACCTTGCCCTGAACCACGGCCTGTGCATGAAGTTGTTTTGGGACAAAGTGGCATTTGGGCGAGGTAGTGTTTGGACGAAGTGGTTTTGAGGTAAAATGGCCTTTAGGCGAAGTGCTTCAGGGCGAAGTGGTCCAGGGCGAGGTGGTTTTGGGGCAAAATTAATTTACGCCTTGCGAGACGAAAAATAATTGTTTTGCTCATTTCTCAAAGACTATAGCACTTCAGACAAAACCATTTCAGGGGAAGCTTTCTACCGTCATCGTGTTTAGATTGTGTAAGTTATGTGTAAATCTGTGAAAATTTCTTCCTCGAGATACCAATCATGTATTCTACCTTTAATCCCCGTTTCAGGGGCAATGGAATCTTGTTTAAGGGATTTTTCACTCCACTGGGTAACAAAGGAAATAAATCTTCACCTGAGTTTAAGGGAAAGTGGCATGTTCACTGCAATTTAAGGGGTAAAGACGTTCATAGTGACACGTTAGTGATTGATAAAATGTTACATCTCTCAGTCTCCTTGAACTTTTGGTGAGAGTATAATTCGTTTTTGTTTTCTTTCATTTTTTTAACCGTACACATGTAGAATAAAATAACCCCAAACCAATTCAAAATGAAACAGAAACATAAATTGCCAAACTCACATTTTCTTGAGCTTATTTCGCTTCTTTACAGCTGAAGTCGTAACGGCAACGCGGCCCATTCCTTGATGTGAAGTCGATGGGAAATAATCGCTTATACCAACTGTGTCAGGAGTGCTGTCCTTGTAGACTGCATTAAGGAGCTGAGTTGTGGCTTGCATTACGGTCGATGGGTGGTATTCACACACGTACACATGGAGTTTCTCTGGGAAGAGCTGGATCGTCTCAAATCTGGATTCTGTTATTGAAATTTAGTGTATAAAGTAGGCTTGGGTGATTCAATGCTAGAATCGAGTAGAATAAATTCCACTTGGGGAATCGGAATCGCAATTCCAGATTTTTGAGGAATTAATTCCCTTTCATCTAGATTCGATTCCCAGTGATAGCTTGCCGAGTCCAAAAATTACCTAACAATTCCGAAGCCAAAACACTTGACTCAGAGGCCGAGTATTCAGCCTGTGATGGTTTCCACATTGTGTGGCACAGACCAGCATCTTTTTATGAATTCGATCGTCGTCTGAACAATATGTATTATCGTCAATGTAGGCCTACACACACTTATATTAAATGGGCTAAAATGGAATAGATTCCGAATGGACTCATGATTCTTATTGGAATCGGAGTCAACTCTGAAAATGCTTAACAAAATAGGAAAATAACCGAACTTGGGATGAGAGAAAAATATCATATGGGCCTTATCAGGATTTGAACTTGAGATCTCCGACTCATTGTGCAGATAATAATAATAATAATGATTAGATTTGTATAGCGCACATATCCACCCTGCAGGGTGTTCAAGGCGCTGTTACCATTATTACCGCTGCCATCAGGGAATCACCAGAACCATTTCGCTTCAACTAGGTGGCTGCTGGTCAGGCGCACAACCCTATCAGCAGTTAGATTGTGGCATTCCCCTTAACAGCTTCCCATATATCGCTTGGGTTGACGAGGCAACTGGGATTAATTGCCTTGCCCAGGGACACAGACACGTTGGTCAAAGTGGGGTTCGAACCCCAAACCTCTGATTGGGAGTCCCGCTTCATACCCACTAGACCACACGCGCTCCCCAGCTTAGATGCTCTTACAGCTTAGCTATACAGTACAGTGATCAGGCACTATATTAAATATTGCCTTCATTATTTTGCCCAGTTGCGCTCCCATGCAACACAGAGAGAAAAATTGGGTTTCTAGGGAAAACCTGAGGGAGTATACCACTGTGCACTAAAGCTAAGCTGGTAGAGCATCTGCTCTACGATGAGTCAGGAGTCCAATAAGGCCCATATGATTTTCTCTCATCCCAAGTTTGCTTACAAGTTTCATTTCAGTGGTGAGTAGGCACCATACCAAATATTACATTCGTTAAAATGGAAAATTTGTAAATTCAATGATAGAACCACAGCAGAACCGATTGGCTTGCATATTTGACCTGTGGCAAGTGATATATAGACCAGTTGTGTTATACATGTAGATTTGCATAAATCCTAAACTCCCGCCTTCATGTTACAGCGCTCGCATACGTGAGTGAGTCAAGCACCACACTACCTGGCAAATCAGGCCGTTTCCAGGGGGTGCAAGCTGGCCCATAGTAACCAGGGTGAAAGTCTGTGCAGTACCTGGAATACCTGGCACATTACTCTATGCATTTTAAAGCTGGACCATCCGAAATTACATATTGAAATGAACATGTTGAAACATGTAGTCATCGTGAATTTTCGTCAAAATAACGAAATAGAACTTTGAAAGCTGGAACGTTTCCAAACTGCAATAATGCATTCAAAAAATTTGAGAAACGATATTGGGTTATGTGACTGGTTTGAATTTTCTGATCAACATGTTCAATTAACATTAACATGGTCCAGCTTAGAAATACATAGAGTAATGTGTGAGGTATTCCAGGTACCGCACGGTTACCATGTGCCAGCGTGCACTCCCTAGAAACGGGGCCAATTTGCCAGATATAGTATGGTGCTTGAGTCACTCGTACGCGAGCGCCATATAGCGCGAAGACGGGACTCTAGCATTTATGTAAATATAAGGCGTGACTCCAGGACTTATGCAAATCTATCGCGCAACTGGTCTATTGTGACCAAGGAGTCAAAGACAGTGCAATGGAGTGTGGTATTGTTTGTCAGATCCTTTCATTGTTTTTTCAAAATGAAAAATGAGCCTCATTTTACGCACTTGTCAGCAGGCATCGTTGAGTTACAGGTCGCTTCGCAAACTTGTAGCCAATCTTCACGGTAATGCCTGAACAGTAAATGCAAAATACAGTAACAAATACATGTAGCAAACATTAACAAATGCAACAAGCTTGTTAGAATTACAATGCATAGTTCTGACCTGTCAATCAACCGAACCCGCCAACCAATCACAACAGAGCTAGCAGACAGCGCCCACATAGGTCAAAGTGCATTGCCTCACAAACCAACATCACGCGATTTTCTGCCCATACGTTGTATGTGGTGTTTTGGGTGAATTTTTTGTTTCAATGCCGGGCAATTCACTGCAAAGGTAAGAAAGCGAATTGTTATGAATATATGACATCTCTGTATCACTGGCCTTTTACTAAGTGCGTGCTACGGTAACTGTCGACCCTGAAACATGAATACCTTTGAGTTTTCTCCAATGAATCTGTGCTTTCCGATGAAAGTCCCATTGGTTTGTGCAATGTGTGTGGACATTTTGACGAAAGCGTGTGAGGCATAGCAACAATATCGAAGGGGGCGGGGTTAATTGGGCAATCTCGGAACTATGCATTGTCTAAATTGATTGAAAAATGTGTTTTTGGTCAATTTAATCTTTGCGAATCTGGCCTTAATGCTTTACGTCAATCTGCTTATTGAGAGGACCACAGTTCTTAGACCGCGCTTCTTCATGTGCAAAATGATGTTTTGCATGCTCTTGGTAAGCGGGTTCACTTCATCCTGGTTATGCTCGACTTGTCCTCTGCATTCGACACCATCGATCATGACCAGCGGGTCGGGGTACTCCTCTTAGTTTCTTCGAGTAATTTTTTCGAGTCATTTCTCTAGTTCCCCACTGCTACACCTTGATACACTGGCCAGATTGCTCCTTGTAATTATGTCAGTTTTGATTGGAAAACTGTTAGAAATGGCATAGGTTATCCCCATGTGTGATTGAGGATGTGTAATGATAAAAACCAACCTGTATGCAAGTCAGCTCATACAGTACCTCATCTAGTCCCTAGAAAACAATGAAAAACTGTGTCCACACTTTCAAAGAACACCACAAGTTTTAACTGTGTAAAGTGATACCTTTGTGGGAGAATTGAAGGTGCCTTTTAAAAAATAATTGTTTGCAGACATTTTTTTACCATTCATTTAACACACACACACAATATGGGTTTTCTGAAGTATTATTACATGTATATATGTATATTGTATTATTACATGTATATATGTATATGTATATGGCTGAAATTTCTACAATTATACAAGGCAGTTTATCAACATTATTCTTTAGTTATGTAATGCTGTTGTTCCTGGAATTTGCAAAAACAGTTTCACCTGCAAGTTACATAACAAGCCTTTAAGACGTACCTTGTATCATCTTGGGCTCCTCTGCCTTTGGCTTTGCCTCCTTGTCTAACCTTCGAGATCTTGCGGCCTTCTTCTTTTCATAGTACTCGCGTATCTTCTCAGACACTGATTCTTGTAAGACTGCAACAACTTCCTGAAAGATACAGAAATTCCAACGGAACTACGGTATTCAACCTTTGAACGTGTACACAAGACTCTGTGATTGTGTGCCTGGTAGAGCGAGGGCACCCTATGCACGTAACTGTCATTTTGCCATGTTTTCAAAATATCACCATATTACACTTTACGATGGTGAATTAATGCAAGTTTGACTAAGTACTGACCACTCTCACAGATGCCATCTTTGTACTAGGAAAAATGCTACTGCGTATTAAACGCCATCAAGTACACATACGCGCATTCTGAAAAATGTTCCCAAGACGTGTGCGTGTTGCTCAAAATTTGTTCGAAATATGGTGCAGCCAATGCACGTCACAAAAATTTACGCTCAAGATCCTGATGCACGTGGCAATTTGTAGGAAGTGACGTCATTTGAGAGTTATCAATTGTTTGGAAGATTCATTGGAAAAAAAACATTCTTGAGAGGATAACGACCTGCACGGTACATGCATGTATGTTTTTCTAAGTTTGCATTTTCCTGTAACGCGACATTACTGACATGTTTTTGTGATCGCTTGAAAGACATTCACCCAATGTGCATAAGTCAATGTAAAAAGTCACTTTTAACCTTCTGAAAGTCTAGGGTTAACGTACCTGCCGATGTCTGTCTTGAAACCAATTCTCATTCCTTCGCTGATTCAAGATGCACAAATCCATAGACACCAACATGTTCCCAATCTGATCGACAAATAATAACAAAAAATAAAAGAACGGATTTTCCAGGGCATTCATTCTCAATTAATCCAAAATATCATATAGGCCTAACGTATAAAAGGTCGGCATACATTTGTAGTCGCCAAGACAGTAGTGCTGCACTACCCTATTCATGCTATTTCATCAGCCATTGTTCATGGCCGGCCGGTCATGGACCTGGCAACTATGCCGACATATGACGTACGTTAGGCCTATTTAATGTTTAAAAACTTTAATCATGAATATTTGTCTTTAAAATGACCTATCAAGCATTAGTAAGTTAAATGCAAATTTGATTTAAAAAAATTAGGAGTGCCCTATGCCCTAGCCTAGGGCAGGCCTATAGCCTTTTTAGGGCAGGAATGAAATGCTGATTTTGCGATGCGCGATTTATCTCAAACGTAGGCTTGAGTAACGCGCTGCTGGGCCACACCTTCAGGAAGTGGTTGTTTTCTCGGTCATGCCTGATCATTTCTGCTGGATTTGTGTCTTAAAATGGCACTCGGCTGTATCGAAAAACTGTGACAGGGACAGCTAGCTGCGCTGGCCAGCTGTACCGTGCGGCGGTGCGGCCGGATTTGCGGCGCGCGCGGTGGACCAAATCTCCCGCCAGACAACGCATGCAATCTTGAAATAGCGCCCTCGCGGCTGATCCGCAGTGTGTGGCCGGTTTGCAACAGTTTACACATGAGGATTTCTCTCACCTGTCGACGTGACAGTGCCGATCAACTCGTCTCGGTTTCTCTATCTAAAACTGCATGTTTTAGATCTGTGCACGCCGCCATTTTACGATGAGTTTTTTTAGTCGCTACAGGGTTCTTACGATAGGTGTCGTTGGTCTTGCGGCGATCCACGCTGGATGGTTTTACATAGCGCACAATCCGACTTTCAACCAAGAAAAGGAAGTTGTCAACATTACCCCGGAATATTACAAGAGCAAACGGGCAAAACTGGCAGCTACCACAGCAGCCAAGAATAATTGATTTTTTTAGGTGTGCATATTAAAACCATCAGTAATGATTGTGCTACTGCTTGACAAAACAACACTATCATAGTAATGAAAAAAAATGTCCATCATTATTCATGTCCATTCTAATTCTTCCTTCCAGAAATTGTGCAAATAAAGTCACCTAAGACCTTCCTATTTAGGCTGGTCCCCTGGCTAGTGTATAACTATAAGTGTATGCAAGGAAAACAGAGCCATATACCATGGTAGTCAGCTAGTTTTGTTCACGTGCGAGGGCGCCTTTGCAAAAAAAATTGTGTGCACACATTTAAATTTATATAGACATGGGTATCATGGCCGAGTAGTGTAGTGAATCGAACAAAACCTTGGTTATTTCTGCAGGTCATGGGTTTGAAATGAATTCAGGCTTGTCTGTGTTTGTGGTGCATGTAAGGCACTTTGCTAAAAAGACCTCTTTCCACATAGGAAGAAATGGGTACATCTACCTGTGAGGGTATTCGTGCATTCGTTGTCCCGAAAACCTATCGCCGCGAGACAGATAATAGGCCTATTGAACACTATCGGGTCTAGCGGTTATTCGCGAATACGCCCTCCCGCGGCAGTCGGGTTTTGGGAATCCGACAAATATTGACCGTCTAGGGCCTAGACTAGTGAGGGTAGCGAAAAGTGATTTTTGATTAGTCCCTGTGCATATTAGCTGCATGGGACTACATTTTTATTTTTATTTTATTATTCACCACATCCAACAGCAGAGGGACCGCCAATTACAGGAATGGGAGCAAGTGTGGTTAAGTGCCTTGCTCAAGGGCACAGGTGCCACAACCCGTCGCGGCCCGGAATCGAACCTACATTCTAGTACTAGCACAGGAATTTAAGTTTGACGCACTAGACCGCTCGGCCATAACACCCCATGCTCACCAGGGAATTGAGGAGGATTAAAGAATGATATTACTGAGCCCAATGACCAGGGGTAATAGTGTGACATTGCCTTGAGCATCCTTGAGATGGATATTCATCTTCAATTATATTTTTCTTATAAAAAGTTTTTTTTATAAATAGATATCATCTCAGGCAGAATTATTTCATTGTACAGTTGGTATTATTTTTACAAATAGGTTATTAGGGAGACACCTTAGGGGTAAAAAATAGGTATTAGGGGGACATTTGGAATTAGAGAGACATTTTCGGTGTCTCCCTAATTTTCAAAAATTCATTAAAAAGGTCAGGGCGCAACCTGACTTATTACGGCACAAACCATTAATGTTTCAAATTCCAGTTTGTTAGCTTTAGGTAAAAACAAAAATAAGTGACACGTTTCTATGGAAATGTCTCCTTACTCCCCCATTACCGGTTATTATTATTGTTATTATTATTATTTCTTTCTGGTACTGAAACTAAGGATTCCTCAAAAGTGCTCATTGCATTTGAGTAAGATTTTTCAAATTTTCCGGTCAAATCCGGGGGTCAAATGGTTGACATTGCAAATTACAGGCTTTAAAGACAGATTAGGCCTACATGATTGAAAACTTTTAAGAACAGGAACAACAGCATCACATAACTAAAGAATAATGTTGATACACTGCCTAGTACCAGTAGAAATTTCAGCCACATAGATGCAGTATTAAACATGTACTTCAGAAAAACATAAAAATCTGTGAATGGTTTTTGTGTTGAATCAGAATGAATGGTAACAAATGTCTGCAGACAAATTTTTTTTTAAAAGCACCTTCAGTTGGCAATTTCTCCCACAAAGGTACCATTTTACACAGTAAAAAAAAAATGTAGCGTTTGTTACCATTGCTATCAACACTTAGTTGGGTTTTTCCCGTCAACTCATGAAGTAACATTTTAAGCGACTGCAAATGATGTATTGGGGCTTCATAAACTTGCTAAACTTGAGGTTTTCGTTTCCCCACAGTCATGAAGCTTCGAGCGTGGGTAGTCAATAACAAGCTGGTGTCCATCGGCATAGCTCTTGCTACCTTGCATCTTACCATCTATACTGTTCAGAAGATGGCGCACTCTACCTCCAAGTCCAAGAGGAGTCTGACGAGACCACCTCAGCAGAGCAAAGAGTAGGAGCTAGTTACACGTGTGTGAAAGGTTTTTGGCAAGGTACGCACATGTACACTATTTTAGAAGGCTAAAAGTGATTTTCTGACGTTTACATTGGGACGTGATGAATCACTTTTAACTGATTAAGTTTTATTGTCCATGGCGAAATATTGGCCATGCCTGCACGACCAATATGGCGCCCGTTCACCAATCTGAAATTTCACCTTGCAGTCGAAATTAAACATTGAAAAACATACCATGGAGGTCCTTGGAATCTCCAGAATTCTGCACAGTGGTCGCTAGATTAATATTTAACCAATTATTGCAAGGATAGCCCGCCCTCTTGTGGTCATCTCATTGTACTGCAGTGACGTCATTTGTTTTCGAGGGCCATGATAGTTTAGAGCCAATTGCCATGGCAACCGACGTCACACTTCGGCTGTCTATAATGGCGACAGCGCTTTGATCCTCGGGTAATAAAGTGCCATACATTATAGCTATTATTTTTATTATTTATTTATCAATATAAAATCATTATTCTCTCAATGTTTTTGTCAAACTTTTTGATTTTGTTTATTTGCTTAGATGTCTGCTATGTCCCCAGGATTTTCTCTCCGGAAAGAGCAGTCGTCAACCAGTATTAAGACACTGCATACTCCAGAGGTTACTCAAGCCCTAGAGACTTTCCTGCTTCTCCTAAAGTCATGCTACGGGCCTTCAGGAAGCCTGAAAACACTCCAGAATTCCTGTGGCGGATCAGTGACCATCACATCCTCATCTTCGGTTCTTGTCAAGCAACTTTCTGTATCACAACCCTCGCTACAGTTAATGCTGGCCACTGTCGAGAGCCACATTGCGGACTGTTGCGATGGCGGTCTCTTTTGTGCCTTGCTGATGGCCGAGCTTGTGAAAAGCTGCAGCAGTTTAGACCTTCACCCGGTTCTCTGTATTAACATCAATGAAGTTATGCTAAAGTTGTGCTTGGAGTTTTTAAACAACGGCGACGCATGTGTGGACATCGACATTGGAGATGCGCAAATGATGCTTAGCCTTGTTCGCTCGATTGTCTCCACAAAGCCAGCTTGTGTGCTAATGGCAAGAGAAACAGATTTTATATGTAGCTTGATTCTCCAGGCTTTCTTAAGAGCTCTGCCAGACTCGGGACAGTTTTTACAAATCCCTAAGGTAGAATACGTGCATGTGGAAGGTAAAACTCCAATGGACTCCGAGATCGTTGACGGAATTCTCATTGAATCGCCACAGATTGCAACATACTCTACTAAAAACTTAAAGCTCCTACGTCAAGACGATAAAAGGATTAAAGTTGCCTTGTACAATACTTCTCTTGCGGGTGGTGGAGAGGGATTTCCAGATATAAGAATTGAAACCCAAGACGGTGTATCTCTTGATGATGCTTCACTTAAGCAACTTCTTGCTCTTGGTAGATTCCTTGTCCAGCAGAAGATTGGATTGCTAGCCTGCCAGAAAGTTGTTCATCCATCCCTCAAACAGTTTCTGAGGACCCATGATGTGTTGACTATTGACAGGCTGTCCCTTGTGCACATTGATGCTGTTCGCATGCTGACTGGTAAGATGGGCATACAGAAAGGACATATAAGTTATACCATACAAACAAATCTGCAAAGCAAAGTTCTCAAAGGAAAGGGACCTCAAATGATTCCAAAGTGGAAAACTTGGCAACAGTTCTGTGAATTGTCTTTGATTCAGTACATGAGCTGAAATGAAGAATCTTTGAAACATCAAATAAAAAAAAAATGGGGTAAATAATGGCATTTCCCTGCAAGTTGATGACTAGAAAAACAAAAGATCGGGATTCCTATAATAAGAAAAACATGATGATTTCTCAGCAAATATTTTTCTATACATTTTTAGACACCCTAAAAGCCTGTCTACAGGAGCCAACATTTGTCTGATGTCAGCCAACAAGGACCAATATGTTTGGCGTTGCATGGATGCGCTTGTCCACAAGACCCAACATAATCCAAAATATCTAGACTATGGTTGGCCGAGCGCTTCCTTCATGTGACTGGTGTTCTACTCTGCTATAGGTCCGTTTCATTCAACAACCTCCAACAAAGTTGGGTGATGGTCACGTGGTCCAACTTGTCAGATGATGTTGGGCGTTGTTTGGAGTGGTGTCCACACCATCCAACTTTCAGTCAGCCGATACCGTCAGAAAAATGTTGGTCCTTTTTGGCCAACAAATGTTGGCTCATGTAGACGGGTCATATTTATCTCATCATTCTGAAGTTTCGCGTTCTGAATCTGTATACATGTATTTTCAAAGATATCATCAAAAAACCACCAATGTTTTGTAAACTAATTTGACACATTTTTGCTTTCACGTCCAAATTGGAGATTGTAAATTTTATGTTATCTTCCCATAGGTAGTATTTTGGGAAGGTATTTTATATGATTGTTAAAACGAAATCCATTTTCTGGAAAAATATGAACACGTTCCTTTATTATGTTTTTAATCTGAAAGGTGCTAGACTTCTAGGAGACCACCAGGCTTCAATACTCGATGATGCTATAGGTTTCCTAACCGACCTCAGCCACTGTGTGCTGCATGGCAAGAGCTACCTCCATCTCATGAACCCCGGCCATCCAGTATGTACGTTTGTCCTGTGCAATAGGACTGCGTCATCCTTAGAGGAACTAAAGGTTTGTAAAATTGTCATGTCTGGGGAAAGTTTATGTTGACAATTTATAAATAACAGGAGAAAATAGTCAAACTTATATAGTGGCGCCACCCAAGGGACCGACAAAAAGTGGCTATAATAAACAGGTGGCTTCTATATAAAAATTTAGCAGGTACAGATAATACACTAAAGCAGCAAAAGAAACACAAAAACCTTCTCCACTTTTTGATTGAAAAAGCAGTCAGTCTGAGAGTGGAAATTTAATTACAAAAGAAATTCTCAAATTTCCATTAAACTAAAAATGTGTTTCTTTTGCTACTCATAATACATCTATCCTAAAACATATTGAGGCACTTTTCCACAGTTGAAATACTCCGAAATGCGTCAAAGTGTACATTAATAAAGGGTACATCATTTCAATAACTTTATGCTCCTGGGCAATTTACTGGTGTGGCTGGCTATTCAACTGCAATGGAATTTGTACACAGAAAGATCCTAATACTCTGACCACTGGTGTGCACATTAGACAGGGGGTCACAGTATCAAGGTTCTACCTCCATTTGAATGTGTGCAAACTCATTTGGGACCAAACAAATTTGGCCACTTTAGGCAGGTGGGCTCTTTATAAAGGTGGCCTTAATAGCAGATTTCACTGTAATCCGTTGCTTTATTTTCAAATGGCAAAAGAAAATTTGACTTTGAACCTGAGATTTCTAACATATCTCGAGACCATCTAACAAAAACAAGATGTGTTCTCAAGTGATCTTCCGAGTGTTCTTACAAACTTTGCTTGGGGTGGCATCACTGTTTTAGCCAGGAATTGAGAAAGTGGGAGTGCAAATTGAAAAAGTGGGAGTGCAACTTTGTAAAGTAAAACAAAATGTGTCCGAAGCAGCGCGAAGTCACTGCCGGAGTCCAGCGCCCGCTTAAGGGTCCTGGAAGCTCTGGCTATTGTAGATGACAGGGTTCTCCCCAAGTTGATTGAAAATGTGTGGGGGCCCAATTCTGTAACGACTCGATAACCTGCGAAGCCACGGCGTGGTGTCCGGGGCCCACTTAAGGGCCCCGGGAAAATTTGTGACTTTACAACAAGTTTTCTAGTGCATTTAGTCTGGGGTCTTGAACTAAGCTACATGTAAACAATTTTGTTTTAAACAAAAACTTTAAAAGACTAGGACTAATACATGTAATAAAGCATTGGTGAGTGCAGATTTGATGGAAAAACTCGAAAATTTTGAGTGAAATTTTTTAATATTTTGTGTGGAAACACTTCCTAAAAAAATTTCAGTCTGCCTCATGTTTTGCACACAAGGTTTGAAGCCATGATCAACTACATGAACGTACATGTACTAAATTCCTTTCCATACCGCACATTATCCATGGGAGTTGACGATATTTTCCATAAAAATGTAGATCAAGCTGGTTGCTGCGATGCACGAAAAAAACGATCACAAAAATTACGACCGACAACCCAGCTATGTCATGTAGGCCTATGTGCAGGGGATTTCTCATGCAGGGGATTTCTCATGCAGGGGATTTCCCTTTCAGAGTAAGAGGCCAACTCGTGTTGTAAAACGCATGCTGATTGGCTGATAAAAATAGTATGACCTGTTGGTAGTAAATTCTGGCCAATGATGTTCAAGTTAACAAAACAGTGATCAGCATGAGTTGGACTGGTTACCGCCCCACTAAAGCCAAGAATCTTATGGTCCGGAAACCAGACTAGGCACGTTCTGGCGCCAGGAGGACCAGCTGGGCCGTCTGTACCGTATCGAGAGCTGTTTTTGGTCGGCCGTACCGTACGTGCAAATCAGAATGAATTATTGTTTGCCATGAATTCTCTGTGGTTCTTTTTTCACTAGAGAAAATTTATGTATGGTAAATTTATTAACTACTAAAGATAGTTTCAATTAATCAGCTTTACGATGGTACCAATTTTACATGTACAACTTTTCCATCCTCGATATCGAAACACTTAATGCTTCTTGTGAGAGAATTATCCGCGCGTGGTTGACATCCCTCAGAGTTTACGCACGGCTTTGACCAAGTCGTGCTGAAAAATTTTGCCCGTGATTTATTTCATCACAACCGGCCGTGCTAACACGGCTTGCACGGCTCGCTAGCTAACACGTTGGGTGGCATGCCAATCAGAAGGTTACTGCTTCTTTACCTTGCTAAATGACAAATTGATATCAAAACTTGTACCCATTAAGATTTTCACCATTCAGACTTCATGAATGTATACGTACATTCTCTTTCCCCCTACTCCAGACTGTCTGCAGTTCAGCCAACCATGTCCTGGGCCTGACATTAACCAAACCCCTAGCTGTGCCTGGAGCAGGCTGCTTTGAGACTCAATTAGCTGCTCATCTTAGACATAAGGTACATGTAATCATCTCACTCAGGGCATCTTGTATGCATTGATTTCATGATGATTAGTTGATGTTTTGAATTCCTGTGTATGGATATTTTGCACTGGCAGCCATGTTAGGGGCCATCCAAAGTAGTCAATGTGGGTCGGTGGGTCAAAAGAAATAACTGAAAATCGAAAGTCGTGCTTTGCTTCCATTGACCTCAGTGAACCGTGAGCAAACCGTCGAACTTGGGGACGAGGTTGGGTGTTAAAGGGGCTATGTCACGGTTTGCACATGCGCCAAATCCTTTCATATTTTGACATATGTGCGGGCTCAGATAAATGTAGTGCAATTTCGTTACACAACGCCATTAGTGCGTGTGCTATAGTTGTGTACATCGTGTACTTAGCACGTCCCGCATGGGCAGTGTGTTTGTTCATGAGTGTTTACAATACGCAGAATTCAACTACATTGTGCATCGTGTGCGCGCATTTGTTCGATTTGGCATCGCGCGCACGCGATTGCTCGATCAAAACAAAATCGTACAGCGGTGGCGGCCACTGTCTTTCCAAGGACAGAAGGTATGCTGTAAAATTGCTGTCAGGACCAAAAAAGCATGTCAATTTTGATGGGAAAACAAGGTTAGGTAAATTGCTGTATCCAACCATGTCATTCATATCATTCGATGCCGTTTCTGTCATGTTTTGTCGATTTTTTTTATGGGATGAAAAAACTCTCTTTTTAACGACGGCCGCACACACGGTGATGTCGATGTTTGGCGGCTTAAAAATACGGCAAACAGTGCGATTCCAAGTAAAAAGTAATGCATCAGGACATCCTGGACGTTGACAAGTACACCACTGCCAAAATTACTAAAGAATTATAAGGGATGGCAAAGATTGAATAGGATATGCAAAACCTGGCGACAAAACTTGAAAAAGTTCGCCACCCTTTTTCAAGTTTTGCAGCGCATGCGCAAACCGTGACATAGCCCCTTTAAAAGAGCAAGTTCGATTCATGACTATAGTGAATTATAGTTCAATAATTTTCAACAAATCAACCGAAGGCACTGGTACGATGGTTAGTTGTGTACGGGCACAATCCACGGACATATATAGGGACTGGTCACTGGTACCCATTAAGTTGATGCAGCGTTTTTGCGCAGAACCAGTTGCCTAACCGAAAGCGTTCGCAACTATTTCACATATGTGATGCCAGGATGACGTTTAACCAGTGGTTACCGTAACTCAAGTCGTGAATAGAATTTGCTCAACATGGCAATGCACATCTACGATATCTGGTGCATCAGTGGCGCTCACGCAGTGGTGAAATCAGGCTTGGATAAGGTACATGTAGTACATGTATGAAAGGTTGTTCAAGATTTAGAAATCGAAATTTTTTAACATTTACTATTTTGAATGGCCCCCTAGGGCAGGTTTTCATATGGGACAATAGATAGATCTGCAAAATGCTAACTCATGCATGATGTACAGTGACAATCTGATTGCCCCCTAAGATGGCCACCGTGCGAAGGGTCTAAAATGCAGAATGTCTGTTTACTAAATCCATTGAAATGTCCCTTGGTCTCCATTCACGAAATCCTCCGTGTAGAGTGTATTGAATTATGTTTTACCCTACTTGTCAAACAGTTGTCCTGCATGACATTCAAATACAGTTGCAACTTGATAATAAGAGCACTTGTAATACAGCATTCTGCTTATGACAAGGACAATTTAAGTTCTCTGACCTTAATCACATACTGAGACTGCTAGGAGTTAAAGCCCTAGTACATTTGCAGTGACCCCAAATTTTACTTCATGAGATGACAAGAAAAACCCGACCAGAAGTGTGGATAGCAATAGTAACAAACACCACGTGATTTTTGTTTACCCCCCGTGTAAAATGGTACCTATGTGGGAGAAATTGCCAACTGAAGGTGCTTTTTTTTATCATTCATTCAACATTCAACACAAAACCATGCATGGATTTTTATGGTTTTCCTCAGTGTTACTGCATCTATGTGGCTGAAATTGTTTACAAGGCAGTTTATCAACTGACATTATTCTTTAGATATGTAATACCGTTCTTGTTTTTAAAAGTTTTCCAATAATAAATTTTGTTTAATGTCTGTTTAAAATTTCTGCTATTATTAAAAACATTTTTAAAAATGCTAAAGCTCAGCTGTAGTGTAAGAAAATACTGTTAGGTTGTTTGTGGCAGCCGGCATACCTAACGTGTATTGGTGAAATACATTTGTATTATGTTTCATTCATTTCAGGTTGAAGCTGTAAGATCTGATATCTTGGATGACATTGGATGTTCTGCATCACAATTCATGACAGCATCTAACAATTTCATAAACTGTGTGGTGTCAGTAGCCAGGGCCCTTGAACATGGACAAAACAGCCACCTCACTGATGCTGTCCATCACCACAGGTGGCCCCTCCCACCAGGCTGTGAGAGCCCATGTGATTGGCTGAGATACTGTGCTTGTGGAATGAAGCTGTATAAGGCAGACAGTGATTGGTTCCTGCTTGGCTGCATGGATAAAGTTAGTGTTGGAATCCACCAATCAAGCGAACAGACAGAACAATCTGATCTTGGACAACAAATGAATGAGACTGATGACTATAAAAGATTGGGTGTTGTGTTAGAGAATGAAAAGTCACAAGAGACTTTAGTTTTAGACACAAGATCAATTTTGGTTTTAGATTCCTACATTGTCAAACGTAACGCATTACAAGTTGCAGTGGATACAGCTAATGTCATACTCAGAGTTCATCGGACAATTGAAGGTACCAGCTCTTAAAGGAGCGTGATGAGATTTTTCTGAAAATGGATTTCGTTCTAACCTAACAATCGTATAAACTGGGGTGGGGGGGGGGGGGGAATTTCTCATGAAAGCGAAACTCCGACCCTTGGCATTTGAGCAGGGGACCATGCACGAAAAGCCTGCACCCCCTAAAGCTGAGATCGGCAAGTTGGGTGATCGGTCTGCGGTTGGGGCTGAACACCAGTGAAGTTTTTTGTGAACTAGTTACATTTTGGGAGAAAATTTTTCTGACGCAGATTTTAAAACCTCAAATCTGAGAGTATGAAAGTGAAAACGTCATCTTTTGTGTATACTATCAGTGCTAAAACCAGGGAACCAATTTTCTGCGCTTTAGCAATGGACATCTCAGATTACTAGCAAATGGTTAGACCTAGTCACCCTGGTAACTGACGTCACACTTTAGTAGTCTATTGATTGAACCCCCTGACAACCGCCCCCCCCCCCCCCCCCCCCGCCCCCCGCCCCCCACCCCCACCCCCCACCCCCTCCCCAGACCCCCTCGGCAGCAAATTTTCTTCCTGTTGCATTTTAGCACATTTCAGGATTTGCTGCCACTAGTTTAGCAAGTGAGTTGGTTATACCCAGCACGATATGTGGCAAAGGGACTCCCCCTCCCCCCGCCTAACATATCGTGCTGCATAGAGTGTCGGTCATACAGTTGCTCTATGTTAAGCTCGGGTTGATTATAGGCCTACATGTACCTATAGATGAAAACAAAAACTACAATTTTTGAATTAAATCTTTGAAACTTTTTACCTCATAAAAATGTATCTACCGAAAAGGTATTGTACGCTTTCGAAAAGGATTAAACATTTACATGTATATAAATTCATCTTTAATTATCGTTTTCTTATAAAAAAGATATCTCTGGCGTAATCACTGCATTAGGCAGTTGGAACCACTTCTGTCTTCCATTTGAGTAAGATTCGGTTTTTTCCGGACATTGCAAATTTTGTATACCCCTAAAAACATGATCTGCGGCAGTCGGGCTACTTTATGTATACATACAGTTTTACCCCCAATTTCCTGCTTTATTGTTGCGGCGCAGCTTTAATAAAATTGAGAACAATTCAAAATTCACCACTTCACCAAACCGGAGACGACTGGCTATCCCTGACACATTTGGCGTTCTTGTCCGCAAATACCGATAGAGAGCCTTGTGCTTTCGGGTTTTGCTGGTACCTATATGAGACAAAGGGGCCAAGAAGGGGTCCTTTACGCTAATTGAAGCCACCACCTTTGTGCCTCTGAATGACCTCTTTTAACTCGCAAACCCCTGCCCGTTTCAAAAGGATCTTTACAAAATGGTCTTTACAAAAAACACACTTAAAGTGTGACCATAGTCCTCGGAATAACAGACTGCGAAAAGTACTCCAGAAAATTTGGGGATACAGGTGTTCAGCCCCTAAAATAGTTTGGGGTTTTTGGAGTGGATTTCTTTTACAAGTCGATTGCATCAAGGTTAAAACCCTCTCGGGAGAAAGGGTAAAAAGCAGCAGTTGTGGAAAACCCAGATTACATGATTGGAAAACTTTTTAAAACAGGAACAGCATTACACTGCAGAACTAAAGAATAATGTTAATAAACTGCCTTGTAGAAATTTCAGCCAGCCACATAGATGCAGTAATACTTCAGAAAATCCGAAAAATCCATGCATGGTTTTTGTGTATGAATGAATGGTAAAAAGTTATCTGCAGACAACTTGTTTAGTACCTTCAGTTGGCATTTTCTCCAACAAAGGTACCATTTTACACGGGAAAAAAATCATGTTTTTCAACCTTGCTATATCAACATTTTTAGTCGGATTTTGTTTGTCAACTCGTGAAGTAAAATTTTGGGTAGGCCTAACTGCCAGTGATGTATTTAGGCTTTAATCGAAATGAGTGAACTTTTCTGGTAAATTTGAGACACCATCTTAGCTTGGAGCAAAAAAACAACCCGAGCTGAGGTATAAAGACAAAAACAACTTCAGAGTACATGTAGGCCTATTTGCTTTGTTGATGGCGGACGTCACCTTAAAAAAACAATTCAATGAAATATGTACGTTTTATTTTTTTCTCTGGAACAAATGGGGAGGAGGTGGTGTGCGCTGAAGGGGCTATATCCCCTCTTTCCCTCCGCCCCGTACATTTTTATATACAAAAAGGGGGGAGGGGGCGGTGGTACGGGGAAGGGAGAGAGGGAGTAGTGCAGGTATTAAACTTGGACCCTAAATACATGTATCATGTTTTTAACATTGGGACGGGAGTTTTGAAACATTTTTTGAGGCATTTTTGTTTACTCTTAGCACCCACAACCCCCACCCCCACCCCCCTAAAAATGTATGGATCCGCCTATATGCGCTATGAGCAATAAAGTTATTTATAAAGCATAGCATATGCGTATAAGCACAAGCAGTGGGTATCCCAATATAAACCTTCATATTTATCGCCACAATTATTGAAACACCGAGAAAAACACAATGCACAACATACCACCAAAAGCGTTACAATTTGGCTAATTAATTTACGACCCACGTTTTATGGGAAGGGCGGAAAACGCAAACAAAATTGGGGGAAGCGGGGAGATCCCCTTCAGACACCGAGGGGTAAACGACAAGCAGGTCAAACGACTCGAAAAAATTGATTAGTTTCCTGTATGTTTGTGTATGGAGATATGGAGGAAGGAAAACGGTGCCGGTATTTCCATTTTTAATGCAGTCTTCCCGTCATTAAATTTTGCTTATTAACATTAAATTCCAACTTTCTTGCTTCGTTAACGGCTCGTCAACAAAGAGACTTTATAGAGAATGCACAGAAAAAAAATTCATCTAAATGATAAGTACGAACTCGCGAGCAGCTGCGCGCCAAAACAAAACCGTCGTCTGACAATCTGTGGTTTGACCGTGGCATGCCGGCACTGCGGTCGAGCCTTTTGTTATGGGATTAAACACCACTCGCGTGCCGTTCGCGTGCTCAAATGCCAACACAATGCCACCTACGGTCCAATGACGGCAGGGAAATAAAAGAAAGAGAGAATGTTGCTGGTGGTCGTATATAATAATACTTTCTGTGTTAAATCCTGTCCAATCGGGCTGCAGAATGCTTACAAGGCGACACTTTATGGACCAATGAGAGCGTTGAATCGGAAATTACTCTCATTCGGTTTTTTATTATTGTGTATTAAATTGCCCCTACCAGGAGATCTAGCCAAAACTAATCAGCGGGTCAATTAATGGGAGGAAACGAATACGACTGGTAGGCTGGACCACAACACAAAAAGACCAGCACAAATTTTTCTTTCTCTAATGTTTAAATTAAAGAGATGATAAAAGCATTATGGCGACATCGTTTCAGTAATAATAATGGAATACCTGCAGTGAAACGTCCGTTAATGAGCATCGCCGATTCATGATCCGAGGCAACAGACGGGGAACACTAAACGGGCAACGAAACAACAACACCGGAAACAAAGAGCGACGCGTGCCGAGCACAGCCGGTCAAAACAAAGGCTCTCTCGCCGAAGGGATTTTACCAAGGCTTCCCCTTCACCGAGTTGATCAGTCATCTTATAGTTTCCTCATTTATGGCACTGTCTGCAGCTGTGCATGCCACACATTAACACTGATTGCTGCACTGGGCATCGTCATTAACCTTGTTATTAATAATAGAACTTGGTTGAAGTTGACTGAAAAGTTTGAGACGATTTGACAATCTGTTGCCTGCTCCCCAGTCACCATCTGCCATCTTCGTTTTGCGTAAAACGACATCTACACCTCGGAACTCTTTTAATATCCTCGAGTGGCACCTTTTCCACCAGACAAAAATGCCGAGAGGATTTTTGGTGAAGCGGAACAAGAAATTCTCCGCCGTGTCGTACCGTCCCCGATCACCGGAGCGCATGGATGAACTACCGGTGAGCGGACTCGGCGTGCCATTCCCCAGAGTCACGCTTTGTGAATCTCCGGACTCTGGCTACGGAAGCAGACCGATGACTCCGGCCGACCCAAGACCGACTCACAAAGCAACCCCGGGTAAAAACACGATTTTCCCGTTTTCCTTTACCCCGGTAATTCCGTCTATTCCGCTGAACGTCCTAACACCCCATGGAATCGCACCGCAGAGTTCCGAAATGGAAAGATTTTTGGCAAGAGATGAACTGTTTCCATCCTATACCAAGACGCCAACCACGCCGCTGACCAAGTCGACACCGGCTCGGTGCTCAACGGTACGGAAGCGACCGTACTCCGACGTTGACTCTCCGAACAAATCTCGCCGGAGCGTTAAGAAACACAAAGCCGTTCGGAAAATAGATTTCGACGCGGACACGTCGCCGGTGCTTGGAACTTACATTCGGCCAGACAGTGAAGTACTCGGAAACAATGACAAGATTGTATCAGATTCCGCGAGACCCAAGGGACTTTTCGTGTGCAAGCTCTGCAGAGAGGACTATCACGACCCAATCTCCTTGGCCCAGCATAAGTGCTCTCGCATCGCCCACATCGAATACCGATGTTCGGAATGCGACAAGGTGTTCAACAGTCACGCTAATCTGGCCTCGCATCGCCGCTGGCACAAGCAAAGACCGGTCTCCGACAAAACCTCGCCAACAATGTTTCTTCCGGAGGCCGCCGGAGAAAGCGAAACCGTTTACAGTGTGAGCAGCAGCAGCAACAGCAGTCCCCGAAGCACACCGAGCCCCGTGGATATCACCGGACACAGCAAGCCATGTCACCGGTGCGAGCAGTGCGGCAAGACCTATCGACGACCGGCCTATCTCCGTAGGCATCTCCGTCAACACGGCGAGGCGAACACTCATCCGTGCTATAAATGCGGACAAGCATTCAGTAGCTTGACTGGTCTAACGAAGCACACACTCTCTCACAACTGCCAAGACAGGAACAGGAACGACAACGGCGAAAGCCAACCAGACTCTCAAAGATAAATCCACCGTTTTGTCTTTTTGTTAATTATTTACCACCGCCATCAGACCTAACAATTAAGTTTTGCAACATGGAAGTATTTTTAATTAGGTTCTGTATAAGTCCAGTCAATGACATAAATTAACCGAAATGAACTCCCTGAAGAATTACTGCTTTTTTGTGTGTTATTACTGAGCATTAATGAAAATATATGTAGTTAACTCTACCTTTGTTTTTGTAATTTTTTATGGAAAGATAATTTAACAAGTATTGCAAGTTTCTGCCTGTTGAGTTGGTAAAAACTAAAAAGTAACAAAGCTCCTCTTACTTATTTTGTCTCGCATAAAACTGTTAATTCTTCAATTTTGTTAACTACATTCAAATTGACATTCGTTCACATCTTGCAAACAATTTGGCCTTAAAGCTTATTGTCAAAGGTTAATAATATTATTATTTTTAAAATACTGGCTTCCTCCTTTGTGCGTGGGTATTTAGAAAGATGACAACAGTTTGTTATGAAACGGTCGGTTCAGTCATACCATTTTTGTTTGGTTACAGTCAAAATCATTCTATTCGTATATACCGTGCCTTGAATTGTTGTACTATGTGTATTTTCTTTTGTAAGATTTGTTTTAGTTAAAAAATAAAATCCATACAAATTTACATTATCGATAATTTGTTCTGTTTTTAAAGGCATTGTATCATTTGCAATGACTCAAAATTTTGCTCCATGAGTTGACAAGAAACCTTGATAGAAAAAGTGACAAACATCAAATGAATTTATTTCTATATCCAAGTGCTGTAAGACATTAACAAGTTAAAAGCACAGGCTCGTCAGCAATGCGCGTGCGCCAAATTCGTGCCACGAAATACGCAGCTCCATAGCGAAGACATTGAGCTGCGTATTTCGTGGCACGAATTTGGCACGCGCGCATTGCTGACGAGCCTCTGCCTTTAAGGTCTTTTTAAAATGTGTGTGCGCACACATTTCCCATCCAAAACATAAAAAACATCCACAGATTTTAAAGGTTTTCTGAAACAATGCTGCACCTATATGTGATAGCTGAAATTCCTGAAGGCTAGTTTACCAATATTTTTCTTTAGATATCTTATATTGCCCTTATTCCACGAATTTCATAAGAAGTTTCATCTTGCAAATAACAGCTGCCAACCCTTGCGGATTTTGCAACAGATTCTTCAGAAGAAAATGACTAATTTTGTGAGTCCTGGCATGGATAAAAACACTCCTGGATTGTCAATTAACAACCTTGGGGATTTTTTAGATGTGTTTGGATTCACGGAATGAATTGTATTCACGAAATGAATACGTATTCTCCAAAATATGGGAGGGTTAGCAGCTCTGAAATAATTGAGCCTTTATTGTGATGCGGTTTGAGAACGTGGCTTCTGTTAGCTTATTTGTTACATTTTCAAAATGCATTGGTGAACTGAGTCAACAAATAAAAATGGTTAAGAAAAAACTGTAATGAAGGAATATTATAAAAGTTATTATATATAGTGTGTTGTATAGTTCTTCTTGAAGGTAATATACAGGTTTTGCCGATAGTTTTAGAAAAAGATGGATTTATAATGAAATATGCAAACTATGTACTAAATGTAACCTTTGCACAATATGGCTGGCGTCCCGAATGGTTCACATTCAAATAGAGGTGCAGTTTAGAAAGTCACATACTATGCTGATGTTGCTACGTGGTGCACGCTATTGCCGAACAATCAAAAGTCTGGTTGCTTTATGCAATTTTTTCCTACGGTGAACACAGTATTGACTCTGCACTTCACACCTGCCGCGTACACCACATAGCAACAGAAGATTAGTCTGATCACTGGATATACTAAGTGTGCATGTGAAAGGAAGTACGTCAGTACACCAGACTCTATTTATATTAAACACGTAAAAGGCTAATTTGGGTACAGTATTGCAATGGGGGAAATGTCGGGTGTTTTTCGCATTGCAATGGTCGGTCGACAAATCAGCGACAATCAATAAATTAATATATTCAACTTTTCGTGAAAATGCCAATACATCGCACACAGCATTCAACAGCAATGTTTTACTAAAGCATGTTTAAAGATCATCGAAAACTATTCAAACTGTTAAATTTCGGCAACAAATACATGTATCTATAACTTTGAATCACAACGAGCGCCGACGTAGCCAGAGGTCTGTTTTCCCGACCACAGGCAGAAACATTTTTTTTGACATAACTGCAGATGCAACAAATGGCAAGCTTTCGTCGACGGCAACAGAAGCCGTAAGGCGTTCATTGGTTGGGCCGATTAATTACGTCAAAAACACTTCCTGGTTATGGTCGCGAAAACAGGTTCCTGGATTTTCCAGAACAAGTTATGTAGAATCAGGGTGCCAATGCACGACGTGAGTTTGGGGGTGTCATTCTGCTGGGGTAGATTTTCCTACCTATAGACCCTTTTCACGGGCGGCCATGACAGGGGCAGTCACATTGTCACTGTGCGTCATGCAGTATAGGCACTTTGTGGATCTGTCACATCATTTGAAGGTAGTGATTGGTATACTGTTAAAAGGGGCGTTATTTCCACTCGTGATCAGAAGCTCATGTTGGAAAAAAACTGCCCTGTAGAAATTTCAGCCACTAGGTGCAGTAATAGGCCTACTTCAGAAAACTTGAAAAATCCATTCATGGCTTTTGTGTTGAGTTGAATGGTAAAAAACGTCTTTTGCAAAAGACTTTTTTAGAAATCCACCTTCAGTTGTTAATTTCTCACACAAAACACCATTTTGGACTGAAATAAAATCATGTGGTGTTTGGTACCATTGTTGGTAACATTTTTAGTAAGGTTTTTCTTGTCACCTCGTGAAAAAAAATTGGGGTCACTGCAAATGATGTATACTACCTTGAATATATGAAAACCTGCCCCCTGTCATGGCAACTGGTGCAAACGGTCTACAGTCTCGCACCACCTCCCCCCCCTCCCCCCCCCCTCCCCCACCACCACCACCTCCCCCCGCCCCTCCCCCTCCCCCTTTCCCCAATTACACCTTTTGTCGCGGGACTGCATGGGTCGGGGGCGGGGCGGGGGTGTTGGGTTGGTTGGTACAATGAATCTCTCTTATACGCCAGTTACGGGACATATTTTAAATTCCTTCTACATGTAGTACGAAACTACGAATACATGTAACACAAAACTGACGATTTTTCAACGGATGGTTGTGCGGAAGGTGCCTAACTCGCACGCGTGCATGTGTTTTGGGCCTATTAATGGACCTGTACCATATAAGCCCAATTTTCTCATTTTTCTTTAACACATTTAACACTCAGAACAAAGACTACCATTTTTTTTCTGGCTCTTTCAAGCTTCTAACTACTTTATCCTTTAAAACAAAGTAACAAGTATTGCACAAAATCTGTCACAAATGGGAATCGAACCAGGGACATTCATACTAACCACTAACACACTAATCAGTACACCAAACGAACTCGCTGCAAGTTCATCACTTTTTAATGAATTCAACCGTAACCCTACCCCTGACACCTAACCCTTTACCCCCCTACCCTAGTCTCTTTTCAAGAGGTTCAATTAAATTCTCATAGGCCTATGGTCTGTAATAACAACGAATAATGGTCCAGGACCATTATCGTAGGCCAGAATCTCATACATGCTGCCTAAAGCGGGCCTCCCACTGTGCGAAATTCCTACGATTGGGTACGATTTGGTACGATTGTGTGTAGAGTCTATAGACAGTCTCCGATAATCGTACCAATTCGTAGGAAATTCGTGGCCAAAATCGCACAATGGGAGGCCCGCTTTACTCCTGTATTTTCAACATGCATGCGCGAAGAAAAAACCGATATTAAATTGCCAATTAGCTTATACTTGGTATTGAATGAGAATATTGGAAAACCAACGGCAACTATATTACTATCTGTTTCATGACCGTGTCCTGTTTCTTATGACACCAACAAATTGGGAAAACCTGAGGGAGTATACCAACTGTGCCTTATAGCTCAGCTGGTATAGAGCATGCCCGGTGAATCAGAGGTCTCGGGTTCGAATCCCAATAAGGCCAATATACGATTTTTCTCTCATCCCAAGTTTGGTTTCCCAAAAATCTATAATACATTAATGGATGACTGAGCACCGATGGTTCAAAGTAGCCATGAATAAGTTCGTCGATACAAACAATATTTACAGAACAAAGACCAATAATCAGTTTTCAAATCCTTTACGTAGTGCTCTCATTTAAAAACCCTGAAAGTTTATGTTTGAATAAAATGATTTTTAAATTGGTTATTTCTCTTTTTATCCTGTTTATCCCTTTTTTAAGCCGATAAACCTGTTAAAATCTTGTACAAAGCTATTTCTGACATGGTCGCTTTGAACCATTGGTGTAACATTCATGGATGTACTATGGATTTCTTGGTTTCATACGAAAGAGGACATGGTAATGAGACGGATAGTACTTGCCGTTGTTCAAAATTCTTAGTAATTATCGAGTAATTAGCAATTTAATCTCGGGGTTTTTTTTGTGTTTTTTTTAGACATGCATCCTGGACAGTGTCGATAGTAAATCGGGGCATGATAACAGGTTTATCAAAAAACACGTGCGTGGTCACGCCACACCGACATTTTGACGTGGTGAGATTATTGTCAGCTGAGTGCATGGATCTATTTTGAGCATATAATTCCACCAACAGAAAAACAATCACCCAGATACTTTACGAGTCTGTCACGAGCCCACAGAGAAACAAATGATAAACCAACAAAGAAATACATAAAACTCAAATACAATATAAATGAATTTAAATTTAGTTGAATGGACTTTACACATGCGTTGTCCAGCACAGCCAGCGAACGGCGTGCCTAAAATACTGTACTTTTAAAAATAGCTTGGAGATTTATTCGTTTGATAACACAGTTTTGTTTATAGTATCAAAGTACAGGAAAAGTTTGATTGACACACATATTGTTGAAATCACATGATAGGACAATGGAACACCATGCAGGGTCCTTTTTATACATGTACCACCCTGTACCTTCAGCATTGCATCAATGACTAACATACAAGACAAGATGCGATTGCTTAGTCTGCTCGTTGTCTTCGGCTACAGCTTGGCTGTTTCCTTAGCTGATGAACCAAACAGTAAGTCTTATTTTGGTCTTCCACATCCCCCATCCCCCACGCCCCACACCTCACTCATTTCTGCGGCACATGACTGTATGCCATATGCTTGAGATACAATTTCAAAATGGCCCCTTTTGTAGAGAGGAAGGGCAACAACTGTCTCCTCGTTATAGGGCACAAGAGTGACCGTTTTATCAGATTTCTGATACGCTAAACCATTTGGCATGCAGAGCATCATGTTTCTTATGAATTTCGTGATTTTTTGGCCAACTTTGATATATCACTATATTTATTTTGAAGCTTTAAAATCCTGCCACCAACGCACGGGCGGTCGGGTTGGCGTAGTGGTTCTTTCCCAACCTCCGGGTTCATTTCCGGGGCGCGTTTTTTTTTTTACACCACAGCGAGGGGTACACCCCAATTTTCAACCCGAATAGAGTCTACTAAGTTTCCAATGACTGATACTTCTAAAATGACAATCTTGGAAATAGCCAGAACTCTTACTCTCACTATTAGAGAAAAAGAAGAAACCGAGAAATTTCGAAAAATCTCAAAGAACACTGAGATTCGAACCAGGGACCTTATGATTGCAAGTCGAGATCTCTCCTAACCAGACCACGAAGCCGACCGAATACAAAACCCTACATTCCTTTAAAATAACCAACCCTAAACCCTAAACCCTAATCTATTATATAGTCTCCTCTCAAGACGCTAAACAGGTACAAAACCCCTCATTTTCCCCTCGCAGTGGTGTAAAAAAAATTACGCTTCGGGCGGGGCGTGTGGATTGGTTATGCACTTAGTGTCACTATCGACCGCGTGGGTTTTTTCCCAGGAGATTTCTCCGGGGTTTTTCTCTCACTTCTATAAAATTATCTCCTCCTCGTCATCTCAGGTTGATAACAAAGCAAAAGTAAAGCTAACACTGTATGGCTGATGCATAAAGGGCCTTAGATGCCGAAACTGCCATAACATTATATTTAACCACAACAACAACTATGCACCAACGCAGAGCTCTAATGGGCCTTGATTCATAAGGATTTGAGCTCTTGACATATTGCACTGAATCAATTTTTCCAAATTTATTTCAGGCTTCTGGGTGGACTATGTGACTCTCATTAAACTTCTGGATCAATACGGCTATGGGGAACCCACTCTGATTGACCAGCTCAACTGGAATTCGTCCCAGGTAAATAAAACTACCGTCACGGTGTACATTGTACATTAGCCGGCCTAGATACACCATCGTCTGATAAAGCCAACATACTTTTACCATCTTTTTATCTGCCTTATATATATTTTCCAGATATCTGTGGTAGCTGATTTTGACTGTAAACCGTCTGTGTCCCCTACTAAACCAACATCGGGTGAGTCCAACAGGAGTAGGTTTGATGCTATTAGCACCTTGCACGGAGCTATACTGGCGACGCAATAAAAAAAAAACTCCCGATTATGTGCCTCCCGACTGTGTGCCTCTTTTTGAACACAATAACATTTCAAGCTAAAGGTACTCGCCTCCCCCGGGCTACCCCAGCACCTAAGAGGTTGAGGATTGTCACTTTTCGAGTCACTGTGACAAGTCTCTACCCTGGGCCAAAATTTATGCGACAAAATCCCTACTCCAGGGTGCAAAACATACAAATTTTCTCCTATAGACCGTATCGAATATCCGCCATTTCGTGGGGCACTTAAACTGTTCAACAACGGAAGCACAATATGTGCAACCATGCAATATGTGCGACCCTGCATGTCCTCAAGGAACAAAGAAACTGCCCCACGAAATGCCGGCTATTCGATACGGTCTATAGGCGTATGCACTGACAATCTGAATTCTGTGTGTCAAAGTCCTCTACCCATAGAGATACGAAAAACGCGACCAAGTCCCCACCCTATACGCAATGCGTTCACGCCTTGCTTCTTTTCCCCCCACAGTGAACAAGTTGCGACCGGGTGATATCGACGTCATAGCTGCACTGGGTGACTCCCTCACTGTGAGTATACCAGATTTCAGTAGTAGTCTAGGACCTGTGACAGTTTTGTATGCACTTCATTTAGGAGAGGATTTCTCAACTGATCTAGGCTAATTTGACCCCAAGGAACAACGTGGAATGTGTGCCAAATTCGCTATCCGGGGCGAAATACCCGAAAATGACCACGCCCTTTTTAAGATGGTCACGCCCCTTTCTTCATCAGAAGTGCTGCTTTCGACATAGTTATATCTACTGAATTCAACCGATATGAGCTAATATGACCCCGAGGAACAACTTGGGATGTGTCCCAAAATCTCTACCCGGGGAGAAGTACCCAAAACTGACCACGCCCTTTTAAATGACCACGACCTTCATCAGAAGTGCTACTTCCGACATATCTGTACATGTATCTACTGAACTTGACTGATATTTAGCTAATTTGACCCCGAGGAACAACTTGGGATTTGTGCCAAATTTACTATCGATGGGAAAGTGCACAGAAATGACCACACCCTTTTAAATGACCACGCCCCTTCTTATCAGAAATGCTATATCCATCATAGATATACTACTGAACTTAACTGATGTAAGCTAATTTAACTCTGAGAAACAATGTGGGATGTGTGCCAAATTCGCTATCCGGGGAGAAGTACCGGAAAATGACCACACCCACTTCTTATCAGAAATGTACTTCTGACATAGTTGTATTTTCTGGGTTGCTCAAAATGTTCGGAATGGTCATAATGTTTAGGGGGTCATAGAAGAGTTTTAAATTTATATTTTGATAGAAATTAGATCTGTACCGTGTATATAGAGGGCAAAGAGATTATCTTTGCTTTGGAGAGAAATATAGCGGTATTTGATGGCAGAGCAAAATTTACTCTTGACTTTGTGTAGCAATCTGATGATGGTATAACTTTCTTTTTAGGGTGAGGTCGCTCTCACTGCTCCTTGTGCTTCACCTTCTTCAAAGTACATGTACCGTAATTTTCGGAATATAAGCCGCGGCTTATACGTTGATTTTGCCAAAAAAAAGGTTCCCGGCGGCTTATAAACCGGGCGGCTTATACGCCGAGCTCTAAAGATAAAAATCATGATATGCTCATATACATTATGTAATGTAGTTAAATAGTTCTATCAATCTTTTACGGGAATTTTTTATTGTCAAAAAACGATGTTGAAGGCCGTCGCACGCGCACGAAAAGGTGTGCAATTTTTCCAGGTGCAGAGAGTGTACCGATCTTCGTTGGTGACCCATACATCGATGTGACACAGCACAAGCGCAGGCAACCAGTTCGCCATCGGACCATGCCATCGGTCGTGAGTACTTGTCCAACGCCAAACAACGCCCGCGGTGAGGCACTTACGGTGGCAGTTCTTTATATATTGTGATCGATCTGTGGCCGACAAAATGGTGCGGCTAATAAGCCGGGCGGCTTATACGCCGACGGTGAATCTTGTTTCTGGAATTTTCGGGCGTCGCGGCTTATACCCCGGGCGGCTTATATTCCGAAAATTACGGTAGTTAAATGGTGAAAATTATTCAAAAGAAAAAAATCTACTCGCTATAGCTTGGTGCACATTATTAAAAAATCTAGTTATTCGTGTTAATCCATACTGCTGATAGGGTGCATTGCCTACCCACCCCTAAAAAAATGCTATAATGTCATTAAGACGGAAGTCATAACACGATTTACTCCTGTGTGAGTGCACTATAGAATAAGAAATAGACATTCGTACAATTTAAGCATGGAACGCTTACGTTAATAAATATTTGGCAATTTATATAAGTAGGTAGTAAGGGGTAGTATCTATGGTAATGGATAACATTTTTGGCAATTTTTCTCTAATTATCAAAATATAAATTCGAAACTCTTCTATATGACCCCCTAAACATCATGGCCATTTTGAACATTTTGAGCAACCCAGATACCCAGCTGTAACAGTTTTGAAGATACAGCTATGTCGGAAGTAGCACTGCAGATGAAAAGAGGAATGTTGTCGTTTTGGGATACTTCTCCCCTAACAGCGAATATGGCACACACCCAGAGTTGTTCCTCGGGGTCAAATTAGCTTACATCAGTTGCGTTCAGTAAATACAACTATGTCGGAGATAATGCGCTTCTGACGAAAAAAAGGGCGTGTTCATTTTTGGGTACTTTCCCCCAGGATTTTGGCATACATCCCATGTTGTTCCTCGGGGTCATATTATCTTATATATGTTGATTTCAGTAGATAAAGCAAAATTAAAAGTACATGTAGCACTTCTGATAAGAGGTGGTGTGGTCATTTTTTGGTACTTATCCCCGATAGGGAATTTGGCACAAATCCGAAGTTGTTCCCTGAGATCAAATTAGCTTGCTCTAGAGTAGATACACCGATGTCGGAAGTAGCACTTTAAATAAGGGGCGTGGTCATTTGTGGGAACTACTCTCTAGGTGGCGATTTTGACACTTATCTCAAGTTATTTCTAGGGGTCAGATTAGCCTTTATCAGTTGAGTTCAGTAGTTTGGCTATGTCGAAAGCAGCACTTCTGATAATATGGGGCGTGGTCGTTTAAAAGGGTGTGGTCATTTCCGGGTACTTTTCTATCGATAGTGAATTTGGCACAAATCCCAAGTTGTTCCTCGGGTTCAAATTAGCTTATATCAGTCAAGTTCAGTAGATACATGTATAGATATGTCAGAGGTAGCACTTCTGATAAAGGTCGTGGTCATTTAAAAGGGCGTGGTCAGTTTTGGGTACTTCTCCCCGGTAGCGATTTTGGGACACATCCCAAGTTGTTCCTCGGGGTCATATTAGCTAATATTAGTTGAATTCAGTAGATACAACTATGTCGGAAGCAGCACTACTGATGAAGAAAGGGGCGTGACCATCTTAAAAAGGGCGTGGTCATTTTTGGGCTTTTCGCCCCGGATAGAGATTTTGGCACACATCCCAAGTTGTTCCTTGGGGTCATATTAGCATATAACAGTTGAGTTATCCTCTCCTAAATTATGTGCATACATGTCTAAGCCAGGTCCTCTACTATAGTGAACAATGTTTTGTCACCAAATTATTCCATTATGACATGACGTTCATGATGACACAAACAGGGCCGTGAAATAATTCTTTTTTGAAAAATAAAAAAAATGTTTCGGCTGTTTTAAAACATTATACAGAATTTGTAAGCATCAAGAGAAAAACTACGTATTTTAAAAGACCTTTAAACGTTGATGAATGAACCGTCACGTGAAATTATGATATCGTGGGTGTCATTTTACAGAAAAAAAATCACAAGGAACACACAAATTTCCCCAAAGTATACTGTACGTAAATGGTACGTAAAAGACAAAGGTATTGGACACCCCCAACGTGAAAAAACGGACAACGCTGAAATAACGGACAATATGCCTACAAATCTTAAAGGACTTTTTTCAGATTTTTCCAGGAAATGGATTTCGATGTAACTTAAAATAGAGTACATGATTGGTAAACTGTTATTTCCATCCGTGACTATAAAAGCGTATGTTGATAAAACCTCCTTGTATATACATTTCAGCCAACATATAGATGCGGTAATACTGCAGAAAACCTGAAAATCCATGCATGGTTTTTGTGCATAAATGAATGGTAAACAAATTGTCTGCAGACAACTTTTAAAAAAAAACCTTCAGTTGGCAATGCATAGTTCCGACCTGTCAATCAAGCCGAACCCGCCGACCAATCACAACATAGCAGACAGCGCCCACATTATGTCAAACAAAGTGCATTGCATCGTGACAATCGCGCGATTTTCTGCCCATATACACAGTTTGTACATGATATGCGTCAGTGACCGGGTGAATTTTGGTTTCAATGTCGGGCGATTCGCTGTTCACAGGTAGGAAAGCGCATTTTTATGAATATATGTCACCCCTGCATTACTATCCCTTCGCTCAGTGTTTGCTACGGTAACTGTCGACCCTAAAACGGGGTGTTATGGCCGAGCGGTCTAGTGCGTCGAACTTAAGTTCCTGTACTAGAATGTAGGTTCGATTCCTGGCCGTGACGGGTTGTGGAACCTGTGCCCTTGAGCAAGGCACTCAACCACACTTGCTCCCATTCCTGTAATTGGCGGTCCCTCCGCTGTTGGATGTGGTATATAAATAAATAAAACATAAATACCTTTGAGTTTTCTCCAATGAATCTGTGCTTTCCATGCCGAGTCCCGTTGCTTTGTACGTTGTGTCGCCATTTTTTTGCGATGGCTTGTGAGCACATAGCAACAGTATCTAAAGGGCGGGGTTAACTGGGCAATCTCGGAACTATGCATTTCTCCCATCACAAAGGTACCATTTTACACGGGAAAAAAATCATGGTGTTTGTTACCATTGCTATCAACACTTTTAGGGGGAATCGCCATCGCTCGGCACAAGTTCCCCGACCGTATGGAACGGTTCAAAACGGTCGGGAAACTTTCTCGGTCGCCCCTTTGACAAAAGTTTCATGACCACTCACGAGTCCAAGAAATACAGAATTTTACAACTCGTAAGTCGACCCTAACTTGGTCGTGCTTCGGTGTAAACATAGCATTAGTCGGGTTTTTCTTGTCAACTCATGAAGTAAACTTTTGGGTAACTGCAAATGTTGTGTTGGGCTTTAAAACAGTGCGTTTCGTATTGTAATCATTTATCTTTGTTTCTTAGGCCGCTAATGGAGCAGCCGCATGGTTCTTAATCGGATGTCTTACGCAGTATCGAGGCCTGTCCGCATCGTAAGTAATAAATATCATAGGCTACCAACAATAACATAAGAACTGACTGAGCATATGTGGGGAAAAATAACCACAAATTTAAGAGTTAATTTGCAAAATATTTCAGATCAAAGTTTTGTTGAACTTATCAGAGAACACTCGGCAAAATGGTAAGGAAAGGTATTACATCGGGGGAAACATTTACGGATTGAACGGCTCAGTGTTGCAACTTGCAAAGAATATTTTCCTGAAAGGTATAGCAGAAAAAGTACATGAAATATCTTGTTTGGGTTTTGTCTGTTTTTTCCCAATTAACTCCTTAAATTATTTTCCCCCACAATAAAACAAGTTATATTTTATTCTCTCTGTTTTACAGGATAGGTGGAGACAGAGACCTTGATACAGTCATAACGCTTCCAAGTATGTTTTTGTAATAGTAATTTTGTAATAGCCCTTTTTTTCGCACACGATGGAATTAGCATATTATTATCAAAGATTTGTAGGCCTACTGCGGACCTTTGACTTGTATAGATTGGTTTCCGTTAGAGATGGCATTCCGCAATTATAAGCGATAGGATCGGGAATCGGCCTATACATGTCAAAGGTCCGCTGTACCAATTTATTATAATTCCATTCATGTGTGCGGAAAACCCCGAACAGGTCTATTTATTTTAAGGGGAACTTAGGTCAACGAACATTAAAGGTAGCCCCTTTACGGCACTTGAACCGACGCACTACATGTATTTAGCACCAGACTTTTTATACTAAGCAAGGTTGGAAGCAATGTGGTTCGGTTATGTCTATGGTATGCCCTCAACAGATGAACATACCACGTTGGTATATGTCTGTGGATCGAAAACGAAACATACATGAAGTAAATTTAATTTATTTATATATGTGTTTTACACAACAGATATTTTCAAAAAATACAATCCTGATATCTACGGGTTCTCTACGGGCACGGGTTCGTCAACAAGCAAAAACTCTAGATTAAATGTGGCGGTTCCCGGAGGCGTAGCCGAGTAAGTTTATTTTGTTTGTTGCTATGTGGTGCACGCAGCAGGTGTGAAGTAGAAAATTAATTACCGTGTTCAGCGGAGGAGAGACTGACATAAAGTAACCAGAGGAGTCTCCTGAAGACGAACAGAGCACACTGTTCGAAATGTTGAGTTCACACACACTCACTGGTTCTTTTCAGAACCACTATACAAAAGAGATATTCATATGGTGCTACGGTACGCAAAACCGTACACATGTCGATGCAAATGTACGCACAAAATGCTAATTGGAGCCATCAGTTCAATGGGATTTCGTTACACATGCGGTTTTACCTCAATAGACACTATTCAGGTTAGAAGAGGCCCAATCGTGTCCCCTGAATCAGTTATATAGAGGACTGACTACCGATTGGAAAGATACCAGCTACGCATGCGTTCCAAACCTCGTTGTCATGATCTGGGCTGCGTTCCAAACACGCGAACGTTTGCAAACGTTGGCAACGTTGGGCAACAATTTCGAGTGGAACGAATTGTGCGCCACCAACGGCCGCCAACGTTGGCCAACAAACTTTTGGATTGTTCGCGATGTTCGCGAGTCATTTCAAAATGGTACACGCGACATGAAAGATGACAGACGATGGTTTGCAGTTTGGAAAATAACAAATAAATTGCACCTTTCGTGGTTATCTCCCTTATCGCTGGCGATACACAATCAATATAGACAATAGCAACGTGTCACATTTCCTCAAAAATCTGGTAAGCAGCAGAGAGCCACATTACAACGTCGGTACGACCGCTGTGACCGCGGAGGCCGCCATCTTGACAATGTATTTTGGCAGACAATCCATTCCACATTGAGCAAACGTTGGCGCCAACGTTAACAAACCGTTCGCGTGTTTGGAACGCAGCCCAGGATTGGAACGCATAAATAGTCTGACACCTACCAAAGTAGTACCACTCTTTAGGACTGATTCAGGGGACCCGATTGAACCATCCTCCTGCGTGAATGGGGTCTTTGCAGTATCTCCAGTTCCAGCATCCCGCAACTAGACTTTGAGACGCTCGGTGGCAGCAAGCAAACCGATCATTTTCCATTGTTACGTCCGTTGGAGCTATAGTGCGCATGCTCAAATTTCATGATTTCATCTTTAAATATTTGGCACGGGAAATAAAGGGAACTAGCGACGCATTAGACATAAAACATATAACGTATGTATAAGCCTATATTAACGGCGTCACTTTTTGTTTGCACTGCGTATTGTACACTTTCCTAATGATGGAACTACGAACAACCTGGGTCCCGAAACTTTTCATTGAAAGGCGCACATGTACTAACGAGTGACGTCATTACTAGAATAAGCTCTTTATACAGCCATGTCTATGCTTCACACAGGGATATGCCAGGTCAGGCAAAAGAGCTAGTGAAGCGCATGCGCAATGACGCCAATGTCGACTTTGACACCGATTGGAAGCTAGTCACCTTATTCATAGGCGGGAATGACCTGTGTCGACAGTGCAGATATCCCGAGCGGTTCTCCCCGGAGAATTACATCGCCTTCGTCGAGGAAGCTATCATGATTCTGTCCGAGGTGAGGTCTGATGGAATTTCGTTTTAGTGTATTCTAAATTTTCGCTATGACGCGAAATGTGACGCTGTTACCACAAGTAATAATTTGAATATCTTTAAATGTGAATTTAGGCTGCGTCCACACACCGGTTTATTGTGACTAAAACGGCAAGCACACGGCGATGGAACAGCAACGGCAGCAGTTGAAACTGTTCAGTGTTTGGCGTTTGGCGTTTGAAACCGTTCAACGTTTGGCGTTTGAAACTTTCAGCGTTTGGCGTTTAGCGTTTGGCGCTAAGCGTTTGGCGCTAGAGGCTGCAGTTCTTGTTGTTGTTGTTGTATATTTTATGGCATCTTCGGCAACTAAGGCCCTTTATGCCATCAACTGTACGGTTTTAGCTTTAACTATACTATATTATCAACTTGAGATGACGAAGAAGGAGTTGCAGTTTTAGAAGTGGGAGGAAAACCCCCAGAGAAATGCCCCAGGGGAAAACCCACGCGGTCAAGTAGGGACTGCAAACACAATCCACATACACGCCCCGGATTCGAACCCGGGACCCCAGAGGTGAAAGGCGAGGAAAGAACCCGTACGCCAACCCGACCGCCCAAGAGGCTGCAGTTGTCATTTTCTGTCCATTATATAGAATGGTTTAATCGGGCCCCCTGAATCAATGGTATAGAGTTCATCCTGCCGATGTGAAAGGTACCAGACTACATATGCGTTCCATTCTCCGTCTTAATTCAGAACGAGATTTGGAACGCATAACTAGCACCTTTCAAATCTGCCGTTTGCATTCTACAAAACTGATCCAGGGGACAATAACCGTTCCAACGTGTAAATAGGATCTGTGGATCTTTTGCACCGGCCATGACAGGGGGCAGGTTTTCATATTTAAATGTGTGACAATAGATCCACGAAGTGCCTCTAGACGCACGGTGACGATGTGACCTCCTCCTGTCATGGCGCCCCATCTTGTGGCGCAGTTTCTTTGTCCCAGAGGACATGCATGGTTGCACATATTGTCCTTACATTGTTGAACAGTTGGTAACAAGATGGCAGCCATTCGGTATGGTCTATATACATGTAGTTGAAATTCTGGGCGTTTATTGTACCGCCGATATCGTTCTTCCGAATTCTACCGAATTATCGTTCCACATTGTAAAACATCCAAGGTTTGTGTTGCGGCAGTTTTTGCGGCAGTTTAACAGCGGTAAACCGGTACGGGGTAGAAGAACGGCAAAAATTGTTAATACTAATAAAGGCATTTTGTTTCTGGCGCAGAGACGCCATATACATATATTGGTATGTTGTCAATTTTTGAATTGTTTTTTCTCCAAATGACTGTTTTCACCTATTCCTGTATGTGCCTTTGTGCCTTTGTGTCATGCAGATATTATTGTGTAATCATATACAAATCCTTCAAGCGGAATGCATATATACCCTCAATAGACCTTATGCACGGCGGCCATGATAGAGGGCAGTCACATTGTCACAGTGCGTCATGCACGAGTATAGGCACTTTGTGGGTCTATTGTCACATCATTTGAATATGAAAACCTGCCCTCTGTCATGGCCGTCATGCATAAAGTCTATAAAATATCTGCGTACACTCCACAATGTCCCTATAAAGTATAATAAGTAACGTATTGTGAGTAGTAGAATCCAATCGGAGATATCAAGGCAGTTTGAGACTGAAGAATGAAATTTGATGGTTTGAACAAATTCAACGAGCATTTGTTGTTGTGCTTCTATACTTCCCAGATTCCCCGTACCTTTGTTAACGTAATCGGCATGTTAGAAGTGTACCATATCAACGAGTTGAGTGGTTTCAAGTGCGATCTCTTGCACCAGTAAGTATATATAGCCTATAGGCCAATTGCTAAAGATGCGTTGTTATGATTAGAGACTGGGCTTATTGAATGTTGGTGTTAATGGTGAATGTCTCACGTTTTCAATACGTAGGATTCTTTGCCCGTGTGGAATGACTGAAGAGAACAGGGAAACAATGAAAGAGGCCACAGAGCAATATCAGGTAAATTACATGTAGGCATATGTTACAAATTAGCTGAGTAGGCCTACACCTCATTTCTAAGACACACCGTTGGTGTTTTAACTTATAAAACTAGAAGACAGCTATAAAAGCGGGTTCATTACCATGCACGGACACCTAGGATTTTCATTGTTATGACATATAAACCATGTAAAAATGTTAGTTTGGTGATAAAAATGCAAAATTAGGAGGGGACGTGTCATGCATTTACTAAGGAAAAACTTATAATTTTTGAGAGTTGTCCCATAGATTTAGCGCATGGTGTCTCAGAGGGTGTCCGTGCATGGTAATCTTTCCATATTAGTTTCTTCTGACGATTTGTGGACTAAATCAGCAATGCATTTGGTATACACATATGCACATTATTTTTTTAATTCAGTTTTTTAAGTTTTTTCTTTAGGACTCGTACAATTTCCGGGTCATGCAAAATATAAAAAAAGAGTCTTTTAGCAATGTCCGATTATTATGCACAGAATCTTCTCCAGGCAAGTATCACAAGCGGAAAATACGACAGAGACGATTTTGCTGCCGTGTTCCAAACTTTCTTTATGGACACTATTCTGCCGCGTAATGCGGTAAGTAACAGATACTCCAGTTTTATTTTATTTTAAAGCTCGAGAGGAAATTTTTAGCTCGAAAATAAAATTCCAATTATAATAGTGTACAAATAGACTGTCCGGTATAAGAAAGGTGGAATATTGTACACATCCTCTAAAGAAGCACTGCTGACATGCTCAATAGGATCGTTACAGAAAAAGAGGAAAATGTCAGGAATCTCAGATTTTGTGTGACATTTTTCGAGTTTTAATGGTATCGATGAGGAAACAAGGAAATCAACCAATCAGCCGAAAAGGTGCATGTCCATAGCCTGTGTATGTTGCACATTCGTGTTCTTTAAATTTTAATCTTTCAATATTATAATTATTGGTTATTGTAGAAGTGCGAGGTCTCCATTGGCAGCCGATCCAAACAGTAGAATGACAAAATTGTTGCTGCACCATTTTAATGGACGATTTGGACCAACGTCTTCCGATCGAAATTCCCCACATACATTTGTAAACTGAATGGGACAGTGTTTCGAAGTGGACTGCACGTGGAAATATCACTTAGGGTGTGAATTATGTCGTTACTTGTCTTTTCATAACGGTCGAGAAATTGAATTAAAGTTACTAGCACTATAGATGCATTGTTGAGATACATTGTTTAGATGCATTGCCCGGGCAACGCACGATCTAGCGCAAACATGACTACTTAAAATGACTACTTAACATGACTACTTAACATAAAATGTTAATTACTTCATAAAATTACTTGAAAGTTTTTATTTTCCTTTATTGTATGTAATTCGATTCCTGTTTTGTTGTTGTTTCAGGATGGTAGTCCTGACTACTCCTTCTTTGCTCCCGATTGCTTTCATTTCAGTACTAAGGCGCACGGGGCTCAGGCAATCGCTACTTGGAACAATATGGTCAGTCAGTACATTCTACAAAATATTTTCAAGTATCTAACGAATTAGACCTATAGCCCTACAACTATTTTTCGAATGCATGAAAAGGGTTTGGTTGTGTGGGAAATATGCAACGTAAAAAATTACCCACGAGTCTCTTGATCACTTTCCATAGACTTGTGTGTAATTTCAAGACGAAGCTAAATGGTTGTTATTCAGTAAAATGAGTAAAATAATGTTGATTTGCGAATGACGAAAATGGATAAAAATATCGGCAACGTTCATTGTTTGTGTGCTTATTCACGTAGATTCAGCCGGTGGGGTCCAAGGATCGATCCTGGGTACCGGGAGAAACCACTCGCTGCCCTACAGAGGTAAGCCTGGCCTAATTACCACCACGACATGTTAATTTGGATCAGAAAGTTTACACAGTCTGCTGTGCTCTATAAAAAGTGATTCCCACAGCAATGACATGTGGCATTTCCTGTTTCTGGAAGAAACCTGCAGAGTTATCGCTCTCGGAGAACCAATTTTATTGATCAGTAATTGATTTAGCTTGCGTCGGGGACGACCTCCTGCAAAAAAAACTGTATGCATAATGGGATGAGCTGACATCTAGAGGCGCGCGTCTCAAAAACAACCCAAGACGTGCACTGAGGGAGCACATTAAACCAGTGTTGTAGGACTCGAGTTCTGGACTCAGACTCGAGTCCCACTCGAGAGACTCGAGTCCCACTTGAGTCACAATTTTCGTGACCCAGACTCGACTCGAGTCACATTGGAAAATACTCGGTCTCGGTCTCGGACTCGGACTCAGACTCGACCATGATGACTCGGACTCGAAAATATTGACTCGGGACTCACGAGTCACTAATTACGATAAAAGACACGGGAAAACACACTGGAAAACACACTGAACAAGACGTGCGATTTTGTACACTGCCCCACTCGGAGGCATGGAGCACACGAGCACCTTATCAGTACATGTCCTTTACGAAATAATGTGGCCATTTGCATGACTTGCGACAGTTACATTTTGCATTAATCTTTGTTTGAAAGCCAGAGCTATATATAGTCTGTCGCGTGGGCATTTCCTAAACACACATTGTCATGTCTTTATACATGTATAGCTCCAGATTATTTATGTTTGAAGTATGCGGCAAGTTCAAACAGTGGCGCACCCTGCTTCAGCGTCTCTTAGCTTGTCCCATACGGTTTTCATACACGTTATATACTGTACATCTACCAGCCTCCTGGATCTCTCCCCATTCGGACAGAGTATGATTCTCACTTCTTTTTTTATACTGTATATATTACAGGATTTCCCATACTTCTACACTAACGAGAACAGCAAATCCTCGTGGGTGGATAATGATGTGCAGAAACAAGACCAAAAGAAGAAACAGGAAAACAACGAGAAACGGATCAACGCAAAAGACAAAGACAAATCTCCTAACTCTCCCAGAGGCGGCGATGAGGGCGGGCTTTCAGTGGTCGCCATTGCACTCATTTCCATATCAGTCTTTGCCGTAGTCGGGGCCGTAGTCGGGGCCGTTGCCACATTCGCTTACAAACGCAACAGGAAGGTTGTGAATCCATACCAGCAGCTGCAGTAAACTGTGTTCACTTTTGAACCTCCAAATTATGTTTACTATATATATACACATTATGATTCGTCTATCGGAAAGAATTGAAACACTCTGAATATCTTGAGAGAAAAAAATAGTTTTAACAAAAAAAGTTGAATTTATGCTAATTTGGATGACACCAGCCTGTTTTCCAATGCGTGATTTAAGCGCGTATGTATTCCAATTTAGTCCGACACCGCCCAAATCCGCAGTTTAAAGTAATTTATGAAATCACTATGTACATGTGTACATGTATTTATTTAGTTTAATTAGTCTTTCTGGTATACTGAAATCAGGGATATACCTGGCGCGATATGACAAAGGGACCCGCCCTTACTGGGCCCATACCTCAACGCTATTCACTTTTGTTAAAACCTGAAAGGAATTCCTTTAAAATTCCTTGGATGTTTAAGAGACACATTCGGAGAAAAATTAAGTAGAGTATACCCTCGTGCAACACAATGTTGACGTGATACTGTTCAATGATCGAACCCGCCGTATAGGCAAGTAGAGCACGGCGATGTTAATTCTCTATTTGTACAAGACCTTATGTTTAAATAATGTTGCTAATGATATTAATTATCAGCAAGTATGTTAATGATCGTTTGTTCCTGCAAGTTTTTAATAACTATTTAACTGTAACCAATGCCATCCTGCTTAGTCTGTATCTGCCCGTATAACAAGGGCTTGTCTATAGAATTAGCCTTTTGCCCGTTTCGCATGAATAGCGTCTGATGTACTTAATCCTTTCACAAGCACACTTAGTATCCACTTGGCCAGACTGACTTTTTGTGGCTATGTGGTGCACGCGGCAGGTGTGAAGTACAGAATCAATACCGTGTTCACCGCAGGAGAGAATGGCATAAAGCAACCAGACTATTGGTTGCTAGGCAATTGCGTGCACCACGTAGCAACAACAGTAAGTGACTTTCTAAACTGCACCTCCATTTGAAAGTGAAGAATTCGGGGCGTCAGCCATTATGCATTTGTTACACGCAAAAGGCTAATTTCGACAACACTGTTGCCATTAAAGTTGTTTGTACGCGGCACAGTTTTGCTTAAAGGGAGAGAATTAAACACATTAAATAAACAAATGCTACATATGCATTGCCTGATGTATAATCCTTCCTGGGAAATTTGTGGCACTTGTTTTCGGCGTCGGATACACAATTAATTTTGATGATAAACTTAGCAACCAATGCGTTATGTGCTGCGCCATATTTAAAATGTTGAAAGGGGATATGACGTCAACCATACAACAGTAGCATGGATGACGCCAAGATTGAACCCTTGTTTCCTGTACCGACTCTGACACGCCGTAAAGTATATTTTTGTAATGCACCTATCATAAATCACCCCCCCCCCCCCCCCCCCGGGCTGCGCCCCTGGGGCACAATGTGGGTGACAAAATCCCCACCCCTGGGGTAAAATACGCATGTTTTTCCCCAAGGTGCACTGGAAATTGGATTTATATGTGTCAAAGTCCCCACCCTGGGGCATGAAAATCGTGACCAAATCCCCACGTAAGGGGTGAGGCAGCCCGGGGGGAGGGGTGGGTGCAACAGTTGATAGGTACATAAATATTTCAGCAAAGGAATTTAAAAGTGTTGATCAGGGCCCAATTTCATGGAACCTGTTAGCACAAAAATGTGTTTAGCACAGAATTTCTTTGCTCTGTAAAATGAATTACCAGCCGAAATTGTATGTCAAATTGTATTTTTAGGAACAGGAGCAAAATATCAGTAAATACACATCACATATGCCTCCGACTTTGGCTGGAAACCCAGTTTTGTAAAATAAAGCAAATAAATGATGTGCTAAATTTAAACAAATGTTTGTGTTTACGGGTTCCATGAAATTGGGCCCAGATCATTTATTAACTAATTTATCCAGTTACATAAAGCACTGCAGTGATTACACCAGTTTGCTTCCACATCCAAATTTCCAGTTTCCTTCCCATGGGTATTAATTTTCTGGAAAAAAAGTTGAAACAAGCTGCTTTAGATAAAAGTTTTCTACATCTGCAATGCCATGAACGTAATTCTGAACACATTATTCATAAACTTATTACATGTTGCGTTTTGATTTGAAAATTAATCGCGACTTTCGCGAGCAGTGAACTTTCACCATAGCATATACGATTTCTTTCAGAGCAATGACTTGACAACTTGAATTGATATACTTGCTATTAAAAACTGCAACCTTGATCGAGAACTGATATTTTTTGTTGACAACCTAAGTGCGATAACACTGTTCCGTCACGTGGGGTTATTGTCAGTCGAGTGCAGTGCATTCATGTGACCGACGGATATATTGTTGTAATTTTATATTGTAACATCGAAAGTAGGAAATTCCCGAGTCTGTACCACGATCAAATCCTGTTTCTGAAAAATTGCACAACAAAACGTTCGCACGGAAGGTCTAAGACACGCTATAAATAGACTATGGGGATTTTTTTGGTCAGAATCACAAGATCATTGAGTGGCATTTTATATACCACGCACTCTATCTTCACTGCATCAAAGTAGCTGGATTGTACGTACGAGACAAGATGCAATTGCTTGGTCTGCTACACCTAGTAGCCTTTGGTTTTTTGGCTCTTTCCTCGGCTGGTGAACCCGACAGTAAGTTTGTTTGATCCTTTATAGCCCAATACATAATTTGCATATGCAGTTACCCAAACTTGTAGGCCTACTTCATGCACGAATAGATAAGAAAACCCTGATTAAAAGTGTTGATAGCAATGGTAACAAACACCACATCAGTTTCTTCTCGTGTAAAATGGTACCTTTATGGGAGAAATTGCCAACTGAGGGTGCTTTTTTTTTAAAAGTTAGCTGCAGACAACTTTTGAACATTCATTCATGCACAAAACCATGCATAGATTTTTCAGGTTTTCTGCAGTATTACTGCATCAATGTGGCTGAAATTTATACAAGGTAGTTTTATCAACATACGCTTTAAGTCACGGGTGGAAATAACGCCGTTTTTAAACAGTTTACTGATCATTAAATCCATGAGTTGACAAGGAAAACCTAACTAAGTGTTAATCGCAATAACAAACACTATGATTATTTTCTGGTGTAAAATGGTATCTTTGTGGGAGAAATTGCCAACTGAAGGTGATTTTTTTGTTTTAATCGTTTGCAAACGATTTTGTTTCTTACCATTCATTTACCACAAAAACCATGCATGGATTTTTCAGGTTTTTGAAGTATTACTACATCTATGTGGCTATAAGGCAGTTTATCAACATTATTCATTAGTTATGTAATGCCGTTGTTCCAATCCTGGAATTCGTAAAAATAAGTTTCATCTGCAAATGATATAATAGGCCTTTACATGATTGTTAAACGTTATTTCCACTCCTAATTGAAAGCATATTTCTTTGGAGGGTAAATACCAAACTGGACCCTTACCTTTAAAGGCCAGTTATCATTTGCAATGACCCCAAAAAGTAATCGACGAGTTTACAGGGGAAAAGTTCTGAAAGTAAAGATTGAATTAATAGCAACTATACCCAATGAAGGGTTTTCGCTCAAAATGATATAATTTTACCAGAAAATAATCCGTAAAAATGAAATTATTTAGATCGTTTGCAAACGATTTACTTATTTTAGGTTCGCATCTACGCGGTCCAAAATGCATGGGCGCTAGTGTACTGCGTGTGCGTGTTTCATTTTTTCAACGCGATGCATTTTTATGGATCGCGCGCACACACAGTATATGATGTGCGCCACAGAGTGCATGACGCAAGCCACATATACCCGATCAACTGAGACCGAATATTTAAAACACCCCGCCAAGACCAGGAAAACGCATATGGATTTTCATGTTTTTTTTAAACGTGGTACATTTGACAAAGCTGAAATTTCTTCGGATGAGTTTGTTGATGTCTTTCTTTTGATTTATAAGGGTTTTATTCGCAGAATCGCTTAAAAACAGATCATCTATATGGCCTTTAAAACACAGACTAGTTCAGTGACTTGGGTATAAGTAACTTTCTGATGTTTGATTTGTAAGGATTTGTGTTCATAACACTTGATACTGAATCAATTTTCCAAATTTATTTCAGGCTATTGGGAAGACTATGTGGCATTCATTAAACTTATGGATCGCAAAGGCTACGGGGAACCCACTCTGATTGACCAGCTCAGCCGGAATTCGTCTCAGGTGAGTACAACTATAGGCCTATATGATATTTGCTTAAAATATCGATTTTTGATCAGAACAGAAGTTTAGTGCTACTGTTACTAGTACGATTCGCATGTCGCCTCAAGTCTGAAATAAATGACAAAATGTATAAATTTATTTTGTATTTCTAAAAACTTTTTGCATTTTAAAAAACTGTTTGCATTTTTTTAAAATGACGCATCAATCATCAGTAAATACAGATTTAATGAAAAAAAATACCTAAATTGAGGAGTGAGAAAAATGTGTGGCCTAGTAATATGTTTTGTACAAGGTCTGAAGCCATGGTCAACTTGTCCATCCTTTCCCGATTTAATACTAAAATTAAATTTTGCGTACAGCCCTCGCCCCCGGCCCCCTGTACGCATGGTATACGCAATGTTAACAACCCCCTGGCCCTCCGTGCGTGCGTACGTACGTATATGGACGGCCCTTTTGTTATACAATACAAAGCAAGGCACTGATCGACCAATAACTTTGGAATCGCTTTTATGACTGTTCCGCGCTTTAATGATTTCGTCAAGTCCAAGTGGATCTGTTTGTACAAAGCGATTCCCACACAAGTAATGCAAGTTCCTGATTCTAGGAGGACCAGGTAAGGGTTTGTCGTTTTCTAGGAATGTATCTATGAGGTACTAAGCTGACTTTTTTTTATCGTACACATCCTTAAAGGCAGTATACATTGATTGGTATCTCGAAAATCAGAAATGTTTACAGATTTACGCCTAACTTACACAATATAAACATGATGACCGAATAGAACTTCCCCTGAAATTGTTTTGTCTGAAGTGCTATTGATTGCTTTCGATGACGTAGAACATCCGGGAATGTGTGGTGGTCAACAGTCACGCGCGTAGACGCGCGCGCCAATAGACGCACATGAACACGCGTAAACAAATACTAACCAGCGTATTTTCCTTCGAAGATGACGCACGCGGGCGTTGTCATACGTTCAAATTATTGAGCATGCACTCGGCTTGTAAAAACGAAAGTGCTTTTACTTGATCGCGATTTTTAGCCTGAAGAAATGCGTTTTTTAACTTTCTCGATACAACAGCCATGGCGCAACAACATAAAGCAAGGTTAAGCAACAGAGGTAAGTCCAACCACTGCGCTTTTCTTGCTCTGTTTGCCGGTTATCACTCGAGCCACGTGGGTCATGAAAAATTCCCACCAAAATGGTGGATGGAAGGGGTGACGTCACCGGAAAGCAATCAATAGTCTTTGAGAAATAAGTAAAACAATTATAGTTTTCGTCTCATGAGACAAAAATTCAATTCGCCCCAAAACCATTTCGCCCAAGTGCCATTTCGCCCCCAAACCACTTCGCCCGAGTGCCATTTCGCCCCAAATCACTTCGTCCAAACACTACATCGCCCAAATGCTACTTCGCCCCAAAACCACTTATTCGTGCACAGGCCGTGGTTCAGGGCGAAATGGTTTTGGGGCGAAATGACTGCAAACCCTTTTTTGACTGTTTTCTCAAAAGTTAGACGAAGTACGGAGCTGGTTTTTGCTCAGGTTGGTTTTAATCATGCATATTGAGCTCGTGCCAATGACGTCATTTTGGGAGTAAAACAATGCCGCGTCGTTGTGGAAGCAATGTGCGTGCGCGTTGTGTGTGTCCATAGCGCGCGTAACGCGCTATGCTGAGGCTCTCATTGGTGAACTAAACCGCGTTACGCCCACCAGAGAAACACACAACGCGCACGCACATTGCTTCCACAATGACTCAGCATTATTTGACTCCCAAAATGGCATATTCGCACGTGTTCGAAAGGGGTCAATAGGCCTATTCAATCACACAGGGGGGATAAAACTATTTGTAACAGTTTACCAATCATGTATACTATATTTAATCACACGTGAAGATAACGTGATTTATAACAGCTTTCCAATCATGCAATCCGTCTTTAAATGTAAGACATAGCCCTTGCTGTCAATCTTTGTCCAAAATACCTTCGTTATATCGAACTCAGTTGCTTTTCCCGTTGCTTTATAATCTCCAGATATCTGTGACAGCAAGGTTTGACTGCAAACCGTCTGTCTCCCCCACTAAACCAATATCAGGTGAGTCCAAATGATTTCATGCGAGTCAAAAATGAGCCATATAGGTCTGAATCGAGTCCTTATCGTTTTTCGAATGGCAAAATCCCCACCCCTGGGGCAAAATGTATTTGAAACAATCCCCACCCAGGGGTACAAAACATGCACGATTGCTCCTATATGCGCTGACAATCTGATTTCTGTGTGTCAAAGCCCCAATATAGTTATACCCAAAATGTTACTTCACGAGTTGACAAGGAAAAACCGACTAAAAGTGTTGATAGCAATGGTAACAAACACCACATTATTTTTTTTTCCGCGTGAAAACTTAAGGTGCTTTTTTTAAAAAGTTGTCTGCAGACAACCTTTTATAGCATTCCATCATACACAAAAAATATACATGTATTTTTCGAGTTTTCTGAAGTATTACTGCATGTGGCTGAAATTTCTACACTGACAGTTTTCTCGGTATAGGCTTTTTATTACAAGTGAAAATAATGCCGTTTTTAACCAATCATGTACTCTGTCTAGTCCCTACGTATATGGGACAGCGCGGGGGAGGGGGTGGGGCGTAGGGGTAGGTTAGTGCAGTGGGGAAACTATTGATAGGTGCGTTATACTTGTACGTCGGCTGCTATAGGCTGTGACGCTGGCTTTTATTATGTAAAATATGACATATTTGTTAATGCTATCGTACAAAATTCCACACTCGTCAAAGGAATTCAAGCAAATCAGTTCAACAGCGGAAATGTCGGAATCACATTTCAACATTCCAAGATATAAACATACATGTAGGTATAAAATGTACTTTCGTTTTCTTTGATATTCGTATCAGCGTATGACATTCGCCAGTGCGTTCTATCCTGTACACAATGAGTACATTACACAATGGGGTCACAATAATACTTTTCCTTCCTAGTCTAGGCTCTAGGGCCAGGGGAGTTCGTGTCCATCTCAAATGTACGAAGTAACCCATGATTTTATTGTTGTACGTACCAAGACCTTTCAAAAAAGTTTGGGTGTCACGTCCAAATCTGTATACATTTGTCTGCAGACCCCCTCGAAGATTTCCGCTTTACCCCCCACGGAGAAAATCTCATTTTCTCAATAAATCGGCCAATACACAACCAATCTTGACAAACAAGGTATCTTTTGCCATGGTTTAAGAGTCAAGGATCATGATAGAATTGGTTAAGTTATGAATGGAGTCAATTATGATGTCATAAATATACAAATTAAGTTAATTGTCATTCAAATGCGTATATGTAGCACGATATGTGCCAATCCACAACCAGTTTTGACAAATATGACATCTTTTAAAATGTTTTTAGGTTCAAGAAGTATAATAAGGTTGGTTGTGTTACAAATGGAGTCTTTATGATGTCATAAATATGCAAATTAGATCCAAAATCGTCATTAAAATGACCCATTTACTCTAAGAATACATTTACAATTAACACCTCATCATTGAACATGCATACATTGATTAGAATGTTAAACAAAACTATGTTGACTGTCTATGTTGACTGCTAGAATCATAATTTGGATTATGAATAATGAGTACATGTCAGCTAGAGGGGGGTGGAGGTGTGGTTGTGTGATACACCCCTTCCCTCCCCCCCCCCCTCCCCCCCCCCCCCCCCCCCCCCCCCCCCTCCCCCTCCCCCCTCCCCCCGTTTCTGAATTAAAAATTGATTCGTTACCCCAGTGTGAACAAATTCCTTTAAAATCCCTTGGATGTTTGCGACACAACGTGGGAACAATTGAAGGGGAATAATAAAGGGGGTATTCTATAGTCTGTCACATATCGTGCTGCATACCGGTAAGCATTTTAATGACAATTCGCATTTAATTACCTAATTAGCATATTTATGACATCATAATGACTCCATTCATAACATAACCAATCCTATCATGATCCTTGACCATGAAAACATGGGAAAATATACCTGTTTGTCAAGATTGGTTGTGTATTGGCAAATTTATTGAGAAAATAAGATTTCCTCCGTGGAGGGTAAATGGAAAACTTCGTGGGGGGTCTGTAGAAAAATGTATACAGATTTGGGCGTGACACCCAAACTTTTTTGAAAGGTCTTGGTATGTACAACAATAAAATCATGGGTTACTTCGTACATTTGAGATGGACACGAACTCCCCCTGGAGCCAGGAGTATCCTATTTCCTTTTCCTACGCAGTGAACAAGTTGCGACCGGGGGATATCGACGTCATAGCTGCCCTAGGTGACTCCATCACTGTAAGTACGAGATTTCAGGGGAAAAAGTAATTCCATCCAGTCTGTTTTAGTCTATAGATAGATTAGAGGCCCTGTTACGTCATCAAGCATTGTATTTCAAGAAAGGTTGAATTTATTAATATTAAAGTCCGATACATAATTTTCAGTGACCAAAGATTTTTACTTTATGAGTTGACTTGAAAAACCTTATTGTATTTCCCTCGTAGGCCGGTAATGGAGCGGCTGCGTGGCTCTTACCCGGGTGTCTTACGGAGTATCGTGGCCTGTCCGCCCCGTAAGTAATATTCAGGGGCGTGGGCTGGTTTGGTCCTGGGCCTGGGGTGCTATTTTCATGAAACCGGAACTCCAACTCCTGACAAGCCGAAGTCGTCAAGTTGGGTGGTCGGTCCGAAGTCGCTCAGCAGAGAAGTTGGGGGGGTTTGCTGGTTCCCCTTTTTACCCACACCTCGAATCTTTTCTTCAATTTATCGCATATGTTTCAGGCCTTCGTGTTCGACAACAGCAGAGATCCGTCACTTGCAGGTATTATGACCCCCCAACCCAACCCCCACCCCAAAAAATAACAAAAACAAAAAACGGAACTCCATGATGCATACGCCCCTGATATACATGTACTATGTACGTATACCAATTACGGTGACTTCTGACTCCTGGCATTTTTTCAACGATGCGTTTTAAAACCGACACTTTGTTAAACCGAATCGTACACTTTTGACGTGTCTCTTTTACTATACAAATGAAAATAGAGGCACAATTTATACAATTTTTTTCCCTTTTTTTTTATTTACAGGATAGGTGGAGACAAAAATCTTCATCAAGTCATAACGATTCCGAGTATGTTTTCTTTTTATTATTTAAGAGGGTAACTGTCAGTGGTCAACGAGCATTAAGGGGCTTATTAAAGTTGCATTGCCCGTGTTTCGGTGAAAGGATTTAAAAAATTAATTTACACAAGCGAACGAATTTAGAAAGCTTACGTGTCTCTGTAACGAAAAATATCAAAAACTTAAAGTTCCGACGTCGGGAATTGGAGATACAAGCATTTTTCTTAAAACGTGCTTCACATGTTGTACATGTGCGCGTACGCTCATATGTACATAGTATGTGTACAATGTACACATGTACGCGCACATGTACATTTAGGTCATAACCCTGTCGATTAAATGACCTGCCAGCCTTTTAATAATTTCTTGTTTTTAGTCGACTGGCATTAATCCTTGACGGATTTTTGACCTATTTATCTTTAAAAAAAAAAAATTGACGCCCAAATCGGCCAAAACACGGGCAGTGCAACTTTAAGAGGTGTTCGAGTCGACCCACAATACATACATTAGCACCGTGTGCCCACTAAACGAATGTTTAGACCCATTTACCTTGGTAACCGACGTCAAACTTTAGTAGTCTATTGGCTGGCAATGAGTATAGCACACACAGACATTTCTTTCAAATGTTTGTTTTGCTTTTCCATGTAGTCCGTCTTTTGAAAGTAAATTATCTATAGGCATTTCATTTAGAAATACTTGAACAGACGCAAAAATTGCCCTGTCAAGTAGTACCGTCTGCTGTAGGGTATTCGAACCCGCAAGTCGGTACCTGTTTTTATTTTATTTTACGCAACAGATATTTTGAAGAATTACAACTCTGACATCTACGGGTTCTCTACCGGTACGGGATCGTCAACAAGCCGCAACGCGAAACTAAATGTTGCCGTGCCTGGAGCCAACGCCGAGTAAGTTTATACAAAAAAGTCATGTTCGCACATGCCAACATTATGAGAAACCACACATGTAATCGGACGTAATACATTCACGTTTATAGACCCTTTGCTTCGGCGGCCATGACAGGGGACGGGTTTTCATATTTAAATGACGTGACAATAAATCCTCAAAGTGCCTACTCGTGCATGACGCGCATAGTGACAATGTGACTGTCCTCTGTCATGGCCGCCCGTGCAATGGGTGTCTTGGTTTTACACACAGAGATATGCCAGGTCAGGCAAGGGAGCTAGTGAAGCTCATGCACAATGACGCCGATGTTGACTTTGACACCGATTGGAAGCTAGTCACCTTATTCATAGGGGGCAATGACCTGTGTCAACAGTGCAAAAATCCCAAGCGGTTCTCCCCGGAGAATTACGTCGCCTTCGTCGAGGAAGCTATCGTGATTCTATCAAAGGTGAGGTCTGGTGGACTATCGTGCGTTTTGGGGGTGTGGCACCTCAAACAAATTAAAAGGTTTTTTTGTTAATTGATATTTTTCTAGAAACATAAAAGTTTGCTTACAAATTGACCAAAAAATCGACCAAAGTTTAGTTATTAAAGGCACAGGCTCGTCAGCAATGCGCGCCCGCCAAATGTGTGCCACGCAATACGCAGCTCCATAGCAAAGGCATGGAGCTGCGTGTTTCGAGCACGAATTTTGCGGGCGCGCAATGCTGACGAGCCTGTGCCTTTAAACAATTACTACTCTCAATATTTCAAATTATTGACGGCCCGCCAATAATTCAACTCGACACGGCAAGGCGTACACTTGTCCAAGTCTGACCTCGCGTGTTTGGCCCGCAACGCGCAGCGCACATAACAGCGCGCCCTCCGGACCGGCGGCCTGTCTGATCTCTTTTCTTCTGTTTCTTTTGTCTCAGAACGTCTTCGGGGCGTTCGGGTTGGCGTAGTTTTTTCCTCGCCTTTCACATCTAGCGTCCCGGGTTCGAATCCGGGGAGTTTATATGTGGATTGGGTTTGCAGTCCCTACTTGACCGCATGGGTTTTCCCCGGGGGATTTTCTTGGGGTTTTCTTCCCACTTCTAAAACTGCAACTCCCTCTTCGTCATCTCAAGTTGATAATATATAGTTAAAAGCGCAAAACCGTATAGTTGATGGCATAAAGGGCCTTAGTTGCCAAATATGCCATAAATTAACATCAACAACAGAACGTCTTCCGAGAAAGAAGAAAAGAGATTTGACAGGCCACCAGTCCAGAGGGCACGCTGCACGCACCGCACCACAGATCAAACACGAAAAGTCAGACTTGGGCAAGTCTAGGCAAGGCGCAAAAAACGGTCGTATAAAAACGGCATTTTCACAGTGTTGCCGATGTCTAAAATATGAGGGTTTTTTCGTTAAAATAAAGTAAGTGCTTTAAAATTTCGTTCGGAGAAAAAAAAATCGAATTTACTGAGAACCATGGACAATATAACTTTAATGTTTGCTATATTGAATAATCAATATCCAGGTTTTGGATAACGAAATAATTATACCACGCTGTTATAAAAAAAACATCGATCGAGTGTGTTGTTTAATATTGACGAATTAAGATACATGTATTTGATGCTGCATGTGCATGCCTCTGTATTTTTTTTTCAGATTCCCCGTACTTTCGTTAACGTAATTGGCGTGTTGAATGTGTACCATATGAAAGAATCGAAGGGTTTGAAATGCGACATGATCCACTAGTAGGTATAATGATGAATATCGTGGATAATCCGGTAACTAGGGACGCCTTCTCGAGCCTACATCCGCCATAGGGAAATCCAGTGCACAAACTGTTATGTTGCTGAACCAAGTAGGTTTAAACCATCCGACAGCATGCGGTTGGGTTGTCGTAGTGGTTTCCCTCTCCCCGCTCACCCTCCCCCTCCCCCGCTTTTGACCTCTGGTTGTCCCGGGTTCGATTCCTGGCTGGGTGTGGGTTGGGTTTGCAGTCCCTACTCGACCGCCTGAGTTTCCCCCGGGAGATTTCCCCGGGGTTCTCTTTCTAAAACTACATCTCATTTATCGTCATCTTGAGTTAATAGGTTAAAGGCACAGGATCGTCAGCATCGCGCGCGCGCCTAATTCGTGCCACGAAATACGCAGCTCCATAGCAAAGGCATGGCGCTGCGTATTTCGTGGCGCGAGTGGTGCGCGCGCGCATTGCTGACGAGCCTGTGCCTTTAAGTTAAAGCGTGTATATAGTGGCATAAATGGCCTCACGTGCCGAAGACGTCATGAAATTAATACAACATCTTAAATTGCAACCAACAGCGAACGTTGTGGTCGAAGTGACGGCAAAACAGCAAAACACATGGCAGTTATATTGTTTATGTCCCCTAACGTGGCGCACTTTACTTTCCGTTCTCTCTTGGTGCAATAAGCAATCTGTTGCACTTGGGATTAAAAGGAAGTACAGTTCTCAAGTACCTTCATAAACTCCAAAACTAAAATACAGAAAAGAATAATTTATTTACTAGAAATTCACCAGAATGTGAAGGCATCGCCGTTCGCTTCAGGTTGACATGTCACCATGCACTGTATGTAATAGGCATTTCACGTGAATAAAATCGTGTCATCGGCGTTGTGTGCTGTATTTTTTTCTGCTAAACAGCTTTATGAAATTGGCCCAGATGATGAAACGTACAGACTTATAGTTCCGTGTTTTAGGTTTTGAGGTGGAGACACTTTCAGATTTTAATAATTTGTTGGTTTCGTGGTAAGTTTTAAATTTAAATGTTGAATAATTTGAAAATGTTACCTCCGTATATGCCTATATACATATGGGTGGGGTAGGATGGGCGTATGGTATGGTATGGTATGGTAAACTCGTAAAGTCTTGGGTCTTTGCAAATAACATCGGGCTTCGAAGCAATGACAATTTTCCATTATTTCCAGAATCTTCTCCAAGCGGTAATCACAAGCGGAATATACGACAGAGACGATTTTGCTGTCGTGTTCCAACCGTTCTTCCTGGACGCTGATCTACCACGCCATCCGGTAAATCAATATTCCGGCTTTGTATTTTAAAGGGCATTATATCACTTCCAGATAAAACGTTTTGACGAATTCCAAGAACAGCAGCATTACATAACTGAGGAATAATGTTAATAAACTCCCTTATAAAAAATTTCAGCCACATACTATAGATTTAGTAATTTTTCAGAAAACCTTAAAAATCCAATGCATTTTTTGTGTTGAATGAATGGTAACAAAATAAATCGTTTGCAAACGATGCACATGCTGTAATAAAAAGCACCTTCAGTTTGGCAATTTCTCCCACAAAGGTAGCGTTTTACACGGTGGTGTTTGTTACAATTACTATCGACACCTTTAGTCGGGCTTTTCTTGTCAACTCGTGAAATAAAATGTTGGTATGACTGCAAAGAATGTATTAGGGCTTTAAAGGGGAAAGGTGGATGGGGATGGAGTGTATTATTGAACCTGAAAGCAAATTTTCAAGTGGTGATGTGCATGCTGATTCGCCTATTTGGAGTATAGACTTGGAGGGATTCGGTAGGACACCCAAGGAAACACTATAGCGATTGAAGGTATATTATGACAGGATTGATGATTGAAAGATGAATTTAGAAACATGAGAAAATTGCAATGCCCCTGCAATTTTCTCATGTTTCTAAATTATTCAGTGTAGCCAATTGGTCGACATGAATTTGCCCCATGCACTGCATTGTTGGAAAAAGAGGACAAACACGAGATTGTTGTGGTGCTCGGGCGGGTTGCCTAGATAGCTCAGTTGGTAGAGCAATATTTGGCCATGTAAGCCTGGGACATGCATGGGGCCAATTTCAAAGAGGTGTTAATAAGCACAAATATTTGCTTAAGCACAAAAAACTCTTGCTTAGTAGGGAACGTTGCCAGTGAAATCCTCATGTGAGACCAGTACTGTATGACCAGTGTTAGAGGACTGTTTCTATTACTATGACAATCTTATGAATTTTTTGCTGGTAACCTAAATTTATCAAGCTTTTTCATGCTTAAGCAGCTCTATGAAATTGGCCCTTGGGTTCATCTTTCAACTATAGCGATTGATGATATATAGCGTTTAACTGCTATGTATCATGACCAAAAAAAGCGAAATTATCAGTAATCTCACACTTTGTATAAGGCAAGTTTTATTGGCAAAATTGTGATCTTTCATCATCGTATCTAAATTTGAACGAAATTTGGTAATCTTTTTATCAATTGAACATGTTTTCCCATTAAGTTTATGATTTTTTTCCTCGAATTTATCAGAAATGCATTCGATTTAGTTTGTGAAAGTACGTATTCAAGTGATTTTGATCAGCAGGACGCAATTTCTCTGGTTCTTATTCATCTGCACGTTATTTAAATTCGTTTAAAGAAATTCACATTTGTTCGCCGAGACATCCAGATAAGAACTTATTTGCGTCATTCAAATACAAAGCATTGAATCTACACTCAATGCTTAGCACAAGCTCGGGGCTTGGACGAAGTTGAATGATTTTCGCTGAGTGCGGTATTTTCCCGATTTGTGATTGATGATCTCAAACTGCATTAAAGTTTGCGCTAAAAAGCATGCATCTGAAACGAACTTGGGTATATTTTCTTAAAACTGTGTTTTTTTTTGTTTTCTTTTTTTAGCATGGTGGTCTTGATTACTCCTTCTTTGCTCCCGACTGCTCCCATTTCAGTAAAAAGGCCCACGGGGCGATGGCAATCGCTACTTGGAATAACATGGTCAGTATACATTCTACAACAATGGGCCTATATGTAGTGAGGTTCAAACCTTAAAGATAGTAGGCTATACATGATTGGTAAACTGTTATAAATAGTTTTATCCCCTGTGTGATTGAAGATAGGCCTATGCATGTATGATAACAACCAACCTGAGCAAAACCCCGCTCCGTATGCCTACGTATCCAAAACCACTTCGCCCTGAACACGAAGTGGTTTTGGGGCGAAGTAGCCTTTGGGCGATGTAGTGTTTGGCCGAAGTGATTTGGGGTGAAATGGCACTTGGGCGAAGTGATTTGGGGTCGAAATAGCACTTGGGCGAAATGGTTTTGGGGCGAATAAGCCAGTTGCGTGATAGATTTGCATAAATCCTAGAGTCCTGCCTCTGCGCTATGGCGCTCGCATAATAAGAGAGTACTGCACCAGACTACCAGGCCGTTGGCAACGGTTGCCAAGTGGCAAGGGGGTGCACGCTAGAACATGTTAGCCGGCGCGAAAGTCTGTACGGTACCTGGAATACCTCGCACAGTACTCTATGCATTTTGAAGCTGGACCATCCGAAATTACATGTTGAAATTGCATGTTAAAACATGTACTCGCCATGAAATTTCGTCAAAATAACGAGTTAGAACGTCTTGTTTGACTCGAAATAGACGTTAACTTTGAAAGCTGGATCGTTCCCAATCTGTGCATGATAAATTCAAAAAAAAGAGTAACGATTTCGGGTTATAAGACTGGTTTGAAGCTGCCGATTTAACGTCACGAACCCGAACGAAGGGAGACGTATACACTAGACACCAAACTTGACTTGAAATAGGGGAAATAAGATGACATGCAGATTGTAAATCTTGCCAATATGATAAAATTAATAGCGCCGTTGATCGTTTATCCATTTGACGGAACATCGTCAGAAATTGGCGAGTTTTACTGTTCCAAAACGCGCGTTCAACATAACAGCGAGCGACTCTCGTTTTGCGTACAAGACCGGCATACGATTTCAAATACACCTTCCGAATTTTTTGAAAAGAAAAGGTCATGCCTGTTTGTTTCCGCAAATGATCGACGTCTCGCAGCAACTTGGGTAAAATCAAAAGTAATTCAATTATGAATTAAAATGATTATCTAGCTACATACAAGTTACAACAGATTTTAGAAATACTTTGGCTGCAAAAACTTGACCGAGCGGTTGTTGTGTTATACGTTGTTGAGTTTGTCTATATCCGTGCGGAATACGGAATTCACCACTAAAAATTGAGATGGGAAAAAAGGGCAGGCTCTAATTTGTGGGCGACAAACAGCACCCGTAACACACTTCGATTAGAATAAAATTTTAAACAAAGACAAACAATTATATCTCCTAACAGTCCTCAGTTTCACAAATCTGTCTAGCAAACACGAACCGGGATACGATCGACCTTTTTATTTTGGTATATTTAGTAGGCATCGCATAATTTTCGCATTTCCATTTTTCCCGGTCCACACACGCAAAATTCATGTTTCCTATTAAACCAAATCACGTTTCCTAACCAAATTTAAACTTTATGGGGGCATAATATCATGTAATATTAGAAAGAATTAGTGGCGAGGGTGTACGGTATTTATATCTCCACTTAATTAAGTCGCGTACGTTGATGTATTTCTCGCGATTTTACTTGGGCTTCGGAATATGCCGGTCATGTACGCAAAACGAGAGTCGCTCGCTGTCGCGTTGAACGGCGATCTGAAACAGCAAAACTCGCCAATTTCTGACGAAGTTCCGTCGAATGGATATTAAACAATCAACGGCGATATTAATTTGTTATCATATTGTGGCAAGATTTACTAGCTGCATGTCATCTTATTTCCCCTATTTCAAGTCAAGTTTGCTGTAAAGTGTATACGTCTCCCTTCGTTCGGGTTCGACGTTCAATCGGCAACTTTGAACCGGTCTCATAACCCGAAATCGTTACTCTTTTCTTGAATTGATCATGCACAGATTGGGAACAATCCAGCTTTCAAAGTTAACGTTCATTTCGAGTCAAACAAGACGTTCTAACTCGTTATTTTGACGAAACTTCATGGCGAGTACATGTTTTAACATGCAATTTCAACATGTAATTTCGGATGGTCCAGCTTCAAAATGCATAGAGTACTGTGCGAGGTATTCCAGGTACCGTACAGACTTTCGCGCCGGCTAACATGTTCTAGCGTGCACCCCCTTGCCACTTGGCAACCGTTGCCAACGGCCTGGTAGTCTGGTGCAGTACTCTCTTATTATGCGAGCGCCATAGCGCAGAGGCAGGACTCTAGGATTTATGCAAATCTATCACGCAACTGGCTTATTGAGACGAAAAATAATTGCTTTACTAATTTCTCAAAGACTATAGCACTTCGGACAAAACCATTTCAGGATAAGTTTTCTACGGTCATCATGTTTATATTGTGTAAGTTAGGCGTAAATCTGTGAACATTTCTGATTTCGAGATACCACTCAAGTATACTGCCTTTAAAGTTGCGCATGGACGCTCTGTCAAGCTGCGTATATGGAAGACCAACATAAAAATGCAATGTGGATCGGGCCTCCTGAATCAGTCTATACACAGATTGCGAACACGTGCGAATATGCCATTTTGGGAGTCAAATAATGCTGAGTCATTGTGGAAGCAATGTGCGTGCGCGTTGTGTGTGTCTCTGGTGGGCGTAACGCGGTTTAGTTCACCAATGGGAGCCTCATCATAGCGCGTTACGCGCGCTATGGACACACGACGCGGCATTGTTTTACTCCCAAAATGACGTCATTGGCACGAGTACGAGTAATGTATACTCAATACACAGATTGCGAATGGCTGACTGGAAAAGTGCCAGTACGCAATCGTTCAAAATCTCGCTCTGAAAATAAGATCGGAACACAATCTGGCACCTTTCCAGTCAGCATTTTGAACACTATAAAACTACTATAGGAGGCTCGATTTAACCGTTCTAACGCCCGAATGTAGTCCATTTTAAGACGTAAATAGAACTTTTGTGTAGTAGGGCTACACACTGCTTGTGTTAAATTAGCAAACAATATTAAATTATGAAGAAGGAATTGTTTAAACAAAAATCTCACCAACACATTACTCGTACTTATATTCACGTAGATTCAGCCGGTGGGGTCCAAGGATCGATCCTGGAAGCCGGGAGAAAACATGCACTGCCCTTCAAAGGTAAGACTGGCCGGGTAGCCATGTATTCATGCTTGTTATTTTTTTGTCAAAATGGTACTTAAGACGAGGTTGCAACAGGGAAGAAATGCCTGTGCCTTGTTTTTGTTATTTTCTACCCAGCAAATTATGGTGTCGCATTAGTAATGCACACCGCCTTCCGTTTTAACATGCGACTTATTTTCCCAACTAAAGAGGTTCCGAATTCCGACTTGTACATATATTTTTATATTACAGGATTTCCCATACTTTTACACCAATAAGAACAGCAAGCCATCGTGGGTGGACAATGAGGAACTGAAACAAAACTACAAAAAAACAACCGAAAAATCAAGAAAACGGTCTGAACTCAACTAAGCGCAGAGACAAATCCCTTAACTCCTCCATAAAGAGCAACAGCTAATAGCCTATAAATACTATACTGAAGCAAAAACGCCACCTTTCGTGTGTTACCAATGCTGTATTGCAGAAAGCGCATTGAGAGATCCGTATAGCTGAAATGCGCTATATAAGAACTGGCAATTGTTATTAATTAATTATTATTAGTAATTATTATTATTGGGTGTACATTAAAACCAGTGAACTGTTTCTCTGCGCTTTAGCAAGGCCGGGCATTCAGATTACCAACGAATGTTCAGACCCAGTTACACTCAGTACTGGCGTCACACTTTAGTCTACGAGGCGGGCATTCAGGTGTGGCCATTCTTTTGTCGATGTCCAATGTTCGATTACAAACAAAACAGGAAGGTTGTAAATTCATACTTTAGCAGCAAACTGTGAACATAATGCATTTAACCTTTAAATCATACTCTTTATACTGTCTTATTATACATGTAGTTTAGGTCTATGGGGTGTTTCAAAATAACGTGAAATATCTGTGTCAACTAGAATTTTAAAATGTTAAAGGCTGCAGGATCGTCAGCAATGCGCGCGCGCCAAAATGCCTTTGCTATGGAGCTGCGTATTTCGTGGCACGATTTTTGCGCGCGAGCATTGCTGACGAGCCTGTGCCTTCAATGACTTTAAATATAACCACATCTGCAGTCTACAGATTTTAAACCAATTTACACCAAATCTTTTGAGAAGTTGCGATGTTTTAAGTATTATTCATTAGAGTCATTATTTATTCAGATAATGGATATCAAAGTGACAAATCAGCAAAATTGGTGTTATGCATGGGACATTCTCTGGTTGACGCAAAAAGTGTTACGCATGGGACACATAATACATTTATTTCCAAAACGAAATTTCTAGAATGGAATTTGTGGGTGCAGATAAGCTTGGCAAAGCCCATCATACAAGATATTGAAAAAAACTGGTGAAATATTAAACTGACAGTTATTGCTAAACAGCCTGTTAAAGGGCATGAACTTGACATTTCAATTTATTTTGAAACGCTCCATATACACAGATATGATTCGTCTATGTAGGATGTTATTTTTATCGTGTCTCAGATACATTTGCTTTTTTCCTTATATAAAGCTTTCTTCGTCTTAAAACATACTTTATTAGAGCAATAAGCAATGTACTACAATGCCAGCTTTTAATGACACACAATGTGCTGTAAAATGATGTTTGTTAATTGAGTTAATAAAATGCATGTAATCCATGGGCTTACTGTCGGTATAATGTGGCAAACAATAAGCAACTTCCATGCTATACAAATTTTAGATATTGTTATAAATTTGCATGCCATGTATAACACTTTTCTGTAAAGAAAAAGAACATGTATGCATTAACATGCCAGCAGCCGATTTCACGAAAAATTGCGTAGCTTGCGCAACTTTTGAAAATGGCATAAGCCCCATAGGCTTGCGTGTAATTATCACAAGAATGTTGCGCAGCTTGCGCAATAAAAAGTTGCGCAAGCGGGCTTACGCGGTGCGTAAGGATTCGTGAAATCGTCGGCAGGTGTATCTTAATTCATTGAATAAAATTAATGTGTATTTGTAAAATATCATTGGTTGAATCAGTTACGACTCCATGCAAAAATGTTATGGTTGCCGAAATGGGCATCAAATGGGCCCTAAAGTTCCAGCACCCGATTTCATGAAACAGTGGGTAACGTGCACCGTTTAGGGCGCAGCGACCTTTTTGTTCAGTACCATTTTGGCGCCACGTCAAAATAAGCATGCATTTTCACCAAACGATTTGGGGTCCACTTTAACAATTCTTAAAATTCCATTGATTACTTGTTGGAAAAGTTAATTGAACGTTAACTTTGAATTCTGATGATGATGGAACAGAAGCCCCACTCAAGCTCAGCTGCAGATATCCATTTACCATCACCAGCATCGACGTCATTGATCGTCATCAAATATGGCTAATTTCTGGGAACACGTTATAAGTATTGAAACAATTGATTATTTTATAAAGTCAAATTTGCACTAACCAAAGAAAATTTACATCCTACAAATGTGTTTTCTTATTTATTTAATAAGCACTTATGCAAGGTCTAACGCTATGCAAGGTCCAACGCTATTTGAGAGCTGATGGCTCATTCCATAAAAAGACATCTTGAGTAAAACAAATAACTGCTAAAATAATATTTTCATGGTCAATAGGCCTACACATGCATGGTCATAAGGACACATCTGTGGCGGCTATAGATACAAAAGAAAGCGCCCAAACCCGTTCGATGTTGCGTCATGTCGGATTTACTCAACGGTTGTAGAACATTCTCAACTTTGAAGTCATGTAATCAGCGCACCTAAATTACCAACACCTGGTGCTTTTGCGTACGGAGCCTGGGCAGGGACGGGGTAAGAAAACAAAAATGTATCTCGTTCCCACGACTTATATCGTGGCCACAACTTATTATCTCGTGGGAACGAGATATTATGTCGTGGCCACTACTTATTTTCTCGGGGAACGAGGTAACTATCTCGTGTGAACGAGATATTATGTCGTGGCATGACTTATTTTCTCGTGCGAACGAGATATTATCTCGTGGCCACGACGTATTATCTCGTTGGAACAATATAATTATCTCGTGGCTACGAGATAATAAGTCGTGGGAACGAGATAAAAAAAAATTCTCACCCCGTCCCTTCCCGGGCTCCGTATCTGCACGTAGGGACTATAGGAGTACTCAAAAATTAATTTTCTAGCTACTTTTTTTGGAGCACTGCTGGTCGGGTAGCCTTCAAGTCTATCGTGAGCTGGCAAAATATTAGCGACCTCTCGCGATAAACTGCAGTCTGCAACTATAGGCTGGTTACCTGAATACCTTGGTCTGAAATCCAGACTTACACGCGCGAGGCTAAATTATAACCTTATTCTTTCTGTGGACTAAATTACCTCATTAAGTCACATCCATATTCCAATTTGTACCCCATCAGCTCAAGTGGCGATGTCCGGATATTGAATGACAAACGAACTGATGAGATTCTCGTCTGCTCATCAGTCTGCGAGCTTGAATTCATTTTTCTGGCCCTCGGACGTGGACTACCTCATTACCACATCAAATTTGTCGGGATGTTGAATGACAAACAAACTGATAGATTCTCTTCAGTTCGACCTTCTCTCTGCGAGCTTTAATTAATCGGGACTTTTTACGAAATGAAATATTCTTCATCCTATACATAGCGCCCTCTTGTTTTCCTTTTCATAAATATGGGTTTCCCACACATTTTAAAACTGTTTTCATTGAAATTCATTACCGGTTAACTTAAATTTCATCTCAAAAAATGCCCGACTGCATTTCCCATGTTCAGATTAGTAATTGTTCGTATTATTAATATTCCCCCCCCCCCGCCCCCCGCCCCCCACACTTTTTCGTGCCTTTGCATCCTTTTTTGAAAAAGACTATTTGATTTCGTCATTGATTAGACAAATACTGAAATTGGTTCACCATGCACTGATCATTTGGAAAGACCAATGACCAAATCAATAGACTGCCGAAGTGAATACGTCACCTTTTGTTGGTTGCATATCAATTGGCTCTAAACTAAAAATCACTGAACCGTGTCCCCGTGCTTTGCAATGGTACTTTTTCCGACGGCCATGATAGTTTAGAGCCAATTGCCATGGCAACCCACGTCACACTTCGGCTGTCTATGAGCATTTGCGCGTTTCAATCGTCTTGGAACGAATAACCGGTTATGAATTTGAATGGGAAAAGTTTTAAAATGTGCGGGAAACCTACAGCTAATATAGATTTTCTCGCTCAGTTGAGACACGTTTGCTAGTACAGTTGATGAACTATTTTAGTGTCTAAATTTTATTTAAACGTGGCAATTTTTACATTTGGCGCGAAATTATTACCTGTACTACGCACTGTACTGTGTATACAGGGTGCGGTACAGTGGACATGCTAGGCGTTCGCGTACGTGTGGTAATGACTACTCGTAACAAGAATTCAGCGTTAGTATAGACAAGTAATCGATACTAATGCAAACCACGCGCCTCCGTATTCGCTCGTGTGTTTTTAAATTCAAATTATAGTCAAATATTTTTATTGCCCGAATAAGTTTTTAATGTCTATTTTGTTCAAGAATCTGGCTTTATTCGACATATATTGGTACGTCAGGGAAAATGATAGTTTTTGATGAAAAAAAACATATATTTTGTGCGTTTTGAAAATCCACAAGATGACCTAAAATTGCAATTTAGTCCAAAATATGTGAAAAACTTTCGCCAATAAAGCCCTCAAATAATGTCTGTAACCATGTCACGTACAGTTCCCCAAACGAGATTTTCACCCCAAAAAAGCCTTATCTGGGACCAAAATGTTTATTTGAATTATTGGTCCAGTTTTATTTTTCGAACCGCTAGCGTCGTCTGCTAGCGACAAAACGGACTGCCGTCTGCAAATAGTCAGACCCTTTTCTTCTGGGAACCAGACCGGTTCTATGCCCGTTATCTCGGTACGACAACTGGGCAGGCGTTGCCGGGGACGGGGAATTGCTTTGGCCACGGGGGATTTGCTTTGGCCGTGGAGAATTTGTTTTTGCCGTGGAGAATTTGTTTGCCGTGACAGTTGTGGGCCACCGTAGATTGCAGACATGGCATGAAATGGTAAATTGCCGCAAGTCTGGCTCCCGGACCCAAAAATTCGATCACTAGACTGATTCAGCGTTGTATGTGGAATATGTGGAGCGGGAACCAGTCTAAATTGCCTCATGGAACGTAGAAATTGGTAAATGGAAGGGTGACATTGGCGAATGAAATGATGAGATTGATAAAGTCGGCGTTTTGGATACCGAAGATAGCAACGGCGTTCCATAGTATACACTGCGTAAACCAGCGGGTGCTATGGCAGACCTCCCGTAAAAGTCCGGGGAAGATTGCAGGGCCGGCCTGGAGATATAGATCCACGGGTCGTTTATGAATATCAACTGCGGGCGCTATAGAGTCATCTGCGGGGTGGTTTACGGGTCCGATGCATCGATATACACTTTGCATTAGCAGTTGGCTATACGAGAATTGAAGCTACGCGCCGGCCGCCATTGCACCCCACGAACAATGCTTGACCTAGACTGCTCCCCGGTCCATGCGATCGCTTGCATTCCACACATGTAGATCATGAACCAGTCTAGGCAAGGCATTGTATTTGGTGGGGTACAATGGCGGACGGTGGCTTCAATTTATACGTCGTTGCTTCATCCAGTGTATATGTATCGATGGTCCGATGCCGCTACTAGTACTGGGTTTTATTAATAAGGCCCAGGGGCAGAACCCTAAGTAAGTGCGTGGATATTGATGACTTCACTAATAAAATAATTAGCGTTGGTAACAACGCCATTCGAGTCATAATTGCTCCCTATATACAAAATATTAAAAAAATAATAACAACATACACGCCTATACATGATATAATGAGAGAATATAATGAGGATGTAGTGCGTTTCACGTCTTTGAAGTGATTGGAAGTTGAACCAGCAGCGTAGCTATAGTTCTCTCCATAGACGATTCAGTGTGGTTTCTGTTGAGACTTTGAATTATGCATATAATTTTGGTGAGCTTTCGCCCGCGGGTCCATCTATTCAAACCGCGGACGTTTTCTCTGGTTTAACAAAGGGAATGATCGTCCGCGATTGCCATGCAAGCGAACGTCCGCGATTCCAATCGTGTACAAAACAAACGAGAGGAGTAGGTAAACTAAACTATGTCTAAACAAAAGAAGAACAATGGGACGTCCGCGGTGGGAGGTGAATTCACACCTGGGCCAACTCAGAAAAATTGTATTATAACTTTAATACCCATAAAGGGGGAAAAGCCTCGGTTTTTGAAAAAAATCGGCGCCCCATCACTTTTAATTATTAAAAACGTCATATAAAATTGCATCTGCGTGGTAAAATCTTGTCCGTCTTATATCATTCACGATGAATAAACCACCATAAAACACTACTTTTTCGCAAATATATCGCAAATATTTGCGAAATAATTTGCGGTATCGATTTGCGATAGGCTTACTCCACGATAAGCAAGGGAATGCCCATGCACTGCTTTCTATAAAATGTACTCGCTTTGTTACCAAACCAACCGGTCATTATTTTCTTTTTACATAAAGGAAAATCTTGTTAAATTAGCATTTGCTGAACTTTATCGGGTCTATGAAAAAAAGTTTACGTGCTGTGCCGTAAACTTTTTGGCTCGAAATAGACCTATACATGATTCTGAAAGTCTTTCCGAAATAGACTGAAGAGAACCTAAAACAAACCCACAAAATTTGGCCGTTTTTGAGAATTTTTCAAACAATCAAGGTCACGTGATTTATCGGAACCAGATTTCTGGTTCGGATAAATCACGTGTTCTTGGATTAGTTTTATTTCCAGCCGTATGGCCGTGTAATAGTTTATTCCTAGAGTTTATTACTGTAATACAGTATCAAATTCAGGTCTGATTTTCCCCCAAAAATATTAATGAGTATTTGACAAAAGAGACTATTTATTCAAGTTATGCAACAACGTTAAACATAACTCTGAAAAATCGAACACAAAGTCCGAGGAACCGAAGCGAGTTCCACCGTGGACAGTCTACCGGACAAGGTGACATGATTTAGCCACACGGCGCGCACACACCCACACGTTGGGACGGTCAGCGGCCGCTTACCGTATACCGGTACAGTGCCGTGGAACTGCAATTGTACGTTCGTGAAGACAAACCTGTAAGCTCACCTGTACAGAAAACGGAAAAACCCAGTCGGTGGTCCAGGCTGTCCAGTGAAATCTTCAGCGCAAAATGAGAGATATCAAAGCAAAAAGCTACCAAGTGAAGAGGGAATCGGCTACCAAGTGAAGAGTCTCGCGTGATAGTGAACGGCTGGTAAAGCGTATAACTCGACTATTGACCGTTTTTATTAACTTTAAGCTTTTGTGGTTAATTACAGGATATGTTGATGATCTCAGGTTTACAAGGACCATCAAAATATTATTGTCAAGGATGCTGCATCACTAAATTATGTAAACAGTGGGCCGGTATTACCTTTAATGCAAATAACAAAGAATAGAAACGAAGTGAATCAAACTGTTTCTGTCATCCTATACGAAGAAACGTACTTCCTTCGAAACACTATATCGTGTTTTTGTCAAATCACTACACAGGGGTAACTTGAAACAAATCCCACCACACGAGATCGGGAATGTAGCCTGGGGTACGTGTAGTATCAAATGAAGGCTTGATTCAACTTTCATAATACAAAAATAGGCGACACACACGTACGTCTATGGACAAACGACTAATGACCCATGACGTCACAATTAATGCTCATGGGCTAATTACAACTACGAATTGCCTATAGAAGGGCCCGCTTTATTGTTAGTCGGTGTATTTTCAAGCCGCGGCCAAATCTCTGCATTTTTATTAATTTTTTTATTTTTTATCAACACTTTCATGGTCAGATTTTTCTGGTCAATATTTAAAAAAAATTGGGGTCACTGCAAATCATGTAATGGGCTTTAAAGATATGATTAGTAAACTGTTAAAAACGGCGTTATCTCCACTCGTAATCAAAAGCCTATACAGTCGAGAAAACTGCCTTGTAGAAATTTCAGCCACAGAGATGCAGTAATACTTCAGAAAACCTTTAAAAAATCCCTGCATGGTTTTTCGGTTGAATGAATGGTAAAAATCGTTAAAAAAACATCTGCAGTTGGCAATTTGTCCCACAATTTATTTTACATGTTTCATGGAAAAAGTTATGTGATGTTTGTTACCATTGATATCAACACTTTTTTCTTGTGAACTATTGAAGTAAAATTTGGGGTTACTGCATGCAAATGATGTAATGGCTTTAATATTGCTTCGTCGTGTTCAGGGTTCGTGGCTTCGGGTCCGTGCATGCGCAACTTTCTCAGCCGTCGGTGATCGACTGAGTCGATGAGTATACGTTTGTTTCTATGCGCAGCATGGACAGTGTCCTACGGGAAACAATCATACCGGCGCTTACTGTCAGATGCCCGTTCCTTGTATAAAGGTCCGCGTCCGCGGTCGGCCCGAAGAGTTTCCAGAACACACGATGCTCATTAATTCTTCCATCATTCACGCAGTCAATTAATAGCCGCGCCTGCTGTTCTTCTTCCAAAAATTCGAAACGTAGTTATACTGACGCACTTTGGGCAAAGCCGGATAAAAATCCCCAAACAATTAATTCGCCGACAGTTCATTTACGAGGTGGACAGATTTGGGCCAGACAGCTTTGTTATACGACGTACACTGGTTGTCCTGAGTTAGTACACAGTAACAGCTCGAAAGAATGGCTAACCTGACCACATTTGCTAGCGACATCGCCCAAAACGAATGTGTCCCAACTAACGGATCGTGGGATACCAACCAGACACGTGACGGACAGGCAGCGGTCAGCACTGACACCACTGCGCGGTGGTTTTACCTGATAATCATCGTCATCGGACTGCTGGCTAATTCGGCTTTCCTGGTCGTCGTTGCCCGCCACCGGTCTATGCGTACCATTACAAACATTTATTTAGCAAATTTAGCCGTTGCCGATATTTCGTTCTTGGCTCTTAACTGTATAAGGTTGTTCGTCCTGCCGATCATACCTCTTATCACTGCTATACAATGCTGCTACCAAGTACTCCACGCGATCCTATACTATTCAAGCATGTTGCTTCTCACTTTGGTGGCGTTTGAGCGATTCCAAGCAGTCTGCAAGCCGCTCAAGCACATTACCATGGCCAACAAACAACGCGCCATTAAGCAAGTTGCCGCCGTCTGGACCTGCAGCATTGTTTTCAGTGTAGCGATTAACATAGAGAGATTCCTGGCGGGAAACTGTGCGTCCGTGAGCAGAAGTCCGCAAAACCTGGCGTCATACGGCGGTTGCGGTAACTCTATGCAAAACATGGCCAGTGCCCAAAAGTTCGCTCCGTCACAGAGTGACATGTTCAAATTCATACCTTTCGCACTGACACTGTCTCTGAACTGCTGGCTTTACGTCGGGATCATCCGCAGTCTCAGAAACCGAACCCGTACATTTACTGCGAGATCACCAACTTGGGTCAAGAACGCTCACAGGTCACTCATCCGCACCACCAGAATGGTTGCCGTCAACACCTTTGCCTTCTTTCTCTGCAATGTCGGTTTTCCCGTACTGCTGGTCCGGTTTTTTAATACCGGCATCCGTGGCTACCAAGGCGGGATTGTGAGCGTTGTATTCGCCACATTGATACTCCTCAATTCGTGCGTCAATCCCTTCATCTACAACTTGACCAATGTAAAATACAGAAAGGCATTTCTTGACGTTTTCTTGCCATTTCGCCGCTCGCCACCGTCTCGCCCAGCAGCAACCAATAATCCTGTTGTAGCTCACATTCATCAGTCCACTCAGAATACGCCGGAGACCGCACAGTGACTTTAAAAATGATATAAAATGCACGCAAACCGTGGCAATCCGTGTGCCTTGTGAAAGGTACATTTTGCCCTGTATTATTCTTTGCACATTAAATTTATTTCTTGAATATTTAGCTAGGCCCTATATATATGTTTGTTGGACAATATTTATACATTTAGAATAAATGTCAATCCATTTCTCCATCAAATACCTTTTCAGCTTGCATCAATTTTCGGAGCGATTTGTGCCGCCCCAAATTGCCCGTAACAAACTTGGAATCGAGCACATAAACAGTATACTATTTCGAACTCAGCCCTGATTAAGTAAGGCGCGGATAATAAAACAGCTGTTTAAGATAATTTGTAATTAGCACTTAAAGAAGTTGCTTAGTAATACGCGTACAAGTCAGTTTTACCCGCGTCTAATCTTTAGACGCGCACAAAGATAAACACCCGTTAGACGCCTTTCGTATAGTTATGGCCCATGTTCTTCAAGCATCATTGATGGAAGTGTAATTCCTAAAAAAAAACTGATTGTAATGCCATTCGTAATATGCGCGGTACATCCAAAAATATATCTGTTTCGGACTTACTCAATGAGTACGTCCGAAACCGAGGGTTTTGGGGACTCTACACACTTACTGAGAATGGCATTGCAATCACCTTTTTAGGAAGTACACTTCCATCAAAGATGCTTGAAAAACATGTCTTTAAAATCAAACAACTTGAATACGTGAAGCGTTACAAGCCCTCAAAGTCTCTGAAGTGTAAATTTGAACATGACTACATGTACAAGTCGTCTAAATAAAATACTGTCGTAATTTTTTTGGGGTTACTTAGGACTATAAAGATACGTGAATACGCCTGGAGGTATGAGTAACGTGCAAATTTTATTTTTCTTTGATGAGCCTAGCATGACTCGCAAAAAAAGTGTATGACCAGATGACTTTATACACGCCACGCCGCCACGCCACCCCCCCCCCCCCCCCCCCCTCAGATTGTGTGAGGAATCACTTAGCCTAGAGATGTTTGAGCCTGTCTCATGTTTTGCACAGTATGCACACAAGGTCTGAATTAGCCATGATCAACTTCCCAATTCTTTCCGAAATTTGTTAACATTTCCACGCTTTTTCGAAATAATTTTTTTTAAATGTCCTTCGAAGATCTGTCTTCGTCTCTCCTAACTTTGATGAACCCCTGCTTCTGTCGGTCATTGTCACTCAGAAATCTATAGAAGCAAATCTAAAAAGGTCCAACGACGAACGTTTTACGCTGTCAACTGCCGGCGGCCCCTAACCACCGTCATATCCGCCATGTTTGTCTGGCATATCCGAAAATAAATAATCCGCACCGCCCACATAGACTTGTTCTAGTCTCACGTGTCATAATCAGCAGCGCAACATTTGCACGCACAACAGGTTTTCATAGAGTCCGTATATATACGTATATAAGCCCAACAGTCGTACACTGAGGTAAAGTTTAACACGCAGGCAAAGTCGCAGTGCGCATGCGCTAAGGCTCAAATTCGGTCCAAATTTCAAAACGCGGTGAAGCTGACGACACTGCCCCTTTAAGATCCTTATTTGAATAAAAGATATATGAAAATTAAATTTGTCACAGCGCACATTGCTTTATAATTGTAATGCTACGTTGGTGAATTACAAAGTATCAATAGTTCGTTTTATGTGTTATATTGACGTATTATGAATGTATTTGTACTATGCCTACGATCATTATCATTGCAGTCCTAGAATCGAAAATGTTATATGTATACAAGCCTTCTAAAATACACCTGGAGATGATCATTATAGCAATGTAAAATGCCACATTTGTTCTCTTCCCGAAGAGCTTAGCACATTATATGGCACCCATAGTGTTGACCGGATCACTTTTTTGCCTACCCCCCACCCCACTTTTGTTTTAGATTATGATGAACGTAGTACTACGCAATCCAATCAAAATCCGGAATAGCCCTATACTAAATGTAATTGAATTTTCCCTTTTTGATTGTTTGAGTTTTTTTCTTCTTTTTTTAAAAGGCCTATATTGTATTATTTGCAATGACCAAATTTTGTTTTTCATGAGTTGACAAGTAAAACCTTACTCAAAGTGTTGATAGCAATGGTAACAAACACCATTTGATTTCCGTTAAAAATGGTATTTCATTTTGGAAATTGACAACCGAAGGTGGGTTTCTAAAAAAGTCCCGTGCGCGTTTTAATTCAGAGCGCGCGCATAGATCAGAAACGGGTGGAAACGACCCGTCCGCTCAGATGCGGACTGACCGCGCACTGTTGAACTTGTTTCCGCATGTAGGTCGCCGAGCGAGTATGAATTGGGCTTTAATCTCTCAAAAAATACCCCCACCGCTCCTTCAACGCTGCCTCTCCATCCGAAATCATCGGGGAACAATCGGCATATGCCCTATGGGTATTTCCATAAAAACAGGTCTGGAGCCAAAGTGTGACATTTTAATGCATTTGTAAAAATTGCTTTTTCATGTTTACAAAATTGTTTAAAGAAATTTCTGTGCAATTTCTAATAATGTTAAATAATGTGTTAACAATATTTAAGAAAATTGTTTCTTGCAATTACATTTCAAGTCTTTTTGGCCAGTTTCGTTCTGGAAAAGGTATTTGCTGATTTTGCCCAGCTGTCGAACCTGGACTTTATCGATTCAAATTACATTATGAAACATTTCAAAATGCCACACTGCATTTACAAGATCGCACTATAGTTTATTAAATCGTTCTCATTATGTTTTGGGTATAGTATCAACAGATAAAGGTGATGTTCGATTCATTAGCTCATATTATTTATATGCCGAGGGTAATTCTAAAGTCCGGTAATTATAAAAAATCAACTCCAGAAGTGTCACGACGTAAAGGGGGCAGTGTCCCGTTTTTACGGAATTACCCATTATGGCAATCCATGATTGTACAAATTCCCCAGTTCTTTCATTAATTGCTCAATCTCATGTGACGAAAATGCTTTTTTTCTTGACAAAAACCATTTTATATGGCACCAGTGAACCTCTGCTGTCAGTTTATTGCAGAGTTGGCATAGGCCATACGTGTCACGTCGTGTCGGGGTCACGCGCAAAGCGCAAAAAGATAAACTTGGTTTATCTCGAACGGAACAGGAACGGATTGAGCGCGCGTACAGTAGAAACGGGTGGAAACGACCCGTGCGCTCAGATGCGGACTGACCGCGCACTGTTGAACTTGTTTGACCCTACGGACAAAATTTCCGTTCCGCATGTAGGTCGCCTAGCGAGTATGAATTGGACTTTAAGGCGGATTCACATGCACTATCGCGGAAAAATCACACTGTTCCATTAGTTTGTACACAAACTGGTTTGCCGTTTGTGCGCGGCCTATCGCGACGCGCAAAACGTTTTGAGCTGGGTCAAAGTTCAAATTTGTTGAACTTTGACCGCGGTGCGCTGACCTTTCCAACGCGCAGCCAATGAGGTATCAGAGAAGCCCCAAGCTACCAGGGTGGAATTTTCTATTTTGGAATAATCGGCGATTGTGAGCTCATGCAATGCGGTGAGCGCAGCGCGATAGTGTGATTTTTCCGCGATAAGGGGCGTTCACACTATCGCGGAAAAATCACACTGTTCCATTGGTTTGTACACAAACTGGTTTGCCGCTTGTGCGCGGCCTATCGCGACGCGCAAAACGTTTTGAGCTGGGTCAAAGTTCAAATCTGTTGAACTTTGACCGAGGTACGCTGACCTTTCCAACGCGCAGCCAATGAGGTATCAGAGAAGCCCCAAGGTACCAGAGTGGAATTTTCTATTTTGGAATAATCGGCCATTGGGAGCTTATGCAATGCGGTAAGCGCAGCGCAAAAGTGTGATTTTTCCGCGATAGTGTGAACGCACCTATAGTGTGAATCCGCCTTAAGCTAGGTTCATACTTCTCCGCCGAACTCACTCGCCGCATACTCGCCGCACTTTCGCCGAGTGTAGTCACTGCATACAGAGTTAATACTGACCGCGCACTGTTGAACTTGTTTGACCCTACTCGGCGGACAACATTTCCGTTCCGCACGTAGGTCGCCGAGCGAGTATGAATTGGGCTTTAAGCCCAATTCATACTCGCTCGGCGACCTACGTGCGGAACGGACATTTTGCCCGCCGCAGTTGCGGCGAGTAGGGTCAAACAAGTTCAACAGTGCGCGGTCAGTCCGCATCTGAGCGCACGGGTCGTTTCCACCCGTTTCTACTGTGCGCGCGCTCAATCCGTTCCTGTTCCGTTCGAGATAAACCAAGTTTATCTTTTTGCGCTTTGCGCGTGACCCCGACACGTCGTGACACGTATAGGCCTATGCCAACTCCGCAATAAACTGGCAGCAGAGGTTCACGTGTATATACTGGTGCCATATAAAATGTTTTTTTGTCAAGAAAAATAGCATTTTCGTCACATGAGAATGAGCAATTAATTAAAGTACTGGGGAATTACCCGAGTTTGTACAATCATGGATTGCCATAATGGGTAATTCCATAAAAACAGGGCACTGTCCCCTTTACGTCGTGACACTTCTGGAGTTGATTTTTTATAATAACCGGACTTCAGAATTACCCTCGGCATATAAATAATATGAGCTCATGAATCGAACATCACCTTTATTAACGAGAACGATTTAATAAACAAGTGCGATCTTGTAAATGCAAGTGTGGCATTTTGAAATATTTCGCTCTTAATGTAGATTGAATCGATAAAGTCCGGGTTCGACAGCTGGGTAAAATCAGCAAATACCTTTTTCAGAAAGAAACTGGTCAAAAAGACTTGGTCAAAAAGAAACAGTTTTCTTGAATATTTTTAAGACATTATTTTACATTAGAAATTGCACAGAAATTTCTTTAAACAATTTTGTAAACATGAAAAAGCCATTTTTACAAATGCATTCAAATGTCACACTTTGACTCCAGACCTGTTTTTATGGAAATACCCATATGCCGCTTGTTCCCCGATGATTTCGAATGGAGAGGGAACGTTAAAAGAGCGGTGTGGGTATTTTTGAGAGATTAATACACGAAAGCTAACTGTTGTTGAGTACGGGGCCGGGTCGGCACAACACGACCACCGAGTATGAATTAAAATGCGCACTCAAAGTGCGCCGTGTGCCCGATTTTTACCTCGGCGACTTATTAGCGCAAAGCGGACTTGTATGAACGCGTGAAAACTCCGCGGCGACTACACTCGGCGAGTATGCGGCGAGTGAGTTCGGCGGAGAAGTATGAACCTAGCTTTACCTGGGCTGCGTTCGACTTACGCAACCGATGCCAACATTCGCCACTGGCTACTATAGTGCTTTTGTGCACGCTTCTATGGAACTCCGGGTACCAGTTGTTGGCGAACCTTGCAAATGTTCACGTATTTTGAACTCAGCCCTGATTAAGTAAGGCGCGGATAATAAAACAGCTGTTTAAGATAATTTGTAATTAGCACTTAAAGAAGTTGCTTAGTAATACAAAGATAAACACCCGTTAGACGCATTTAGTATAGTTATGGCCCATGTTCTTCAAGCATCATTGAATATTGATGGAAGTGTAATTCCTGAAAAAACTGATTGTAATGCCATTCGTAATATGCGCAGTACATCCAAAAATATATCGCTTTCGGACTTACTCAATGAGTACGTCTGAAACCGAGGGTTTTGGGGACCCTACACACTTACTGAGAATGGCATTGCAATCACTTTTTTAGGAAGTACACTTCCATCAAAGATGCTTGAAAAACATGTCTTTAAAATCAAACAACTTGAATACGTGAAGCGTTACAAGCCCTCAAAGTCTCCGAGTGTAAATTTGAATTTCCGGAATTGCCCACATGTACATGACTACATGTACAAGTCGTCTAAATAAAATACTGTCGTCATTTTTTGGGGGTTAGGACTATAAAGATACGTGAATACGCCTGGAGGTTATGAGTAACGTGCAAATTTTATTTTCTTTGATGAGCCTAGCATGACTCGCAAAAAAAGTGTATGACCAGATGACTTTTTACACGCCACGCCACCACGCCACCACCCCCACAACCCCCGCCCCTCCCCCCTCCCCCACCCCCACCACTGTACTTACAATGTAACTCATGGGTGGTGAATACCATGTCACGAGTGAAAAACAAAAAAAAAACATTCGAAATGTGTGGTGGGAGCAGGCAAACTGGTCCTTTTCCATTTTTTTTACACCAAGTTTGAGCGATAGTATATGCATGCCCAATATGATGCAAACAATTTTAGCAGCCAATTTTCTGCTAAGAAAGGCCTATGTCTATTTTAAGAGATCATACCTGTAAGCAGTGCAAAATGTTTATTAACTTCCCAAGTTCAGAGTTAAATTTTGCTTAAGATATAGTGTATAGTGACACGACAATGGTCATTTCTAAGCACTCACATGCACGGCTTGTTGCAGCCATAAAATATTGGTAGCAGTTATGTTATCAAAACCTTTCTGATACATGAAGCTGGCCTTTTCAGTTAAATTTTAAGCAGAGCCTTGAATTTGGTTCCAGTTTAAAATCAAATTTTGAGATATCAAAATTCCTTTAAATTTTAGCAGTTTTTAAGTCCACCATGTAATTATTTAAATTTAATGTGTATATATTCAGTATTGCATCGAGTGTTGTTTTGAGTTTAAAATTGACAGCAATTTTAAGTAAACGTTTCACCATAGATGTGCTACTGATGAATTTGTGCTTGTCCCATTACACGTATTTGAAGTGAGTCTAGTTAAAGGAACACACCTTCTTTGTTGGGCTATTTTGGGCTCGAAATAGACCCATACATTATTCTGAAGCGCTTTCGAGAGTAAATCAGATATATCCTAAAAAGACGCCGTCAAATTTGGCCGTTTTTGAGCACTTTTCGGAACCAAATTCTGGTTCCGAAAAGTCACGTGGTATTGTGAGTTAGTTGTATTTCCAGCCGTATAAAAGTTTGTTACTGCACAACTGCACCAAATTCAACTCTGATTTTCCCCCAATATTTATAAGTAATTAACAAAAGAGAGACTATTTATACAGGTACGAAACAGAGTTAAACATAAGTATGAAAATTTGAACATAACTGTTTGTTTCGAGAGTCCGGAAAATGGGAGCGAGCGCGTGCTACGACAGGCTACCGTGGAGTGTATGATATTTCCCCCCGTGCAGCACGGCAAATAGCCTGAGTGAACACACGACCGTGTGTGTTGCTTCGTGTATACGTTCGTGAAGAAAAAAACATGATGCCAACTCCTCAAAAGAAAACGGAAATTCCTATTCGGTCGTCCGGGCTGTCCTGTGAAATCGTGAGCAGAAAATTTGAGATATCATGAGCAGGAGAAGAGCGAATCGTGTGTGACAAAGTCGTGAGGCTCGCGCATAGTTGCAACGGCTGGTAAAGCGTATAACCCGTCTTTTGACCGTTTTTGTTAATTTTGCACATCTTTAGTAAATTACGGGATATTTTGATGATCTTTTTTCACGACCATCAAAAAAGTATTGTCAATGCTCTTACATCACTAAATCATGTAAACAGTAGGCAGGTGTGTACCTTTAATACCTATTGTAGCGTCGTTCTGCATTTGTTGCTGGCTCAAGCACAGGAGTCATCAGCCACGGTTGCAAAAGGTAACCGGAATCTCCGAAAGAGACTCCGCGAAAAAAGTTAAAGCATATTTGTACTAGGGATGGGAATTTACGGTTACCGGTTTACCGTTCGGCCGACACCAAGGACTGTTTGCTGGTGTTTATGCATTTGCAATGCACACAATCCCCTAGGCCCCCAAAATAATAGCCTTGGTTAGGCGTTCATCGATAGTCCAGGGCGTGAGCTAAATTTTTTTAAAGCAATCATCATTAATTATCAGCTATTAGTTTCCGGGCGCAGCGGGCACTCGAAACCTTGCAACAATTAAGAAAAAGAAAACAATATTGTCTCCAGTTGTTGGGTACGGTTGCACAGGAATTAATGTGCAGCTTAAGAAAAATAAATTATATACAAAGTCTTGTATGATTTACATTATTTGCGCAACCAGGCCTAAATGGTATCAGGCCTAAATTAAATCGAGATAAAAAGCGAAGGTCAGAATTGACTTCAGAGATCTACCAAAAATTAGGTTAATTTGGGGGTCTAGAATGAAATTTCCGCCAAACGGACGAATTGACACATCATTCTGCCGCTGCCAAATAAACCACATTGGTATATGTACAAACATATATGGCCGTGCAAAAATTTGCTAAATTGATTTCAAAGGCAGAATTCTAGCAACTGGATTCCGTCAACATGAAACAGGTGATGAGAGGAAGACCAGAAAAGTTCAGGGTGCCAAATAATGCCCCCAGGGGAAACACGAAAAAGGTATTAATGGATATATTGATAGAGCGTACGACGTAGCCGTTTAATGGCACTTTGTTTGCGTGCCCTGTGGTACGTCACTTAGGGAGGGATTTCACTGACTGAGGCAAAACAGTGCGTTATAGTGACTAAAACCCGTCGCACCAAAAGCTGAAGATCAACCTTGGTAAGTCCAATGTCATTGGAGCCAACGACAACGATGATGGCTGCGGGAAATGTAGGTTCCGTGTCAGGAAGTTTGATGAGAAAATCCTAGAATGATGCCAAAGAGAGCCCCGGGGCGACTCATCCACCGAACGGTTGCCATCGATGCTAGCCTTGTCCCCCATGGCAAACGAGTGGCCCAACCATGACGCATGTCATCAACCAATTACCATTGAGTCGCCAACGACCCAAATGGCCGGTTTACCTGGGGTTCAAAAAGAAAGAGAAAAGAACTCAACAAAGGAGCATGACATTTCGACCATTAAAAAGGGTTGCAATTGTCCGCTTTAGTGTGGGACAGAGGCTAATGGGATGGTCTAGTATTAATGTAAAGAACCAGATGGCTGGGTTTGCAGTCCCTACTTGACCGCGTGGGTTTTCCCCCAGGGATTTCCTCCCACTTCTAAAACTGCAATTCCTTCTTCGTCATTTCAAGTTAATATTAAAAAGTATACACTAATCCGGTAACTAAAGCCTCCTTCCCTGTATATCATCCATAGTTCCACTGAATGAACTGTATGTTTTTTGCTGTTGCTGAAGTTGCATTTGTTTACTTCAAACAAGTTGCGCGTCTTAAGGTTGTACTTAAGGTACTTAAGATGCGCATCTTAAGATGTGCGCGAAGGGGGTGCATCGCGTGCATGCAATGGATGAGCGCTTTTCATTCTAACAGCAACACAACATGCACAGTCCATGAACTGGACGCGGCCCCTAGCTATGGTGGATATGCAGGGAAGGAGACCTTAGTTACTGGAATGGTCTATAGTTAAAGCTAAAACTGTATAGTTAATGGCATAAAGGGCCTTAGTTGCCGAAGATGCCATAAAATTAACAACAACAACCAACACCAGATGGCTTCAAGAAATACATGGACCAAAAATGTGGCAATAGACCCTTTCACTAATAAATTCAAATTTTATGCACGCATGTGCATAATGGACGTGGCAGGCGGAAGTGAATTGAGTCGATTTTATACGTACACGTGTTTATATGGCGAGTAACGCCTTTGGCCGTTTCAAACTCGTAAAACGGGGTGAATTTGTGTTTTTGACACAAAATGACAACTAGTAATTTAGAGTTCAGATACAGATTCAACCTACTGAATATCTATATGGTGCTTATTTGGTTTTAAAAAAATCAAATATGCACTTAGGCCTACTGATGTTTGATACTGAAGGACAAGGAAATGACTCATCAAGTATTGGTATAAGTGTAAAGTTGATGGAAAACCTCACATTTGTGAATATGAGCAAACTGTATAACATTTTGCATAACATTTTTCGGTAAGAGTTGGGAAGTTGATCAGATTTTCTTTTAAAATGACTCATCTATAAGCATTGGAATAGGCAGATTCTCGTACGTAATTTTGTACACAAGTCAATGGGTTAACGGAGTTATTGGCCGCTTCAAACTCGTAAAACGCGGTGATTTTCTGTTTTTGACACAAAATAATAACTGGTCACACAAGATGGCGTGATTTTGTGATTTTTCCGCATGCTGATGCGCGTGATGCGCGCATCTCATTTTCTTCCATAGAACTTGGCTGTGACAATCAGCATTACGCCGCAAAAGTTTGACACGTTCAACTCTTGCGATTGTTAATTTTTATTTGAGTGCCTGATGCCGGTTGTCGTAATGCTGTCGGAACTACACTCGGGTCGCAAAACAATCGTTGAATACTTTTGAAGCCAACGGACTTAGCTCAGACGCAGCTTGGTCATGAAGCCTGGTTTCCATATAAGCGTAACGCGCACACGCAGACTAGACGCAAACAGCCGCAACGCAAACACTGACGGAAACAGTCGGCAAAGTTGAACTTGGTTCAACTTTGCCGACAGTCTGCGTTACTGTTTGCGTTGGTAGTTTGCGGCACTCCCTGCGTATGTTTACGTCTATATGGAAACCGGGCTTCAAAAGGCAGTCGCCGCCTGTTTTGCATCAGTGCAGAGTCGACCCGAGGGTGGCTTAAAAAGTGTTTAAGATTAGCCACGTGACATGCTCTCAGCCAATAGGGATGGGTAAACTGTCTAAAGTATTTATGAATTGATGTTTCATTACAACGCTACACTAACCTGCCGTTGTTAAACACGTTGCCAAAGGTGCATGCTCCCATGAATAATGGCACTGTTGTGAGCACTCCCTGGCCATCGTGCCACACATCTTGGCTGCGTTCGGGCGTGTACTCGTGTTAACACGAGTATACTCCTGCCCGCGCGAACGGCAAGAATAACGACACTCGGGTCAGTGAGAGTATGCTCTCGCTACTCCCCAACAAATGGGGAGTTTGCTCTTACTCCCAACGAGAGTCATGTGATTTGTACGAAGATAGCGGAATATGGGTGGGATTTTTGGTGAATTTGCTCAACGTGTCAACTCGATAACTGAAACAACAACTCACTAAGGTTTGTTTTGGACGGCATCAAAGGTTCTCACGACTATACAGCCTGTATTTCCTCAGTTTCTTGTGAGCATTTAAACGGCGTTTCTTGTGCAGTGATGGCAAGAGACGGCCATCTTCACTGATTGCCATTCGCGCACGCGGACTAGACTGCGGACTTGCCGTTCGCGTGATGTGACCCGAGTGCAATGCGCACGCATTACTCCCGAGTAACGAGAACTGCACGCCCGAACGCAGCCTTTGAGTCAGCACTGGATGTTAATACTGTGGTATCCCTTTTGATTCAAGTACAGATGCTCATCATCACCCATGGGCATGATGGGAGTGCAGTGGAGACGTATCTGGCACCCATCAATCGCAGCTCTAACTTCTGGAAAAAACGATTGGTGTAAAATTGCTGCTAACATTCAAATGATATCTTGTTGACTAACAGGCAAACTTGGGATGAAAGAAAAATTTGGTTGTTTCATTTTAATGTTGAAAAGGCACCATACAAAATATTGCGTTCGTTGACTAACACCGATTACCCTGTTAAATAACCTTGTATAAACTCATCTGTGCAACCCGATGTCACTATTCCATAATTTTAATACTTCGCAATGCCTATTGCACAAATATTGACGAAAGTTTTTGAGACACATCTATGTCTCTTTATCCGTGGAGGCCACTGCTCATGCGCGGCGCCTCATCGCGAGGTTTAAAATTTGGGGCAGTTGGTGGCGTCCCCCATCCCGGTTCAGCGTGGGCCCAGTACTGCTATGTTTGAGGTCTCCAAGCACATACAAACACTGCCCGGAACACTCATTTGAGCTGGACCAAGTCAAAATCCTATCTAGGGAGGAGGACTGGTTCCGCAGAGGAGTGAAGGAGGCCATCTATATACGAATCCGGTAGCTATGGTAAGGACTCCTTCCCTCTACGTCAGCCATAACTGGGGGCAATCCAGTGCCATGAACTGTGCTGTTACATTATGTTGTCACTTCGAATAATTTGCGCATTTTTTGTCGAAAACTTTTAAAGCCTGTGTACACAAAGGGGGCACTTTGTGCGCTGTTCGATTGAGCAACACCACATATCAGGGACACGGTTCAGTGATTTCTAATGTACAGCCATTGCCTAGGCAACTAATAAAAGATGACATGTTCACTTCGGCAGTCTATGTACGATTCGGAAGACCGATGGTACGCTGACATCGTGTAGGTCGCTGTGGACAGTGTAGAATGATCCAGTGCATTAAAGTGCAGTAGTCGAATCAGTAACCAGGATATGAAGATGGCACTTCACTTGTTTTAGACATATTCATCTTTTCAGTTTAAAATCACAACATATTTGAATCATAAACATTTGGCTTCAGTGAAAACCTGGATTTAACAGTAAAACTTGCATAAAGGACTGCATTTTACATATGACAGCTTATCAACCACCAAAAAGAAAATTCAGATAAGAAATCAATTAACCAATTTCATAGAAAAAAGCTTACAATTGTTTTTCAGGGGCCAATTTCATGGACCTATTTAGCAGCCGATTTTGTGCTAACGGAGTCCCCCGGCTATTTCATGGAGACCGTAACCGTAAGCACTGCTGCCACTGCAACACATTCGCCAACCCATTTCTAAGCACGTGCATGCTTAAGCATGTCATGGCCGTGAAATAGTGGTAATGTTAGTATTACCTTTTTGCTACAGTAAGCACACGTTTTCAGCTAACACGCAGCACCATGAAATTGGCCCCTGGATTAGTGCATAGAGTTAGACTTAGAGCATTGGGCAGTTGAAATCGTTTTTTATCTTCAATTTAAATAAGGTTTTTTTGGTCAAATTTTGGGACAGTGCAAATCCTGTATATGCTGGCTTTAATACTTAAAACTGTAAATCAACGATGTGCATGATCAAATGGCGATCATACCTTCATGTCACAAGTTCATCATCGAGCCTTTTTAGATCCCTCTGGGGGGCCACGTGCATGCACTCCTTGTATATGAAGAGATTTCCCTGCGGTAGATGACTCAGGTAATCTTGAAATGTGAAACTAGGAATAGATGAAGACCCAAAAGCCAATTATCAATCAAAATATGTGTGGCGGTCTGGGAAAACCCGTCGGATGGTCAAAATTATACAATTCTTGTTGAGCATTTAATCAAATAATACACCCTTTACTTATCTCAGAATAGAGTTCAATATTCAAACCACAACTAAAGTTATGACATTTCGAAGACGGTTTATTCTAAAACCCACAAACGGAGAAATCAGACTTCAAAGTTGGCATTTTCTACTTATTTCTAATTGTGTTGGGTTTTAAAACACTCGCAAATTACATTTAACACTTTGATTTTTCAGAAAAAAACTTCACCATAACTTCACTTTGGAACTAAAATCTCAAAAATGACATCAGGGTGATTTTTTTTGTAAATCGGCCCATAACTACAAAATGTACGTGGCGACTTCCGACGGGTTTTCCCAGACCACCACACATATAGTACATCCCAAACAGGTGGCCACTCTGATCAATGTGGGTGTAATGAGCATTGCGAAGGTAGATATGTTTACTGTTAAAACAAGCTGGACCAATTAAACCTAATTTTGCATGTTTCTAAGTTTGTTTCAATTGGAAATGTTATAAGGTTAAACAAATTATTTCTTCCCACCCGAGCACGCTATGAAGTTTTTCATAGTGTCTCGGGAAAGCACTGAGTATACAGTGTTAATAAATACGTCGGGTAAGGGCAAAAACAACCTTACTTAACATTCAATTTCCCCGACGCAAGTCTAAATGAACTTCTGAAATTATTTCTTAAAAACATAGGCCCGAATTTACGAAAGGTGTTTTCCGCTTAATTGCGTGTAACTTTAAAAAACGGACGATGATCACGCATTTATAAATAGTCATCGAATTACGAAACCTGTCTGTTGGGGGTAGTTTAACTCGCCTGTTATCGGCATTTCCTAGCGGACAGCCGTACTGCTTGGTCGCAATTATTGCATTGATGCTCGAAATTGCACAGGAAGAGATGGAAGAATACCAGACGCAAGTGCAAGGACGCCAGATGAGAGTTTTCAGGGACGGGACCAATCCACCATAACTCCTTGCGGTCCTTCGAGCGCATTTGGGTCGTTCAGGAAAGAGTGCAGCTATTTGCTTTGCTTTCTTTCATGCAGCTTGCTTTCTTTTATTAGACTTCGTGTCACTTCTCTCATCTTCAATGACACTCTTTAGCAAATGTATCAACGCCATCCTCTCATCTGGTGTTTAATTATCAGAACGCATCTTTCCAGACATGTTTTCTCCCTGCGTGCACAACGTCGGCCATATTAAAATGCCAAAACCTATGTCGACGCCACCAGGCCATGCACAATAAAAATAAAGTGCCCGCATGTTACTAATGCCCAAGTTACACGCGGACAACAAATCGCTTGATTTTCTGTCTTTGTAATAAACGATATCACGGGTGTTTAGCCACACGAGGCTAAGTGGCTAGTTAAACGCATTTATCGTTTGAACGCGTGTTATTTCAACGTGCGATGATAACCTTTCGTAAATTTGGGCCTAAAATGTGCCCAAAAAAGGAAAATACAATAAAATTCATTTTACCTTTGGGGCACTGTAGCCAGAGCTCATATAGCCAAGACACATTGTTTCAGTTGTATGTGCCCACACCAATTCAAACCCTTCACTTGGACGATGGCATAACACCAGGGCACCTCCATACTTCAAGTCAACCGAAGCTAAAAATGGCGACTCTAGAATATGAATAAAAAGATAATGGTTTCGAACATTCCATAATTGTTTTCTTCTTAAATCCCTGGTTCTTCTCAAACTTTTTCTGGCCATTTCCCCTTAACAGGGTCTTGGTACATGTACACTTTGTTCCCCCTTATCAGCACTCGTGAACGATCTCACCAAGGATTATTTCATCGCAGTGCATTCTAGCATGTTTTAATAGTGGATTTTTTTTCTCTTTCTATTCTATTCTATGAACATCTCATCCCCCCTGCAAACGCTGTACTTGGGGCGGGGCAAGGGAATTCCCTCCAGTTTGAGAACCAGTGCCTTTAATTCTTGATTTATTTTACGTGGTTCGATTCCGGGCCGTGACGGGTTGTGGCACTTGTGCTCTTGAGCAAGGCACTTAATCACACTTGTTCCGTCCTTCGGAAGGGATGTAAAGCCGTTGGTCCAGTGTGTTAGGTTTCGGTAACGCACTTTAAAGATCCCAGAGCATTCTTTCGTGACGAGCAAGGGGAGAGATTCCCCGGTGTCTCTGGCCGTTTCTATTTCAACTTAGAAGTTATAGTTATTCAAATATCTATGTTAATTGATCCTATTCTTGTAATTGGCGGTCCTTCCGCTGTTGGATGTGGTGAATAAATAAATAAATAAAGGTTTACTTTCAGACAGGGCCAAAAACATGGCTAGTGCACGTTTATGCCCCAACAAAAGCTTGACCTAGATTTCCCAGGGCAAACTCAGACTGTCTGGCAGGCCTCCACATGTTTTCGTGTACAAAATCTGTCATGCCCCATACGAATGTATATAAAAAACAAATGCCACACATTCAAGGGGCTTTTATTGCAGTTAAAGATGCAGGCTCGTCAATGCATGAGGAACAAATTTTTCCAAATAAATTCACCGCGATCCATACTAGTTGGGCAGTCAGCTGTTACGATCCCAGACGGTGCAGGCTCATTGGTTTACGTACGTACATACAAACACACGTAAGAGCTCGGGCAAGGTATGGAGCGTGGTGAATTTCGTGGCACGAATTAGCTTGTCATGCATTGACGAGGTCCGTCTTTAATCAATCATTCTGTCATTGTTCAAGGTAAAAGACCTCTTGTAGATATTCTGATAAAAGATTGTGCTCGCCCAACATGATTATTACGCATGATCCCCATGTACTCTTGGTGCAACGTCATATGGATTTTTGCTTAGTGCAGTGCAGGGTTAAACATGCTAATTATAACTGCTTACCTAGAAAGTGTTGGGTGAAAGCCTTTTGCACTCCTAAGTGAGTGCAGCCCCCTGACTGTAAGACACTGTCACAGCATTGCTTAGCAAGCAAGGTTTTGATGAGGTGTTCCCCACAGCCCGATGTACTACATGCTATAGAAGGAATGTCACTAACTCCACGTTGGGCCCAGCACCCACATCCATAGGATGCAGCCTACAGGAAAACCAAAGTCAAAATTAGAGACATTACAAAACCAAATGTTGATGTTTAAAGTTATATTGTCCGTGGTTCTCAGCAAATTCAATTTGTTTTTCTCTTAACGTACTTTTAAAGCATTTACTTTATTTTATCGAAAAAACACCATACTTTGTATTTTAGACATCAGCAGCCCTGTGAAAAAAGCTTTTTTTATAGGACCGTTTAAATGACGTGCTCGTGTACTCCTTGTCAGCCTGTGCGGGGCAGTGTACACGTGGTTCACGCGTCGTACTGTGGTTTTTCTCCAAGAATCCTGCATTAAAGGCAGAGGTTCGTCAGCAATGCGTGCGCGCCAAATTCGTGCCACGAAATACGCAGCTCCATAGCAAAAGCATGAACTGCGTTTTTCGTGGCACGAATTTGGCTCGCGCGCATTTCTGATGAGCCTCTGCCTTTAAAGCGCGCGAATATATCTTATTTTTCTCTTTTTGAAATATGTGACTCGTGAGTCATGAGTTACCATGTTCGAGTCCGAGTCATCATGGTCGAGTTCGAGTCCGAGTGATTTTCCAATGTTACTCGAGTGGAGTCCAAGTCACAAAAAATCTGACTCAAGTCAGACTCGAGTCTGAGTCCTGGACTCGAGTCCTGGACTCGAGTCTGAGTCCTGGACTCGAGTCCTACAACACTGGTGATTGCACCCTAAGATGGCCGCCATGCAAAGGGTGTATTACTCACCTGGCCCACTCTGCCCGGATGCTTGAGAACTATTCCTCCACTTGACACAGCACTGCTGACATTCCCATATCTGTCCACACAAACTGCCCCTACGGTATCCATCAAAGCTGTTTGGTGTGGTTCTATGTCAATGGCAGAACTATCCTCAGTGCAGGCACTTTGTACACATTGCTGCATGGGGAGGAAGTACAGTTGAACATTCTGCTTATAACAAGGAAAATTATAGGTCCCAATTAATTCCACTTCATATTGTATTCATTCCTGATAATACAAGGTTCCTTTTACAACAACTTTTTTACAAGGTATCTGCAAAGTCCTAAAGAGCTCTTAATGTCAATGGATGACATCACAAATATTGCAAAAAAATGAGTACAGGGGGAGGGGGGTCTAAAAAGTGGGTATTTCATGCGTACGTACTTGATGGACAGCCCCTAAAATGACATAGAAATACACAAACGTACACTGTACCTTGGCTGCTCCAAGGCAAGGCATTTCTGCAGAGTTGTCTTTCACGGACAATTTCCGTTTGAGTTTGTGATAAGCCGAGAGTGTATTCTTGGTGAGTAGTGAGCTAGTTGAGATCTCCTTAATACCGTGATCTCGAGCCCATTGTAGGGCTCCGTTACCTACAAGGAAGCTGAAACGTAGAAATCCTGAAATTTAATGCATTTTAATTAGTTTCGAGAAATTCAATTCTTAGCCCGTAGGCTGAATTGCAGGAAGCTTACAAGTGTCCCTGTGTCTTCCACCTAAGCAATGAGATACATAGGTGGGTGGCGCCATTGGCAGCCGGCACCCAGAGACACCGGGGAATTCCCTTACTCTTCGAGAAAGAGTGCTCTGGGATATTTTAAGTATGTTACCAATGGCTTTACACCCCTTCTAAAGGATGGAGCAATTGTTTTAAGTTCCTTGCTCAAGGGCATAGGTACCCAGATGCGGATCCAGGATTTTTACCAGGGAGGGGTTTTTCTGGTGCGAGTGCCGATGACGTCGCTTAGCAGGGGGGTGGGGGCGTGCTGGGTGCCTCCCCCCACCCCCCCCTTTTGCTGGGTGCCTTCTCCGCCCCCCTCCCCCCCAACCCCCCCGACTAATGATTAACTAATCTTCAAGAAACTAACAAAGCAATATCCATAATGTGAACGAGGGTCAATGTTGCATAAATAATCCCTAATTTCTGTCAAGCCTCTATATCTCTGCAATGAAATGAAGATATGTACATACCTTGGTGGAATTCTCCCACATGACAGATTTCCTCTTTTCTGCTCCTCAATGAGTGCTTGGCAGACTTTAATGGGATTCTGAACACCTAATGATGAGCAGAATTAAACATTTAATGTAGCAATAATAAATAAAAAAATGTTCAAAGCGATATCATAATGTGTAGCCGCACATCACAAAAACAGACCTAGAAGTGCGAGTTCTCAGGGAGCACTTCAGGCAGAGTGGCACACCCTGCCTAAGCAGCTCTTACGGAAGCTGGTGCAGTCAGCCTTGCCACAAGGTGTTCATACATATTAATGACTAACAAAATAAGCTACATCTACCAGCCTCTATCTTTCAGTCAGAGCATGATTTGCATTTTCAATTTGAACCATAGAGTTTAGGTCTTTTGATCATCTGTTTACTGCAATATATATTGACTGCATTTTCCTTATTATTTCCCAATTACTTGTGGACTCTTGTACAGCGACAGTCTACCCTACAGGGTATTCCTGGCGCTGTTGCCATTATTACTGCTGCCATCAGGAAATCATCAGAACCATTTCGCTTCAACTAGGTGGCTACCTGGCCAAGGCACATAACCCTATCAGCAATTAGATTCTGGCATTCCCCCTATAACAGCTCCCCAGATATCGCCTGGGTTGACGTGGCAATTGAGATTAAGTGTCCTGCCCACAGACACACACATTGGCACAAGTGGGGCATGAACCCATAACCCCTCGATCACAAGCACGGTTGTGTACCCACTAGACAACACATGCTCTCAATTCATTAAAGATATGGGTCTTTCCACAGTAATGGGGTACATTTCTGTAACATTTAAGATCTTAGGTCCCAGTTCACTTCAAATGTCTTAATTTTATCTTTAAATTATCAAGCTAAACTGAGGAAATAACTTTTTCACCAAGGAGTACAAAAAATAGTCCACAAATGTTCCTATTAAGCATGTAACAAAGACGGAAAAAAATGTCACAAAATTGTCTGTCCACGTTACATGCGTAATAGGAAAATGTGTACACAAGCTTTTCAAAAATGTATGTTGTGGCAGCAATTTCTTACCTTTTTGAGCAAAAGTTATCTCCTGAGAACAAAACAAGGAATTTCTTTAATTCTGAGATAAACTAAAGACATCTGAAAGGAATTATTGACTTATTTTTCAAATGTACCCCATTACTGTGGAAAGACCCATTTACAGTCCGTTTTTTTGAATTGATAATTTTCTAGAATCATAAAAGTTATTCACTTTCAAATGAGACATCAACGGGAAAAAAATATTGTCAATATTTCAAATTATTGGTGGTCCGCCAATAATTCAATGCATAGACTTGCCCAAGTCTGACCTCCCGTGCTTGGTCTGCAACGCGCAACGCACAGTGCGCCCTCCTGCTTTTAAAAATTCATTTGGAGAAAAAAAAAAATCAAATTTGCTGAGAACCACGCAGGAAAATGGACAAAATACCAGATAAGGCTCCAACTGCCCCGTATTGAAGACTTTCCCCGTCCATTAAGCTTGCATCACATTCCACATGGCCGAAGAGATTTAAATTGGATCCAACACCAGCATTTGTTATTGGGCTGTCCTGTATGAATAGGAACACAAATGTCTCTGAAGTGCACTGTACATATACATGTTACGCCTAAGTGAATCTTCTCTAGAGTTGATTAGGATCTATTTCAAGTTAGGAATTGGAATCTCGATTTCTTCTTTTGAAAAAATTGAATCACATTATATTGGTGATTAAAGGAAGTACCTGGTGATTGTGAATGTTAAAGGAGCGTGTCCAAATCACATTTTTTAGCCCCCATTTTTCCCATGGGTGTTGAGATTTTGATACTTTATCATGCGTCATATTTTTCTCATTACCATTCTGAAATTTCGCGCTCTCATCAATCCGTATATCTTCAAGGATATCGTCAAAAAACCACCGACGTTTTGTAAATTAATTTATCCATTCCATAAAGCAGTGCAGTAATCACACCAACCTTTTTGCTTCCACATCCAAATTAGTGATTGCAAATTTCCTGTTTTCTCCCCATGGCATTTTGGAGAGGTAATATGATGGTTAGGTTAGAACAAAATACATTTCCTGGAAAACAAATTTGAACAAGCTCTTTTAAATGAAGGCGACTTACCTCGAGATTGGCAACAACCGAAGCAACCACATCTAAGGCACAGCTCTCATTATGTAGCATTCTCATTGCCTGGAAATTACAATTTAAAGCAACTTATTTATTGAACAAAACTATGAACTATGAACATTTTAAAGTACAAGTATATAGCTAAATACAAATACTTCACTTTACCCGTTTGCAGGTTTGATGACACAGTGCCTTGTATTCTTTCCTGTTGTTGTTACTGTGATATCCTGCCCCTGTAGGTCAAAATAGAACAAATTATAAACTAGAACCATAACTACATTGTAATAACTTTGTAGTTTTAGCAGTGTCATAACTAAATATTATATACCCATTGCTGTCCACATATTTAGTTCCCCTTTGTCGTATATGAGCGAGAGCATACAAGCGCACATGGACAGGGGACCAGTCTAGGCTTAACATAATGTAAACAAAATTCATCCGCGTTGGTGGGACTAATTTCTTTTAGACGCTATAGCGAGAAGTACAGTCACCAATCTGTTTGATAATTTTCGAATTCTTCCAGAATTTTGCTCCAGTTTATCGTTTTCTGATGTTTGAGGCATCATGGGAAAAGAACGACAAGGGTACAAAAGTCTTCAGATTAAAGGACCTCCATGCTGCTCCATGTTGTGTTTTTAAATGTCTGATTTTGAATGTAAGGTAAGATTTTGGACAGAGGTTTTTGGACAAGTAAGGTCGTGTAGCATGATTGCACCACAGCGAATGGGGTTAATAGGCTAAAAGTAAAATGTGTAAATGTGTAAACTGGTGAAAAGACCACATCCCAATGAAAAATGATAAAGCAAGAGCTGGGATTATCTTAGCTAGACAGGAACCAGTCTAGGCTGAGGTAACCTCAGCTATCACTGAAGCATCTATTATTAGAAAAATATTAAAATACATCTTTCATTCATTTTCGGGGAAATTCAGGTGGAGAAAACAAACCAAGAAAAAATTTAGATTTTTTAAAATTTCAAGCGGGTGATTCACGGGCACGCGGGCGGTGGACGCAAAACATGAAATTTCATTCCCTTGGCCAAACCTAAGGTTTATTGAGTTGTCGATCATGGCTTTCATGCTTTTTGAAAAAGCATGATGATGATCGACAACTCAAAGTCAAACACATACATGACATACCGGTACATGACATATGATATAATAAACCTTATCGACGTTCTCAATGCATTATGGGATTGGATGACAAAATTGCCCGGCCAAATGTGCATAAACCTATGAGGCGGACACCAACTCGGCAACTTTTTTACTCATTTTCACGAAAACCAAAAAGAGTTCAAGAATCAACCTCCCACCACTTTATCTTTGACACATATCAAACATTCTGACAAACATGTCCCGAAACAGAAATGTTGCAAATGCGAGAAATCTTTGGGGATTCCCTTCGTATCGGTAGACTCCGAGTACCACGCTCGCAGCTCGGTATGCGCTATGCAACACACGCCGTATATCGGCGGGCTGGACGGATTGAGTGTGCTGCACTGCAAGTCCGTGAGTGCGGACTCCCCTGGTAAAACTGTTGAGTTTCACAACATATTCCTGCCGTTTCTGAAATAGCGCATCTTCAAAAACATCCTCTAAATTATAACAACATTGTGCAATTCAAACCTTTTAAATAGGAACTGAAAATAAAGCATCATTTCTGACGATATGCATTTTTAAAAACGATTTTTAAAAATGTATATTGGTGGGGGAGTCCGTGTACACGGACTCGCAGTGCAGCACACTCAATCCGTCCAGCGAGCCCTGTGCCGATACGGCGTGTGTTGCGTAGCGCATACCGAGCTGCGAGCGTGGTACTCGGACTCTACCGATACGAAGGGAATCCCCGATGATTTGCAACATTTCTGTTTCGGGACATATTTGTCAGAATGTTTGATATGTGTCAAAGATAAAGTGGTGGGAGGTTGATTCTTGAACCCTTTTTTGTTTTCGTGAAAATGAGTAAAAAGGTTGCCGAGTTGGTGTCCGCCTCATAGGTTTATGCACATTTGGCCAGACGTGAAGGTCAAGTCTGGTAACCAATGCGCATTGGTATTCCTTTGTACACAGACTAGTAACTTGATTATTTTTGAACAAGACAAAAACGGCTAGGCTGTGAGCATACCGGTTTGTTTCGCTAGAATTGTTTGCAAAATAATCATCGTGGCTGGTTATTTCCCTCAAGGACCTGCGTAGTGGTTATGCCTGGCAAGGTTTTGGTGAGTTTTAGGGGGAATTTGTGTCACGGTGAGAAAATGACACATTTGACTTTTTTGTTTGTTTTGCGATGGCGGGTTCATGTTCATAACTTCTCTCAGCTCTACTGCTAAAAGACCACATCCCAATGAAAAATGATAAAAAAAGAGCTGAGATTATCTTAGCTACATCCAATCCCATAATGCTGCCATTGAGAACGTCGATAAGGTTTATTATTTTAATACCCATTTACCTAAGTGTACAGCTATAAAGCACGAATCACATTGTTGGCATTCCATCAGTGCTTGTTTGTTGACTTCAGAGACCTAGAGAGAAATATCAGTACGTCTGACTCTCTGTTGACTTGTACTTTTGTAGGAAAAAACTGTGGACAAAAGCTAACTAGTAACTGGCACTGCAGGACACGCATGTTTCTTTGGCAGTCTGTGAAAGTCGGACCCTCCGGATCTTCCGGATCTTTGTTAAAAATTGATATTTAACTAACAGAAAGTACCTAGTTTGACTTCTAAATACGCTTACATACCTTTTACCACCATGTATTGCACAATTTGTAATCATACACCACATCGACTATCCACAAAGTGAAATTTTCGAAGAAATAGGCGTAGGAAGTGCAGGACACTAAGAAAAAAGAAATTGGTTTTTTCCACGCCGGATCTTTAAAAATAAGGCCTGTACATGGCGGTAAAAGGCATGGAAGCGTATTAAGAAGTCAAACTAGGCTCTTTCTGTTCATTAAATAGCCATTTTTGAAAAAGATCCGGAAGATCCGGAAGATCTGGAAGGATCCGGAGGGTCCGTTTTTCACCCACACCCTGTTTCTTTCTCCATGGCAGGACGGACTAGTGTGCACGTGGTGCGTGTTGACCTTTATGTTGTTGACTGTTGAGTTGAGGTTGAGCCACTTGAGGGCGCTGCATTGTGTTTACGTGGCCGCGGTTATGTAAAAATAACACATTGCCAGTAAAGTGTAAAAACAAACCTTTCTTTCTAAATTTAAAAACAGTTAATCAGAAGGGTTGACTTCCAGAATGCTGAAAGTGCTGTTTCACATGCATGGTCATTCGCGTGCACAGAAGATTCAGTACTTTCAAAGTCGTGCACTCGTGCTTCTGCGCTCGCCTGTTCTCGGAAACAAATCTGAAGTTTAGCTAGGCCGACAGCGCGATATAATAACTAAATACACAATGAAATAAGGAGCGAGACAGATCACATTTTTTTTACAACCCCATTATGGGTGTTGAGATTTTGATACCAAATGAAGTGTCATATCTTTCTCATTACCATTCTTAAATTTTGTGCTCTCAATCCGTACATTTCCAGGGATATCGTCAAAAATCCACCAACGTTTTGTAAACTATTTATTTATCTGGTTCCAAAAAGCAGTGCAATAATTACAACAACCTTTTTTGTTTCCATATCCAAATTGGAGATTGCAAAATTCCTGTTTTCGCCACACGGATAGTGTTTTTGGGAGGTATTTTATATGATTGTCGGGTTAAAACGAAATCCAAATTCTGGAAGAAAAACAATCTGAACACGTTCCTTTAAGACCCATGGCATTGACTTGCAATGATTCAAAAGACTAAAATGTTATAAAGGAGCGTGTTAAGATTTATCCAGAAAATAGATTTCGTTTTAACCCAATAATCATGTAAAATACCTCCCCAAAATACTATCCATGGGAAGAAAACGGGAGATTTGCAATCTCCAATTTGGATGTGGAAGCAAAAAGGTTGGTGTATATCACTGCATGCACTGCTTTATGGAACCGGATAAATTAGTTTAAAAAACATCAATGCTTTTTTGTCAATATCCTTAAAAATATATGGTTTAAGAATGCAAAATTTCAGAATGGTAATAAGAGAAATATGACAAATGATATGGTATCAAAATCTCAACACCCCGTGATCTGGACACGATCCTTTAAGGGGGAATTATACCCAAGAAACAAAAGAACCTGGTGCTCAACAATGACAACTCGTACATTATTTTAATGCATAGAACAAGAATTATTTTTTTTCATATACAGGCCAGGGTGTATCAAAAAAAAGGAAACCCAACTTAAAATAGTCATTGTGGCAAATATGTCATTGTGGGTAATATTTCTTGTTCTTTACATTAAAATAATTTATGAGTTGCACTTGTTGAGCACAAGGTCTTTTGTTTCTTGGGTATTAATTCACCTGTTCCAGGTATTTTCAAAATGATTCATTTACAAATGATATAATTTTCTTTTATTTTTTTACCTTTTGTTAATGAACCAACTACCTCAACAAACCTCCTTTAAGATTCTTGGAATGTTTGAGACAGCAATGAGTGTATGATTTTGGATTTTACTTGAAAATATTTATACTTTTCAATTTCATCTTAATTTTTTGACAGATTGAACTGAAGAGATGTGGGAAGTTAAAGACGTTTAATAATGGAATCTCAGTTGAATGAGTACAGAGCGCGCAAGGCCCAGGAGTGTAAAGAACTCAACAGTCGGCCTGGAATATGGACCCAACTCTGGAAGAGAAATGTTGCTAAAAATGACGAGAAGGCTGCTGCATTAACAGACAACATGGCTGCTGAGTTATCAGACAACACACATATCCTTGAACAGGTCTGTAAACTGTTTTTGGAGCATTTTTAAAAGAAGCGTGTTCAGATCACATTTTGGAACTCCCCCCATGGGTGTTGAGAATTTTATTCTATACCATTTGTCATATTTTTCTCATTACCATTCTGAAATTGTGCGTTCTCAATCCGTATGTTTTCAAGGATATATCGTCAACAAAAATACTGATGTTTTGTAAACTAATTTATCTGGTTTCATAAAGCATTGCAGTAAATACACCAACCGTTTTGCTTCCACATTCAGATTGGAGATTGCAAATTTCTTGTTTTCTTCCCATGAATAATATTTTATGGAGGTATTTTATGATGATTGTTAGGTTAGAACGACATCCGTTTTCTGTAAAAATCTGAACACGCTCCTCAGTTTAATAGGTTTTAAATTTTAATGACATAGTGCGAGGCCTAGCTGGTCAATTTTATTGCATTGTGTCCTTAGGCAAGACACTTTACCATGCATTGTCTCTTTCCACCTAGGAGCTGATTTTAAAAAATTGCATAAGGATGCTTAAGTGAAACATTTCATTGCATAATCTGCGCAACAATTCCGTAGTACTACTTTCACACAACCTATGCCATTTTCAAAAGTAGCACGGGGTACACAGTATTTCTTGACATCGGTTCCAAGTGTATAAATGGGTACTGGCAAATACTTGTTGGGAAGACCAATTAGCCTTTTGTGTGTTTCACATGAATAGGGTCTGATGCACTGATGCACATGTATCCAGTGGCGTACGGAGGGGGAGGGGGCATAGTGCCATGGCCCCCACTCGGATTTTTCCTTTTTTTTTTTACAATACCTGTGATGGATCGCTGCTGTCATCAAACATGATGCTCTTATTCAATGTATATATGCCAAATTGAAAAAGATTCTGTGGGGGGAGGAGAGGGGAGGAGAGGGCACCCCCCCCCCCCCCCCCCCCCCCCCCCCCTTGGTCGCCCACATGGCATCCCCCTGGCAAATTTTCTCAGTACGCCACTGCATCATACCTCCTTTCACATGCACACTAACGTACATGTACGTAGTATGCAGATGACCAGACAACATTTTTGCTGCTATAAAATGGATGCCATTTTTACGATGGGAGAGAATGGCATAAAGCAACCTGTTAGGCACTGGCGTGCACCATGTTGCAACAACAGCTTATAATATGTGGATTTTCTAAACAGCAGAATTTGAGACACCAGTCATATTGCTAGGGTTACACATAAATGACTTTTTTAACTGCTTGTAGTCTTAGTGCATTATAAAATGGTTCACCATCTTAAGGTCCCAATACATCATTTGCATTTACCCAAAATTTTACTTCACGAGTTGATGACAACAAAAAACCGACTGAAAGTGTTGTTAGCAATGGTAACAAACACAATATGATTTTGTTCACATGTAAAATGATACCTTTGTGGGAGAAATCGCCAACTGAAGGTGGTTGTCTGCAGACAACTTTTTACCAATTATTCAATACACAAAATAACATGCATGAATTGTTCAGGTTTTTTGAAGTATTACTGCATCTATGTGGCTGAAATTTCTACAAGGCAGTTTATCAACATTATTCTATTGTAATGTTGTTCCTGTTTTTAAAAGTTTTCCAATCGTGTATTCTGTCTTAAAAATTCAAACTTTGCTTTTCATATCTTACCAGAAACAAACTGTGGACAACAACCCCAGGCAGAGGAGTCGATTTCTTCACACACTTGTGCCCCACAGCTACCTACATGCCACTATTGTACTGTTGAAAGTCATTCTATGGGTGTTACTCCTGGCAATCTTCATTCACATAGAATTTGCAGCAGTTTACATGATTGCGTCCATTTTCTATGTTATTTACTCCACCTTGGACACGCATCGCCAGAGAGCACCGGGGGAACCTAGTGCCTACTCCGTCTTCAACCCAAACTGTGAACAAATTGATGGAACTTTGACTGCAGCTCAGTTTGAGAGGGAATTAACATTTGCAATGAAGCCTACAGACAAATAGCAGCCTATACACGAATCCGGTTGCTAAGGACTCCTTCCCTGCAAGTCCGCCATTACTGGGGGCCATCCACTGCCATGGACTGGGTGCTTTGTCTTGTTAAATCGAACAGCGCACAACGCGTACGCGTACGCGTACGCGTACACAGGCTTCACAAGCAAATAAACGCGCAAAATTTTTCGAAGTGGCAACATAATGCAACAGCATATCATCAACACAAAACCCACAGTTCATGGCACTGGATGGCCCCCAGCTATGGCGGACGTACACGGACCATGACTTTCAAGCTCGGATTGGTGTATAACTACTTATTGTTCAACTGAAAATGAGCTTGCTGGCAATGGCACAAAGTGACTATGAGCATTGCTACTACCATCGCAGGTTTACCCTCAGCAGTTAGTTGGATTTTCTCAACAGAATGTTAGTTCCCTTGGCATGGAGTGACTAGAAGCATTGCTACTCCACTGGATGGGATGTCAGTCCAAAGCAGGTTTACCCCCAGCAGTTAGTTGGGTTTCCATGCATGAAGGTGCGGATAGGCTCTTATTTCCTGGGTAGGATTAAGGCGCGTTATCTGGAAATGGCGGGCATTTTTGTCTTGGAATGGAGACAGCAATGGTTTTTGTGCCGAAATAGGCTTTTTAGAGACAGGACGTGACTTGTGCGATGCCGAATTTTTTTCCTCTGTTGTGTTACATTTTGTAAACAACTTAAGAGCACTTTCTGTCCAGTAATGTGCGTACTTCACATTCACAGGGTTTGGCTTTCTTGACCTTTTCTATGTCGTCATACACAACACGTCGGCGCAGAAATTTACACAGTATTTTGTGCTCTCCGCGGGAAACCTATTCCACACCGGATAGAGTCGTGCCGGGATAGCTAATCGCGGATTCCCGAATAGCCTATCCACGCCTTCATGCATGGATGAAAAGAGACAATGTGAAGTGTCTTAGGACACATAGTACAATGCAATAGCAGTGACCAGGCCTTGAACCCAAAAGTCTGATGCGTTATCCACTAGACTAAATTGGGATACTGCATTCACTCTCCTTTTGAAAGTGTTTATTATTACAGAGTGGCTGCAAAGCTTTGTTGAGGGTAAGAATTTAAAGAAAATTTGCAATATATAAATGCACTTTTCACTTTGTAAATTTATTAATATTGGTATATCTCCAACATAATTACAATAGGTAAATCAGGTTTTTCGGGGAAAAAAATATACCTGTACACCCAAAGCTCCCTCTTCCATTGTAAAAATTCTTACTCCAGAAATCTTCTAACATAATACTCTCTACAAAACTGTTTAGATCTACTATACATGTATGTTATTCCCCTACAATAGACACCTGATAAGAAGTGGTCTCAATAGAGCTTTTGCGGCCGGGGCAGGTTTTCTTATTTAAATGCGACAATAGATACACAAAGTGCCTAGTCATGCATGAATCATTATGTCATGGCTGCCCGTGCAAATAACAGAGACATCTTTAGGTCTGAAGTCTTTCATTCCTGGTAAAACGGAGTAATTTGTCAAATCCCAAGGAATCAACTGTAAATAATTGTAAAAAATTTTGTTTGATAGAAGAGTGGACAAATGTCCATGATTTGGGGAAATCTGGATGCAATAAAAAACAACTTGGCTCCACCGAGATTCAAACTGCGGACCTTCTGCTTAACATGCAGGTGGTCTTGAAACACGTTATTGCAGTTGTTCCTCATTGATTGGGAATCACGTGAGCTTAACAAGCCCTACCGAAAGATAAAACCCTGCCCAATTTGTCCCTATTACTAAGTATGATGAATAGGTGATTTATGTTTAATGACCGAGGGACTAACTTATTTTAAAGAATTTGTGTTTACAAGCAATAAGAAAATAGACTACACCTATTTCAAGTACTAACGCTCGTGGCATGCATACTTAAAATTGTATGCTTCATAAATCACTATATAAAGAAATTTCAAATTGTCATCGAGACCGAGGGTCTCTGTGCATTCTTTTGTGATAAAATATACAATGGCTCAGCGTCTAAAACGAGGCTGCCAGAGCTAATTTGAAATGTGTAAATAGAATTATTTTGTGTCGTCAGCTAAATTGCACTTGAGTTACGCAATGACTATTTTCAGTCAGGCAGGTACAATATAATGTCTGCTACACATTATTAGTACCCAAACCAGCTTTTTTATTCAAATTACCAAACTAGGGATGAGAGAAAAATCATAATTTGTTGCCTGAAAGCACAGGAGTATAGCCAGGCTGTGCAGATACCCTACAAGCATGTGATGGCCACCCACGGGATACAGGCAACCCATCACAGACGGACATACGAAGAAATGAACTAGGATTCACACAGCCTTTTTGTGCGTAAATTTCATACGCATCACTTGGGAAAAAGCAGTGCTGGTATTTTGGAGTAAAATGACGTGCTGAAACCACAGAATCAACTTGAGAGAAAGTGTTTTGATAATTTTGTGATTTCCAATGCATTGTTTTACTCCAAATTTCATCCACACTGCTTTTTCTTAAAACGATGCGCGTCATACAAATGTATTTACGTGCTAAAAGACTGTGTGAATCTAGCCTAAATCTCACATGACGGGGCTTTGAGTTTCACGTTTACAGATTAATGTGGCTGACAGCAGACGACACTAGTTCTTGTAGCTCCCGATATGGTTTGAGTTCCGCACCACACACTCCAACAGACTCCACCTGATGTAAAAATACAAACAATGTGTACATGTATGAATTATTGTGCTTTAATACACAGGGTGGATTCCCATTGAGCCTTTTTGCGCATAAATTTAATTATTTTCTTGGTGTCATAAGAGAGAGGAAACGGTCATGAAACAGATAGTTGCCGTTATTCAAAATTCTCAGTCCTCGTTGAGTAATCAGCAATTGAATCTCGGTTTCCTTTGTTCTAGGACACCCTGTATAATACGCACCTGTTCGCCAAAGTATCGTACATCTAGAGCTAGCTGTAGGCGAATCTTGTCATCGTCGCTGGTACCTTGCTGTGCAGCCGCTGCAGCTGCGTCAGTCTTACGAAGAGCCTTGAGGCGCTTCAAGCTATCCTCGGTTTTCTTGACTGAGGAAAGCAGCTCTGTGCTGATGCTCAAGTACCTGTAAAAGACAATGTTCAAGGTATCAAGCATGGGGAGTACTGTGGCCAAGCGGTTTAGGTCACTGATGACCCGCAAACTACAGGTCGAAGGCTGTGGGTTCAAAAACCACTGGAGGTACTTGTCTCTTGAGCAAGACGCTTACCCCATTTGCTCCATCCTTCGGATGGGATGTAAAGCCGTTGGTCCTGTGTGTTGTGTAATGCACTTAAAAGTCCCAGAGCACTTCTTCGTAAAGAGAGGGGGATTCTCCCGCCTATGTATCTGGATGATTAGGCGGTTCCTGATAGTTGTAAAGTGAATTGAGATGTCGGCAGACATGGAATGCGCTATATAATAAGTAGTTAATATTATTTACATTAAATAAATACCTAACATGCAGGACAGTTCACTTCATGGACATACATGTAATATAATATAATAGCATTGCCACTGCCGTGGCGTTTTATCATCGTTATATTAGTTTCAATAACTTTTTTATTTTTACCGACAGTACCTTGATTTTGCCGACAAAATATGAATTGCAGCATATATGGGAGGCAAAAAAGTGAGAGGCAAAAAAGTGAGGGGCAAATTGACATCTTGCCTTGCCCCTCCCGTGCACGGGACTGTTTAACCATTCACTTGTACACAAAATCCATATATAGATTTTCAAGGTTTTCTGAAGCATTGATGCATCTAAGTAGCTAAAATTTCTTAAGGCTAGTTTACCAACATTCTTCCTTAGATATGTTACACTCTTATTCCACGAATCTGTAAAAAGTTGTATCTTGCAAATGATACATAGGGCCTTTAAGCAGCACCATGAAATTGGCCACTGGTCCCCGGCCGGTCTGAAATGTACAGTTCAAGACAAGCCACTGACACATTTATTCCCCTAATAATAATAGGTAATACAAGCCTCATTCTTGCAATTTGACTCCCTGACATGACTTACGCTTGGCAGATTCTCAATAAAATGTTGACGAGCCACTGTTGTCTTCTCTTGTCATCCAATCTGAAACCATACTCCTGTACAAACAGCTGTAGAGGTTTCAATGTGTTGCCAACGTACGTTGATGGTTTACTGGGAAGCTGTGGAGGTAGTGCACTAACATATTAGAAAGGTTTGACAAGACAATGGTATCTCTGTGGTCTTATGTCATCCAAACCAAATAATTATCACAGAAAAACACAACTTTTGTAAATTCATGGTATTGATTGCTTTCTGTGACGTAGAACATACGGGAATGTTTGGTGGTCAACGATAATAATAATAATGAGATTTGTAAAGCGCACATATCCACCCTGCAGGGTGCTCAAGGCGCTGTAAACAACAAGTAATTAATTCTTGAAAATTTGCGACATCAAGTAAGTCTTTAGAAGTGATTTGAACCTAGTTGTACAGTGGCATGATCTGAGTTCAAGTGGCAACAGAAAAAGATCTGGTGCCCCACGATCACGCGCATACACGCGCCAAAAGACGCACATTGAACACGCGTAAAAAATGCTCACCAGCGTCTTTTCATTCGAAGATACCACACGCGCGCGCTTCGATACGTTCAAATTATTGAGCATGCACGCAGCTTGTAAACACGAAAGTGCTTCTACTTTATCGCGATTTTTAGCCTATCGATACAACAGCCATGGCGCAACAACATAAAGCAAGGTTAAGCAACAGAGGTAAGTGCAACCAATGCGCTTTTCTTGCTGTTTTTGCCGGCTATCACTCGAGCCACGTGGGTCATGAAAAATGACAACCAAAATGGTGGATGGAAGAGGTGACGTCACCGGAAAGCAATCAATAGTTCATGTGAAGTTTACATTATAATACAAATGCAGTCACGTTTAGTTCAAAAATTTGTCATGATTAAATTGGCCGTATATGAGCATTACATCCTACACAGTAACAAGGCTAGCCACACGGCGCGTTTTCAAAATTTGATACCCCTAAAAAAAATAAAACACCCCATCAAATGTCATTTGTTATGAGAAAGGGATTACGGTAATCTTTCATGTATGTGAGAGGACACAAATTCTGTCTGTTCTACCCGCACCAAATTTGACACTTGAAATCATGGTATGATCCGCTACTGCTGTGTTAAGTTTGCATGTGTACATATACAACACTGCACAAACATGTCGTCCGACTGGCTGTGCACAGCAACGTGTGCTAAACATGTTCACTTCGTGCTAGTGAAATGAGAACGTTTCAACATAGGTGGCGCTATCATGTCCATGCCCATCTGAGTAGAACTTAGGAATCCACAAGATGCACCTTATGACTTTTGTGAAATGAGCCCCATGAGAAATGGCAGTCCTTTATCCCATACATCTGAATACATCAACGTTCTAGAAGCAGCAAAGTGCTAACCTCTCTATTGGTTCTCCGGTAAAGCCGAGGAATATCATTGGCCGACTTGAGATGCACGGTGCACTGGCTGGAAACATTCTGTGTGATGTAATCTCCAAACGCTGCCTGCCTTTGGGATAAATTCTTGACAGACTCGTCAAAGACATCTGTTTTGAAGGGGAAAAAATGGCAGAAAAAATAACAATAATGTAACTTAAATCTTAAAGATAGTATACATGATTGGTAAACTGTTACAAATAGTTTTATCCCCCTGTGTGATTGAAGATATGCATGATTAAAACCAACCCGAGCAAAAACCAGCTCCGTACTTCGTCTAACCTTCCCAAAACCACTTCGCCCTGAACCACGGCCTGTGCATGAAGTGGTTTTGGGGCGAAGTGGCATTTGGGCGATGTAGGGTTTGGACGAAGTAATTTGGGGCGAAATGGCACTCGGGCGAAGTGGTTTGGGGCGAAATGGCACTCGGGCGAAATGGTTTTGGGGCGAATTGAATTTTCGTCTCATGAGACGAAAACTAATTGTTTTACTCATTTCTCAAAGACTATAGCACTTCAGACAAAACCATTTCAGGGGAAGTTTTCTACGGTCATCATGTTTATATTGTGTAAGTTAGGCGTAAATCTGTGAACATTTCTGATTTTCGAGATTACCAATCATGTATACTGCCTTTAACACACAATTTTACTTTTAGTAACTAATTAATTAATATGCTTAAAGGCCATTATATCATATGCAATGATCCCAAATTTTACTTAATGAGTTGACAAGAAAATGAAATGGTGGTGCATTATGAAGCTGAAATTTCTGCAAACTAGTTCACCAACATTCTTCTTTAGATGTGCAATGCCACTGTCCCAAGATTTCGTAAAAAGTCTCATCTTATAAATTAAACTTTGGGTATTTAAGTAATTTTTGTATTTTTGAAAAAAAATGTCCTTTATTCATTGGTTCAAATTATTCTACTTGATTTAAATCACCCATGAAAAGACTGAACTTGAGCTTTTAAATCTAATGAATTGACTAGATTTGGAGTTCTCATCTTTATGAACAGTGTATTGCAAAATTCATGTGCATTTTGTTTATTGTACTTACCTGAGAGAGTACCGATAAATTTGCAGTTCATTGCAGCCATCTTTGGGGCAATTAAACTGTTGAATAGGCCAGGCAACTGTTGAAAGGTTACAGCAACAAAAGAAATGGTTCATCAAACAATACAAGAATGATACTTGATGAAAACTGTGGGGCTGCGTTCGGGCGTGTACTCGTGTTAACACGAGTTATACTCCTGCGCGCGTGAACGGCAAGAATAACGACACTCGGGTCAGTGAGAGTATGCTCTCACTACTCTCCAACAAATGGGGAGTGTGCTCGTACTCCTGTCAAGTGTCATGTGATTTGTACGAAGATGGTGGAATATGGGTGGGATTTTTTGTGAATTTGCTCAACGTGTCAACTCAATAACTGAAACAATAACTCACTAAGGTTTGTTTTAGACGGCATCAAAGGTTCTCACGACTTACGGCCTGTATTTCCTCAGTTTCTTGTGAGCAATGAAACGGCATTTTTTGTGCAGTGATGGCAAGAGACGTCCATCTTCACTGATTGCCATTTGCGCATGCGGACTGCGGATTTGCCGTTCGCGTTATGTGACCCGAGTGCAATGCGCACGCATTAATCCGGAGTAGCGAGAACTGCACGCCCGAACGCATCCCAAGAGTCTACCGACTCTCTGTAATGGACTAATTTTGTTAAAGGAGCTTGTTCAGATTTTTCCAGAAAATGGATTTCGCTCTAACCCAACAATCATATAAAATACCTCCTCAAAATACTGTCCATGGGAAGAAAACAGGAAATTTGCAATCTCCAATTTGGATGTGGAAGAAAAAGTGTTGGTGTAATCACTGCACTGTTTTATGTAACCGGATAAATTAGTTTACAAAACATCGGTGGTTTTTTATGATATCCTTGGAAATATGTGGACTGGGAGCAAGAAATTTCAGAATGGTAATGAGAAAAATATGACACGTGAAATGGTATCAAAATCTCAACACCTACGGAAAAATGGGGGAGGGACACACTCATTTAAATCTTTTACCAAACAATGAAGCAAACACATATTAACTTCCCCTTCATCACCATTAAAGATAGATTACAGGATTGGAAAACTGTTACAAACGACATTATCTACATGTGTGATTCAGGATGCGTATGATAAAAAAACAAAACCTGTGTGGTTAACTTCAGCTCAGTACTTCATCTGTTCTGAGAAAACAATAAAAAAAACTGTCCATGCTTTCAATTATGCAAACCACTGTCGTGGCTATACTGCATGGAAATGAACACATAATACCATGGTAGCCAGGAGCGTAGTTTTGTTCACATGAGGGCCACCTTGTAAAATAATGCATGTCCACAATTAATCTTCAATTATCGTTTTCTTATTAAAAGATATCATTTCAGGCAGAATCATTGGATTGGACAGTTGGAACCACTTCTCTCTTCGAATTTGATTAAGGTTAATTAAAATGGTTGATTATATGTCATACAGTCATTATTAGTGGTGTTCAAGATGCTGACACCGTGTAACACCAACTTACACCAGAGGGTTCTTTCTGCCATCTCGTGATTCATGTGTCTGCCCCTGTGGCCGAACACCATTACCCGAGCTTGCGGCCGGGTCTCTGGTGTAAAGCATGGTGTAATGACGTCACCAAGTAATTGTGCTAAAGTTGCGAGTAGTAAAACATAGCGGACAATTTTGAATCATGACGCAAATAATGCACAGATTTGACCAAAATAGGAGGGAATGGGGAGTGGACGCGCATTTAATCAGTTGATGTCTGTGGACATTGACAGAGTTTAATGTTACCTTTAGGGGCTGTCCTGAAATTTCCTTCCGAGTCAAACGATAACAGTGTTTATAAAAGCCCTGTTCCCAGAATTCAAAGCAAAACCCTTCCCCTGCTCCCGGTGTAAACCGGGAATAATTTGGTGTAAGCTATTCGAACACCACTAATGATAGAATCTGTCCTCTGGCACTGACCTTGTCACACAAGTGATCAACATCAGCCACCAAGCTGACTACTTGAAACACTGTAATTGGTGGGCTGGACACAGCAGCAACATCAGCAGTAGTCACGGTGCTCTCTGTGGTTGAGGAAACTATGCCCTTGGTGCTGTCTCTCTGGGAGATGGAGTCACTCGATGGCTGTTGTGCTTTTGGAGCTTTCGCAGTTTCGGGATTCTTAACTTGCTGCGATTCTTCCTTCTCAGTGGCAGCTATCTGATAACAATAATACATTTGAAGAGTTTCCTCACAAAACGTGATAAATGCCAAATCCAGAAAAAATGAGATATTGGTGTCAGTACATTCTTCTTTAGTGGTCCTATACATTTGTCAAATAGATTATTGGCAAACTCTGTTATATCCCACAAAAAAAAAACTGTTTTACTTATTGGAATTTGCCATTGAATGCAGTGCTGAGTTGTAATACAAAATGGCAGTTCTCAAAATTCAAAAAATGGATATACAGTGAAACTTGTCTATAGTGGCCACCCTCGGGACCGTAAAAAACTGACCACTATAAAGTGGTGGCCTCTTTATAGAGGTTTCTTAAGCAGTGGGTGGCCACTATATGCAGGTAGCCTGTTTATCAAGGTGGCCTTAATAGCAGGTCTCACTGTAAAACATACAACAGTACATGTCTAAAGTTGAAAAATAGTTGAAAGTTAAGTGCATCAAAGCATTCCCCATTAAAAAGTTGAAACTTTTAAGCTCCTCAAAATTTCCCACAGTAGCTTGGTTCATTAAAGGCAATTTACTGTGTATGGCCATATTATTCAGGCTCAACTGCAATAGCATTGTACACACAGAAATCCTAGTGCCCTGGCCACTGGCCGCGTCAGACAGAGGGCCTAATATCAAGGTTATACCTCCATATGTTTATGTACAAACTGATTTTGGACCAAAATCTTACCCTCTTGGACAAAGCTGATGAAACTCACTCAATAAAATTTGTGAGGCCTCGTTTACATGATGTAAAATGTTGGTTTAAATCCGTTGAAAAATGACTAAGTTATTTAAAGGAGCATGACCAGAGTTTCTGGAAAATAGTTTTCGATGTAACTTACCAATATTATCAAGTAACTCCCATACACACCTCTCATGTCCAAAAAACCCGAAAACTTTCGCGATTTCCAGTAAAAAATTGAACAAAACTATCGAGTCGACTTTCAGTGGATAAACGTTGATACTGGAAAATTAGTTTACAAATAATCGGTTGATTTTCGACGATATCCTCGGAAATATGCGGCCTAGAAGCGCGGGAGTTTCAGTTTCGTAATCAGAAAAAATATAACGGATGTTATGATATAAAAATCTCATGACCCATAAGGTAAGTCCCGGGGAGTTATGGGTACAAAAAGTGATCTGGTCACACTCCTTTAAGATCAAAAGTAGGGGTTTTTTTTACACGGGTGGCTGAAATTTCGACAAGGCTAGTTTACCAACATTCTTCTCCTATAGATATGTTATGCCCTTATTTCAGGAATCCGTAACAAAAAAAGGTTTCATCTTGCAAATGATATATTGGGCTTGTAAGGGAATATGCTCACCTCTGTTGAACAGACTTCATCAACCCACACACTGCAGCGTGATAAGAGTTGCAGGGTCAGCTTCCAGAACCGGTGGCAGAGTGGAGCTAGGTAGACATCTTGATGCCAGCTGCGATGAAGGCACTGCCACAGGGCTTGGAAGGCATTCAGAGTCAATGGGGAGGAAGCTGAAAGGAAGAAACAAGATTGGTGGTAATGTATAACATACTGAAAGAAAGATAAATTCAGATTAATCAATTGCACTTACACATATATCATCGCTGACACCACAAAGTGACACGCAAGTGCCCTTCTGTTACAGTTCGTCAAAACTGCACAGTGGGGACACAAGTTTTCACGAACTGACATCCGAGTGTGCGCGCGCACTTCGTACAGTCGTACAATGGACTTAAAACGCATGAATTTCGGTTTTCACGAACTGACACCCAAGTAAATGCTGAATTTATTTTTTTTAAAAGCTTTGAAAATGCTTGACATGGATAATAATATGTGACCGGCTCCAGCAAAACCCAACACTTGTGATGAAAATTCAAAATTTAAGTTTTGGTGTCAGCTTAGTGTGCATACAAAAAGGTATCTTTTAAAACATGTTGGAGGAAATTCTGATAATTTTTGGCGAAGTTATGACCAATTAAAGTATGACAGATCAGAAAAAGTGAAATGGAGCTATTGGTCTTTAAAGTTTGACAAACTAGTTGATTATTTAATTTTTTGTCAATAATATGAGGAATTTTGAGATAGTTCAAACAACAAAACAAATCTTGAATGTATCCCGATGTTGATTCTGCCAAATTTTCAAGTTGGTCCCAGAGGCCATTTTTTAAGGTTGTGGGCCCATATCACTTAATGGGAAATGCCGAGAAGCGTCGGGTTTTGCCAGAGTCGGTCACATATAGTAAAAAAAAATTGACTGAAACACTCTCTAATTTGTTACGATAGGCGTCAGTTCGTGAAAACACAATTTACGTGCTGATGTCATTTTGTACCCGAGACGAGCACTAAAGTGCCACTGCATGTCAATTCGTGGTGTCACCGACGATATGCATAGAGTGCTTGAAGGGTTAGAAAGTGTTCACTTCCGAGTTATAATTTTCTGGAGAAAAATTTAAACATGTGTTTATTTTAGTGGATTTTTAGTGGATTTGGGTAATTTTCTATGGCATTATTTAAGTACCAATTTCCACAATGCAGCCTCCCATGTGCACACGCAGTTATGTTTTACTCTACGATTCTTCTTACAAACATCCCTCCCCCCAATCGCCTAAGGCAACACAGTAGTACATTTCCTACCTTCTTCAGTTGTCACGCTAAAAGGTGCCAGGAGGGCAGTCTCAAACGACCCAGCAATCTCTTGAAATCTAAAATGTCAAATAGACACATCAGTTTATTCCATGCAGCTATATATGCAAATTACCTCTCAAAAATTATGATAATAATCATTTTACCTGAGTTGAAAGTAAACGGGCAAACTCCATTTAGCCATGAATGAATTGAAGCTTGGATGAATATGCAGCCTCTTGACACTGGCCTGAGAACCGCACAGCAGCTCAAAACGCTCAACAAATTCCGTTGTGGCTAGGTATTTCTGCAGAAATAAAATCAAACAATGACTAATTAAATTCAATAATGGTAACACGTGTAAGTATTGTAGTCGAGTCACCAATACCGATTTCAAACCCACGACCTTCTACCACAGAGGGCAAGTTTGATTGACGACTACAGTTAAAAATATAGTACATAATTGGTAAACTGTTAAAAATGGCGTTATTTCCACTCGTAATTAAAAGCCTATGTCGAGAAAACGGACTTGTAGAAATTTCAGCCACATAGATGCAGTAATACTTCAGAAAACCTGCATATTTTTTTGGCATGATTAAATGGTAAAAAGGTGTCTGCAGCAGCCAGTTTTTCTGATTTAAAAACAAATTAAGATTACCCCTCAAAATTTAATGTAAACATGCCTTTAAGGCCCTATGTATCATTTGCAAGATAAAACTTTTTACAGATTCGTGGAATAAGAGTGTAAGATATCTAAGGAAGAATGTTGGTAAACTACCCTGAAGAAATTTTCGCTTCTTAGATGCATCAATGCTTCAGAAAACCTTGAAAATCTATATATGGATTTTGTGTACAAGTGAATGGTAAAGAAGTCCCACGGGACTTTTTTTAGAAAACCACCGGCGGTGTCAATTTCCAGCATGAAATACCATTTTAGACGGAAATAAATTCATGTGGTGTTTTGTTACCATTGCTATCAACACTTTGAGTAAGGTTTTTCTTGTCAACTCATGAAAAACAAAATTGGGTCATTGCAAATGATACAATGGGCCTTTAAATAGAGATACTGTTTTTCTTTACCTCATGGAAGCTTGTTGGATTGCCTGCAGCAAATATAGACGCTGTTCTCATTTCTAAACTAGTGGCCACTTCAGGCCAAACTGCATTCACAAGAAAGTCATAGCCTCTCACCACGTCCTCGCCAGCCGATCTAGAAGCAAAAGTGTGAAATAAAACCTGAATGGTTTTCCCCAAAGCATTGAAAAATAGTACTAGTAGTGTTATTACAAATTGGCCACTACGCTTTTCTAATTAGCCACTAATTAGTTTAGTACACTAATTCACAGCATAAACACAAGCTGTTAGAGTATTTGCTGGACAACAATTTATTCCCACAAAGAATGGTGTACTTTTGCAGTGGAATACTCAACGCCCTCAAAAATGAAAGAACTCTGTTTTTCGTTGCTTACATGAAATGCTGCGACTGCCTCGTAAAACAAACTTATTTGAAAATGTGCCTAAGGATGTAGTCTCAATCATCCAACCACTCAGAACTAGTACCATTGTAGAATAAATACTATACAGTTAAAAAAAAACAAAAAATTATTTTCTTGATCAGTACAGAGGTTTGTTGAATACAATGAACTTGTGGATAACTGATCGACCAATCACTTTGGAGGTGCTTTCAATCCTGCCGTTGAGGGCTCTCCGAAAACCCATTTTGCTGGATTGAACCTTTGTGGGTTGGCCTGAACTCTACATCTTATTATTATATTATTACTTCTTTCTGGTACTGAAACCTCAAAAGTGTCCATTGCACTGTCGCTCGCAAGCGTGAGGAAACCTACGAGAAGGCGATGAATTAGAAACGGCCAGAGACATCGGGGAATCCCTTACTCTTCACAAAAGAATGCTCTGGGATCTTTAAAGTGCATTACCTAACACACTTGACCAACGGCTTTACTTCCTTTCCGAAGGATGGAGCAACTGTGGTTAATTGCCTTGCTTAAGGGCACAGCTACCCCGGCCGGGTATCGAACGCGCAACCCCAGGTTTTCACCCAAGTATTGCAAGTCAGTGACCTAAACCACTCGGCCACGGTACACACCCCATCTGTGCAGCTTTCAAAAAGAAGTGCAGGAGCTCATGAAGGCAATTCATACAGAGTGGCACACCCTGCCTCAGCGGCTCTTACATTGTATGCTATGGAGGCTGGTGCAGTAAGCCTTGCCACAAAGTGGTCATACAAGTTACTCACTGATAAAATGTTACATTTTTCAGCCTCCTCAAAGTTTTTGGTTGTAATATAATTTGCATTTCTTTCTTAAGTCAGACATGCACTTGCGCTCTCGTTTCAAACTCAAGTACAACCTCTGAAATTCCCTGCCTTTTTTATATACCTTTGCACAGGTGAGGTAACTTCCTGTATGAGTTTGCAGTGTTTGGGTATGAAGTCCAACACCGAAGCATACAGACCCTTCAGTTTATGAGGGTGGTTCTGTAGGGCTTTCTCACTGATCACCTGCAAAATACCCAGACCAAAGCAGAAAGGCAACGGAATGTGTACTCAATGTTGGCTAACTAAAAAGTCTTGTAAACTCAAAGCAAAATTTCATTCCTGTAGAATGGGTGGATCTGAATGAATTCTACTGGCTATAGCTTGAAATTACACAAGAGTCTATACAAAGTGATCAAGCATCTATCATAGAAATGAGAGTAATTTCAAGGCTCTGTTGTCCGTGCTGTATAACCATGGAATCAGGCAGCTTCCTCACAACTTGGCAGCTTCCACGCAAAGGTGATGGTTTCGCCCAATTTCTTGAAAGCATGGACACAGTTTTTCATTGTTTTCTCGAAATGTACATAAGTTGGCTTAAACACAGTTTGGTTTTTAATATACACATCATTAACCACACGTGGAAATAAGGCTGTCTTTGAAGAAAGACCCACATCACGACACTGACCTCGTTCATATACAGCTTGACGGCGATTTTCCTGAATAGCGCCTCTACATCCCTCATCTTGTCGATGGTAGCGTACGTCCGCAGACACTGCCGCAGGACATTTCTCTGGCCGTTCTGGAGACCTTCTTCAAAGGATTTTTCTAAGCTGTGCTGCAAGGTGACAGTGATGCCCGCAATTCTCTGTCGAGGTAGAAAAATTCAAGCCAATAAATCCACATCAAAAGTATCAACAGCATGTAAAGTTTTAACAATGGACGCTAAAAGGTCGACATAGCTAGTTCTTTTGCCAAAGTGGAAAAATTTCCCCTTTGCAAGAACCAATGTTGTCACGCCAAAACTGTTACAATGTTCACATTACAAAAAAAAAAACATTCCCCCTATGGACGTAAGACCTCTCTTCACAATAGGCCATCAGTGTAGCGAAATTGGTTGGCATGGATTTGCCCCACTGCATTGTTGGAAAAAGAGAGGCAAGCACGAGATTGTTGTGGTGCTCCGCGGGATGCCCAGATAGTTCAGTTGGTAGAGCAGTTGACCCTGTATGCCAAGGACCTGGGTTAGAATCCCAGTCAGGGCACTGCAATTTTCTCATGTTTTTAAATTCATCTCCAATTGTCAATCCTATCATATATATACCTTTAAAAATATCTTTGTTCAATGAAGATTCAACAATGATTCTACATTTTTTTTTTATGTGCCACATGTGTGAATGGCTTAACTTAAAGTCACACAGAGCACTATGAACATCATAATCTCAATGCTTAACACACATATACCGGTATGCAACCTGGGGCCAATTTCATGGCGCTGCTTAAACGTGCTTAAACGTGGCATGCTTAAGCAAGCGCATGCTTGGAAATGGGCATTGTTGCGTCACTAGTGTTTAGCAAACTTTGCCTCTGAAGCTAGCAAACATTTAGCAGTGCTTACGGTTACAGTCTCCATGGAATAGCCAGAGCATCAGTTAGCACAAAAGCGGCTGCTAAACAGCTCCATGAAATTGGCCCCAGGCCATCGTGATGTCTTACAGATTAATCTGTTCTTCGTTAACAGTTGCTTAATGTGAACTTTACCACTCTTCATTCAATCCTCGTTAAGTGAGATGTGAACTCAAGATTGCTACATGTATATTAACAAATGATAATTATATATAATGGGGTATATGATAGGATTGACAATTAGAGATGAATTTAGAAACACAAGAAAATTGCAATGGCCCGACTGGGATTCGAACCCAGGTCCATGGCATACATGGCCAACTGCTCTACCAACTGAGCTATCTGGGCATCCCGTCGGAGCATCACAACAATCTCGTGCTTGCCACTTTTTTTCCAACAATGCAGTGGGGCAAATCCATGCCGACCAAGTTAGCTACAATGATAATTAACTAATCGGTAGAACAATGTGATTTCCCTTCATGTGAAAGGGTCTATGACATCATGATGTACATGTACGGCCACAAACAATTTTTAAATACCCAGTTTTCAAGACACATTTCAATTCGCAACAGGAGAAAAAATACAAGAAGTATAACCACTCACTGGTCTGATTTTCTCAACAAGTGGTAGTCCTTTGCTCTGAGTCACGTAATACTGTAGCTGGTTGAATTCAGATGCTACTCGCTCAATTTGCTGTCCTGATAGTTCTCTAAAATGGAAACAAATAGATTTTGAGATAATGTACTATCAGTTCCTGAAAGAAAATCCAAAACAAAATTGATGTTCAAAGGGCATGCAACAGTCAAAGAATTTTGTTGCAAAATGTGATAAGCGCCATCAGATACAATCAATGCCCAAAACAAAGTAAAAGTGTTTTTAGTTGAAGCTTTTGGCATGTCAGTAAGATTTTTCAAATTGTCGTAACTCAAATTTTATGACAAAAGTCTTCATATATGGGTGAACAAAGCCTGCTCATCAAATGCTGGGAAAACTCAATAAAGGAAGACTTGTAAATGAATTATCTGAGGATCTATAGTAAAGCTGCACTGGCAGCCAGGGGCATAGCTGGACCATTTTGATTGAGGGGGGCGTGTGACAACGTTTTGCCGACGGCTGCCAGGCCTTTGCGGAGTCGCTCAGACAACTATTGCCGATATAATATAGATATTACTAGCGACGTAATAGCATTGTTGATATAGCATTGTCGATATCTCCGTGCCTTCATGATTATTAAATGAACTTGCTAACTGTACCATGATTTTGCTGAATAAAATAAAAATTGTGGGTGTCACACACCCTCCACACCGTCCCTCTAGCTAGGCTGGTGCTGGCAGTCAAGAGCCCTTTAGTGTCGAAAAACACTGAGCCTTTTCGCATGTAAATGCAGCGCCCTCGCAGGACAATTATTGCCGATATAATATAGATATTACCAGCGGCGTAATAGCATTGCTGATATAGCATTGCCGATATAGCTGTGCCTTTATGATTATTTAATGTTTTCGCGCGTAAATGCAGTGTACGCCGCTTTGAGACAAAGCAGCATGGGGGGAATTTGGAGTGAAATGACATACTGAAAATCACATAATCACAAAGACACTTTCCGCCCAAATTGATTCTGTACCGTCCGAAACTGCCTTAGCACTCTGTGCGTTTGATTCTTATGTAAATAAACGCAATTACAATTAATGTAATACAGTTGGGTTAGCCAAAAGCTATTAAAACATTTACACACTTATTCTTTGTGCAGATAAGAAATTTTTTCTAATTACGTGTTAATACTCACATGCTTTCATCTTCCTCAGTTGTGTCCACTGCTGAGCCTGCAATTTTTAGGATGTTTTCCATTTTTTCAACTGACTTGGTGATGTTAATCAATCGCTGCAGAACAGCCTGGGAGAAAATAAATAAAGGAAAATTAAAAGTGGCACAATTTTTGCTGTGTGTATAAAAAAAAATAAAAATCCACACAATTATCAAGAAGAAGTGAATGAATTAATGTCATTAAATAAAATAGCAAGGCTTAAATTATACAGTTGAAAAAGAGAAACGCATATCATACTATGGCCGAAAGTTCAAAGAGGCTGATAGATTGAGCTTATTTTATCGGTCAGTAATGTGTACAAACACCTTAAGATTGCTTCATTAAACTATTATCTCCAGGGATGCCAGTGGCTCTTACCTTCAGGGCCGGAAAAAAATCTACTATCATAACTGCATGTATGTGTGCACATGGACTCGTCAGCACAGTACGCTGTACAGTATGTACGTGAGGTTCAGGCTAGTGCATGAAATTTGCGCCAGCTTGAACTAGACGCGCGTATCAAGTTTCAGGCACGCGCGTTAAGACTTCACCCGCGTGTGATTCCCTGCTAGTGTTCCTGACCATTTACTGCACCCTCTGGAGGTTGCTTGTTAATGTATTAAATTGAATTCCATCTGTAGATGTGTGTATTTTTGAAGGAGGCATGTTATAAAACACACATGGACTGACATAATTTGGTCTCTAGTGCACGTCTATGTGCCCCTCGTGACTGTGAGTGACCACAAGAGGGTACTATAGGACCCTCTTGTGGTCACTCACAGTCCCTCGGGGCCCATAGACGTGCACTAGTGACCTCATTGCCAGTCCATATGTGTATATTATAACACGCCTCTTTCTGATTCTCAATCCTGACTGGCTGAAACGCAGTCACATGAGGTTCACTAATATACACATATGGACTGGCAATAAGGTCACTAGTGCACGTCTATGGGCCCCGAGGGACTGTGAGTGACCACAAGAGGGTCCTATTTCCCCGAGGCCTCAGGCAAAAATACACACGTACAGATGAAATTAAATTTAATACATTAACAAGCAACCTCCAGAGGGCGCAGTAACCGGTCACTAGTTTTTGAGACTAGTGACCGGTCAGGAACACTAGCAGGGAAACACGTGCGCGTGAAGTCTTAACGCGCACGCCCGAAACTTCATACGCACGTCTACATGTAGTTCACGCTGGCGCAAATTTCATGCACTAGCCTAGATTAGTAAACCTCACGTGACTGCGTTTCAGCCAGTCAGGATTGAGAATCAGAAAGAGGCGTGTTATAATATAGGCTAGTGCATGAAATTTGCGCCAGCGTGAACTACAGTAGACGCGCATAATAAGCTTCGAGCGCGCGGGTGTTTTCCTGCTAATGTTTCTGACTAGGCACTAGTTTTTGAGACTGCTGAGCTCTCTGGAGATTGCAAACTGTGTCAGTGAACAGCAATTCAGAAACTGAGGCTAGGAAGCAAAAGGTTTCCTTCAAGTTTAAGCTGCTTATTGTTTTAGTGCTTATTGTTGAAGTGTTCAATGTTCAAAATCCTGTTGTTCAAAAATGCCTATTGTTGGATTGCTTCTTAGCAAATTTCATTGCATTTATATTTTGGCCAGAGACGTCTTATAAAACACATATGGACTGGCATAATTCGGTCACAAGAGGGTCCTATTTCCCTTGGAAAATAGGACCCTTTTGTGGTCACTCACAGTCCCTCGGGGCGCATAGACTGCACTAGTGACCTCATTGCCAGTCCATATGTGTATACTGTATGAGGTATCAACTACTGCTAGGGGTAACCCTGGAATAGACTGGCATCTCATCCTGGAAGAGTAACAACAATATGGCAAGATCCATGGAAATTTACCTTTCTTTCTCGTATCCTAGCTCGAGCAGCCATCTTCTGCTCAACAACTGCTACAGCACTGTCCATTGCTTGTTCAACAGTCTGGAAAGAAGACATACATGTACAGTTTGTTTAGGGCAAATGTGCACGGCTTTGACAAAGACAAAGTTTAAACTATTTGGAAAAATGGGTAGACACCATGATACTAAAAATAAAGTGTCAACCATGACCCCTGCAAATTCATTGGTGACATTTGGAATACCTCTACAATTATCTGAATTGTTCAAGTACAAGCTATAAATGTACAATTTACAATTTCAACGGTTTGGGTTACTGCAACTCAATTTCACAAGGCTGGAGTTCTGACCCTGTTTCAAGAAGTTTACCATTTGCCTTAAAATGACTTATCAAGCATCAGTAAGCAAGATTTGACAAAATAAAACTTTAAAAATCTTGGAAAACACTTAAGAAATGTTCAGCTAGACTCATATTTTGCACCAAGGTCTACAGTTACGGTCAAGTACTCGAACCTTTCAGATAACTGCCAATTGTTACACGAGTATTTCCACGGTAATGGGGGCATTTTGGCAACACAGACCATATTTTCCAGAAAATACCTTTGTCTGGTCTCAAAATAAAAGAAATAAGTTTCAGTTGTTCTGAAGAGATAACTCAGGCCCAAAAAGAGTTACAAATAGTGTGACAACATGCCTTTCTAAAAACCCCGTGTACAAATTTCCAATATACGCTCGTAACCGGGACAGCCTAAAATGTAACAAGTGTCCGTCCCGGTTACGCTAGTATATTGGAAATTTGTACACAGGGTTTGTAATCCCTTTTGGGCCTAATTAGGTTATCTCTTCAGAACAACTGAAACTTATTTCTTTTATTTTGGAACCAGACAAAGGTATTTCCTCGAAAATATGGTCTGTGTTGCCAAAATGCCCCCTTTACTGTGGAAAGACCCACATGTAAAGACTCAGTAAGAAAACAGCATGTACTGGTAAATCTTTGATATTAAATACCTACCAAAACCTCTTCCTTGAATTGGCCAAGTGGGACAGCAAGGTTTCCAATGGCTTTATCCAGACCAACCTTTAAAAAAATGTAATGCATACACATCAAACACCAACAACGTGACGAATTTACCATATACATGCTTCAACAACGTCTTCCACAGAATTCTTACCCAAAAACTGTCTAGTTTATGGACAAAGCATGGCCCTAAGTGGGTTTAGTATTTGGACTGGCTATGCGCCTTGTACCAGCCAACGATTGACATGCAATGTTTTAAAAACAGATTACATGATTAAAAAACTTTTTAAAACAGGAACAACTGCATTACACAATTAAAAAATAATATTGCTAACTGCCTTGTAGAAATTTCATACTTCAGAAAACCTGAAAAATCCATGTATATTTTTTGTGTTTAATGAATGGTAAAAAACATTTCTGGAAACAAATTTTTTTTTAAAAAGCACCTTCAGTTGGTAATTTCTTACCAACTGATGTGGCATTATCGACACTTTTAGTCGGATTTTCCTTATCAATTTGTGAAGTAACATTTTGGGTAACTGCAAATGTTGTATTGGGCTTTAACTCAGCTGGGCAAATTCCCGTTCAAATCAAATACACTAATGTTTACCCTACACATTTTTAGATGCTTTGAAATAAGTGGGTGGAGAAAAAAGGCCTACCAAATTGGATGACAGATTGACAAAGTCTGCATAGTCCTTGTTAATGAGCTCTACCATGGCATTCTTGAGAGAGGTGAAGAAAATATGTAGATCTTCCCGCAATGTTTCAAGCTGCACACGGTGGCGGCATTCTGCAACAAAACCATCTACATCGAAGGTGTCCTGGCACAAAACAGACAACCGTACACTTAAATTGAATTTCACATTTCATTGGAGCAAGATGCCCCTACAATACCGCCACAATGCCCCAACATATTCGTAATCACCTCATTGCACGTTCATGCTTTGTTGTTCATCGACTGGTTCTCAGACCGTACTCAGAGCTTTATAAAACAATCCTCAATCCATCCCATATAGTACTTCGCGGAAAGAATGTACAAGTCGGACGTCACATAAGCCCTACTGCACTAAACCTATGGACAACTCAGAAGAATTTCAAGTTTTTCCTTAGATTTGCACTTATTGATGCTTAATTTCAGGTTAAAATCAAAATCTCCACACATTCTACATAGAACTTTGCGTACAATAATTAGCGACCAGTAAATGAATAAATGGTCGTAACATAAGTATGATGACTTAAAGGAGTGTGACCAGATCACTTTTTTTTACCCATAACTCCCCGGGACTTACCTTATGGGTCATGAGATTTTTATATCATAACATCCGTTATATTTTTCTGATTACGAAACTGAAACTCCCGCGCTTCTAGGCCGCATATTTCCGAGGATATCGTCGAAAATCCACCGATTATTTGTAAACTAATTTTCCAGTATCAACGTTTATCCGCTGAAAGCATACTCGATAGTTTTGTTAATTTTTTTACTGGAAATTGCGAATGTTTTCGGGTTTTTGGGACATGGGAGGTGTGTATGGGAGTTACTTGATAATATTGGTAAGTTAGGGTAAAAGTGGGGATATTCGACCGGATAAGGTTCATTTGAGCATAACAGTTGCGTCTGAGGAGAAGCAAGGCAAAGGTTTTCGACAATCGCAAGTCTAGGTAACTGCCTTTCATTTGCATCAAGCCCGAAACTGGAGGACCGATGAATGATGTACAGTTTGACCACCAAAATGAGGTGTAAATGATGTGGAATTCGACTACTGTGTTGGGTTATTCGTCCAGTGCCATTTGTACTGCATAGTATTGATGGGACTTTGTTTGTTCGAAAATAAACGTAATTGAGTGGTAATTTTATTCTAATCGGCACAATTTCATAGCGTGCTACTTGTGTGTGCATGCATTATAAACACTTTTGGCCATCTATTGAAACATACAAATGATATTCAGAGGATAATTTTCCTGCATGGCAAGAAAATAAGAAATAAAAAATATTGGACCGTTCGGATCCGTTTGCGCGAGGCGCATAAAATAAAATTGTCAGTGCTTTGAAATTTTGAATTCTTTTCCGAGACGTGTGTGTGTGTGTGTGTGTGTGTGTTTGTTTGTAGTAGGCCTAACGAGTGTTATTTCCTCAATTCCCGCACTCAAACGCCAGAAAAGGGACACAGTCACAGGATTTCCGACTCCACAAGAAAGACAAAGCCGAGTTATCATTTAATACTCTCCAACACAACAACGAAGTCCCGTGTGCATCATAAGCACACCGCACAGGAAGCAAGAATTAGTAATACATGTACAATGTTATACAATGTAATACATTAACCCCAGGCGGCACGTGGCCAGACTCTTCTAGCTCTAGACGCAAACTAGGTCAGTGCTCGGCAGAAGTTCCGTTCTGCCTCCAGAGTCTGATTAAAGGCACAGTCTCGTCAGCAATGCGCGCGCGGCATATTCGTGCCGTAGCTACATGTAGCTCCACGAAATACGCCGCGCAATATATGACTGCTTTAGCTGACGTCTAGTCAAAAGCGCGGTCCCGGTTTTCTGGCAGGCCTAGCTTGTTGGCACAATGGTGTCTGTTGCGAAACTTTATTGCAATGCGGCGGTGCTCGGCCCGGTCACAAGTGCAGATACGTATTTTAACCATTATATTTTGACAAAAATAACAAAAGATAAGGCTATGCTCGTTAATGATATAAAAGAAAAATACACGTGCGCCGCACGCCATGCGCCTTGGTCGAATACTCAAACAGCAGTTTGATAAAATGATGTGGTATTCGACTAACCATTGTTTCAACCCAGGACAGTATTTTGGCCAGCAATTTTGTACTGGTCAACTCTGTAGCATACAAAAAGACACGATGTTCATTACAAATTACCACTCCACCCGACAGACGTTCCAACCGACGTCACAAAGTAGCTCGTATTTCTTATTGGACCCCATAAGGCAACAACGTTAAATGACGAAGCTACTTTATTTCATGTTTTAGACTCATTTTATTTTGATTGCTTGGGGTATATTGAATCATTGACCATATCGCCATCGAGGGTTTAACTTAAACAAAATAGTAAACATAATAATTATGACAAAAAGTGGTTTTTATTATATTTATTACATTTTTAATTCATACTGGTCGAATTCCCCTACCGGTCGAATATACCCGCATCTACCCTACATCAAAAACTATTTTCCAGAAACTCTGGTCACGCTCCTTTAATATTATAAATAACCACCAAAAATGTGTTCATATTTTAAAGGGTAGCCTGGTGATTTTAGGAGTGAAAAACATTCAACAATTTTCTTTAAAAATATGGTATAAATACCGTACACGTTTGCCACTAATTTCTGCAAATATGACATGATAATGTCCCAGAAAGTGTAAAATTTTAGCAATGACAAAATATCAAGTTTTTCTTTGGTGCATGGGAATGTATGGCTAATTTGTATTATCAATACGAAGACCCAGAGGGGACATTTAAGTAGGCCAGCCTATTGTGCTTTTATTTTTTGATACGTAGGCCTACGTACGTAATAATAATAATACGTACACGTGTACGTAATAATAATGCGTATGTACGCATTATTATCACGTACGTAGGTGATAATAATGGACCTATCAATTAAGTGGTCAAAACATAGATGTTTTGACCCCTGATTAATCCCATAGTGCTTTGCAAAAGGGCACCCTCTGTTGGTGAAACACGATTGGCGATATGGTCTATGACAGAGGGTCTAAATTTTACCCCACGATTTCACCGAAACTAGACATCGGATCGATGCGTACTCTTCAGAATATTTGAACATTGGGGCGAGTGCACACACACACTACATGTAGGCCTATTGAGCACATATAAGAGTTAGGGACACATTTTATTTGCGTGAGTTTGGCACAGATTTGGGGTTAGAAACAGCACAAGGGTGGAGAATACGACGCCCTGTTCACCATGTTCACGGGTCTATCCAAAGCCCTGGGGCCAATTTCATGGCGCTGCTAAGCACAAAAATTTGCTTAGCACAGGATTTATTTGCTTTATAAAATGGATTACAAGCCCAAATTATACGCCAACTTGTAGGAAAATACCTTTCAATACACATCACTTACGATTTTGGCTGGCAATCCATTTTTGCAAAATAAAGCAAAAAAATCCTGTGCTAAGCAAATTGTTGTGCTTAGCAGCGCCGTGAAATTGGCCCCTGTTTACCACTGCACGGCCGGCCCGGATCTAATTTATGTCATACCTTCATGAACTCGTCTTTGTCAAAACAGAGGTGAGTCGTCGAGTTTGAAAGTTGGACCTTGTGGGAAGTGTTGAGACGCGACATGTTGAACCGACTGTGAGATTCTACTTCAAGACCTAATTCAGACAATCTCTTCTCTGCTCAGGGTCTCCGCTCCTTAAAAAGTTCAACGTGTAAGGGTGTGGGTGAAAAACGGACCCTCCGGATCCTTCCAGATTTTCCGGATCTTCCGGATCTTTTTCAAAAATGGCTATTTAATGAGCAGAAAGTGCCTAGTTTGACTTCTTAATACGCTTCCAGACCTTTTACCGCCATGTACAGGCCTTATTTTTAAAGATCCGGCGTGGAAAAAAACAAATTTCTTTTTTCTTAGTGTCCTGCACTTCCTACGCCTATTTCTTCGAAAATTTCACTTTGTGGATAGTCGATGTGGTGTATGATTACAAATTGGTGCAATACATAGTGGTAAAAGGTATGTAAGCGTATTTAGAAGTCAAACTAGGTACTTTCTGTTCGTTAAATATCAATTTTTAACAAAGATCCGGAAGATCCGGAGGGTCCGACTTTCACAGACTGCCAACGTGTAACAACTTCATTTCAGCAAGCAGTCGATCGTGATTATTCACGGTGTCTGTATATATAGCGCCACCAAGCGGCGCACAAGAATTAAAGTGGCGTGTCCAACTCCAGCATCACATTGAATCCCCCATTTTCCCCATGGGTATTGAGATTTTTATACCATATCATTTTGTCACATTTTCTCATTACTATTTTGCAATTTCGCGCTCTCAATCTGTGTATTTTCAAGGATCTCCTTGAAAACTAATTTATCCATAAAGCAGTGTTGCTTCCACATCCAAATTAGAGATTGCAAATTTCCTGTTTTCTTCCCATGGATGGTATTTTGGGGAGGTTTTTGTGTATGATTGTTAGGTTAGAAAAAATATGTCCACTTACCACACTAGCTCCCACCCCCTCCACCCCACCCGCTCGAATTTGTCTTTAATTTGGAATATATTTCGATCAGAGAACAACAACGAAGATTCGTCACTTGCAGCTATCGTTAAAACAAAACAAGAAAAAAACGAAAGGAAAAAAAAAAAAAAAACCCGCACCACCCCCCACCCCCCCGCCCCCTCTTCCCCACTCCCCCTCCCCCCAAAAAAATACAAATTGCAAAACGGAACTCTATGCTGTTGGCGGGGCGTGCGTCCGCATGCACCCCTCGCACCCACCCTATGCCCCTACTCAAAAGAAATAAGGGGGAAGAAGACCATATTTTTCGCCAAGTCCTTTTTTTTTGTCATCCTGTCAGTATAGTGTTTTTTAAAGTTATTTCTTAATGAATTTAACACCACATGCGCCATAATCAGGTTTTCCCATCACTAATGATAATTGTAAAATAATTATTAAGGTAGTATGTCTTACTCTAAACTGTGTGACTTATTTAATTTGCCAACTCTTGTCCAAAGAAGAACAGTTGCTTATTCCTCTACAAAATATTATCCATAACCAGTACAATTTAACGGGTGTGGTTGAAACCCGGAGGTAGGAGGTAACCCGGAGGTAGACATGTTTATTTTGTAAAGTGAGACATTAATTTTTAAAACTTTAGCGAAATTGGAATTGCCGATTGACAAAACAGGGACACTACCACACTTTGGGAAAATTTGCATAAGTATTCCAGCTGTATCGCGAACTGAATTTTACATCAACCTCCGGGTCGCTAGATATAGGCCTAAGCGCAACGGAGCTCCGGGTGCTGATCAACCGGCAGACAAACATATATTTTTGCTATATAAAATATTCAGAGAGTATCATTTCCCTTGTTTGCAGATCTCTTCTAGCTCTAACATCAACCTCCGGCAAAAATAAAAATCTACCTCCGGGTACCTCCGGGTACCTCCGACCTCCGGGTTTTATAAATTTCTCAATTGAACCACTAATCCATTTTCCCTCCAAGTTCCAGAACGTACAATGTAGAACCAGATCTTCTCCCAAACACATATGATTCATGTAAGTTCCGCGGAGCCGGGTGGAGGTAACCAAACAAGGTTTTGTTTCAAGGATTTCATTAGTACATGTATTGTATACATATACATGTACCAACATTACATTCCTTATTTATTTATTTATTTATTTATTCCATTTATTTACCCAGGGTGTGCCCAAACAGTTTACAAAAACTGGTTTCCATTGGGGCCCTGCAAACACACATAGAACAAATATACTAAATTGAACAACTTCATAATTACTAACAAACTGGAATAAGATACATTTGTACAACAACTACAACATCAAAAAACTAATGGTTACAGTACAGAAGAACAACATCACATGTAATTATTATACATGCATGTGACACTAAAATTTACGCTAATTACGGGAAGGGCGAAAAACCCGCAAAAACTCTTTTTAAGAGAAAAAAAAATTTAAAAATGGGAAAATTCCCCTCCGGCTCCAAAATTAAAGTTTGATTTTATGGCAACCAAGTCATACGACTCCGTAAATTAGCATTTCTCACTTGAAGTTGATGTGAATATTATGTGTATGTTTGGCGAAGTGCCGATTTGAATGAGCTCAAAGAAGACATAGTTCTAAGGTGTGCACTAAGGCTGTTCCAAATTGCGGCGCCAGTTACAGCAAAACTCGAGGCGTAAGACCCCTTTCGTGCAAAGGGAATTTTTAGTGTCTTTTCGGCAGATTGACGAGTTTCTCGAGTTTGTACGTAAGGTGTAAATAGACTTGCCATATACTGCGGGGCCAAGAAATTGATGCTTTTAAAGACAAATATATCTTTCTTGTATTTAACTCTCTCTGGATAGGCAAGCCAGTCGAGCTTTTTAAACATGTCAGCTGATGGCGTTAGGAAATCGCATTTCAGTATTATTCTGGCTGCACGTTTGAGGCATTTGTTCAAGACATTGTTATGAGATGCGTAACGGTCACCCCATACTGTGCAACAATAATCTAGACTAGGCATGACTAAACTAATTAACATAAGGGTGTTCATGTGCTTTTGAGTTACACAGTCCAGAATTCGTTTTAACATAGCTAATTTCGAGAAAACTGTCTTCTTTACATATTCGACATGTTGGTTCCAACTTAAGGTTTCGTCAATAATAACACCCAAGCATTTAAACGATTTAACGTTATGCACTTGCTCAAGACAACAGCCGGCTCAGCTTCACAGATTTGCGTGGATTTCCTCAGGGTATTGTTACGTCGCTTTGCAGAGTGGAAATTCCATGAGATCTCAGGATGGTCAGCTGATGGCGTTAGGAAATCGCATTTCAGTATTATTCTGGCTGCACGTTTGAGGCATTTGTTCAAGACAGTGTTATGAGATGCGTAACGGTCACCCCATACTGTGCAACAATAATCTAGACTTGGCATGACTAAACTTAAAGGGACACACCGGCTTTGTTGGGCTATTTTGGGCTCGAAATAGACCCATACATTATTCTGAAGCGCTTACCAGAGTAAATTAGATATATCCTGAAAAGACGCCGTCAAATTTGGCCGTTTTTGAGCTTTTTTTCAAAAATTCAAGCTCACGTGACTTTTTGGAACCTGATTCTGGTTCCGAAAAGTAACTTGGTCTTGTGAGTTAGTTGTATTTCCAGCCGTAGAAACCAGCGCGAAGTGCGAGTTGCCTTTGTCATCGCGGTTGGTTTCTCTTGTTGGAAAATAGTGTCCTACGAACAATATATGTACATCCGTATTTTCCAATATGTACACAAAATCTGCCAACAGATTTCATAAGAAGGGTTTCTGGGTGTTGATATGGACGAGAGAATCTCCCAGATTTACGTGTCTTCGCTTCGCGTTCGCGAGGATAAATATACGAAGAAAAAACAGCATAGGCCTATTGAGGGCGCTAAAGACACCAAAACGATGCTTTCGATGTGCTTTCTCCGATTCAGCGCTGACCTGAGGGATCATGCAAGGTGTGATGAGTCAGGGAAAACAAGGAATCGAGGTTAAACACGTGTCGACCCATATCGAACGCCACCTTTATTTACAAACACTTGATACATAATACATCGCGACGGCTGGTAAAGCGTATAGCCCAACATTTGTCTCTTTTGTTAATTTTAAAAATTTCTAGTTTATTACGTGACATTTTGATATTTTTTGTTCACAACAACCATCGAAATATTATTGTCAAGGATGCTAGATTGCTACTTTATGTAAACAGTAAGCCGGTGTGTCCCTTTAACATAAGGGTGTTCATGTGCTTTTGAGTTACACAGTCGCGAATTCTTTTTAACATAGTACATGTAATTTCGAGAAAACGGTCTTCTTTACATATTCGACATGTTGGTTCCAACTTAAGGTTTCGTCAATAATAACACCCAAGCTTTTAAACGATTTAACGTTGTGCACTTGATCATTATTAATGTGTACTCTGAGCTCATGCGCGCTTATCTTTTTCTTTGAGCCAATTAGCATACATTTAGTTTTACTGGCATTAATTTTGATTTTATTTTTAACAGACCACAGATGAATCATGTCTAATTTCCCACTCTTAGCTCAACTATGTTTATTTACCACCATATACGTTCAGCAAGCTTTACACAAATTTATGCATATATACAATTATTTATTTACAAGTACATGTACATGTATTTTGTATGCGTTTCAATTTTTATTTGCGTAAAAGTGTATGTTTTTTTTACTCACACTGTATAGGCCTATAGTTGGTTACGGGCTCGTTAATTCACGTCTCCCCATGGAGGAGTTGGTTTTTTTTCCTCCGTGGTCTCCCATATTAAAGTATATCCCAACAATGTTCTATGGAATTCAGATATACGGTGACCTAGCTGGCCAGTCCATATAACCTTTATGCCCTCATCCTCTAGGAAGAAGTAACACGAGCAGTGTCGGGATGGGTATTATCCCGCAAAAAAACATAATCCTTCTTTTACTGCAGCAGCAAAAGTTCGTACGATTGGTTCAAGGATTTCATCACAATGTCTCAGTCCAGTTAGGGCACCTTCAAGTACAGGTCGGTGCGACTGCCTATGAAATAGATGCCACTATTGAACCACGTCAGTTTGGACCACATCACACGCTGCAAACCACCATCATATATTGTGTGATACAGTGAATGAACCGACACATCTGGGAACAAGTACAGTTCCCCAGTCAGCGATCTGCTAATTTTTATGTTTTCTGCTAAAATCCACAGAATCAAGCAGAATTATGTAGCACGATATGTGACAGAAGGTACGCCCCCCTCCATTGTTTTCCCATTAAGTCTCCAATATCCATGGAATTATAAAAACAAATCTTTCAGGTTTTAGGGGAGTTGGTGTGTTGAGGTATAGGGGGCAGTAGGGGGAGTGCCTTTGTCTCATACCGTGCATGTTATAGAATCAAGCAGAGACTGAAAACCCATGCAATCCACATGACCCGGATGGGATTCGAACCAGGGCTACAGAGGTGCAGTGAAGGCGAGGAAAGTACCACTATACGCCAACCTGATTCCTTGTGATTTATGTACGTTTAATAAAAAAGCAAAGCTATAAAGAAATTAGAGGTTTGTTGAAGATATCTTTACGGTCTTACTAAGATCACAGTTGTCACAGAATTCAGACGTTAAATTTTAGATCCAGGGTGTCCAGAGCTTGCTGAACTGTCTCTAATGGAAACTGGGGGAAATGAACCCTGAAAGCTTCCAACAGCTCTTCCTGATTGGCGAAACGTTTCTTCTGCACCACGCCGGTGGCATCCTCCTCGAGCAGAATAGTGTCCCTGATTGCTTTGAGCTTCCCGCCTCTGTAGACTACAGCCCTCAGAGAAGTCAGAAAGGGTGACAAGGCGTCCGGGCCGCGCTCCACCGTGTGCACGTTCTCCATACTCCGGGTGAAGTACTCGATCGGCCGGGGCTGGAGGTCGGACGCGGCAAAGACGCGCCAACCTTGCACGAGATCTGTCATCCCCGACTTGAACAAGTTTCCGCGCTCAGCGTGCATCCACCGGAGGGTACCATCCTCATCCCTGACGAATTTGTTCCGGAGGAAGTTATCTTGACGGACCGGAGACTCGCCGATGAAGTCCAGAGGTATAGGCTCCTTAAGGAAGTACCCGGTGCCTACGTCCACTAGGTGGTGATCGGCTGGTTGGACTAGGCCATTTACTACCGTCGCGATGTGACTGTTAGGTGCTCCGTTCACGTCGAAGGCAACGTGATGCACGTCGTACCCTAACCCCTGTAAGAGTTGTTTCATGAAGTAGTTGCACTCGCAGCACACTCCTCCCATTTGCGCCAGCATCATTTTCTTGATCTCACCGAATGTCAAACCCCGCCTCTCCGACCTGGGCGTGGCAATAGCCGTCACGCTCTGGAAAGGAACACGTGCTAAGAAGGATGTTATGATGTCACCCAACAGGGCTACGCGGTCGGCTTTGAACCGAGCGAAAGGCTGTTTTATTTGCAAGACTTTCTCGAGAAAATGTTCCACTTCCGTACCGGTCATGTTTTGGGCCATCTGAAAAATACCAGACGCAACTGTTAAGCTACATGTTCTACTTCGTAAACCAGAAACGTGTGGGGTATAATCAGTTGCTCAACTGGGATTTGACCAGGCAAACTATATTAGTGAGGTTTCGGTGTGCACGGTTAGTGATTACGACTACGATTAGCCAAACCTCAAAATCGTTACCTTTCGCTGTCCGTTTCTCACTAAGGTGTAGAGGCGTTGCTATCAGTGTAAACAACAAAACTACACTTGGAATATTTGTGTAAACGCCACAAGTACGCACAAATCGATGACGTAAAATTCACTAATAGTCGTCGTTTTGCCTAACCGTATGCGACCGAAACCTCCCTATTAACGATTGCAAACGTGTAGTTGTGCATTGACGGACGCCCAAAGAGAACGTCAAACGAAACTATACATTGTATGCCGCGCCGTATAAATGCGCGTGACATAAGAGCGCCACCCGTACTCTCATTGGGCCTCCGTAGAGGCACACCAACTGTACGTTCGCAAAAAAAGACCACGTCGAACTTTGGCGCGACTCCACACTGGAATCGATTAGGGACGGGTGATACTATATACCGGAAAATACCGGAAAATACCGGAAAACACCGGAAAACTCACCGGAAAACATACTAAATACCGGAAAACACTAAATACCGGAAAACACCGAAAAACACCGGAAAACATACTAAATACCGGAAAACACACTAAATACCGGAAAACACCGGAAAACACACTAAATACCGGAAAACACACTAAATACCGGAAAACACCCGAAAGCACTTAAAACACCACCCCCACAACCTACAGAAAACACCATAAAAATACTGTTTTCCGGTGTTTTCCGGTATTTAGTATGTTTTCCGGTAAATAGTACTACCGGTCCTGGACACAATAAGAAATCGCAATGTACACGTATGTTTTCATACGAAAAATGGAATCGATCTGGAATAGAATTTGGATTCTTTTTTGGAATCGGAGTCGACTCCGAAAATGCTGGAGCGCCCCCAAGCGTTAAGCCTAGCCAACTTTATTTTAGCTGGTCACATCGTAACGAAAGATTTCTTCGTAGAAGATTGTCGGTAATAGACGTTTTTTTATTGAAAAACGGCAATGTAAGTAGTTCTTTTTTGTTTGTTTTCCAATCAAGAATATCTAAAACCAATGCAGGACACAACCAGCAGGAAATATTTGGGTGTGATTCTAATTTCGAGGCAAAATGACCACAATCCACTGTATGAAAGGAAAGCTCACTGACTAACTAAACACCAAGTCAGAGCAACAATATTTGAGCAAGATAACACTACAGGGCCGTAGGCATAAAGGCAGGCGCGGATCCAGGGGGGGGGGGGGGGGGGGGGGAGGAGGCACGTGCCCCCCCGGGTAAATTGAGTCAAAAAAAAAAAAAAAATGGGCGGAAAGGAAAGGAGGTAAAAGAAAAAAGGGGGGAGGGCAAGTAGTTGAGTCAACAAAAAAAAATGGGGGGAAGGAAAGGCTGTAGAAAAAAAAAGAGAAATCGGAGGGCAATCTTCTTTAAAAAAATACCGATGCCGATATTTAACATCTGCGTATACTTTTTGGCTTTAAAAATACTGAAAAAATGCAATAAGAAAAAAAAGGTAATCAATCATGCCATGGAACTGAATTCCCCCCTCAACATCTAATCCCCATGGTGGAGTATAATTACTGGTTTGACCATTTTTCGTTTGTTATCGGTAGTCTGTGAAGTCTGGTTTGCTGACCTGATTCCTCAAAGTATATAAATTGTTCTGTTTCGTCTGAAAAAGGTTCAAGGTATACCTTGTGGAAATTTTTGCCGAGGACAACTTGACGCCAATACACAAAGGCCTGCCTACTAATGGTCTATTATGTCTTGCAGCCGATCTGCCGATGTTTTAACACAGGGCATTAGGGCAAGGAACAGTCTGAAATCAAGTCCTTTTCTTGAACTTTTCAACTGGACTGAATTAAAACCAAGAAAAAATCCGGAAAAATAAGAAATGATGATGGGTAAAAACTGCATATTAAATGCCAAATTGGAGAGGGAGAAACTTTATAGATTTTTGTCAATTTAACCGGGCGAAAATAATGGCTAAAAATAATGGCGAAAATAATTCTTCATACACACAATTCTCAAAACACACAACAATCTTCAAAACATTTGCTTAAAAAAGTCAGTTAAAAGTGGCAAGGAATCGCCTTAGATTGCACCACAGAGCATCTAGAATCCAAAATTTTCCGGGGCCCTTAAACGGGCCCCGGACCCCACGCCGTAAGGGCTTCTAGCTACGCGCTCGCATTTGTCCCTTTTTGTTGTGCTCCCCCGTCTACAAAATTCCTGGATCCGAAAATAATTCTTCATACACACAATTCTCAACACACACAACAATCTTCAAAACTTTTGCTTAAAAAAGTCTGTTAAAAGTGGCCAGGAATCGCCTTAGATTGCACCACAGAGCATCTAGAATCCAAAATTTCCAGGGGCCCTTAAGCGGGCCCCGGACCCCACGCCGTAAGGGCTTCAAGCTACGCGCTCGCATTTGTCCCTTTTTGTTGTGCCCCCCGTCTACAAAATTCCTGGATCCGCGCCTGAAAGGGGCCGTTTAAAGCCCAAAACGGAGTTGTAATGTCCCAAATTTTATTCAACAATTTAATGAGAAAACCTTACTCAAATGAAAGACGGATTCTAACTGTCCATGCAATGCAGGGAATCTGTCAGCCTAAATTAGACAGTGGCCTCGCCGCACAATTTTTCGAAAGCATGGACACGGTTTTTCACTGTTTTCTCGGAACGTTAATGAGGTGGAATCATACGCATCCTCATGCACTCACACATGCAGATAACGCCGTCTGTACCTCCATGGTAACACACAGTTTTCTAAACGTGTATTCCATCTAAATAACTACTCACACCAGACTTTTTTGTGCATGACACTAAAACATTTTCATTAAAAATAATTAAAACTTATATAATTATCGTGTATGTTTTTTACTTACGGCTACTAGATGTTGGGTACGTAATAAATGTGTGCAGCAGTGTCGAGTGGGTACTCGTCACGCACTTGTATCGTAAACGGGTTGCATATTTAATGGTCCAGATTAAATTAAAAATGCCGATAACCTTGGAACAAAAACCAGTGCATATTCTGCAGCCACGCCATCTTTGTGAATAGGCCTACATGTACGTGCCAGTAAAACGTACTGGTTCCCTCATTCCCAATGCTGAATGTGATTGAATAGACCTGCTCGGGGTTACAATGCCATGGAATTAGCATAAATTATACCAGAGAGATTTCCTCTAGGTCTCTAGCCTTGATTAAGGCGTTGGGCTTGTCTTCTAGACGGCCCGCTGAAGATAAAACTGAACAAAGCGCTTACAAGCTACGGAATCTGTTGCACGTACGTACGTACGTATTGGCTCACTCACAACGCGCCGCGCTACGACTATGCACACAATGCACGTACATGTATCGGTACGGTCCTAAACCCAACGCCTATATGGTTATCCTTTTAACACAATCAACGATCACACCAATAGAATTATTGGGAAGATCACGGCTTGCAGCTGTGACCTGGTTTATTCAGCTATACCTCACATGTCTTATCATGTACAATCCAGTCACTTTGATCAAAAAGTTGTTTAAAAGCGACAATCGTCAATTAAGACAATTGATGATTGTTACGATGCAAAGTAAACTTATCTGTTAAGCAAAACCCCTTAACAAACGAAGATCATCGCCGAGTGTGATCAGACTGCTAAAAATGTGCACATTTTAACAGTTGCTGTGTTGGTTGCCAGATACGAAAAACCACAAACCCATTGGGAAAAATGGAAACGTACGCCTGACCTATGCAAACCAACGGCTTCAGGCCCAGCAATGCAACTGATAAAATTCTGAAAAACACAAAATTTTAGCGATGTGCGCTGCAGTATGCAAGCAACGTGAGAATGCCCAACACCCGTGAACACCCCTTATTTATCAACCCCCTAGAGCACTGAACCGTTGCTCTTTAATACATAACAAGGATAAAGCAGATTTATTCTAATTCACCGGGGCTCAAACGAATAATCTATATTTATCCTTTTAACACAATCAACGATCACACCAATAGAATTATTGGGAAGATCACGGCTTGCAGCTGTGGCCAGCTGCATATGAGTTAAAAGACAGGGTTAGAAAATTTAAATATCTACAATTTGTAAAAGTCAAAGTTTAAAGAAAATTGCCTTTCAGCCTTTCTCCTGGCTGTTTCTGATTTCCAGCGTCCGTGACGCTTTGAGACCTTGTCTCAACAAGCCTCCGAGGCTCCTCCTGCTCTTAAACTACAAGAGCCACCTTAAACACACAGACAACAGGCAAGCAACCTGTTTACTTTTGAAATAGGTTTGTTGTTAAAACTTTCTAAATCTTAATTGTATATTGGGCGGGTTTTTAAAAACCAAAATGGGTTTTGGTTATTGCGATGTGCCAAGTCGATCGAGATAAAGATTCAGACTTGACTGCTGTCGCCGAGTTCGCCTTCTGTCTTGTAAATGAAATGGGAACCATGCTGGCCGGTGTCAAATCACCAAAGTTTTGACTGCTTATCGTTTCTAGAGTTAGTCAAAGATAACGATATTTCGGTATTTCGTTGCAGCTGGGTAGGACAACGTTCAGGCGAAAAACGACAGTTGTCCCTGCTTGCAGGTGTGTTTCGAAGATTAGGCAAAGTTCTCTTTTCCAGGTTCAAGTGCGTTGATGTGAACCTTTAGTACGGGTCTACTTGCAGGGCGTATTGTGCGGATTGGTTCCTTGCTTCTGTGGAACTATGGTGCCCCACTGTAGACGCGGTTTTCGACTTGGAGCTATCCCCCGATAGTAGCTGCCTTAATTAGGTGATCGGGCCAATAGCCCGATCACCTATTACTCTCGTACGATTTCTTTGTCTTTTTTTTTTTTTTTTTGGCTTTTTCGTTTAGGACGAAAAAGCCTTTGTTTTCGTTTTGATTTTTATTGGCTTTCCGTTTATTTCTTCTTCTTCTGATTTTTTTCCCATAGACAAAGCGCATGGGCGTTGTCGGCGCTTTTTCAGGTTGTTCCCAAACATTGATCTTAACCAAACTTGGTGACATCAACGACATAGTATAAGAGGTGTGCACCCAAGAATGGCTTCATTGTGACGTCATCAGTTACGTCATTATAACACTTTAAAAATGCCTAAAAAGCGGAAATTTGCCGAAATATGTACTTTTTAAAATGGTTCCCTTGCCCAAACCACATGACCCAGGGTTTTCATATTTGGCAAACATTTAGATCAGATCATGAGCTTCAATGTTCTTAGTGTAGGCATTTTCATCTGACCCTTCCTTCCTGGGTCAATCGAAGGTCAAAGTTCAGCCAATTCAAAAATCTCATTTTTTGTATTTGTTTGTACTTATGAAGCAATATTAGCTATTCAACCATGCTTGATTTTCATAAAACTAGGTACAGGCATGGGCCCCATCACAAACGCCCACCACCATGTAGAACGTCACCATGACGTCAAGGATTACGTAATTATAATAATTAAAAAATGGCACAAAAGTGGATTTTTATCATGAAAATTACCAAAATATGCATTTCGTAAAACGCTTCCCTGTATGAACCCACATGACCCAGGGTCTTCATATTTTGCATACATATATATCAGATCATGGGCTACAATGTTCTTTGTGTAGGCATTTTCATCTGACTCTTACTTCCTGGGTCAATCGAAGGTCAAAGTTCAGCCATTTCAAAATTCACATTTGTTGTGTTTTTGTGTACTTATGAAGCAATTTTAGCTATTAAAGTACGCTTGATTTTCATAAAACTAGGTACAGGCATGGGCCCCATCACAAACTTCCACCACCTTGTTGAACATCACCATGACGTCAATGATTACGTAATTATAATTATTTAAAAATGGATTTTCGTCATAAAAAATTAGCCAAAAATGCATTTCGTAAAATGTTTCCTTCTATACAACCACATGACCCAGGGTCTTCATAAATAGCATACATTATAGATAAGATCCTGCGCTACAATTTGCTTTGTGTACTCATTTTCATCTGACCCTTCCTTCCTGGGTCAATTGAAGGCCAAAGTGTAGCCAAGTCAACATTTCCGTATATACAGGGTGGATTTAAAAAAACGAAACCGAGATATTATTGCTAATTGTAACTAAAGTAGGGCGCGTATGAATGAACGGGAGATATCATCTGTTAGGGTTGAATCTCCTCTTCAAAATGACACCATGATCGTGTCATTATGTTTTTGGTTGACTGAGCAGTGACCAGTGTTATGCCAGGGGCCTAGTTTTAGATTTGACCGTTCTCAATGCGAGCAAACGTCGTACAAATAAATCTTTACCGTAGCTGTCTATTCCGTGTGCCCTGTGTGACACGGCGTCGACCGAGACGGTGACACAGTAACTTTTAACTGTGTCTACCACGGACGTGTAATTCTACAGAAGATGGTTTAACAAAAGGACATGTGAGTAGGATACAATCTTTTATGTTATTTCAGTCTTATTTTTAAAGAGAGTCCACTCTCTACAAGAAAGTAATTGTATGTTATTGAGGGAATGTCGTAGTTTTGCCGTGAAGCATTCATTCCAATGTTTGTTTTCTTCCTTTTAGGTTTAGTAAGGTGCAAAGCTTAATTAAATATAGGCCTGATATCATTAAGTCATTGTCTGGATTTTATTGAACCATCTTCAACAAATATAATTAAGAAAATGTTCCTTCTTGGCCAAATTCTTTTCAATCTTAACAAATTATGTGCTCTGATTTCTGCCTTTGATGACTAATATATGTAGGCCTATATCAGTTTTTCGAGTAAACATCGGATTTCCATCCCAAATGTGAACAAAACAAACTAAAAATTAACAATATTTTTTCGCTGACTACATCGTGAGCCGTACAGCAGATGAAAATTACCAAAATATGCACTTTTAAAATGTTTCCCTCTATAAAACCACATAATCCAAGGTCTTCATATTTAGCAGACATTATATATCAGATCATGGGCTACAATTTGCTTGCTGGAGTCATTTTCATATGATTCCTCCGTCCTGGGTCAATTAAAGGCCAAAGTTCAGCCAAGTCAAAATTTGCGTAAAACAATGCATAAGCCACCAAATGTCGACTTCTGTACGTGACCGGCAGAGGGCGTCATTCATAAATTACGGTGATGCACAGACCTATAAACCTATAGACCAACGATCGTGCATTGAAAATCGTGACTTGGAAAAGTATGGGCAAATGACGACATAATGGGCTGCATGAGC